>OX336388.2:1817388959-1818588959 GCA_946902985.2 Meconema thalassinum | reverse complement strand
GTCAAAAATAATTGTTTTTTTACCCCTGAGGTCTTGGGCTCCAACTCGACTATGCACAGAATTTAATTAACATCTGAGAGTTGAAAGGTTAGGTTAGGTTAGGTTAGGTTAGTGAGCTGAGGTTAAGTCTTTAAATATTCCCTCTCTTTCAACTACTTTCCAACACCAAGAAAAAAATCCACTAAATACATTGACACAAATAACTTGTCAAATAAGCCAATACAAAAGCCAATACTAAAGCCAACACAAAAAGCCAACACGAAAAGCCAATACAAAAAGCCAACACGAAAGGCCAATACAAAAAAAGCCAACACGAAAAGCCAACACGAAATGCCAACACGAAAAGCCAACACAAAAAGCCAACACGAAAAGCCAACACAAAAGCCAACACGAAATGCCAACACGAAAAGCCAACACAAAAAGCCAACACGAAAAGCCAACACGAAAAGCCAACATGAAAAGCCAACACAAAAAGCCAACACAAAAAGCCAACACATAAGCCAACACAAAAGCCAACACAAAAGCCAACACGAAAAGCCAACACAAAAAGCCAACACAAAAAGCCAACACATAAGCCAACACGAAAAGCCAACACAAAAAGCCAACACAAAAAGCCAACACATAAGCCAACACAAAAGCCAACACGAAAAGCCAACACAAAAAGCCAACACATAAGCCAATATATAAGCTTATAGTAGGTCACTCCATCAGCAAAACAGTTGTAACCTTTGTAGTGTGAACATCGTACTGACAGGTCAGTTACTACTATGGAACTTATTACAACCAACAAAGGTAGGCTACGTGCACTCTATCAAGGCTACTCCTATAACTATAATCGCCAGAATGTGAATGGAATAATATTCTGGCGATGCTCAAAAGAGAGGTCAACAAAATGTCGAGGCAATCTGAAAAGTAAAAATGGAAAGGTTTTAAGTGTGAGTGTTCATCAATGTAGTGCTCGAAACGAACCAATCTTACTGTTTACAAACAATTATCAAAATGCTAAAAAGCAAGTTCAAGAAAACGATATTGCGGCTAAAGATAGTACAGTGTTTGTTCAAAAGGACTTATCATGTCCTCAAAACGTCATGTTAGGACAGTTGTCAACGTCCAAGAAACCTTCAACACTGTCAAAATCAACTCAGACTATAAATAAAGTGGTATTGCAAGAGGATCAAAAAGGACTATATAGTAACAGTGATGATGGTCATGATGATAATGGTGATCATGATGATGATAATGACGATGATGATAATGATCATGATAATGGTAATGCTTTGTTTACACCTAAAAATCCATTTGTTAAATTTGTATACTGGCACAATCCCAATAAGCTCGTCCAGCGGCTACAGTTGTTGCATGCCTCACGTCAATCTGGCCATACTGGTCACGATTGGGAAATCAAAGAAATTGAACAAGAGCTTCGTCGTGCTGAAATTATTGTGTAATGGGTCTACCACTTTGCGACCACTTTCACCCCAACTCTTGTTTCTAATATTTGCTTATTTGCTTTCACTTTTACCTGAACTCTTTGGATCCATATTTGCTCTCACATTAAACTAGTATTCTTATTACCAAGTTGACTTTACTAGAGCTTAGTCTATGCTCGACAGTTGATATGGAAGTATCAGTGACTAGGTATGGTAAGCCTTACGCATACTATAAAGGATATTCATATATTGTGAAACGAACCAATAAAAATGGAACTGTTATTTGGCGTTGTTCAAAGCAACGTTCCAAACATTGTCGTGGTGACCTAAAAAGTAAAAATAGTGAGGTTTTAAGTGTCAGTGATCATCAATGTAGTGTACCGCATGAAACACAGTTGCCGTCGACAAAAAATCAAGAAAACCATATTGCTACTCAAAATAGTGCATTGTTTAATGATCAACGTTTAACCCCTGTTCTCAAAGTTATTTTTAATCCATCTTCCACGTCGCAAGAGCCATCAACATCACAAACTATGCAAGAGGTAGTGTTGTTGTTGTCGTTTTAAAGAGTGGAACAACTAGGTCATCTGCTGTTGATCTGCAAGGGGATCAAAGTGACTAAATAGTAATAACCATAAGGTTTTTATGTCAATACAACCATTGTGGCTTCCCCACTTTTCGAAAACAACATTGAATGGACATTGCTAGAAAATGATCTACAACAAGCCTTGTGTTTAAAACTATAACAGACTATTGTAAAGTGAGAAAGGCTTGTATTCAGTGTGCATTTATTGTCATAATCATGTATACTCTGCAATGTTAAATATATTAACTTTGTATAAAATAAAACAGCATTGTAACATCATTTTGCATTTATTTACAAACTTTATATACATTTTTTTTGGTTTCATCATAATATTTTTAAAGACAACACTAAACACTAAAACATTACTATTCTATACACATATTTTCTTTCTTTTTCAGTATATTGTCATTACTTATATTTTCCATTATTATTTCACATTATTTATTTATTTAATTAAAACGAACCATGCACCTATTGTTTTTAAAACCTTCATAAATTAAGTGTACAGGTTGTACAGCATTATTGACTTCATCAAAAACACTCTCCGACATATCATTAAACCGTATAGGCAGAAATGTCTCAAAGTTTTCACATACACAAAGTACACGATCACCATATGCTGTTTTCAATTTCCGAATCTTAATAATGCGGAATGGAATATGCGTTGGCAATTCGCTGAGCTTCTTTGTCTCTAAGCCACATGATTGTCCCACAGCATTCAAAACATTCATTGTAGTAGTCTATAAACAAAACAAAAGCATATCTATTACACTCTAAAACAGCTTTAATAATATTGTGCAATTAGGGATTTTGCACTATGCATGGCGAATAAATTATACTAGTTATGCAAGAAATGCCCTAACTGTAGCAGATACTACTTTTCTGCATATAGCACAAGTGTTAAGTTCTAATGCACACTTGACACAGGCTATCATGTGTCCACAGGGTAAAAATACAACACCTAGTTCTTCTTGATAACAAATTTTACATAATTGTTGGTCACACTTTTGTATCTGTTCGCGAGACAAGTCTTTTCTTTCAGCCTTATGTATTTGCTCCGCGTGCTCTAACTCTAAAGGCACTTTTATGTCTTGTGCTGCAATCACTTTTTCTTTACGAATAGTGTTCACAAATTCCTGACCTTTAAGAAACACCATGTATTTACAGTTTGGTAACCAACGAGCGTGTTGCACTAAAGGGTCATCAGTCATTTGCCAATCCTTTAAAGCAAATCCGCAATAAAAACATATCGTTTTATCCCCTTCACCAGTATAAAAAAATCCAGCTTCACTTAGCTGTTTGGTAAGGTGTTTTAATATTAATGGCCAAACATTTTTATAAGATTCGAAACGTTTTTCAACAGAGCTGTACTCTTGGTGTGCTAGTGCTTTAGTCTTGCAAACTCCCAATTTTTCAAAAGCACACGCCAATTCAACACTGTCTATGGCATATGGACCACATATATCGACACTACCGTTGACTGGTAATACATCATTATTATTATTTATTTGTGATTCAGCAACGTAAGTAGCGGCCAAAGGCCTTGTGGTTCGGTAAAATGAATGCACGGGTAGGTTACCCACTTGCTTTCCAAGCATGTAAGGACAGTGAGGAGACCATCGCAAATGGTCTCTAAAGGTATCATCCCCTTCTTCCCAGTGTGAAAGTTCAATACGACAAAACACACAACGCACCACATCTTCTCGGTTCAAGTAAAAAAAACCGGCTTTTGCAAGTTCATGCGTCGACAGAAAGCCTACAGGCCAGGATTCAAATGTTAACCATCGATCATGTTCTGATTTTAAATCTAACCCACGTGGTAAACCAACTTGCTCACTTGTTGTATTTGGTACTAACGCCATGTGTTATAATAAAACTTTTTCTTATTGTAAGTTATTAACATTGCACAAGAGCACAGAGTACTTTAAAGCATAATGCATGCTTGTTCACTGTCTGTTCATTACGTTAATGGCACATGACGACACCTAAAAGCAAACAAAATAACCCATCACTCAATCAATCAATCAATCAATCAATCAATACTTGTAAATAAAACGTTAACGTTAATTGGCATTAATATATCAAAACACCATTAAAAATAAACTGTATGTTGGCACTAACAGTAACCCATGTACTTATTTTCTTTTTTATAAAGCTACAGTCATTTACATTCCCCCACCCTCCCTTTAACCAATATATAAACAAAAATGAATGTCATGTCATTTTGTTCACATTATCATGTTCAAACCTGTGGATATTCGTTGAGTCCATAGGGAACCACCCATAAATTAAATTTATTATTTTTATTTTTAGAAAATCCAACATGGCCTTGTACTTTTCCCAGTCAACACCAACAACATAGCCATTAATCAAGAAAGCAATCATTGTCCCAGTCATGTACAGGTAATGAATTTTTTTTGTCTACGAGTTTTCAGTAGTGGTAAAATGGAATAGCATTTTTAAGTTGGACTTACCTGAGTTTTAAACAGTTCACTCTTTGGCAGTGGTTTCGCTTTAGTGCGTTTCGTTTTTTTTCAGCAACTACTACGTCGGTAAGACTATTCTTTCCAAGTTTCTAAAAATAAATAAAATAAACCGCTATAAATACCTAAATTCAAGTTAATACATACATTTCATAAAATAAACCATAAAACAAAAAAAATAAAACAAGTTAGTTTAAAAAAATCATCTCACCTTTACTTGCAGTGACTTGTTGTTCTTCCCTTCTAGTGGGCTCAAAAGTGCAATGGTTTCTTCTCCCTCAGACATGTAAGGTATGCCGGTTATCTGCAAACAAATAAATAAAATCATTAATTACCTAATCAATAAATAATTGCTTGTAAATATATATATTAATCAATAAATGTATAAATGAATAAATATATACCTACCCCACAACAAGGTTAAGTATTTTCCACCAACACCAAAACTGTTAAACAAGACCAAGTGTTTCACGCAACGCAATGTGTTCAAAGGTAGTCCACCCAAGTGAGAGTGGAAATGATAACGACATGTCTTTATATATGCTACGTTGCATGTATAATCATTTTTTCCCACGCTTTGACCATTCTGTTATCGGTCACGTGGACAGCTAACGCCCAAAGTGAACACCTGTGGCGAATCAAATTTCACATGAACTTGCATTTTGTCACGCACAAAGCAAAACAGGATGTCACTTGTTAACAGTTATCATGCACGTGGACAGATAACGTCCAAGGTGAACACCTGCGGTAGATCAAATTTCACATGGACTTGCATTTTGTCACGTACGAAGCAAAACAGGATGTCACTGGTTTAGCCTACATGTGGTTTCACAAATGTGTGTGCATGCCTTTCACACTCCCCTGCCACCACGATGGTCAGATTATTTCACCTTCAAGCGTCACCTGTTGTCAAGTCAGATCGGAGCCTTCCAATAAGCTCAATTGATATTCACCTCCTGCTCGTCTGCAAGTTTGTTTTCTCTACTCGCTTCGACCAACATAGAATCAAGTTCTCATCACCGTTTACACGTTAAAGGTAAAATATCAGAAAACGCACCCTCGCTCTGTCAAACACCGACCCGCCGAAATAGCGATTGATCTATTGAACACAGCCACCTTGGTCAGCGACAGGTTTGTTGAAACACACACATCCAGCAGTATCGTCTCTCTCAACCACCACGCTTCATGGACATTGTTGTTGTTGTTGTTTGAGTCTTCAGTCTTTTGACTGGTTTGATGCAGCCCTCCATGCCTCCCTGTCCTGAGCTAATCGTTTCATCTCTACATAGCTACCACACCCTACATCCGAGGCAATCTGTTTAACATATTCTAACCTTGGTCTACCCCTACAGTTCTTGTCCTCGACCCTTCCTTCCATAACTAAGCTTGCTATTCCTGCGTGTCTTAGTATGTGTCCTACCAACACATTATAAACAGGTAAAGAAAAAGAAAACGTTTTTTCAACATGTATGGCGTTAGGCCCTTTGTGAATTATTTTTTTGGAAAAAAAAATCTACCACATTTGAAAGGGGGCGTTAGTCCGAGTCCTAGGACACCTCGTACACGTCTCTAGCGTTATTGGTTCGTGACATATCGGCAAAAATCATAAAAAACACGTGTTTACCCCAAAATCGCGTTTCCCATTTTTTTTAAAATTACAACGAGTGGTTCATAGCAAAGAGGACGTCTTCCCGAATCCTTGGACCCATCGTACATGCCTCTAGCATGATTGGTTCGCGAGATATCGGCAAAATCACAAAAACACGTGTTTACCCCAAAATCGAGTTTCCAATTTTATTAAAAATTATAACGAGTGGTCCATAGCAGAGAGGACGTCACCCCGAGTCCTTGGACCTGTCGAACATGCCTCTAGCATGATTGGTTCGCGAAATATTAAAAGCACATGACCTTTTAGTTTTGGTCTTTTAATCAAATAAAGAGCCTATAGGAAAGTAGGGGGCATCACTACGAGTGCTAGGACACCCTGTATGTTCAAATCCGACCATTGGTTAGCGAGATATCAGCTTCGGGGCAAATACGAGGAGGGTTCAATAAGTTGGTAGACAGCTCTCTCACTACCCCACTACTACAAGTTTTCATCCTAGAGACTTGAATTTTTTTTTGGTAGTATAGGGGGTAGGGACCATTAATTTACGTTAAACAATTTTTTTTGTAGAGTTCCTAGTTTCCAAAATATAGGATTTTCAAAATTCGAGTGTTTTCAAAAAAATATAAAAAATAAAAAAGTTTTATTAAAAAAAATAAAGGTCATAAAGACCATTCGTTTAAGCCATGGAACAACGTTCTACCATGTTTGGTTTTCAAACTATCACTAACTTTCGAAAACAAAAATTTTCAAAAAAAAATTCAAAAATATAACAAGTAGTCCATAGCAAAGAGGACGTCAGCCCGAGTCCAAAGACACCTCATTTGTCAAAATCGGACCACGCGTTCGAGAAATATTTAACATGGCTGTGGCTTAGTAGTGGTAAGAGGAGGGTTCTAGAGTGGCTTGGAACACCCACTACTCCACTACTGTAGGCCTATAGCCAATTCCTCTGGGTTGAAGAAGTAGTCCACCTCTGCTAAAGAGGATACCGTGCTTGAGGCTGACCATAATCTCTTTCTCTCTTAAAATGGACAGTGAGGAGATGCAGCTTAAAATTGTGTTTCACCACTATCTAAAGTGATCGTGTTCCAAGGATTAGTCTACAGCTCAATATAAGCCTAATCCATTATTTTTATTTATTTTTTACCGGCACAATGCAGAAATTACCTGTCAGTGAATGACGAGGGTAACTTTCAGCGAGCTTCAGTCATAATTTGATTTCATAAAAAAAATCAAATTGACTCTTCCAGCCATGAAAAATTGCAGCCTTTCGGAGTGAATAAATGGAAATGCAGCTGCAGAATCCGTGATGTATCATATTCATTCTGTGTATTAGTAATTAAATCACATATTTGTATCGTGATGTCCAGAATAAAAGTTGCCTGCAGTCGGATCAATAACAAAACTGGATTTATTTGACGAAGAGTAATAAAATAGGCTATTAGAATTTTACAAAAAATAATGATAGGCCGCTAAGACTCCAATATCTACTGTATAATAGTCATCATCATCTTCATTTCCCCTTTTCCATCTGACTCTGGGTGGGAGCAAATATGGTTCCTCTCCACTTTGTTCTGTCGTTCCACCCTTCCTCTTCAGACACGGTGTTCCAATCCAGGTTCCGTTTTCTAATGCTATACTTCACCGAGTCTATCCAACGCATTCTTGGTCTTCCTCATCCTCTCTTCCCTGTCATCCGTCGTTCCAGTGCTCGTCTTGGTAGCCTTACTTCATTCATCCTTTTGACATGTCCAAACCATCTCAATCTGTTTTGCTCCAGTTTGTCATTTAGTTTCTGTACTCCCAGTTCTTTCCGTATATCTTCATTTCTCACTCAGTCTCTCCTCGTTTTCTGGACCATACTTCTCAGGAATCTCATCTCAGCTGCCTGTACTCTGGCTCTCATCCCTCTTAGTCATTGTCCAAGTTTCTGCTGCATATGTCATTATAGGAACATATTATGCTTTGTACATAACTTCTTGAGCCTTAATTGGTATATCCTTGTTCCATAGTAGTCCCCGTACTTGTTGGTAGAAAGCACTCCCGAGTTGTATTCTTCTGCTAATTTCCAAATCTAGTCTTCCATCTTCAGTCAGTTCACTTCTCCTATTACTGTATAATGCCGGTATTAATTCAGCATTTTCGATTAATAACTGCAAGCTATAGCTTGTCTAATGGGGCAGAATATCGAGGTCATCTACTCCCTCATAGGCTAGGCTATCGTATTTCAGTACCGGTAGTTATTTTTGGTACAGAATTCTAATGGGTAGGCCTACGTATTTCGAATATGTAGGCCTAGCCTACCTTAAGACACCTGCAGCTATAGTCTAATGCCAGCAAAACAAGCTAGGTCAATTTGGATATAAAACGGTAGGTTCGGTAGTGTTTTGTAGAGTTACTTTTCTTGCTTATTTTGATCTGATGATGCTCGCTTGACGAGTGAAACATGTCATCCCTCAGTCTTCTTCTTCTTCTTCTTCTTCTTCTTCTTCTTCTTCTTCTTCTTCTTCTTCTTCTTCTTCTTCTTCTTCAATAGTCCGCAACAATCTTATATATCTTTATATACATAATTCTTCGACACGTGTGTATGTGACTAAACTCCTCCTTAATGGCTTGACCGATTTTGATGATTTTTAGCCTATTTTCAATTTTGAAAAAATAGGCTTATGAGATCACCTTTTGTCCGTGTGTGCGTGTGCGCGCGCGTGTGTGTGTGTGTGTGTGTGTGAGGCGTGTGTGTGTCCCCCCCTAATAAAATCTAAACGGCTGGAGCGATTTCAATGAAACTCGGTAAGGTCATAGCACTATTCCCGGCGACCTCGACCGTGCCCTTCAAATTTTGTTACGTCTCACCAATCCAGCATGGCGGCTGTGCGAAATATTTCACTAGTATTCAATATCTCCGAAACTATTACCGATATCGCCCTGAAATTGTGTACGGTGATAAAAGGCACTACTAGAAGTTCATCTATGAGACTTTCAAAATACTGGTGACTACAAAACCAACATGGCGGCCAAGCGAATTTGAGACTTTTAAATAGACTTTTCTCGCGATTTAACTATCCAAATGTAATGAAACTTGGTACAGCAAATGTTGATACACATTGTAATGCACTGGAGTCTAATTTAGTTCAATTGTTTACATAACCTCAAAATGGCGGCTGTGCGAAATATTTCACTGACATTCTATATCTCCGAAACTATTACAGATATCACCCTGCAATTTTGTACGGTGATAAAGGGTACTGATACAAGTTTACCTATGTATATTTCATAAACCTGTGAAGTACAAAACGAACATGGCGACCAAGCGGATTTGAAATATTTTAATATATTTTTCTCGTGATTTAACTCTCTGAGCGCAGTGAAATGTGGTACAGTAAATGATTTTGCAGATTGTAATGCACTGCTATCTAATTTCATTCAATTGTTTACATAACCTCAAGATGGCGGCTGTGCGAAATTTTAAAATTAAGTTTTTATTTCTTGTGTCGTAATCATGCGATCGAAGTGAAAGTTTGAATAATGAACCTAGGCAATAAGTGTCCTTGAATGGTACATAACTATATGGCCTATACATATAACAATCCTAAATAGCGAGCTTCCGAAATATTTAGACGGTTCTCAATATCTATGAATCTTTTACAGCAACCAAACTGATTTTTTTTATGTTCATAGAGACTATGAACATATGTTCACCTATAGGACTTTCAGTAACCTGGTGAGCACAAATCCAACATGGCGGCGACGCGAAGTATAAATATTTAAATGGACGTTTCTCGCGAATTAACTATCCGAGTGCCGTGAAACGTTGCACATTAAATGCTTATATAAATGTTGATCCACTGGCATCTAATTTATTTCAATTGTTTGCATAATCACAAGATGGCTGCTGTACGTAATTTTAAAATCTTGTTTTTACTTCTTGTGTTCTAATCATGCGATTGAAGTTTGAATACCACACGTACACAGTAATCTTAATGTAATAGTACAAAAATAAAAATCCAACCTGGCGACCATCTGAAATATTTAGACGGTTCTCAATATCTACGAATCTGTTACAGCAATTAAACTGAAATGTTGTATGTTGATAGAGGCAATTAACATGAGCTGGATATATGAAAATAGGCTGTATAGTTCTTCACGGAACTACTTGTTTTTATGTATGTTAGAGTGGGCCCATGTGACTTATGGTTTAGATTCACAATTTGACCCGGTAGGTGGAATAAACACAATTTTAGAACCATCAACAAATGAGCGACGACGCGCGAAGCGTTTCAACAAAATCCCGTATAAGTTTATATACCATTCATCGATTGTGATGTAACTTTGATGAGTTGTGTGTACACTTACGTGAAGGTTTCTAACTTAGTAAATCCATTTCACAGGAGGTTGCGCAAAGTAGATTCAACAAATGAGCGACGACGCGCGAAGCAATTCCCTACGGAATTTGTTTCTCATCTCGATATTTCTCACTAGCATTTTATGCCAACGCACAACACAGTAGTTTATGCTAAGCATCATCGAGCAGGGGTGTGAATGCATGTTAAGTGCAAGGGTTGAAAAACAAATTGCCTCCAGTGGGCCTCGAACCAAAATTCCTTGCCTTATGGACGGGTGTGCTGACCGGTTGCTCCACACTATTCTACGGCCCAAGGGGATTCATTCAAAGCAATCCCGAGCCTAAGTATTTACAGTGAGCCTACACACACTACCATAGTGTCCTCAAATAGCCTACATAGCCTACAGGGCTAAAGAGTAAAGATGTCCTCATCCCGTAATGTGTTGATGGTTGCAATTAGTTTAAGGACATTAACGAAGAAATGTTCTAAGGAGTGAATGGTTAAATTAAGATATGTTTGCCTGTAAGGAAGACAATGTTGGTCTATTTTGACGGTAAAAAATAACAGACAATTTGCTGGAGTTTAACCAGTTAGGTAGTTATTGTTGCATTAAGGGGCGGAGAACAGTGAGGTCATCTGCCCGTGGAGTTTAACTACTTGGCCGTGAAAGCCAACATTCCATCCTCTGTGGTAGTTAAAAATTCAAACTGAGATAAATTGCAATTACCCAATGTAAATAAATAAATAAATAAATGAATAAATACATTAAATAAATAACTGATGTAGATACGAGGGAGTGTTCAAGGGAACCAAATCGTAACCCAAAGCCTAACTGAGAAATCTCTGTATTAGACCCTACTGAAAAGAGAAATTTTCACAGTAATTTTAACTTGTGTCATAAATAAATAAATAAATAAATAAATAAATAAATAAATAAATAAATAAATAAATAAATAAATAAATAAATAAATAAATAAACAAGGAGGAACTAGAGAGAAGCAGGGAACAGCCACACAACATTGAGGAGCTCCGGCGACAACAATCTGAAAGATGATGATGATGATGATAATTGTTGTTTTAAGGGGCCTAACATGTAGGTTATCGGCCCCAATCTGAAAGAATGAAGCAATTTTAGGTGACCAAGAGGAAATCATATAGCAAAACTTGATGTATTGATTTAACGTGCTCTATTAAGGGCTATTCGATTAAATAAATAAATAAATAAATAAATGAATAAATAAATAAATAAATAAATAAATAAATAAATAAATAAATAAATAAATAAATAAATAAATGAAAAAATGAAAATTCACAGCCTGCTTCCAGTCTCCGACCGGGTCAGGATGGAATGAATGAAGCCCCCATCCAGCGGCGAGGATATGAACTGTGCCGGCTGCCGAGGCCTGAAGCACTCCTCTGGGGCAATGCTTAAATGCATAACAGATGAAATGAAATGATAGTGGAGAGTGTTGCTGGAATGAAATTTTGACAGGGAAAACCGGAGAACCCGGAGAAAAACCTGTCTGCCTCCGTTGTGTCCAGCACAGATCTCACATGGAGTGACCGGGATTTGAACCACGGACCCAGCGGTGAGAGGCCAGCGAAATAAATAAATAAATAAATAAATAAATAAATAAATAAATAAATAAATAAATAAATGCATGTGTCATTTGTTTGCTTGTAAATTAATGAAATACCTACTGTATATTTACTATGTATGAATGTGACGCCGCAAGCGCGCAGTTGTAATGTGGAGTGTGTCTGTGCAGGAGAGGGTCGCGCAAGCAGCGGCAGCAGGACTTCTCCGGGACCTGGTGGAGATAAGAACAACAAGATGCCAACTGCCGCAGCTGTTCCACGCATGCGTACAGCGGACGACCAATCAGGAGCGAGCAAGTTGAAGTTGCCTGGGCCACCTCCAACACTCATGATGGAAGTAGTAAGTACAGACATACTAAAGTAGCATCACCGCTCCCCTCTTCCCCTCCTACACGCCAGACCCTCTCTTTCCCTTCCCCCACGCCCCTGACCCTCCACTTCTATCACTCCTATCCCCTCTTATCCTTAAAAACGTATCGACCTCACCTATTCTCAGATTCTCAGCTTGACCCTTCTCTCCCTCTTTCTGTGTTTTTCTCCCCTTGTCTTTTTCTCCCACACTAGTACCACTGCTCTGGCAGTTTTATGTCTCCCCAAAATGATCCTCCGCTTATCACACTACACTATTATAAATTAAAACATGATTTTGCATAATTTAAGGAAAAATCGCAAAAAGACATAACCTCAATCCATACGCTATATAAAAACAAACACGTTTTTGAAACGCTAAAGATGACAGGCTGTGCGCGCGCTTCGTGAGTAGTCGTTGGTCGTCGTGTAAATCCGTTCTGTTGGCAGGCAGCGCGGCCTGTTGTATTCCCGATAGTCTGCCCCCCTCCCTTGCTTGCTCCGGTATCATGTCCAGGGAATGCTATCTGGCCAGTATGGTTCCATCTGGCTTGCCCGTCTAGCTCCTGGGGCGCCTAGTACAAGAGTGACACATGTGACAACAATGTGCTGTGATGTTTATCGCCGGTTAACAACCAAAGCCGACGCGACTATGAAATCAGTTTAGGAAGTCATCTAAATTAAGGTGTCACATTTTAAAATAGCCGGTAATATATTTCAGAAGAACGAAGATGAATTAAAAATAATAATATTAATGTTTAATGAAGTGTGAACTGTAAACAATTATGAGGAACTTATTTAAACATTTGATTTTGTGGGGGATTAAGCTATAAATAAATAAATAAATAAATAAATAAATAAATGTAATTTTAAATTCTTGGGGAGACAATATAATTATTGTCATGATGTGAAACACAGTTTTGATGAATAGGTTATGTATGAATAGTGAATTGACGTGTGATTTGTGAAGCACTTGAAGTGACGAACCGGTGTCCATGCGATTCTTCTTCGACGACAGTATCAATGATCCTCATGCAGAATAACATAGCTTTGGGTGCTTCGTGCCCGGGGGCAACCACCGCTCAACAATCGCCTCACCACCAGCGCCTGTGTCACCAACAGCAGCGCATCATGTGCGAGAGATTTGTGGCACCTCCTCCACCACCACCTCCACCGCCTCCGAGCGCGGGGACGGCCCACCAGGCGTCACGCTTGGCGCCGCTCAACGTGAGTTCAAAACATGTGTCACGCCATAAAAGCATGCTGGTTATTATTATTATTATTCTGTTATTGAGGGAATTGTGACTTATCAACGTATAGTTACCAAATATCTCGAATATTTGAAAGGACCGCCGGTGAAGTGAGGTTATGTACAACTAGTAATAAGTTAATGCAGGTACTGTAATCCTAGCATATCGTGCACATGTTTTTGTAATTAAAAAATATATATTTGAGAGTCTGCTGAAGAAATATAGGCTATATTTGTGCAAGTTTTAGAGTGGTAACAATTTTGAATGTCGGTTGGATTTGAAAAGAAATTATATTTTTATTTGACAGGTAATTTTAATAGGCTATACCAGAACACTGAATGTCTCATAAATGTTTAACTGCAATTCTTATAATAAAATACTCTCGATATTAACATTTAAGAGCAAATGGAGCGCCGCACATTTCACACGTGGCGATCTTTCAACGAACATGCGAAATGCTCCCAAATTTAGTAAGTGTATGAACAACGTAGAAATTATAACACTTTAATTGGGCAAGGCTGTTTTTGTGCGTCAGTACTTAAGTGTGTCACTGAAGTTGGACAAATTTAACCTATACGCTATTTTGCTAAAACTACCGTAGGCTTATATGAAATGTTTGCGAAAGATGGCAGGGGTTTAAAATTACAAACGTAGGCTACCACTCGTTCGATCAAAACACAGGACCAGTTATATAATTTAGCACTACGTTTAAGTAGTCTACGCCTGTAAATACCATAATTAGTAATAATGCACAAATTTTGCTTGGATGTATAAACTACTTTTTATGAACAGGTAGCCTAATTGGTTTGAGTAATATGGTGCTCGTGATAACATTTTACCGGTGAACAACGATACAAAGTAGATATAATTAGTCTTCAAGGGGCACATGGTATGCGCCGGGCCATGTCCCGCCCAGCTCAGACATCCGAAAGCAATAGCGGACTATCTTCTGCCCGTGTTTATAACGCGCAGGTCTTAAATAGCCTACATGATGTTTTGTTACAACTCATGCTGTGCATGCCGTACTCTGAGGGAAGGAAGCGTCAAGGAATTACACAAATCACCCGGTAGAACATCGGAACATTTACGTCGATATAATTTAATGAATCATCGTTTCCAAATTTCTTGAGATAGAATACAACAGAATTTTTAGGAAATTGACCATTTATTTTAAAACGGGTTACTCCCAATTTTGCACATAGCCTATCAGAAGGAATAAATCAAAAGGCCTTATATTTCACATTTTGTAAGCTTTCAATGTAAAATATGAACTCATTATGTAGCCTATTCGCTTGGAAAAACGGCGAACCTATCACAAAATAAAGATGACAGTATTCTAAGGCGACGTTGTAATATTAGGCAACATTTAGAGAATAAGTCTCCGTTTTATTTCCAACAGACTCTTAAAATTGGAATTTTCTCAATCATAAAAAACGTGAAATATAGTATGCTATAGATGGATCTGTTAGACGGCTAATTTAAATTTGAAGAGCGCTCGATCAAATAAGTGAACTCAAACTTTTATCGTTTTAAGCTAATTCAATAGGCTATTACATTTTGCTACGCACAGAGGTAAATTCTATAGGCTATTTATATTTATAAGAATAACATACCGATCAATGCCTAGTAAATTTCGTTGCATTTCATATTGTATGCTCGATTATTCCATAATAAGGTCCTAATACTAATCTATAATAGGCCTAACTCTAAACTCAAAACTTAAACAATCCCTCCGTTCTAATGCAGTTTTACATACATTTAGGTGGTGATTTATTTCATGATTTGTATTTGCGATGTGCTACCGTATTCGACTATACGGTAAATGATGTTAAATGAGAATTTCGAAATGGATAAATAAATTAATATGACTAAAATAGCAAATGTATGTCTAGCACGTTGAGTTCACATTTCTACGGAGTCGGGTATAAGGTGAGACACAGTAAATAAATAAATAAATAAATGAACAAATACATTACATAGGCCTAAATCGTTATAATTTAGAAGTCTCCATAGTTTATAGAAGAAGAATTACAAAATGATGATAGGCTATATTGGGGTTCTTTTGCCGAAAAGAGTTACATAATTTCGAAATGGCTTAATAAATTAATATGACTAAAATAGCAAATGTATGTCTAGCATGTTGAGTTCACATTTCTACGGAGTCGGGTATGAGGTGAGATACAGTAAATAAATAAATAAATAAATAAATAAATAAATAAATGAACAAATACATTACATAGGCCTAAATCGTTATAATTTAGAAGTCTCCATAGTTTATAGAAGAATTACAAAATGATGATAGGCTATATTGGGGTTCTTTTGCCGAAAAGAGTTACATAAGTTCTTGAATGATACAGATAATGTATAGGCCTAGTGCTTAGTAACCTATGTACTATAGGCTACAGTACAGCAACATTTAGGATCATTACAGTAGAATGTAGCCCACGGTTAGGCGTTGACTAATTTTGTAATTATTATTATTTATTTATTTATTTATTTATTTATTTATTTATTTATTTTACACGTTACAGGCCTATTAGACCACGCGAAGCAATCATGACTACTTGTTCTTCCTGTTTTTCTATTACTCTTTCATTCGTGCACTAAAGGCCCTCTTCCTTTTTTCAATCCGCTTTAATCTTTGGGCTGTAGATGCTGCTTTTTCTGACATCACTTCCCACTTGTATACGTTGTGTCGTCTTCTGGGTCGACCTGTGCTTTTTCCAGATCAATTTTGATTTGCATCATCCAGGGTGTAGTAGTCTTGAGCCGCTGAATGTAGGCCTATCTAAGAATTTGGTTGGTGAATCTGGTTTGTGGGAGTCTGCTGATGTGGCCGTAAAATTTTAGTCGCCTCTAATTATTATTAGCCTATTATTAGTCTATTATTGCTAACGACGATCACACTGCGGTCGGAACTAGTCCTACTACATTAAAAAACTAATAATAATAGGCTTTTATTGACTATTGCTCGTTTTATTCAATAGGCCTACCATTTAGGCCTATATTTCAATTACATTTTGTCAGTGAATACAAATATGTTTTAGATTTGGTTAATTTTATATTTATACATAACTTACTGTAGCCTCCGTGGCTTAGACGGCAGCACGCCGGCCTCTCACCGCTGGGCCCGTGGTTCAAATCCCGGTCACTCCATGTGTGATTTGTTCTGGATAAAGTGGAGGCAGACAGGTTTTTCTCCAGGTACTTCGGTTTTCCCTGTCACAATTTCATTCCAGTAACACTCTCCACAATCATTTCATTTCTTCTGTCATTCATTTCATCATAGTCCCAGGGGAGTGCGACAGGCTTCGGCAGCCGGCACAGTTCATATCCTCGCCGTTAGATGGGAGCTTCATTCATTCCATTCCCTGACCCGGTCAGTCGACTAGAAGCAGGCTGTGGATTTTCATTTTCATAACTTACTAACGCTAACCAAGATTTCAATCTAGCCCATACATAGACTACTACAAGTTGAAACTGAAAGTTTCGAGTATTGTGAATTATCCTACATTTTTTATTAATTATAAAAAATAAGGTTTAATTACTTGCCACCTTGAGGGATACCAGAAGCATGGTCACCTTTATTCATAGGCTACACAATAGTTTCCTCCGACAATGTGCTAAGATTGCTTTTGATGAGCACACTGGTCGAAACTAGTCCTAGTATATTGAACAATAATAATATAACTCAGCAATATTTTTCTAGGTTCATGCCGTGTCTTGTGTGGGTTTTCGCCTGGGAACACAGAGCAGGCTCATCAGCGGTCTCTTGGTGTCCGTGCCCGCACTCCCGCAGGAGTAGTGAACTTTGCACTGCCTCCCTTTTTATGAAACGCACCTGCGCTTATTAACTGCGAGAGCTAAGAGCTGAAGCAGCCTTTCACTTCCCCAATAAAGCCAATCTAGGCCTAAGTTACCACTTTTTTGGAAGCCTTTGGAAGTAGTGCACAGTTCACTACTCCTGTGGGGGTCTGGGCACGGACACCAAGAGCCCACCGATGAGCCAGCTTGGTGTTCCTGGGCGAAACCCCACAAAAGACACGGCATAAACCTAGAACAATTTCTGAGTTTTAATTTCTTGTCTGTGAAAGCCAATATACCACCTTTGTGGAAGCCTTTAGAGTCCGACTCCGTGGCCAAATGGTTACCGCGCTAGGCTTTGGCCCGACGTGTCCCGGGTTCGATTCCTGGCCGGGTCATCGGGGAATTTAATCTCCTGGGGTTAATTCCCGTGACTCGGGGACCCCAATGTGCCGTCTTCATAATCACTTTATCCTCATTACGACGCGCAGGTCGCACACGGGCGTCAACTAGAAAGACATGCACTCGGCCTCTCAGGAGGCCACACGATCATTTCATTGGAGGCCTTTAAAGGGAGCTAATATTAAATGTATTGACTGTTAGTGGTTTTATTCAATACCATTTAGAATTCAATTTATTAATATCAATAGGCCTACATCTGCCAAGCATGACGATCTATTGATCTGTTATTAATTTGTAACACAGTAATACAGGAAAGTAAACAAGTAGGCTACAAATGGAAAACAATACTCTGAGTGGTTCTTTGGAAACGAGAATATTCTATCGGATATCAAAATCAGTAGGAATAGCCTAAGTTAAGTGATTAATATAGATTTAAAAGTAATTTAATATTTATAATTTTAATAATTTTACAGTTCATGGAGGTTAGGCCTATTTATCTTTTTTCACTGAAGATAGTGATTGATGATTATTTTAATAATTGAAAATTACTCTGGAGGGCTTTCGTAGCGCGGGTGAGAGATTATATATGTAAGCTATTTCGCACTACACTATTTGTAAACAGAACTGTGATTACACTGAGATCGTTGCCTAAAAACTCTGGGCTATAATAACTCAAGTCCCGTTTAACAGCCTCTTCTTTTTCTTATTATGACTATATTCGATAATTTAAACCCAGACTGTACTAATAGTGTTAATATATACCTATTAAAGCGTGTAAGTTGTGTTATTTTACGATAAACAAGTTCCACTCGTCAAAGAAAATAAAACGAAAGAAATCTCCATCTAAAAGATAATTCATTGTGTTAAGAAGCAAGGTGAGAAAGAAAGCATGGTTTGTGGTTTATGCATGCTTGGCTTCTAAGAAGACGCCTTTCTAATATATCTACTATCGAAGATGGTTATTACGTGATCACCTCGGGGTGAAGTTAAACTCTGAGCGCTTTCGTCGGTAAAACGCTCTTTTGTTCAGAGGCGGTATTAAGGTTGACGGATACCTACATAATAATACACCGTGCAGTACAGTACGTACGCCAATGAAAATGAATTCTTCGTAACGCCTTCGACACAAAATTCCACAACGGAAATTCATACATTCTTTGTTACCAAATTTATGAACGCTTATATCTCAAGTCGAATCTTTTTTTTTTTTTGAGGGGAGAATGAAGTGCATTTACGGACATAGTGTCGGGCTCCTGAGTGGCAGACTACCGACTAAAACTCTCCCCCCCCCCCCCCTCCGTTACTTCTAACATAATAATAATAATATAATAATAGTAAGTTATATAACAATACGACAATAATAATATTATTAATATTAAGAATAAGAATAATAAGAATAAGAAAAAGAATAATAATTCGTAAGTAAAACTTGAAAGAAACCGAAGCTAATTATTGAAATTGCGTTTTCTTTATTGATGTTTATGATTTCAGATATCAAACCTTTTGAAATAAAAGTTAGTATTTTATGACACTGTCTTAAGCATTTTGACAAACTGACAATTCATGTTCACTGGTATTGGCTGTCAGTTATAGATTTTGGCACATACGCATCGGTACGTTTACTCTCTCCATTAGCATTAACTTATTATTATGATTATTATTAGGCCTATTGTATAATTATTATGCGATTATTATTATTTTTTGTTATTAATTTTAATAACATTATATTGTTAGCCTACTATTATTATTAAGTGAAAACGTGATGGCGCAGTGGATTAGCTGCTCGTCTTTCTCCCATACGACAAGGGTTCGAATCTAGGCGGCAATTAGTTGGAAGTTTCCCCTGGAAAATTACGTGTCGTCAGGAAGGGCATCCGGCCTTAAATCCCCGTCCAAGACAGACATGAGCTGGTCTGACTCCGGCGACCCCAATAAATTGGGATAAGCTGTTTAAGGAAAGAAAATGATTGTTGTTGTTATTAGACTATTATTAACTTATTATTATTATTATTAAGTAATTATTTTAGGAAATATTTTCGTTGATAACTTATAGGCTAACTGTAACAATATAACTTTATTCTATAATCTATAATTCTATAATCCGGTGACAACTTCACAGAAATCAGAAAGCCTAATATCGTAACACAACTAAAGTTACAACGTTGTCAATACCATATGAACTTCGATCCATTTTTAAATCAAACGGGTCTTACACTAATTTCTGAAACGGAATTACGATTTTATCTTCAAGACAATAAAATAAAATGCCGTAGTAGGTTACCATTTGGATTGCGTCACCTGGCATAGAGACATGTCATTTCGTGTTAATCACTTGTCTCGACAAAAACGTATCATTGAGGTGAACACCTTTTTACCGCAACTGAAACAGGTGAGTAATTATATGCTTAGCTTTTACATTAATGCATGTTATTTATTGTTATTATTCTTCAAGTAAAAAAACTTATCCGGGTCAAAAACTGCGATGAAAGTTAACGATTTTATATTCCGAAACTATAGGTTAACAATGCTCTTCCAGTGTCAACACACACTTCAAGTGGAACAATAATAACAATAACAACAACAATAATAATAATAATAATAATAAAAGTTGTATGAGATTAGTTATACCATTAAATAGAACTGAATAATGGGAGAAGTGTTGCATTATGGGATCTTCTTGCGTTAGACTATTGTCATTCCATTTAGGCTATACGTTCCCGGAAATTAATTGCGTTACTCTTATTTAGTAGTAATTGTACCTTTTTTTTTTCAAAGAAACTGCCATAGTTAATTATTGTTGTTTTAAGGGGCGGACCAGTGAGGTCATCTGCCCCTGAAACTACCATTTTATTAATTTACGCTAGACACATGAAATGGACTAGGCTATCTCTGTTTGTGTTCAAGCATGTACATGGTTTCATCAAGTTTTAAATGTTTCCACCAAGCAAATAATTGATCGTAGACTAAATGGTGATTGATAGACAAATACAGTAGTCGAGTTTGTAGAATGATATTAAAAAGGTTATTAGTTCCCGTACAGCCTACAGTAGATTGTAAAAGTAGTTAGGTTAGGTTAGGTTAATGCTTCGTTGAATGCCTCTATTTACATTTTACAGTAGCCTACATGCCCTAGATGTTATAGTCTAGCCACGGAATACTTTCTGTGAAAGCAGAGCCCAAAACCAAATTTACATTGCCAATAATGATAACAAGCAGAAGATTTAGACATTGCTTAGTAATGAAACGTACAAGTATGTAGTAATGAAGCAAGCCAGACACAAAGAACACACCGCCATGAAGTTAGATCTTACAGAAGAATTCGTCTGAAGAAATCAAACCAGTTGTGAACTCTATCTAGCCTGAACAGTAAGAACTTGTTTAATGCTACCAACGCTTTTGCTTCATCGCTCATAGTTACTCCTTTGGTGTTACAAACTGATATTACAGATCTTGAGCAAAATATTAGAACACTGCTGACAAGAGCACGAAAACATTGCCCTAGAACGTCTGTGGAGCGAGTCGGTGATATAGCCTACACAAGTTTACGCGATAAATCCACGAGCTAAGAAGATACTTCTACAGTGCGACGGACTGTTCGATGCTGCACAAGGTTGTCACAGATGATGCGAACGATTCAACCCCGCTGATCATGAGTCAACTAAATTCTGAGTATCAACTACACTGTGATACTGATGGATTCAATTCCCGGCTAACGAAGCCACTCTACGAGCGGTATCCCCAATAAATCACTGAAATTCACGTCGGCAAGATATTGACGAACTATTGGCGGATTTCAGCTCAGAAGTTTTCTGAAACAGGGAGATTTATGTTTGTTATTCAGAACCAAGTCGTAACAACAAGAACTATCAGAAGTTCGTTCTAAAGGACGCTGATGACCACTGCAGTTACCGTTGTCAAATATCCAAGACTATTTAACACATCACATCAGATTGTCGTTAATTCGCTGGCACGAAACATAAGAAGAGGCAGGAGTTTGTTGCCGAAATAGTGAATGCATTATAAAATTACTTCAAGCCACCAACTATTGAGTCAAGACAAGGGTTTTGTATTAAAATTAATCTGCTGTGAGTGTAATGGAAAATGATAGCTATACTGTACATTGTATTACGGGATCGTACTGCGCTGACAGATCAAACAGTTAGGCATAACAGATAGTCTAATATCTGATTTCTGTTTACAAACATCTACAGAATGGTTAATTTGTAGCTCTTCAGTCGGTCAATTATTTCGACTTGCTTTAAAATATTACTTTCCCAATCCCGTGCGTAATGACAAGAAATGTAGCCTACTGTATAGTATATTTCTTTCCAGCAGAGTTCCGTTAATTCTTTCTTATTTTTTAAAATATTATTATTATTATTATTGTTATTATTATTATTTTCAAATCTCTCTCCCTGGATCGGACAACTTAAATTGCTACCTAAATTATTTTGTAAACCATGGAGATGATTAGTTGCATAAAATGTTTAGATGTTTTCAAATCGTTATCTCTGCCCATATAAATTTAACAAAATAAGTGGTAGCTGTGCTTACTTGGTTTGAGAATTATGCTTTATTAATGAGGAAGAAATACGCTTACCATTAGAATTGCTAGCAGCAATACGCTGCAGCTGGATAATATTTCATTAATCAAACTTTCATTGAGTGTGTATTTTTCAAAACCTTTGGCTTAGCATAGAATATACCTACTTTGACATTTTGTAGGCCTACCTAGCTAATGTAGGCTAATTGATTATATGTTAAAAACTTTGACACAATATATTAGACATATTTATGGACATTGTCCTTTGAAAACTACGTCTGTGAAATATAACTTATTATTATAAACTATGGTGAATCAACATTGGCTCATAAATATTTGGAACATTTTTTCTGCTCTGCCGTCTTATTTTCTGAAGACTGTTTACTAGCCCAAGTAGTATTTATCATTTCTGAAATCAAGTATTATTTCTGTGTCCTTTTGAATTCTTATACTGGGTAGCATAACATTTTTTTAAAATTAAAATATAAATATAATTGCAAATTCAAAATTAAACATAGAAATAAAAACAAAAATAGAAATAAAATTAAATATAAATATATAAAATCCAAATTAAATATAAATATGGAAATTAAAAAGGAAATACCAATATAAAAAAATAATATATAAATATAAAATTATTAATTAAATACAAATATTAGAAATTAAAATTAAAATATAAATATGAAAATATTAATACTGCATAGAAAATTAAGAATGTAGAAATATATTAAAATTAAATTATAAAGTATAAATTAAAATTACAATATAAATACAGAAATATAAAATAACATATAAATATAGAAATTAATATTGCACATAAATTGCTCATTAACCTAAAACTTATAAAAATTATATTTTCGTACATAAAAATTATAAATTAAAAATTGTAAACATTAAAATTAATACAAATTAAAATTAATATATTGCAAAATAGAAATAATAAAATAATAATTAAATACTAATAAATGGTTGGGACAAATAGATGGGAGCAATCACAGGAGGGTAGGCTTACTCGTAATGAAGAAGTAAAGGCTAAATTAGAATTAGATAAAGCTGTTTGTATGAGCTGACTCAGATTGTGGGGTTATGTGAGAGAGGGGATTACCTAAGAGGTTAATGGGTTTGGCTGTAGATGGTAAGAGAAGCAGAGGTGTAGGCCAGGAGGCGATGGTTAGATTCAGTGTGAAATGATTTCAAAGTGTGTGGTGTAGAAGCAGAGTAGACCGCAGTGAAAACTGCTAATAAGGCAACATGGAGGCGACTTGTTCGCACACAGAGGCTTGCAGACTAGACTGGACGCTGATAGGCAAAACAGGAATGTAAAGAAATAAAATAAAATATTTGAATAAATATTTCTGTCCTATAAAGGATTAAGGTGTTGACAGAGGGGCATATATCCTCGATGTTCCACCACATAAAACATTAATCAGTACATTACACTGCATTGGCCAACAGAAATGCAGCCTAAACATAATATTTTCCTTCAACTGTTTAATTTCTTCAGCAGTTTTATAGGATTTTTGTAAATTTCTCATGCATTCTATTTCTGTACCCTCACATCTACAAACGGAGCAGCATTTCAGTACATCAAGCAGTGGTATGCTCTGTTTAGTTGTGTTCAAAGTCTTGGACGACAGCTGATCTTTTCATATAAAATTCCTGCTTTTCTTTGTCAGTAGACGCGGCATTGGTTAGCAGTAATTTATTGCGCTCCTAAATCGTGCGAGTTCCTATACTTGATTAAATTCTCTTTGGCCTGGCTTTCAAACGTGGGTACAGAATTCAACTGTCAGGGTGAGATTTAACGTGCATTCATTCTAGGAAAAACCTTTCATGTTCGCAATTAAATTATATTATGCTTTTGTTACATTTAATTGAAAATAACCCGCGTCACTTGCGTACTAGGAAGTTAATTATTTAGAAAGTATTCTTGATGTGATAAGATAAATTCCTTTTTGCTAGACTGTTAAACTTATCGGTATGAATACATCTGGTGCTTATAAATGAATTAGATTACTGCCATTGATGGAATATTATTGATTTCTCTGGGTCCTACTAGGCTGAGGTGAGAATTGATTACGTAGGCCTACCTTATTGCTTGCTGTCTCTTATCAATAATAAGAATTAACATAAGTTCGGCTTCGTAAGGAAAGGCTTCTTAAACCTGCAACTACCTTTTACTGGTTGGTTGGTTCTTTAGTTTAGGGGCTGCGACAACGCGGTCATGTAGCCCCGTGTACTTTGGGTGTGTGTAGAATCTGTCTGATAACCGGTGTTAAATGTGATGGCTGTATTAGTGTGTGTATCTGTTTTTTAATTCAAGTAAGAACTGCAACTTTGAATTTTTCAAATAGTTCCTACTTTTGCCGCCAAACGCCTCCGTCAACGATTACTAGGCCTAGTTCAGAACTAGACTACTAGACGACACCGCAGTCGGCTCTTGATTTTAGGCTCTAATCTTATTACTAGTAGGCTACCTCTCGGTAGGCCTTCTGTCATAAATATTTGGGTGAGTGGATAACGTGTCGGTCTACTAACCCCCAAGATTGCAGGTTCGCTCCTGGCCGTGGTAAGTGATTTTTGAAAGCCGGAAAAAATACGACACGCATGTCATACGATGTTGGCATGTCAAAGAACCCATCTGAATTCCGTAATCCGTGTTCATAATGGCAAAATTAAACTCGGGAGTTTCCGCCAACACAAAGTTCCTCATTTCTCTACTAGAAAGCGCTAAAGTGTTCAAGGAGCTTAGATATTTAACCTCTTTGACATTCATTGTGATTAAAGGAACAACGAAATTCGACATGCAAGCTACCCTCTGGGTGTCAAATTACAAAGCTTGCACCCGGCACCCGAGGCCATACGATATTATTATTCTTATTATTATTTGAAAGAATGTGCAGTATTTTTATTATGATGTCCAAGGCAAAAACATAATTGAAAATCGTATGTGAATTGGTAATTACAATATAAGTTCTTGGGTCTGTCACTATTTTGCTGACTGTTTATTTCCTAATAATAGCGTCCTGTTGATAGATATGAGACTACCTGGTCTGGATGGATATTTTTGAAAGTCTTAGAAAAATCTTAGTTTTTGAGTGATTGGACTCAAATTTACAGTACTGTAGGCCTATTGGTTTCGATAATCCTCTTTGCTGTAGGTACAGGAGATTACTTGAGACTATATTTGTTACATAACATGCTATAATTATCCGTTCACCTGAGGATATGATTTCAAACGATCAAGGAGAAGTACGATGCGATGTGGAAGCACTCACTATGCGAATTATCGCCATTTAGTTGCTAATACATAGGCTATAACTTTTATGTCACTCTTGTGGTGAAGTTGAATTTGAAATAATATACAATACACCCCACTTCCCTTCCACAAATGTTGCAATGTTTCGATAGTAACATGATGGGTCAGATTTATCATACATAGAGAAACTCAAGTCTAGAGAAAATCCGGTGGCACGTTTCTTCTTTGAATACAAACATCTGAACTAAACAAGAAAGTACATTCCTTCATCGCTCATAATCCTAAATTCAGTGGCAAGAGAGAAAATTATTTTAATTCAGTGCAGTAGAATTTGGAAATATTTTGGAACGTTTCACTTGAAAATGAATTATGGCTAAATTGCTTCAAATTACCACCTTCACTTCCTGTGTGATACGCTAATACCAAGACCTACAAAAAACACAGAGAAGAAGTTCGTAACACGGAAGAGAGTTCAATTGAATGAGATGAGAAGGGCGCTCCAAGCCTGTGGTCAGGTTGTTAGAATGCATGTCTTAGGCCGGGTTTATTCCCGGCCGGGATATGAGGAGTTTAAACCACAAAGGTCAATTCCCCTTGCTAGGGAACTGAGTATTTGTGAAGTCTTCATTAATACTTAAAATGCCTAGGAATGATCAGAGAATGTGAAACATTAAAAAAAAAAAAAAAAAAAAAAAAAAAAAAAATGTGGAGTTTGGCACGAGGAGACAATTCTCAGGATTCCTTCATTTAGCTCTCCTTTTTTACTAGCCAAAATAATACAGGCTACTATAGGATATAGGGGGCTGCGTGGCGCAGTCGGTAGAGGCGATGAGCTTCTAACTGAAAGGAAGTGGGTTCGATCCCCTCCCGGGTAGTGGATTTTAGAAACAAAACTACCACTTTCGGAAACGCAAATAGCCCTGGGGCTCACTAAGCCTACACCAGAAATGAGTACCAGGGCAATTCCTGGGATCAAAGACGGCCGGGCATGGAGCTGACAACTCCATCCCATCTATTGCCGATGTCACAAAAAGTGGAAGCCTCTACCTTCTACAACTCCCAGGGCCTCCATGGCCGGTACGGAGTTAGCTTTGCTTTTACTATAGGATATCTTATTTACTGTCCCTCATTACTGAATAAGTTAATTTAAGTAAGTTACCAAAGGGTAATTTCTCAACTTAAAAAGCTATTTATCTCCACCTTTATATATTTCAGCAAGGTTACCAACTTAGAGAAAATTCTACCAGAGTTAGTCGATTATCAACGTTACAGATGGGTCAATGATGGAGTAGATGCAGTCTGGTTGGTATTTCTCACAAGTGATTGGAGTTCGAATTCCAATAATCTCCTTGTATAATTTTCATCTGAATAATCACAAAGGAAGTGTATTCGGCTTTTAAAAAACAGTCCAAAACAAAATTGAGACAGTTTATTATTTATCCTTTATTCCTGCTATTTCTGATATTACATAGTACAGTAATTATACGGATTAAAGGAAACAATACAAAATTACTGTTACAGCCGAAAAGTTGACATCAGTAGGCCTACTCATGAACGTTAGGAAAATTTCAGTGGTTGAATTTTGGATAGCTTTCTGCAAGATATGTGGAGATGGTCACTGAGATCCAGTTCCGTCACTGCACGCAGCAGAGTTACACCTGCACTGGGGACGATAATGGGAATAGTTCACACTTGTTCGATATGCCATTGGCGTTTCATCGGTACAACCAAATCACTGTACTAGCTGATTTTTTGATTTATAATATTATTAATAATAATGGTAATAGTTTTACGTCCCTTTTAATACTGAGGATTTTAGAGACACCCGGTGCCAGAATTTTGCCCCGAAGTGGATCTTTAACGTCCAGTTAATCTACTGACTCGGCTCCCTCATATTTGCACACTCTCAAATGCCAGGTGATTGCGCCAGGATTCGATCATGCAATCTTGGGTTCAACAGGCGAGAACGTTACCTCCGAGCCACGCAGTCAGCCAGATTTATATTATTATTATTATTATTATTAGTAGTAGTAGTAGTAGTAGCAGTAGTAGTAGTAGTAGTAGTAATATTTTATTCCTCACGTCCATTTGAATACCAAATGAAGTTTTTCAGCTGTTATGTCGTGTTGCCTCGCTGTTCTGCCACTTAAAACAACAACAACAATCTACGTCGTGTTTTGTACAGAAAGCACAAGCAATCAAGATGTTAACAAGAGAGTTGAAATATATAGTGCGACCTGGGCTCGAATGAAGATCATTTGGATTTCTGGAACATACTCTTTCCAACTGAGCTACCGCGAACAGAAACTTTCTCTGATCTAGGCGAAAGTACATCTACTGGGGAGATTCTGGTTTGTTATTTTTCTTATTTTTACTAGTCTATTATTATTATTATTATTATTATTATTATTATTACTAGTATTTTTACATCGTTATGCTGAACTGTGGAGTGCGACAGAATTTATTTAGCTGATGATGTTGAGTTTTTCTTCTACCAAAATCTCTTCATCTGGTCACTGAAACTCCGCTCTTCCGTCCATGATTTATTGGTCCTGGATATCATTTTCTCAGCAAAATGATGAATGTTGATTATTGTTTTTATCTTGTATAATTTCCTCCGTAAAGGCAATTATCTTTGAAGATCTTTTCCTATTTCACTAAGCCAGTTGTTCTTGACTTTCATTGAGGGAGCAAGGTTGAGAATCCTATTTATTGGTGAGCCTGTCATTGTTCATTCTGAGAATGTGGCCATAGAACTTGAATCGCCTTTTCCTGAAGGTGTCAGTGATCTTTATTATCATTATTGTTATTATTATTATTTTCTGAATAATTTAAGGCTACTCTTTTAGCACTCTTATTAGGCCATCAATGAAGCCTATTTCTCCCTAAATATAAGTCAAACAAATAAATAAGTCAACTATTAATCCATAATGAATAATTGATGAACTATTTGGAATGCCATTCCTTGCGACCTAGGTTGTGCCTCATGAACATGTGAGCTGAATCATACGAGCCTATAGCAGCTGAGACGTGCTGGTCCATGTATCCTAAAGACGAAACGCTTCTTTGTATTCCTGAAGCAAGCTCGTCTTTAAGACAAGAACTATTGAAATATTTATTTCAACTTCTTGTGTAGTCATCGTCATTAAGTGGTTATGAGATCATTCTGTGACGTCATGATATAATGTCGTTACACCTAATTTACCGAAAACAGCGTGAAGTCACACACAGGCCCTGTGTCTATAGAGCAACCAGCCAGTATACAGTATAAGGTGCAGTGCTGCCAACTCAGGTTTTGAAATAATCTCCAAATATTAGTCAAACGTTCTATGTTAACAATAAAACATATGTATTGTTGTCACTAACGAAAGTTTAAACAGTCGCTAAATCGCTATCTAAACAAAACGTTACTATATATAAATATTTTTATCAGGAAATGTTCGGAAAAATCACTAGATCTAGCGACAAAGCCACTAAACTGGCAAGGCTGGTAAGAAAATATTTTCTGTCAAAATTGTTTCCTTCTCAAGATGACAATGTTTTCCTATCCTTTATTCTTCCCATTTTACGGGGTCAAAATTGAGATGCAATGAATATTAATGCCGCGGGTGGTTTTGTGGCCGGATGCCCTTCCTGAAACTAACCTCATAAGATAAGTTATTGGGAGATGAAACCAATTAAGATGAATGGAATTTCTCACTGAAGCTTACTAGGACTACTATTGGAACGTAGATTGATGACCATGGGACTCAGCTGAGTATGGCATTGCTTCCATTTGTTATGGGCTCCTGTTATTTACCTTTCCTGTCAACCCTCCTTGGCCAATTATTGTTCTCTTCCGATTTCGATGGTATTAGGATCCCCGAGGACTTGGTTGTCTTTTATTTTCCCAACTTAATTGACTTCAGACAATTCTTTTCTCATTTTTCTAGGGTTCAGATCACCTCTTTCATTTTCTTGGTTTTTAGAATATCCCTTTCGAGGTTGATGTTAATTAATTTTGGAGGCTTTGAATATCTTTGGTGAACAGCCCCGTATACTTGGGTGTGTGTTAAATTTATCTGCTACGTGAGTTTCTGTTATGACTATATTAGTGTGGGTAGCTGTAGTTATTAGGCTCGGAGATGAGGTAATGCCCCGGGAATTGAAATAAGGTAGCCTACTATCCCGACATTTGTCGGGAGGGAGTGTGGAAAAACGCGGGTAGAATCCATTCTCAGAATAAACTCTGTCAGAACTGGGATTCGAACTTCTGATCTCCAGACTTGCAGCAGCTCCACATCACGGTCATGGTGAGCAATTTAACGCGCATGGCTACGCTGCGACGTCCCTTTCGAGGGATGCGAGGATTCTTTCTGGTCTTATTTCCCTTAGCCTATAAGCTAGGCTATGTTTTATGCCCTAGATGTAAGATGGTAGTTAGCAGCAACCTCTCAGTTGTATTCATTTTTCAATCAACAATTACCACCACCGTCAGTCATGAATGAAACTGGATAAGGAGTTGGAAGGAAGCTGCCGTGGCTAATTGAAAGGTAGGCTACCGTCGGGACATTCGGAGATAGCCATGCTCAATGGCCTCACGCCTTAGCGCGCATAGCTACCCCGGCCAGTCTTCTCAAGATGGCAGTATCACAGATAATTAGCTGTATTTAGATAATTACCAACATTAACTCTGTGGTTGCCATTTCAACGTGACACACAGTCGGGAAGTGTCAACTCAATTGCATTAATTAGTAGACTGCACTTCTCTCCTTAGTCATTCTTCTTTATTAAGTGTTTTTGGACCTATTTTTAATTGTTGTCTTGTTTCATTTAAAGAATTCATGGTTAATCCGTAGACTTTGGTTTGAGAGGCCCTGAGTTTAATTCCCGGCCCTGTCATTTATTTTAATTTCGTACGGTACCGCAGCGCAGCGTTAGGTCATGGGGCCAGGCTCTCTATGCTGACTCGGTAGACGCGTGAGTTCGAGCCCCTCCGTCGGCCGTCCTTGAAATGGTTTTCCGTGGTTTTCCCATTTTCAACACCAGGCAAATGCTGGAACGGTACCTTCTGACAGGCCACGACTGCTTCCTTCCACATCCTTGCCCAATTTCATTCATCTTCATCCATTCCATCTCTTATCCCGTCGCGCAGCACACCCACGGGCGTCGACTAGAAAGACCTGTACTCGGCCTCTCAGGAGACCACATGATAAAAACAAGTAGTTCCGTGAAGAACTATACAGCCTATTTTCATATATCCTACTTATGTTAATTGCCTCTATCTACATACAAAATTTCAGTTTGATTGCTGTAATAGATTCGTAGATATTGAGAGCCGACTAAATATTTCGGATGGTCGCCATGTTGGATTTTATATATGTAGGTCCTAGAGTTATGTACTGTTACATGCAGATTATTGTGAACGTGTAGTATTCAAACTTCAATCGCATAATTAGGACACAAGAAAAAACAAGGAGATTTAAAAATTATTCACAGCTGCCATTTTGAGGTTATGGAAATAATTGAAATAAATTAGATGCCAGTGGATTAACATTCGGATAAAGATTTACTGTACCAAGTTTCACTGCACGCGGATGGTTAAATTGCGAGAAACGTCCATGTGAATATTTATAATTCGCGTCACCGCCATGTTGGATTTGTGATCACCAGGTTATTTAAAGTCCTATAGGTGAACTTAAGTTCATAGCCCCTATGAACATTAAAAAATGCAGTTTGATTGCTAAAATAGATTCGTAGATATTCAGTATCGTCTAAATATTTCGGATGGTCGCCATGTTGGATTGTTAAATGTATAGGCCATAGAGTCATGTACCATTAAAGGAAAATTATTGCGTAGGTTCATTATTCAAACTTTCACTTTGATCGCATGACTACATCACAAGAAATAAAAACTTAATTTTAAAATTCGCACTGCCGCCATCTTGAGGTTATGTAAACAATTGAACTAAATTAGATACCAGTGGATTACAATGTGTATAAATATTTCCTGTACCAGGTTTCAGTGCGCTTGGAACATTAAATCGCGAGAAAGGTCTATTTAAAATGTTCAAATTCGCTTGGCCGCCATGTTCGTTTTGTAGTTAACCGGTTTTTGAAAATCTTATAGATGGACTTCCAGTAGTGCCCTTTATCTCCGTACAAAATTTTAGGGAGATACCGCTAATAGTTTCAGAGATATAGAATGCCGGTGAAATATTTCGCACATCCGCCATCTTGTGATTATGTAAACAATTGAACGAAGTTAGATGTTGGTGCATTACAATGTATATAAACATATACTGTACCAAGTTTTATTGCGATTGGTTGGTCAAATCGCGAGAAACGTCTATTTAAAAGTCGCAAATTCGCTTGGCCGCCATATTGGTTTTGTAGTTACCAGATTTTCAAAAGTGACATAAGTGAACTTATAGTAGTTCCCTCTATCACCATAGAAAATGTCAGGGTAATATCGGTAATAGTTTCGGAGATATTGAATGCTGGTGAAATGTTTCGCACAGCCGCCATGTTGGATTGGTGAGTCGTAACAAAATTTGAAGGGCACGGTCGAGGTCGCCGGGAATAGTGCTATGAACTTTCCGAGTTTCATTGAAATCGCTCCTGCCGTTTAGATTTTATTAGGGGGGGACACACACACGAATCACACACACACACGCACGCACACACACACGGACAAAAGGTGATCTCATAAGCCTATTTTTTCAAAATTGAAAAGAGGCTAATAAAAATAAAAACTTTGTACGGTTAATTTTCCTTGCTTGTGGATTCAATGTTTGTAAAGTCGTCATCAAGACGCGCAAGTTACTCACGGGCGTCAACTCGACAGATCTCCACCAGACCTCCTCGTTGGTCTAACGCCATAGTTATTTGGAAGCCTGCAGAATCGTGAATTCACAGGAGTAAAATGTGATGTATAAGTTTTATTTTTAGCCTATTAATATTATTATTGTTATTATTATAACTGATATGAGGATAGCATGAATGATTGCTAGGACAAATAGATGGGGACAAAGGCAGGAGGGTAGTCGTAATGAAGAGATGAAGGCTGACTTAGAAATGAACACGCTAGATGAAGCAGTTCGTATGAGCCGGCTCAGATGGTGGGGTCATGTGAAGAGAATGGGGGAGGAGAGATTACCTAAGTTAATGAGTTCGGCTGTAGAAGGTAAGAGAAGCAGAGGTAGACCTGGGAGGTGATGGTTAGATTCAGTGTTGAACAATTTCAAAGTGAGAGGTGTAGAGCCAGAGGAAGCCGCAGTGCTAACTGCTAATGGGGGATCTTGGAGGCAACTTGTTTTCAAACAGAGGATTACAGACTTGACAGGACGGTGAATGGAAAAGAGTCTCAAATGGAAATGTATGTATTGTTATTATTATTATTGCTTTATTATCATTATTATTAATACATTATTATTATTATTATTATTATTATTATTATTATTATTATTATTATTATTATGTTGGCTCCGTCGCTAAATGGTTAGCGCACTAAGCTTTGACCCGAAGTACCCCGGGTTCGATTCCTGGCCGAGCCATTAGGGATTTTAATCTCTCGGGGTCAATTCCCGTGGCTCGGGGACTGGGTGTATGTGACGTCTTCATCATCACTTCATCTTCATTACGACGCGCAGGTCGCCACGGGCGTCATCTAGAAAGACCTGCACTCGGCCTCCCCGGAGGCCACACGATTATTATTATTATTATTATTAACCGACTTCGGTGGTGTAGTTGGTAGCATGCTGAACTACTGTGCCCAAAATAGCGGGTTCAATCGCGGCCGCAGTCGTCGGATTTTTAAGAGCGTTAAAATCCTTCAGTATGCTTTCCTTCGGAGGGGAAGTACAGCCAGCGGTCCCATGTCATAGATTTATGGTATGTAAAAGATCGTTCCACAGACTAAACTTGTGTGAAGCTAAATTGTTAGGTTGGATTCCGTCGGAACGCTCTATCAAAGTTCCAACGTTCACCACTAGGTATCATTGATATCTGGTAGCGAAAGTTGGAACTACTTGAAATTGAACGGAACTTGTAGCTCACCCTAAGGGTGTACGATGGAAGCAGCTTCAGACTCTGCCGAGCCGAACATGTCCTCGGACACTCCCGGCACTAAAAGCCATACGATAAATAAAAATTAATACATTATTATTATTATTATTATTACAGATATCGTCCACTTATGGATAAAATCATCTCACATTTTGTCTCCTTATGTATCCATGCCTGTACTTTTACGACTGATATTAATTTAAGCCTATAGAACGTAGAATAGCCACATGGTAATCCGATCGCTATTTTCGGAAACCCCTTATTACAGAACCGTATGGTGATCACACGATTTGAGAAAGAAGAGTCTCATATCACAAAGCTATATGCTCATCAATAACACAGATTTTAACTTCCTATCTTACCAATAGTCAGTAACACAAACAGTTTTCATTCCTGCTGCAAATTAAGTTCTTGTAAAACAGTGAATATGAATGCTATTCTGTGTTCATAATTCTGTAAGTGCCTTGTATTTGCCAAATTGAAAACAACCATATCTCCCCTAAATCTGCAATGTCCTCTGCAATCGTTGTGTATTATTTAAATAGTGGCGACGTGCACTTTGCAATTTGGGTTTTATTCGTATAATCCACTACTTGCCAGTGTGAAAAATTAAATAAAATTTGTCATGTTTCCCATCCTTCAAGTGAGTCACCAGTAATTTAAACCTTTAATAAACCGAGTACAGTAAACCGGCAGGAAGGTTATTAGGCATATAGAGTAATTCAAATGTGTTTCAGAGTCCCCTTTTGTCCCACCATTTCAACACTGCATCACCACTTCGTAGCGTTTCCTATCCATCCATCTTTTCACCAACACTTGTTTAGTCTTCATAGGTTACTGATCATAATTTTGTTTCTTAGGACATCAAGTCGTACACTTGATGATGTGAAATAATTTCATCAACCATACGCACCATTTCATTATGCTAGATCTGATAACCTAGTCAAAATTTGGAATACTGTATTCGAGTATGTTTCCAAATTTTGTATGTATATTATAGAGTTGCTCTAGTGACTGATATACTGTAGGTTAAGTCTTTCGATGTGTCTGTTGTATCTCATTGACTATTTCTCCATGTTGCTATGTCATCTCTGTATACTTGTTTTGTAGGTGAAAACTAACAGGAGCTGATGAAGTCAGTTCTCTTTGTGGCTCAAGGAATGGATTGATTTTCAAATAATTTCATTTCTAAGAATATTTATATTTAATTAATTGCTGTATTATATATGCAAAATGAGTTTGCATCTTGTGTGCCAACGTGTTGTTATGGACCACGATAGAGGAAAGGTTATATATATTTTTGGAATTGGTAATGTGGATGTGATTTGATCGTGTTTCAATCTGCCCAGCGAAACTGAAAGGAAACAAACACAATAGTTTTTTTTTCTTTTTATGAAAATATAAACTATTCGTCATATGGTAAATTAATCTGAATGAGAGGACTGGCAATCCAACTTGATGACTCAGTTTTATACGTTAGTGCTTGCAAACCTAAACCGAGGACTAAGGATGACCCACGGACCATTACGGTCTTTTCTTTCAGGATGTGTAGTTATGGACACTTTAAATAACGTATCATAAAACGTACTGTAGGCCTAGTACAAATATCCGCATACAAAGCAATTGCGACCGAAACTGAACATAGTATTGCGAACACTATGGTTTATAGAACCCCTAACACCATTGATTGATTATTGTAATAGTATGATGATGTCATGCACAATTGTATAGATCCTGAACAGAGAGGCAAAGCCAATCTGCTTTACAGTCATTAACGAATTGAGGCATCAACATGTTAAACGTTACAACCTGTTCTCACATGATTGTATAAACGAACACTTCGACTGAAAGCAACTCCTCCCTTTTAATAATATCTGACAGTGGAGACCCTCAAGAAGGGAAATGGGTCCTGTAAAGTTTACTTGTTCTGTTCAAAACGCTGTAACTAAAGGATTTTAGATGAAGAAAAGCAACGTCAAAACTCGTCAACTACTTGTGGTTTACTCGATAAATTATCACATTCGGGTTACAATAAACTTATTAATTGTGACTCATTGGCCAATCTCCAAATAAGGAACATGGGCCTAATTATTATCTTTATGATTTTAAAGTACAAAGAACAAATGAGAAAGGTCAATGTACTAGATGAAACATCACATAAAACTTACATAATTTGGGAGGTGATTTAGGGCATTGGACTGAATAAGCTACTAAGTAGCATGAAACCTCAAATTACTTCCAGTAGCCTACAGTATTAAGAATCCTGACTGTCTACAAGTATTGGCTGACATAGTTTTCAAACGTTTGGGAAAAAGACACTGGCTTCGAATTCCTGAACAAAGATTACAAATTATTAAAAAAAAAATATATGCATGTTTCATCCTTAATTTTTAAACTCGACAGGTGATTAATCGAAATATGCAAAGTAGAGTAAGAGAGCAGTGTGAAACGGTGCAATATAACTGTCCTTCTTTCTTTTTTTCTTATGTCCTTTTTCACTTTTTCATTTGGAGCCTTATAACTACATTTGTAAACTTCTTTGCAAGGCGGGTGGGTTTAGCCTACGGGGCGAAGTTGACAAGAGACTGCTCCAAGAGGGGCAGATGACCTCGCTGTTTCGCTCCTTAAAACAACAATATTCTCATATAAACAATTCATGCTTTTGGGCTAATGCCGTGTGTATTTTTAATTTAAACCATACGTTTCGGAGAAACCTTGCCTCCTTTTTCAATGGAAATAAACATTTTTCAATGGAAATAAACATTGTTTGAGATTGAGATTGTGTGAGAGAGAGAGGACCGCCTTGTTGCGTGGTGATTAGCATTCATGCTTTTGGGCTAATTTTTCAATGGAAATAAACATTGTTTGAGATTGAGATTGTGTGAGAGAGAGAGGACCGCCTTGTTGCGTGGTGATTAGCATTCATGCTTTTGGGCTAATGCCGTGTGTATTTTTAATTTAAACCATACGTTTCGGAGAAACCTTGCCTCCTTTTTCAATGGAAATAAACATAAACATTGTTTATTTCCATTGAAAAAGGAGGCAAGGTTTCTCCGAAACGTATGGTTTAAATTAAAAATACACACGGCATTAGCCCAAAAGCATGAATTGTTTATATAATAATCCGGGCCGTGAAAGCCTTAATATGCAAACAATATTCTCATCTTAAGACTGCTCCAAGCACCCCTTAGCAGCCTCCTGCCCAGGATCCTCAAGAGTACTACATTATCACATGGCGTAATCATTGACTTTCAGCTATTACGTCATTCTGTGCATATTGTTGGGAGACCATAAAGGTGTAAGGTAGAGCGTTAAAATTCTCATGATGCGTGAATGAAGCGAACCTGCAACTTTTAGAATTGGGCGCCAATACTACATCAATCGTGTGTGTGTGTGAGAGAGAGAGGACCGCCTTGTTGCGTGGTGATTAGCATTCTTGGCTGTCAACGCGGAGGCCCGAGTTTGATTCCCGGCTCTGCCAAGAAATTTAATTCTGGTCTGAGGGCTGGGACGGGGTACACTCAGCCTCGTGAAGCAGAACTGAGAAGATGCTGGTGCGATACCTACCTCAGCCATCCTGAAAGTGTTTTGCTCAGTTTTCCCACTTCTCTTCCAGGAAAATGCAAGGATTGTACCCAGCTCTAAGCCACGGCCGCTTCTTAACCAAATACTACCTCAATTACAAATACACACACTAGTACAGACATCACAGTGACGAAATTTAGAAAGAAGGAAATAAAGATCTGCACCGGGCCTCTTCGGAGGTCACACGGCATTTAATCAGGTGATAAATATAAAATACTAAATATACTAGATGTTACTAACCTCTGAAAGCTAAAATCAGTTACGTTCCTTATTTAAATAATGCCGAGAATAAGCTTTTCTTTTTCTCGTTAATCACACACCTTTTCATATAACACATGGCTCAGAGTAGCCTATCCATTATTAGACATTCACAACGCTGTGATTGTTTTGACAAGGATGTGTGATTTCAAGTCTACGGAACTTCTCCTCAATACTTTTTTGTCCCCTTCATTCAAAGCATATCCCTCTCATCCTTTCTTAAGGAGCGCCATCTTAGTGTCTATTGTGTTGATATGAAAGCGCAGTCTTCAATATTTCTTATATAAAGAAAATTAAGGCAATATTCTGAGAAAAAGTAGCGAGAAAAAAGGACAACATAGGCTACCTTTACAAGCCATATGGGTATTTCCCTGTTGTGAAACCATATATTTTTATCAAAACGTATTGTATTTCTCAGTGGTAGTAGGCACGGCTGGTGTTTTTAGATTCTTGGGTGGGGTGACGGCGATTGAGGGGTTGGGAGAGCGGGAGGTCGAGAGGGGACGTCAAAAAATATAGGTTATGTAATTGGAGTAGGTTTTCGTGTTTTAGAAACTCTTCCTTCTCTGTCTGTAATGTTGGGATGCGCAGCCATTTAATTTGCACGTGGTGATGTGCGTGCGAAGATGCGTGAGGTATGTAGGGGGACCGGCACTGATACAGGACAGTTTGACTCTCCGTAATCACAGTGATTTCCACATACTACTTCACTGTAGCGCCTAAATTATAATTAGACCCATTACCCTTAACATTAAGTCAGTGGCCTAATATTTTGTTTTTATCCAATTTAAGAAACGACGAATAAATTATGCTTCACATTTAATAATGTGATATTATACTCGATCCTTTATAATACTGATTTATAGTCGTTTCATATTGTTATTCCAACCATGTTATAATGTCACGACAGTTTTATTAAATATTCCGAGAACATGCTTTGGAGGCCATGACGTCAGAAATAGTTCACACAGAGACCTAAGATCTCTGATCGTGATAGATCCGAACTGTGAGAAAGTACTCGTACAACAAACGTTTTCTTTTTGTTTTGAATTTATCGTCACGGTACGACTTCAGTGGTGGTTTGGATTTTGAATGGCACTACACCACATGAAGGGCCCTGGCCTACAAAGCCACCGCTGCCCAGCCATGCGACCTACAGATTACGTGCTGCCGCGTGGTCCCCCCCATCCGCTAATCTTGGCGCTGCCTCACTGTCAGACAGCTACTGAATTGTCCTCACGAGGCTGAGTGTAGCCCGTTTCAACCCGAACGTCAGTCTCTAAAATTCCTAAACTCCCACTTCTACTCCAGGTAAATGCTGGAATAGTACTTAACTTAATTTTTTTTCGTGTGGCCTCCTGAGAGGCCGTGTGTAGGTCTTTCTAGTCGACGCCCGTGGGCGACCTGCGCGTCGGGATGAGAGATGGAATGGATGAAGATGAGTGAAATTGGGCAAGGATGTAGAAGGAAGCGGCCGTGGCCTATCAGAAGGTACCGTCCCAGCATTTGCCTGGTGTTGAAAATGGGAAACCACGGAAAACCATTTCAAGGACGGCCGACGGTGGGGCTCGAACCCACGCATCTACCGAGTCAGCAGAGAGCTTGGCGCCAAGACCTAACGCTGCGCTTTAGCCAGCAAAGCCACTGCTGTCGGAACTTAACTTAATGCCACGGCCACTTCCTACCCAAACCCAACCTCGATTATAAGTACACACACTAGGCTATACTCTGTGAGCTGCCTGAATAGGATTGACATTTGGCCGGAAGTTCCACATCAGTCATCACCCCTCTGCTTCTTGACCATTCGATGTTCACATAGTTGATGATACTCTGCGTTGCAATATTACAGCCCACGTGCGTCAGTGCCTAGTCAGCTGTATCTCAAGCTTATACAGTGTGATCGCTTGTTATTCTATCTGTTTGGCAACCTTGTTCCCTGACCACATGGTGAGGCGAGAACTGTCAATCCTATTCTGCCAGCTCGCAGAGTATAGTACAGACATCACAGTGATACAGGCTATCAGACAACTACTACACACACCCAAGTACACGAGGCTAAATGACCACGGTAATCCACTCCTAGGAACTAGGATGGTTGAGGTGACAGTTGAATTCACCCCTTCTCATTTGTGAATCACTTTCCATCCCTTTCTTAGCAGAACGTGTAATCAAACCCGGGTCTTCAAGGATGATCGCTTATAATATTAACCACTACACCACGAGGCGGTTTCGAAGACGAGCAGCTAAGCTACTGACCTACCGATCCGTACACCATGCCACTCCTATTGTTACCCTCCCCTACGTTTAATCCCCCGGTCCCCTTAAGGGGGCGTGTACTAATGCACTGTGGGCTCTCTGATTCATATTCCACACATAGCTGTAATAACCACGCACGTGGAGCATTTAATATCGCAGAGTGGACTTCTTTGTCTGGGGAGGAGCGTAGAGGGGTAGTATTGCAAGGTCAAATGGTTTAATAAGTATTTCGCAAGAAGAGGTAGAATGCAAACTGGGAAATATACATGTGTAGCTTGTTATTTTATTTGACGAGCAGCAAAACAAGAATTTGATTTGAGAATAAATTCACTCAAATTCGCAATTTTTCGGGAATAGTGCATTACTTAAATCTCAGACTATAGTATAAAACAATACGGTGACGTTTATTTGTCGTCTGACCATGTACAAGACAGGAGTTAAATTGAAACCGAGATATTTCCTTTAATGATATGCAACTACGCCGCCTTTTTTTTTAGCCAATCAGTGGCTCACCTGTAAAGCTATACAGCCACTCATGATATTTATAATGTGTGTACAAAGTGAAGATAATACACTGGCGGGAAAAAATATCCCAACACTATGAAATAAGGAATGTAGAGAACGGAAATGTTGGCAATATATTTGGCAAAGTATCATATTTAATTGATTAAAGGTACAAGACAAGAGTAATGTCCGCGCGAGAAAAGTCATCGCAAATGTGCCATGCTGGTCCATTAATAACCGATATAATTGCTAGACTTGTAACGTGTTTTTCGAGGGGTTTTATGCAACTGGCATAAGTCAGTAGGAAGCCATTCTATATTTATTTACGCGGCAAATTGTTCAGCCAAGAGAATTTTTCATGTTAATTTATTAATATTATTAATTTATTATAATTATTATTTAGATATTTTCGGAGCATTTTATAAAAATTATTAGCATTCAGATAGGTTTTCTATGTATTAGAAAACGCTATCAAGCAAATTATTACGAACGACGATATCATAGAAAATTATCTGATTACGGAATTTTACGGAGTTTTCGTCAGTTAGGGTATATCGAGAGACGTGACTCACTGGGAATTCAAGTACACGCTGATTCCTGTCGAGAAGCATGACGCAATCTTGGGTCGCAAGGTCTAGAAAAGGCGAATTGTTGAAACGGAACTCTCGCGCGCCGAGTGTAATGAGGCAGAGGAGGGGAACTAGCGGCGTGCTCAACCAATCAGTGAGGACCACGCAAGCTGAAGCCGACTGAAGAGTGGGGAGCCGGCGTGTGGATATATCGTTCGACGCGCCGTGAGACGAGGACAATCTGTGAAATACTCGACGAGTATGGGTGCGCGTGCGAGTGGCTCCGATGTTCGGTGGAGTCATGGACTATCTGTGTAGAACTTGCCGAGAACGGTTGCAAGTGCGTGTCGCTCCGATGTTCAGTGGAGTTGAAGACTAACTTTTGCAAAACTTAACCAGTGCGGTTGTACGAGTGTTTGGGTCCGAGGTACGGACCATTGAATTATCTAATCTACCAGAATCTCATCATACATCGACGAAGATGGCGACGTCCAGGAGACTGTGGGAAGCTCACAGCATCATCAAGTACGAGGGAAATGCTTCGGGCATTTCCAGTGGTAAGCGCTAATGACGCAGAAATACGCAATCTCTCATTTTTCTTTGTTTTATATTTCATAATTCAGTAACTTCATAGCTTGGAAATAAGAGTAAAATCAATTTATCAGACTCCGTTTTCACGTAATTTTCTATCGGTAATATTCAAATCACAACGCTCCAATTTAAATTTTGTACTTATTATTATTATTAATTTTGCTATACTTGTTTTATATAATAAATTCATTTCTTTTACAATGCAATCTTTGCTTTCAGTAGGTAGCAATAGATATAGACCAATTCCTTCTCCTGATACAATTGTTTGTTGGGTTAATGATCAAATCATACCACGATCTGAGTGAATAGATTCTTGACGGTGTTCTACCAGAGCTAGACGTTGTTAAATACAAATTTAGATTTCAGCATTGCATTGAGGTCTTGGCGCCCATTAAAACAACATAGCTTAGGCAAAGGTAAACAATTACATTATCTCCCAACGTTAGGGGCAGCCAAAACGTTTCATTTGTCGCCGACAACTTGGGGATGAAAACCTAATAACATTTGTGGAAGGAGAAGGGTATATATTTCTGTGCCTGTATTTTGGGGGTTATTTGTCTTTATCAGTGTATATCATTATGGGGGATGAGAAAGAAAGACAGATGAGGTTACGTAGTGGTCATCAACTGGAGAGTGATGATACGAGCAGTATGTCGAGTGATGGTAGTACCGGGTTAGCGGAGGTAAATCCCGATACTGAAACAGGGAGTGTAGGCGGCCAACCAGAATTAAAAACTTTACTTCTCGAGTTCATGTATCAGAACAAAGTTAGTAGTGATGCTTTAAATGCTAAACTGGAACAAAACAACGCTAAATTAGAACAAAACAGTAGGGAAAATAAAGAAAGTACAGATGCCTTAAATGCTCAATTAGAACGAAACAGTAGGGAAAATAGAGAGAGTAATGAAACTTTAAACGCCAGATTAGAACAAAACAGTAAGGAAAATAGAGAGAGTACTGAAACTTTAAATGCTAAACTGGAACAAAACAACGCCAGATTAGAACAAAACAGTAAGGAAAATAGAGAGAGTACTGAAACTTTAAATGCTAAACTGGAACAAAACAACGCCAGATTAGAACAAAACAGTAAGGAATATAGAGAGAGTACTGAAACTTTAAATGCTAAATTAGAACAAAACAGCAGGGAAATGAGTGACAAATTCGAACTGATTAGAGGTGAGATCAGGGGGGTGATGGAAGAAAAGGCTAAAGAGATTATTGCAGATGTAGACAGAAAATTAGGAAAAGTACAGGAGGAGTTGGAAATTAGAATCAGTACACAGGCTGAAAATTTAAAAGAACTAGTGTAACTGGAAACACAGCAGGTCAAAAAGCAATTGGGGGGAGAAATTGACAAAATTCAGGTAGCAACTAAAGAGGTTAAGGAACAGCTGGGGGGTAGAATTGAGAAAGTCCACTCGCAAATAGTTGCAGAAGTAAATGATTTAAGAGAGAGTAATAGAGAGAGCATTAGCAAGATTGAGGAGAAACAAGCAAAGCTATATGATAAAGTACAAGAATCAGAAGGAAACATTAAATTGACAGTAAACAGTATTGAGAGGAAGGCTGAGGAGAAAATCGCAGAATTAGAGTTAAAATTAAAAGCTAGGATCAGGCAAGAAAATAGTCAGAATAGGCCAGTTTTTGTGAATAGCACACACAGGGAGGTAGAACTGGGTAAGTTCAGCAATCGACAGGGGTGCCCAATGGAGTTCATGAACACTATAGAAAATAAATTTGGGGGGAGGTTGGAAAATGGTAGTATTGAGTGGTGCCAGATAGTTGAAATGTTAGAACAAGTGTTTGTGGGGGAAACGAGGAATTGGTTTGCTGTCTACAGAGACAAGTTTACTGATATCAATGATTTTAAAATGAAATTCTGTGAAAAGTTCTGGAATGAGGTTATTCAGTCGCAGCATCGTGAGGGAGTAGTGTGTGGTAAATATAACCCTAAAGGAAGCTCCACCATGACCGAATACTTTTTAGGGCAGGTATTAGTGTGTAAATATCTGGATGGCTTGAAGGAGGAAAGTGATGTGGTGAGGTTGCTACTTAGGCACTTTCCCTATAGGATCAAGGAGGCTGCTTGTATCCAGAATGTAAAGACTATATCACAAGTAGAAAATTTGTTAAGCACATTTGATGCACTAGGGAGAGGGGGTTATGAGGACAATTTCAATCTGAACCAGGGTAATAATAATAATAGACCTAATGAAGCCAGGCATCAAGAAGTTCAAGGGAACGGTGGCGAAGGGGCCAACGCTCAAAATAGAAATAATAGTAATCAGCTAAATCAGAACAGAGGAAGTGGCTATGGTAATCAGTATCAAGGGAGGAATAATGATTTCAGGGGAAATCAAGGGAGGAACAATGATCACAGGGGAAATCAAGGGAGAAACAATGATTTCAGGGGAAATCAAGGGAGAAATTATAATGACAATAATTACAACCAGAATAGGGGTCAAGGAAGAGGACAGCCTAGTGGTAGTAATATACAGCCAAACAATGACAACATAGCCCAGAACAACCAGACCAGTGCAGTGGTAACTAGTACTACGGCCAGCTGTAGCGGTTCTTTAAACGCGAACCAGGCTGCGAAGTAAGGTCAGAATCTCAGTCTGTAGCATGCCCTGTCCATACAATTATACAGGAACCCTATGACCTAAATGTAAGAAATGAATTATTACATGAACTAAATGATGACGGTATTATTCAGGAAGTGGTTAGTAAGAGCCCCATAGTTAAATTTAACGTGTCCGAGGCGTACACAGATGTTTTAATTGATAGTGGTTGTATGAAGAGTTGCATAAGTAGTGCATTTTATGATAAAATGAAAGGAACTGGAGTAAATTTTGAGGAGATGCCAATTAAAAGCACTTTTGTTATCACAGCTGTTGGGAAGAGGTCTAAAGTAATTTCTAAGCAAGTTTTAGTAGACATTAAAATTAATAATCATGTAGAGAAGCAGATTTGCCTTGTAATTCCAAATTTAGTATTCAGTGTTATCTTGGGTTCAGAGTGGCTAAGTAGAGTGTCTGGTAACTTATGTTATGATGTAGGGAGTTTGAAATTTAAATGGGGAGATTCTGAAGTAGAAGTAGCGTTCAATGACCATATTCAGAGGAGTAGTATTGTAGGTGTGATGTGTACTTTAAATGAGATATCGCCAGCCGTAGAGCGGGGTTCTCCATGTTTTGTGGGCAGTGTGATTACGAACGGAAGTCTAGAGGACTCGTTACGTGAGGCTGCATTTCAGGGAAATATAGAGGATGAACAGTGTGTTCGGCTCTATGATGTGTTATGGTGTAATAGGAGAGTGTTTGAGGATCGCATTGGTATGGCCAATTGCTATACACATTCATTGAACGTTATTGATAGGTCAGTATTCACAGGACATAGATATCCTGTACCTTTCGCTTATCAGAGTGCAGTTGAGGCACAAATTAATCAGATGCTTGAAGATGGGATTATTGAGCACTCTAACAGTCCGTATGTTAATTCTTTGATCACGGTACCCAAAACCGACGGCACTGTTCGTATTTGTTTAGACGCTCGTTTGGTTAACAGTAGAATTAGTTCAGATCAGCTGAAATCTATGTCAATAGAGGAATTAATGCAAACATTTGAGGGGAAGAAGTATTTCACTTGTGTAGATTTGAGTTCCAGTTTTTGGCAAGTGCCACTTATGTACGAAGATAGACCATTTACAGCTTTTAGTCATAAATATAACCTTTATCAATTTTGTAGAACACCTTATGGGTTAAAGAGTAGTTCAGCAGCTTTAATTAGGGCTTTAAACATCGCATTAGGGGATGACACAGGAGAGTTTGTAACCATTTACATAGATGATATGGTAATTAGTTCACGCAGTTTTGAGGAGCATCTACGTCATTTAGATATAGTTTTTCAGAAGTTAGATCAGGCAGGGTTCACTTTGAAGCTGTCTAAGTCGTCATTCTGTCAGTCAGAAGTGACATTTTTAGGTCATAGAGTGTCGAGTAGAGGTGTAACACCAGAAGAAAGTAGGGTTAATAAGATACTTAACGCAGAGGTGCCACAGAATGTTAAACAGTTAAAAACTTACCTGGGAATTTGCAACTTTTTCAGGAGGTTCGTTCTTAAATACTCAGGGTTGGTAGAACCATTCAGAGATTTGCTTAAAAGTGGGACTCGGTGGAGATGGGAGTCTAAGCATGATCAGGCTTTTAGAGCGCTGAAGGAAGGTTTTGAGAAAGCTGTAGTGCTGAAATATCCGTTAAAAGATAAGGAATATGTGGTTATGACATATGCTTCACATATAGGCATTGCTGGAGTATTATGTCAGAAAGATGATGAGGGTAATCTGTGCATTGTATCTTTAGCCTCGCGAGGACTGACAGCAGCAGAGAAAAGATACACGATTACTGAGTTAGAGCTTTTAGGTATTGTTTTCAGTTTAGGGAAATTTAGAATGTATTTAGTAGGGGGGAAATTTGAGATCCACACAGATCACCATGCATTACTGTATATGAGGACTTGTAAACTCAGTTCTAACAGAGTTAGTAGGTGGATTCTTGCTCTGCAGGAATACGAATTCACAGTAAAATATATTAAAGGTAAAGATAACATTCTTGCAGACATGCTATCGAGGGACACTAATTTATGTAGGGATTATCCTGTGGTTAAAGCAGAGGACGGTATTTTAATATGTGCATGTGTGGACAGTAGCAACAGGGCATCGTTACAAACACTGAGAAATATGCTAGTGGAGCAACGTGATGACGTTAAGTTAAAGGAGCCACTGGCTAGGTTGGAAATAGGTGAAGAAGAGTATGTGAAAGTAGGACGGTTCACGTACAAGATGCAGGATGGGCTTCTTGCAAGGAAATGTAGGAATAATCGGTGGGCAATATGTGTTCCTGCCACTTTGCGGGAGGAGCTAATTTGGTTCATTCATAGGGAATTAGGACACTTTGGTGCTGCCAAGGTCTTCTATGAAATTGGTCGTGACTTCATTTGGAGTAAAATGGGAAGGGACGTTAGGAGGATTTTAGCTAAGTGTGACACCTGTCAAAGGAGTAAATATCCAGTTAAATATTTAGTGGGGGAGAGATCTGCAGTTCTCACCAGTAGTCCCGGCGAACTACTGTGTGTGGATTTATTTGGCCCGATCGTTAAAGGACAGTACGGCTACGAGTACATTTTTATAGTTATTGACGCTTTTAGTAAGTATGTCAAGCTATATCCGCTAAGGAAAGCCACGGGTCTAGCGTGTAGCCGTCTGATCATTAATAAGTATGTACCTGAGTTTGGCATTCCTCTCAGGATACTATCTGACAGTGGACCACAGTTTACTGCAAAGAAATGGAGAACCAGTATGCAGGAAGCTGGTATAACACACGTTCATTCCTCTGTAAGGTACCCTCAGGGTAATTCTGCAGAGCGGCCATTAAGGGAAGTGGCTCGTCTTTTTCGGACTCTAGTGCATGACAAGCATGCGGCCTGGGTTGGACATCTTCCCAAGGTCGAGACTTGGCTGAATTCTGTCCAGCATGAGAGCACGAAATTGACGCCATACGAAGTTCACTTCGGAAAAAGACCACAAAATGAACTAGCGAGGGTGTTGGGATTAAATGAGGGTAAGCAACCGGGGATGGATTACATTGTCCAGTTGGCGAAACAGAATTTATCTAAGTCAGCACAAAAGAGAATTCGCCAACAAAAAGAAACTAAATTTGACCTATTCGAGCCGGGAGACAGAGTCTTACTTAGAGTGCCGAAACAGTCAAATAAGCTAGAGAAAGTCATGTCCAAGTTCTTTTATCTCTACGAGGGCCCATTTATAGTTTCCAAACGTATTGGCAAAACAGCATATGTGCTGGAGAATAGTGAGGGAAACAGATTATACGGGACGTATAATATACATAGTCTCCGAAAGTATGTGTCATAAAGTAAGGATGTTTAGCTGGCGAGCCAGCCTATCAAATGAGTAAGTGTGGTATTTGGTGCGTGGGAGGAGATGGTCTTCCAGGCAGGCGTATCAGAAGTCACACAGGGGGGTAGTATGTAAGTAAATGAGAGTTTTTAAGGTACAGGGAAATATGACGGGATTGTCGGATGCTGTTGAGCACTAAATTGTCTCGATGCACCAAGGCCATTTTGGCAGCGCTGATGGGTTCCCATTTATCTCCAAGAGATGGGGGAGCGCTTGTATAGGGCTTGTTAGCTTAAGGCGTCCACGAGATAAAAGATGGGCCATCAGAATGCGAGACAGTCCTTCATGAAACTCATACATATCAGCACACGTGATTTCTGTTTACGGTCTCGCCATGTAAGATTTGTAAGTGTGTAATTTAAGATAATTTGTACAAAGGTATTATTTCTGTGTTGAGAACTAGTATTAAGTAGAATATGGTTAACGGGAACTTAACAAGACAGGGCGATTACGGCACAGAAATATTTGGTGTTATATGTAATGCGCATTTACTGTTTTTTTTTTCAGAAGTCAATATTAATTTAATCTACTTCAAAGAGAGATTAAGTATTATGGTCACGAGGCGCTGCCACAATAGTGTGATCGTGTGCTCAGTGATAAGTGGAATTAAATGTCACCATAAGGAGGGGACCTCCAGTGAAATTAGGAAGTTCTATGGTGATATAAATATATCAGAACACCTTCAATGCGTGTGATATGATATCATAAATACATAGTGCTCACACATTAATTATGTCTATTTCTCCAACATAGAGAAATTTGAGAGGCGGAAATATCCGTGGAACACTATTCCATATGTAAAACATTGGACTGGTTGCAAAGTGCAATCCATAGTGACAACAAACTTTGACGCAAAGTGCGTGAAAAAAAATGAGTGTATATATCTGTAATTTAGGGTGATTTCATTTATGTAATATGTATTTTGGATGGGGTTTATTAACGTGTCTGGGATAATCGGATAATGGACCGTCGTCACGGTAAATCATCCGATGATCCGAGGCGAATATGTAACGTGTTTTTCGAGGGGTTTTATGCAACTGGCATAAGTCAGTAGGAAGCCATTCTATATTTATTTACGCGGCAAATTGTTCAGCCAAGAGAATTTTTCATGTTAATTTATTAATATTATTAATTTATTATAATTATTATTTAGATATTTTCGGAGCATTTTATAAAAATTATTAGCATTCAGATAGGTTTTCTATGTATTAGAAAACGCTATCAAGCAAATTATTACGAACGACGATATCATAGAAAATTATCTGATTACGGAATTTTACGGAGTTTTCGTCAGTTAGGGTATATCGAGAGACGTGACTCACTGGGAATTCAAGTACACGCTGATTCCTGTCGAGAAGCATGACGCAATCTTGGGTCGCAAGGTCTAGAAAAGGCGAATTGTTGAAACGGAACTCTCGCGCGCCGAGTGTAATGAGGCAGAGGAGGGGAACTAGCGGCGTGCTCAACCAATCAGTGAGGACCACGCAAGCTGAAGCCGACTGAAGAGTGGGGAGCCGGCGTGTGGATATATCGTTCGACGCGCCGTGAGACGAGGACAATCTGTGAAATACTCGACGAGTATGGGTGCGCGTGCGAGTGGCTCCGATGTTCGGTGGAGTCATGGACTATCTGTGTAGAACTTGCCGAGAACGGTTGCAAGTGCGTGTCGCTCCGATGTTCAGTGGAGTTGAAGACTAACTTTTGCAAAACTTAACCAGTGCGGTTGTACGAGTGTTTGGGTCCGAGGTACGGACCATTGAATTATCTAATCTACCAGAATCTCATCATACATCGACGAAGATGGCGACGTCCAGGAGACTGTGGGAAGCTCACAGCATCATCAAGTACGAGGGAAATGCTTCGGGCATTTCCAGTGGTAAGCGCTAATGACGCAGAAATACGCAATCTCTCATTTTTCTTTGTTTTATATTTCATAATTCAGTAACTTCATAGCTTGGAAATAAGAGTAAAATCAATTTATCAGACTCCGTTTTCACGTAATTTTCTATCGGTAATATTCAAATCACAACGCTCCAATTTAAATTTTGTACTTATTATTATTATTAATTTTGCTATACTTGTTTTATATAATAAATTCATTTCTTTTACAATGCAATCTTTGCTTTCAGTAGGTAGCAATAGATATAGACCAATTCCTTCTCCTGATACAATTGTTTGTTGGGTTAATGATCAAATCATACCACGATCTGAGTGAATAGATTCTTGACGGTGTTCTACCAGAGCTAGACGTTGTTAAATACAAATTTAGATTTCAGCATTGCATTGAGGTCTTGGCGCCCATTAAAACAACATAGCTTAGGCAACGGTAAACAATTACATTATCTCCCAACGTTAGGGGCAGCCAAAACGTTTCAGACTGTTGAATGCAAGCATGCAAACGTGCATGCATTTTGTTGTACAGGTGCCGGATGTCAGCTTGTGGGATGGAGTTCCATGCATGTTGCACTTGGTCGGTCTGTACAGGGACGGTTAATGCCGGTTGTGGATGACGTTGGAGTTGTCCAAATATGTCCCATACGTGCTCGAATGGGGATAGATCGAGGGATCGAGCAGGCCAAGGCAACATGTCGACACTTTGTAGAGCACGTTGGGTTACAACAGCAGCATGGAGCGTGCGTTATCCTGTTGAAAAACACCCCCCGGGATTGCTGTTCATGGCACCAAAACAGGTCGAATCACCAGACGGATGTACACATCTGCAGTCGGGGTACGTGGGATAACCACGAGAGTGCTCCTGCTGTCATAGGAAATTGCTCCAAGGCAGAATTGGCTTTCATCGGAATACACAACGGACCTCCACTCCATCCTCCAATGAGCTCTGGCTCGACACCACTGAAGTCGCAGACGACAGTAGTTTGGGGTAAGTGGAATGCACGCCGCAGCGCGTCTGGCTCAGAGCTGTCCTTCAAGTAACCGAATTCGAACAGTTTGTTGCGTCACTGTAGTGCCAGCTGTCTCTCGAATTGCTGCTGCAGACGCCGTCCGATGCGCCAAAGCCATCTGCCGAATACAGCGGTCCTCCCTCTCGGTGGTGCCGCGAGGACGTCCGGAGCCCGGTCTTCTTGCGACCGTACCTTCTCATGACCACCGCTGCCAGCACACATGCACAGTAGAGACATTCCTGTCAAGTCATTCTGCAATAGCGCGGAAGGAAAATCCACCTTCACGTTGCCCTACTGCATTACACGGCCTCATTGAAACGTAGTGAGCTGTTGATACTGGCCCCTTCGTCATTGTAAAGACATTCTTGACCCACTCACAGCCACTCCGTCCAATCTCACAGGCAACACTCTCACCCAGTACAGCCCGTATTTAAAGCGAACCTGATGTGCAACGTCATGGGGCCACTACTAGCGCCACGCTAATGCGATTTGCGGGAAATTTGAATTAACACCATCTTTCAGATGTATAAACACGCCTACCAACGTTCATTAATCTAGCTCAACCCCTTTTGGTGTTTAGATATTTTTTCCACCAGTGTAGTTCATGGAAAATAGGGCTAATTATTGGGGTACATAAGCTCACCCTATATTAATTTTGGTTGCATAACTTGGCTGATTTACTGACTTACTTATTGACTGACAAATTAATTCTGAAAGAATAGACCCATTCCGTACACATACTAGGCTACAGATTATTTGCCAAATATATTTGCATTCATTACCGGGAAACGTCTCGTGACAGACAAATGGGATTCATAATATCCATTATTTTAGGCACTTCTGGAACGTAATATAGTACAAAGTTCCAAAAAAATTAAAGTGGCTCATTAAAAAAAAAAGAGAAATGGGGTCTACATTATTTATTCTTATAAACATTTCACACGATAAATAACGCAATTTGAGATACCTTACAATCATTTTTAATTTCAAAGATATGAACGTGAGAATTTGAATTCGAGATCAGCTGTTTGGTGTACAAACTAATGATACACCGCTATCTATGGGATTGAACCGTAACCCACAGTCTGGAGGCAAATGGCCATCAGAGGGCTCAGTTTACAATGCTCAATACGCATGTGCACTTTTACTGGGTAGCAGGGGTCAAAAATGACAAGAACTAATAATGATGATCAGGTACTTCAAATGGTGTTCTCTTCCGCGTGTGATGTTAATCCAAATCACTTAAATAAATCATACAGCTTCTATTTAAAATTTCTATTTATTGCTACACTACAGTATTGAGTACTAGCCTACGTCTTAGTTTAAGTTCTGAAGCAATTGGCGATAAACTTTTATTAGATAACAACGTATTTGGTGAATCACCCTGTACATTGAAGTAAACAACAAAGATATTTCCATGGCCCATCGAGCGTAATCGCTACCAACATTTTAATATAGTCTATCTGAACTGGTTTTAAAACAATTTTTGTAATTTCCAAAATACGATTTCTTAAAACTGATCTGCGCAGAAACCATGGAATTACACAGTTTTTTATACTTAGACACATTATTTAACACTGTTCAGTACAACGTATGCGCAGAATAGCTTTGAGTGTTCTGAAAAATTAGTTAATGTTAAAATGTCAGGGTATGATAAGTGAGTTGAAAGAGACATTTACAGCGAGCAGTAACCTAATAGGCTTTGGTCTACCCTAGGTGCTTCTTGCATCTCATGAAAATAGCAGTCAGTGATAGGCATATTAAGGAATTACAACAATTAAGAACAAGTGCTTTAAATTGTTACTTAGCGTAATTTGCGGTCACCTTTCCGATGTTAGTTTCTTCAAGATAGGAGTGTTGTAAAATAATTGTCTTTCCTTGTTATTTTAAATATATTTTTCCAGCTACTACTTTCATTTCCTTCCTTTAAGAAAATGCAATCTCTCACGAGTTCATAAATCATCATTAAGAGTTATTATTTTAGAAAGTTTGATTACACTCAAGATTGTAGCCAAAATTCTGTCAGAAGAGGACTTGAGTATATTTTCTGAATATTGTGCCTTGCCGCCTCCCTAGTTTCCTCGCATTCCGTGAGAGTTTTGCTTCTGGTTTCTAGTCCATTCTTAGATACAGTGCCTAATTTGTTTCTAAGCTTTTAATATGAAGTGTAATAATAAATTCCGATGCTTGTTAATTATCTAGTTTCGGCAGCGTTAATGGTCCTATGACGTCTTTGATGTACCCCATTCCTATCTCTAATGGAGCTATACACACTTCTACAGTCATCACATAGATAGGCCTACAGGTTATTGAACAAGTTCAAAACACACCCAAATATAAGGGGCTTATGACCAAAATGTCCTAAGCCCCAGAATTGAATTAACAACAAAATAACTACTACTGAATGGGTCTCCACCAGAACGTCGCAACTGCCAAATTTTTCGAAATTGAGTCTCAGAACGTTTGTTATCCTGTTCTCCGTCAATCGAATGGCATCTCCCGGGAAATATATTAACATTCCAAATGAGGTGTCAAAATTGGCGGTCAGTTGCAGATGAGCAAAACGTGTTAATATTACAGTATTGCACGTACTGCACATACAACGTTCTTACTCTGAAAGAAAAATGATTTACTCATTACATGAAAGATAATAAGTTTCTAATTTTGAAATCAAAGGGAGAAGAGTTAAATACCCCAATAATGGTTATATTACCTAAATAAGTAATATTAACCAATTACATTTAGAAGGTAAACGTTTATTACATCTCCTGTAAAATTTGTTTTACGACACTTGCAACGTTTAGTTGGGGACCCATTCAACTGTCATAAATTTGAATGCCCCAGTATTTTTGTGACTCTGCCCCTTGTCTTTTACTCAAGGACCAAGGTTATACCGCCCATCAGCCTCGTGAGCTTGTTGCACGTTTATATAGTTGCAAGTCACCTCGTTCTGTAGTGGCTACCATTCTTGGCTGACACCCCGAAGGTTCGGGTTCGATTCGTGGCTCTGCCAAGAAATTATAATTTGGGTGTGAGAGCTGGAACTGGGTAAACTCAGCCTCGTGAGGCAAATCTGAGAAGAGTTGGGTTTGATTCCATCCTCAGTCATCCTGGAAGTAGTTTTCTGTGGTTTCCCCCACTTCTACTACAGGCAAATGCTGGGACGGGTCCAAACTTAAGGCCACGGTCACCTCCTTCCCAATCCTATCCCCGGTTTACAAATACACGCACTGGTTCAGCCATCACAATAACACAGGTTATCAGACAAATTACACACACACTGGGCTATATGACCACGATGTCGCAGCCCCTAAAATAAGCAAAAACGTGTATGTCTATCCCTTATTATTCCCGGTTTCAACGGGGTCGGGGATAAGTTGCGACGAATGGTTATGTGGCGGGTGGTTTTTACGGTCGGATGCCCTTCCTGACAACAACTTCCTGAGAGGAGTTAATGAGAGATGAAATTATGAAGATGAATATAATAATAGACCAATATCGTATGGCCTCAGATGCCGTGTGCAAGCTTTCTTATTTGACACCCAGAAGGCAGCTTGCATGTCGAATTTCGTCGTTCCTTGCAACACTATGAAAGTCAAGGAGGTTAGATATCTAAGCTCCTCGACACTATAGCGCTTTCTAGTAGAGAATGGAGGAACTTTGTGTTGGCGGAAAATCCCGAGATTAATTTTGTCATTATGAACACGGCCTACTGAATTCAAATGGGTTCTTTAACATGCCAACAACGTATGCCATGCGTGTCGTGATTTTTGCCGCCTTTCAAAAATCACTTGCCACGGCCAGGAGCGAACCTGCAAGCTGGGTTGGTAGTACGACACGTTAACCACTCACCCACCGTGACAAGTGAATGAAAGTGGGAAAGGATGTAGAAGGAAGCGGTCGTGGCTTATCAGAAGGCACCGTCCCAGCATTTGCCAGGAGTTGAAAATAGGAAACAAAGGACACACATTTCAAGGACGGGTGATGGGGGGGGGGGGGGGGCTCGAACCCACGTCTGCCAAGTCCGCAGATAGCTTGGGCCCATTGCCTGGTGGTGCGCGTTACCGAGCGTAGCTACCGCTGTTTGTTAAAATAAGCAACAACAACATATAATTGCTGTAGCTTGGCTAGATTGTGTGTTTGTAACTAATTGGATATAAGATTGGCAAGCACTCGCTTGAACTGATTAGTAAGCCATATAAAACTTCCTCAAGAAAGTGTGAAGCTAGGATCCGAATCTACCTGTCTTGCCAGTCCACCACTCTAGCTGATCGTAGTTTGTGACACTATCGATAGGAGTAACTAAGAATACTGCTCCATGTCCGTAACTTCAGCAAAAAGTGTTCTAAGTGTGTAAGTAACAAGTTAATTGCGGTGAAGTTACGCCAATCAATTGACGTGGAGGCACTTCAGTGATTTTAACAACTTTTCCAATTACCACTAGTTTCACCTTTATGATTAAAGTCGGACAACCCTGGGGTCTTGCTGAGTCCAGGTATACCCTTCTGATTTGGCCCTCTGATTGCTGAGAATTGGAGAAGAATCTCAACCATCAGTAATTTTGGAACAACGTGTTCAAGGGCCATTCATGTGCTGTAGTGCCACGGGTTTATGTTTTCAGGTCTTACGCACCTTAAGGAACTACACACAGTTACCACTTTTATTAATTCACTTGTCGTGCACTTGAATTGGCGTAACGAGGCACCTATGTTTGTGTGATGAACAACATATCTGTTATTCCTCTTTAGGATCGTCTCCGTCATCAAAACGATTACTCTTAAGGAACTCCTTCAGATGGATAAATATCAGGACTTTTGTGTCACGCATAGGTCTATGCTGGCGACCATTATTGGATATTATAACCCATTAGTCCTACCTCACGATTCCATAAACCATTTCACTTTCATCCTACACCTCACACACTTGGCGATGACTGTCAAATGGTTTAATGTTTCGTGGAATCAAGAAACGAATCACGGACTGTATTTCACAGTCGGTGGGCCGACCTATATTGTATTGAACATTTTAAACACTTACTACACAATGGCCACACTATGGGAATGTCTCCAACGTGGCATGTGGCGTGTAAACTGAAAATGTAAGCCATTAGACCCTACGCATGCCTAATGTCGCAACCGGAAATATGTATACAGAAACGATACTGTACTTAAAAATAATAATAATAATAATAATAAAAATTTAAAAAAATGTGCCACGTATTTATTCAAAATTAATTCCTTCTTCTTTCGAATAACCCTTTTGGAAGGTACGGTAAATTAACTTTGGCTGTCTTTCCTTATAAGCTTAATGGATTTTCTTTGTTACCAAATTTCCTTCATTCTTCCAGAGTAGTGTTCCTTTTCTTCTTTTGAGACCACTATCTTCAAGTAGTTAGTTTCTTTCTCTAAAGTGTTCTATTTCCTATGGTAGGCTATATGTTATGATTCCATCGTTTTTCTGGTATTTTTCAATTTCAAAGAACCATGTTGGTTTGGATTTGTAACCGTTCAATTAGATGACGATGTGTTTGCTTAGTCTGTTATTATATACTCGCTAAATGTGTAAAGGAAATTGGTCTTATTTTCCTCATTATACGTTATTATTTATTTAATTTCTTAATTAGTTAATTAATAATTAATTACATGATTTATTTATTATTTATTATTCATTATTCATTATTCATTATTATTATTTATTATTTATTATTTATTATTTATTATTTATTATTTATTATTTATTATTCATTTATTTTCCTATTTATTTTATTAATTTATTAAAGAACTAATTATTTAATTAATTATTAAATTATTTATTTATCAATTATGTTGTGTATAATTAATTACTTTATCAATTAATTATGCTGGATTAATTAATTAATTTTATTTATTTAATTTATTTATTCATTTTATTTTAATTAATTAATTAATTAATTAATTAATTTATTTATTTAGTTATACAGTCTACAGTAGCCTATATATTTATTTATTTACTATCGTAATGAAGAAGAAACGGTCTTGGATACCAAACTGTGCTTACATGTGAGAAACTATTGATTTACACAACAAATATGACTCTTTGGTTTCATATGCTCAACTACTTAGGGGATTTAGACCTGAAAGATTCAAAACTTTCGATCTTATCCGTAGCTTGTCAGACATGGAAGCTGGTACGCTAAATGCTGTGATATATGGGCTGATAAGACACTTAGGGCAATGAGCAATAATGAGTTGTTTAGCATGTTAAGCGTGTGCCAGTAATTGCTAACATACTACTGTATTCTGATCCCTACATACACAATGCACGTGGTGGTCCCCGCCTTACACAATAGCTTTGTGTGCTAATAGGGTATTGATTATTGGCTGATTGTGGGAATACTATAATAGCTACATCAAGCGTTCAAAGGCAGAGCTAACCCGATACACGGTGGCGTCAAATATTTCAGGATTTCACACCTCACTAATCGTGAGCTTGAATTTGGGATAAAGATCGGATGGAAAATCGTGGGTCGAATACTCCATTTTGAGTTGAGGATTTTTTAAAATAGACGACGAGAATTGCCTTTACGGAAAATTCTTAATGTTTGGTGAATTGCGTAGCTTTAATATCAACTAAAACTGAACATTATTATAGAGGAATGCATTTTGAATGACCATATCTTCCGAATTAGACACTATGAAATACAACAACCACGCACAATAAATTGTCTTCGTGGGAAGTTTATTAGGCCTATTTGCTTTCCGTAGGGTACTGAAACGTAAACTCGTGCAGCCCACTAGCCTAGTCAATGTCTTTGAAACTGACACAACTTGGGTGACTTGCATTTCAACGATAGGCCTAACGTTCTAGTGCCAAAACCAAAATTTAATTTCTATATGGAACGGGGAAACGAATCTCGACCTCCAGGTTGGTAGACAATAACGCTAACCAGAAAACAAGTAGACTAAGCATAAGTTACATCTATCTGTAGTGATAGCTCGTATATAATTTCTGGTTCGTGATGGAGAATTTCTTCCTTGGTGAGTTCGAATGTTATTCTCGTTCACCTTAGAATTGGTTTACCGTTCTTTTTGACTTCTGTTACATGTAAATGTCGGAATGGCTCCTAACTTTTAAGGTCACAGTCACCTTCCTCTCAACAATCGACAGGATTACAAGTGGACCATATAAGCTATACACACGTATGAGCTGATGAGCGTGATGTCCCAACAACAATAACAACTTGAGGTCTTATTTAGTAGACTACAGTAAACTCTTCAGATACAGTAAATTAAACAATGTACGTACACATTAACTGCTTCCCCAAATCTCCGCGTTAGGGTTTAAAACATCGTTGTGGGCGTTTAATAGATTCCAAGGAATGTTATTTAACAACACTCGAGGAGAGTCCTTAATGCACATTTAATTTCATAGAGCTTAATCTTGACACAGGATTTTAAATGGATCTTGTAATTGTTGCGATTGTTCTTTGCTCCTTTGTGTCGGGCCTGCTCCCCACTGTTTGACAACTGCGCTCCCAGGTGGCGCTGTTGCGTGCGAGCTAGCGACACGGCGACACAGGGGGTTGCTCATTTGTTTGTTGTGGTCAAGCGAATGCGCGCTCAGTCTGCCTGCGGTCTCCTTTCTGCACGCTGTGGTCTAACCGCATCTAATTTCACGAAATTAAACCTCCCTTCCCTCAGTTGTCCTCTCTTCACAATGGCAGTTCAGTTTCTATGTACTCGCCATTTGGTGAACTGATGATTTGAATACCACGTCTTCTATGGCTTTCATCGGCTATAAACCTAATGCTTTCGACAACCAACCATCCCGTTAACACTGCTGTAAAGTTGTGCCTTGAAAGATAGTTCGCTGCAAATTAGCAATTCCTAAATAAATAAATAAATAAATAAATAAATAAATAAATAAATAGATAAATAAATTAATTAATTAATTAATTTAAAAAAGGAAGCTTGTAGTTTAACGTGACCATTAATCTCGCGAACATGAGCCACGGGACCTCCGTTTTACGTGGAATCCGAACCACAGGACATGGCATTTCACTTCGAAAATCGCACGCATTGACCTGGAATCGAACCCGGTCCACCTTGGTGAGAGGCCAACAGCTTGACCGCTGCGCCACCACGCCCCTAAATAAATAAATAAATAAATAAATAAATAACTTAAATAAATAAATAAATAAACAAATGAATGAATGAATGAATGAATGGATGAATGAATAAATAAAAAAATAAAAAAATAAAAAAAACAAAACAATAAGAAATAAATAAATCGACTGCTATGTACAGGGTTTGATTAATTATATTAGAAGGGAAGCACAAATATTTAAACACCCTAGCCTGAACAAAATACTGCATAAATTACATTTATATATTACATAAGTTTAAAAATAAATTATAAATGATACATAATTAATGTCATATTTCTTTCCGGTTAGTATGTTTAAATATTTGCACTCTCCGACTAATGTAATTGTGCACAATCGTGTTGACCAACTTAAAAGCATTCTATAAAAGATGATAAACGGATTCTAATACTTCAACACACTAATACAGCTACCACAACAATACAGGTTATTAGATCAATTTGACATAAGCCAAAATGCACGGGGCTACATGACCACGATATCACAAAACCCCTAAACAAATCAGCAACAATAACAACACGTTCCATTGTGAGGGAGTGTATAAAGTGGAGGACTTACACTGATGACTCTGTCAGGCCAGTACGTACCAAGCCTCTCGTGCGCCATGACATTACCAATTTCAAGCATTTCGTGAAGCAAACAATAATGGCGCTGATTCATGCACATTGTGGCTAGGAAAGCAATTCGAATGTCATCAACAGATTCTGTTATTCATGTTGACTCGCCTATTAGAAGGAGTACTTGTGCGCGCTTCAGTGCAACTCAGATTTGGCAAACTATGTCATGCACAATGCTTCTAACAATTTTAGACGCATTTTACCATTCATATGACGGAACATTTGCTGAACTGGTATATAACAGAGAATCAATTTTGTACCGGACAAAATAAATAACAAGTATATTCGTATAAGGTAATAGGAAATCGCAATTGCTGTTTAGTATACAAAGGCATTTGCAAATTCTATGATAGGCCTATCTTTTGGGACATTCCGATTCACCAACGTAATGGTGGGCTTGGTAAACGCTCTGCTTTGACAGTAATCATGAATCATTCAACATTTGCATGAAATAGCTGAGGTATCTTGGAATTGTAGCGGTATCTGCCAAGGTCCACGATGCTTAGAAATTATTGCCAGGAAGGATTTTATAGTTTCCACAAGGGTGGGTTCCACAATATTTTACGAATGCATAAATTAGAACCCCATAACACTTTTTAAGTCCAATAACATAATAGAATTGAATTATTTTAAATTAATGATAGTAAATAAAGTAGGCCTATTAATGTTTATAATTTTATAACTTATTTGTTTATAATTCATTTTATAGCCTAATCGTAATTTTACTTTTGAATACAAAATTTATAAAAATTAAAATACTATTATAAAATTAACAGAAGCCTCCGTGGCTTAGGCGGCAGCACGCCAGCCTCTCACCGCTGGGTCCGTGGTTCAAATCCCGGTCACTCCATGTGAGATCTGTGCTGGACAAAACGGAGGCAGACAGGTTTTTCTCCGGGTACTCCGGTTTTCCCTGTCAACATTTCATTCCAGCAACACTCTCCACTATCATTTCATCTCATCTGTCATTCATTTAATCATTGCCCCAGAGGAGTGCGTCAGGCCTCGGCAGCCGGCACAGTTCATATCCTCGCCGCTAGATGGGGGCTTCATTCATTCCATTCCTGACCCGGTCGGAGACTGGAAGCAGGCTGTGGATTTTCATTTCATTATAAAATTAACCCTTTAAAGTAGACTACAAAACTATTGTCAAAACATATTGTATTAGCATTTATTTAATTTTGATTTTGTTACTTTATATCGATTAATATTTTAATGTAAAAATAAAAATATAGAAAATTAAAAAATATTTAAAAATGTAAAAAAATAATGACTATAAAACTAAAATTTCAAATTAAAGATTAAATTTATATTTTCGTTTTCACTTTTTTCATTTTATTTTTAACTTTAAATTTTTAATTTTAATTATGAACATAAACATTAAAATAACAAATATAAAATTAATTGTAAAAAAATAAACTTGAAATTATGGTGATTGGTTGGTTCTTTAGTTTAAGGGCTGCGACAACGCGGTCATGTAGCCCCGTGTACTTTGGGTGTGTGTAAAATCTCTGTGATAACCGGTGTTAATTTTGATGACTAATTTTGATTTGTATTTTATCTGTTTTTTAAAATTCAAGTAAGGACTGCAGACGATAATTTCAAGTAGTTCCTACCTTCGCTACCAAATGCTACCGTCCACGACACCTAGTTGTGAACTTGGTTACTACTAAATGCCATTGCATCCAGCGCCTGGTGACGAACGTTGGAACTTACAAGCATTAATCACACCTAACCTACAACTTTTGCTTCACACAAGTTTAATTAGTGGAAGGTCCTTTTACATGCCATAAATATATGACATGAGCCCGCCGGATTTCTTCCCTTCCGAAGGAAGGCGTACAGTAGGATTTTAACGCTCTTAAAAGATCCGAAGACTTCGACCGAGTTTGAACCCGCGACCATGGGCATAGAAGCTCAGCATGCTACAAACTACGCCACCGAAGCCGCTAAAACATTATGGTGTTTGAAACCTTTTTCAGTGTTGCCATAGTAATCGATAGTAGCCTAATTGAATTGTTAAAGATGTAGGCTATGTTGGAAACCTTCATATTGGAAAATACATTCGCGGCATTAGGCTACTTCCCTTAAATTAATCATCAAAATATGCCATATTTACAGCTTAGTTAGTTAGGTATTGTTTTAAGGGGTGGAACTACGAGGTCATCTGCCCCTATTTACAACTTATTACGGGGCAGTTGTAAATTGAGCTCTAATATCTTGACGGGATATTTGGCCACTGTGGACGCACTTAGGCTATTACATAATCAACCTTATGGACAGTTAATTTTAAAATTGGCTGAAACAACTTTGCTGCTTCTCATAGACTATCAACGGAAGTCGTATTAACAGAAATTGGGTAACTACATCTCATTTTCCTACTTTTGACACTCCAATCACACGCTTGAAAATTACAGGGAAATGCTAGTTTCAGTGTTCTAACTAGAATCGCATTACAGTTGTGTTTTTATGTAACTCTAGAGGTTGATGTATTTTATGTTTCTAAGAATTGATAACGTCCAACACATTCTTAGTACAGGCTAACAATGATGTGTTTTCTCTAATCAGCTGTTATCGGGACTGCAGCGGGCAAGTCATGCTATGCTCAACACTTTTCTCTTAAACTGAGCGTGTAATTAACTTATTGCAACTTTCAAGACTGCTGCTCCTACATTCTAGGTCGTTTGTTGCGATTTGAGATAGACTATTTCAGATAGCACATGCATTATACATCAGTAAGAAAATTATTTGATACACACATTGTCTCTGGAATTATTAACAAAATATTGTCACGGCGTCTAAAAATACGCTAAATGACACTTCTCACGCCCACTACCTCCCCCAGCAATGTGTGCGTATGCAGACCAACAATGCGATTGACTTAGAATAAGATCACAAGAGAAACAACTGTAATGATATTTCAACACCAGCAGGCTGTGGATTTTCATTTTCATTCATTTTAAACATCCTCGGTTGATGCGCATGTGAGACTTGGGGCAGCTTAGATGGTGAGTTCTTATCCTCTTCGACATGTAAAACTAATGCAACTACTTGCCCAAGCATGTACCGTAGGCAAGTATCATAGAGGATACGATAACTCGGCGTCTACATCCACATGGGATGCGGTTGATGCGCATGTGAGACTTGGAACAGCTTAGATGGTGAGTTCTTACCCTCTTCGACATGTAAAACTAATGCAACCACTTGCCCAAGCATGTACCGTAGGCAAGTATCATAGAGGATACGATAACTCGGCCTCTACATCCACATGGGCTGTTTCAAGCCTCCACGACTATGTAACGCTGCAAAATTTTGCCCTGTCTAGGGAGGGTCTTAATGAATTTGGAAATGAAATACAGTACCCTCACAGATGTTTTACTTACAATCTCAACAACTGTACTAAACGTAGGCTTACGGGTATGAGCAAAGAGCTAAAATACAAGATATTTCATATTCTATAGGGTGGAAATAAGATGATGTTAATCAGATTAGGAGCGGATTTAGTGATGATACTAATATTTCCTGATGCTTTGAGATCAAATTCTTAAGTGTTCACCTATGACTTCTCTTACTTACAAAACCAAAATCATTTGAATGTTCCCTCCAGTTATAAGTTACGCATAGAAGTCACAACTGCAGTCGGTTGAACCCCAAATAAATAAATAAATAAATAAATAGAATAGAATAGAGAGGTGTTTCGAGGTAGGATTGATGCATTCAAGGGGTTCCAGGAAAAGCAAAGGAGAAGAGCCAAGAACATCTGGTCGGAAGAAAGGAAGAGAATCCACAGTGAAAGGATGAAGAGTTTCTGGGAGCAGAAAAAAGGACTAATCAGCAAGTCAATTGTTTCCCGTGGTCCAAAGTAGGCCAAAATCGAACAAAGAAGAAGAAACAAATACATAAGTAAATAAATAAATTAATTAATTAAGTAATAAAATAAATAAAAACATCAAATGAATATATGAATAAATTAATTAATAAATGAATGAATCAATAAATGAATAAATAAATGAATGAATAAATAAATGAATAAATAAATAAATAAATGAATGAATAAATGAATGAATAAATAAATGAATAAATAATTGAATAAATAAATGAATAAATAAATAAATTAATAAATAAATGAATGAATAAATAAATGAATAAATGATTAAATAAATGAACGAATAAATGAATAAATAAATAAATAAATAAATAAATAAATGAATAATTGAATAAATTATTAAATAAATAAATAAATAAATAAACGATTAAATGAAAAAAATAAGTACATGAATAAAACAATACATAAATGAATGAATGAATAAATAAATAAAAAATTAATAAATACAGTAAATGATAAATTAATAAATGAATGAATTATTAGAAAGGTACAAAGCTTACAAATCCTGAATTTGCAGTCAATATTGTGTGAGTGGTTGTTTCTCATTATGTTTTGTGCGTCCTTCGAAGACCATCCTGCATTTCTCTGATGGCCACTACTAGTGCCAGGTTTGGAATTTGGAACTCGCGGAAACTGCAGATCTTCAACCTGATATTCCTAACGTCCGAGCAGTGGCAGTAGATGGAACTAAAAGCAGATTGCGATCTTATTGCCTCCAGCTAGGCCATCGCAACTTCCCATGTTGCACCTGTTCTCTGCAAAATAAAAATACAGTACCAATAAAACCTACGTGAGTTATGATTTATAGCAGAAAATTACCACTCACAATGTTGACAAGTTTACGAGGCCATTTCTTGAAGATTAAAACTTGAAATAACTTCTATTACATTTTATCTTGGATCTGATTACTGAGGTCTTAAGCTGGCATGAATCAAGACGAATACCTTACGAATATTTGATTCAGCGTTTACCTTCCATAATAGTTGGCATTGGCATTATAATTTTGTATTGAATATGCCGATTAATTTGTTAAATAATTATCAATAACTTTTAACACAGACATTCTCAGCCCATGAGCGATATTACAAATTTCCATAACCCTCTAAAATGCACATTTAGATTGATTAGTGGTCTAAGACCAATTGTGATTTCTGTAGAAATATTGCAGTAATTAAACTGCCATTTATCAATCGATCAATGTGTCTTGTCTCACCCCATTTATTATACTCACCTTGTATGCATGCATGTATGTCTAACCCTTGCTATTCCCATTTTTAACGGGGTCGTGGATGAGATGCGATTAAAGTCTATGTGGCGGTTGTTTCTTTTACGACTGGATGCCCTTCCTAACATCAAACTTATGAGAGGAGTTAATGAGAGATGAAATCAATGCAGAATGAAACTGGGCTAGGAGGTGGAAGGAAGCGGTCGTGGCCTATGTCCCTGCATTTGAAAAATGGGAAATTACGGAAAAACATTTCAGAATGGCTTACGGTGGGATACGAACCCACGTCTCCCGAGTCCGCAGCTTGCCTGGCCCCATGGTCTAGCAAGTATGACTATTACTGTCGTTCTTATAATCGTATTACTAAGGGTACGTTATGATAACTAAGAAACAGCCACTAGAACCTCGTTGTGTACTATAAGGCAGGCTGATACGTCCAAAGTCAATCAGATATTTTTCATGTGTTTTACTCAACCACACATCTCCCTTCTTCCTAATCAATTTTCTGCGTGCATGACTCAATCACTCGCACGTTAAAGCCATTCAGATACAGAATTGCATCACTATAATTAGTTTTTGAGCACCATTGATAACATATAAGTAACAGAGAGCTCCCTTATTACTTAAAGTATCACTGAGATTGGTTCAAAATCTTACATGAATCGTAGCTAATTTAAGAAAAATATCAGTGTTCCGTAATAAATCTGTGAACACTATAGGCCTATAGGTTGTATCTACTCATACAGTAATAGCTTACAACCTTTCATCGATATCATTTCAGTAATGAAGAATCAGTTCGTTGAAATTTGCATGCATTCCACTTGTTGTTTATTATAGGCTACAAAACAACGAAACCTACAATCTATCTACTCGTACCTCATGTGTGGGTTATTTTGTCAATATTATGAATAATATGTTCAATAGGTCAAACTTTACAACAATTAATGCTTAGAAAATATCCTAATTTGATATTGATATTGATAATACAAGATAGATTTGCGCCTAAAAGGTACCACTTCTTTAATACAAGTGTCTCTGAATCCAGAAGCGTGGATAACTCTTCGGAGGTCTTCCTGCCTTTAGATCTATCATCGACTTTTGTAAGTTTCTGGGATTTCTGAAAGGCATGAGGCTATCGTGTGACTTCACTTCACGTAGAAAACTCTTCGGAGGTCTTCCTACCTTCAGATCTATCATCGACTGCCGCAAGTTTATGAGATTCCTGAACGGCATGAACAATGCAATATTAGTAAGTTCGAATGTGTTTTTATACAGATTCATGGAATATAATTTTCGTTATTATGCCTTAGTTTTACGCCGTGGTGGGTTCAGAGATTCTTGAGATAATCCAGCATAAGGAACTAGATCTCATAGTGCCAATTACTGAAGACTAGGGGATAATAGAGGCTTTGCTGCGGGCAATTACCACGGCAGCCAATTGACCAGACTGGAGCCCATTTGGAGAAAATCTAACTTCACAGGATATGTTTGCTCACTCATTCGATAACCAGACACGGATTATTTGAATTGCAATGATAAGCATACGTTTCTATTCCAGTTCTGTGGATTATAGGAGTTAGGCCTATAAGACGTGAGAATCCTGCTCGTAGAAGAAACGCATACAGAATATTGAAAAGAATCATTCTTACGAATGTTGTAGAAAATGAAAGGTTTAGCCTAGGTTGTAACAATCAATTGATTAGTAGTGGTCATTGTTGTTTGAGTCTTCAGCCTTTTGAGTGGTTTGATGCAGCCCTCAATGCCTCCCTGTCCTGAGTTAATAGTTTCATATTTACATAGCTACCACACCTTTCATCCGAGACAATTTGTTTTTACATATTCTAACCTTGGTCTAGCCGTATAGTTCTTGTTCTCGACCCTTTCTTCCCTAACTAAGTTTGCTAATCCTGGGTGTCTTATTATGTGTACTACCAACCTATCTCTTCTCTTCATTAGCAGTCACCAGAAACATCTCTCCTCTCCCACTCGTCTTAATACATCTTCATTTGTTACTCTATCTACCCAACTGATCATCATTCAAAAGCTTCTATTCTCCTTTTTTCTGCAGTTGCAACAGTCCAAGTTTCACTTCCATAGAGTGCCACGCTCTAGATAAAGGCTTTTAAAAATGACTTCCTAATACGCCTACCTAAATCTATATTAGATGTTATCTGATTCCTTTTCTGCAGAAATGTTTTTTTCTTGCTTGAGCCAGCCTACCTTTTATATCATCTCTGCTTCGTCCTCCAACTTCCTTTATATTTTCACTTGTCAAATGACGTCAATAGGGGTTTCTGATTTATTTCGGCTGCATTCCATTATTTTGGTTTTACATTTGTTGATTTTCATTTCTTGATTAATTCCTCAAGCCGGAGTCCATAGCATTTAGAAACCCATTCAAAACCTCTGGTGAATCGGCTAAGATAACAATGTCTTCAGCAAATCTCAGAGTTGAAATTATTTCTCCTTGAATATTTACTCCCACTATAAATCTATCGGAATTAAAGATTTACTGGGAGGTCATCTCTAAGTATAATGCAAAGTCCCCGATTCTTAGATGTAACGAGTAATCTCGAGAACCACTGGATGGATTTTGATGCAGCTTTCACCATTCTGTAAAGGATTTCTCGAGGAACGTTTCTGTAGAAAAAACATTAATTTATGACCAAAGAAAGCCGTGCAGTAACGATTTCAGTGAATCTAGTCGAAGAAAAATCTGCCGTCTGTGCGCCTTTTCAGCCTACGCTGGGCTAACCGTTAAAAAGATCTATTCACAGCACTATGAGTGAAGGAATTGTTCAGCATGATAAGTCCACGACAGCATATCTCTATCTTTAATACATCGCCCACTATGAGTGTCTTTACGTTTTCATTTCTTCCAACAATCTCCATTCAGTGGAAATTTAAATTACTAGCTTCGGAGTGAGTTGACGAACTAGCGAGCGAGCCTATTACCCCAGATTCGGCCAGCATCAAACTGTTGAGTCGTGTCGAGTTAAGACGCCAAAGAGTATCGCTGTTCACCTCGGCTTTTCTGAATTGCGTCTGGGACCTGTCATCCGTGCACCTTTTAAGCTTACGCTGGGTAAACCGTTAAAGATTCCGGGCGAAGCCGGGTGGTATGCACTTAACTAAAAGAAACAAAGAAGAACGTTAAGTACTTTATTTAAACATATCTCGCAGGATCATCGTACGCCCTGTTACTTTGGGTTTGTACTATATTGAGCAGTATGACAAAACAAAGAAATTATGTTCGGGCAGGACCTGCATACAGCGAGTAGATAAAAAATAATAATAATAGTAATAATAATAATAAAAATGAAACTTTGTGAGAGATATTGCAATCAATTGAGACCGATTTCAGGGCCACGAGTGGCACGAGTGCACGAGGGGAAGGGACGAGTATATGGTTGGACGGCTTCCCTCCCACTCCCCGAGGCCAGTTTTCAGTTATGACCCATCTACATGACCGTCAATTCCATAATAGCTGACAGGACGCATAGTATATGCTATAATTTTCACGTCTCTCAGATTTGATGATATATACACACAAAAACCTGTGTGTCATGTCTCGTCTTCTCGTGATACTCCAAGCATGAGGTAACTGCTGAATCAACCCGAAGCTACCCTTCCTTTTAACCCAAAAAGCTGCTCGAAACATAATGAAGGACTACCCAGAGCCTACCGATAATGCTTTCCTACTGTGGGATTTAGAATTCTGTTCCCAAAATGCAGATTGGTTTATTCATTAGTTTTTAGGGCGAAGTGTGTAGCCATGCTTGAAGGCTCTTAACTCTGAGTTAGTATGTCGACGGTAGTTGCTATTTAGATTAAATGCTCCTACAGGATAGCATGTTAAAATACCTTGTGACTGGCTGCGTGGCTCAGCGGTAACGTTCTCGCCTGCTGTGCCAGGATTGCAGGTTCGAATCCTAGCGCAGTCAACTGGCATTTGTGGGTGCGCAAATGTGAGGGAGCCGTGTCAGTAGAATTACTGGCACGTTAAAGATCCCCTTCGGGGCAACATTCCGACACCCCAGCGTCTCTAAAAGCCGCAGCAGTTAAATGAGACGTAAAACCAATTACATTATTATTATTATTATTATTATTATTATTATATGAAATACCTTGTAAGTTGGAATTCCAGTGTTGCCAATTTTTGAGAGATACAAAATTAACTTATGAGCTGTTGTTGATTATTTTAGGGGTCATGGTGGTCATGTATCCCGTGTACTTGGGTGTGTGTGTCAGCCTCGTTGCGTAGTGGCTAACATTCTGTCTGTCACCGTGGAGACCCGGGTTCGATTCCCGGTCCTGCCAAGAAATTTAATTATGGTCTGATGGCTGAAACGGTATAGGCCTACACTCAGCCTCCTGAGGCAAAACTAAGAAGAGGCGGGTTCGATTTCTACATCAGCTATCCAGGAAATGGTTTCCTTCTACTCCAAGCAAATGCTTGGATGATACTTAACTTAGGTTACAGCCGCTTTCTACCCAAATCCTACCTCGATTTCAAATACACATTAGCTACTAGTAATCTACAGAGATCATAGTGACACAGGTTACCATGTCTTATGAAAAGGAAGCTTGTAGTGTAACGTGACCGTTAATCTAGAGATCATGAGCCACGGGACCTCCTTTTTACGTGGAATCCGAACCACAGGACATGGCATTTCACTTCGAAAATCTCACATGCATTGACCGGGAATCGAACCCGGACCGCCTTGGTGAGAGGCATACAGCTAGACCGCTGAGCCACCACGCCCCCCACATGTCTTATGAATCAACCCTCGTATTGATATATGTATATCCGAATGACAGCTTGAATTAAAATACATACAAAATGACTTGTATTTTCCAGCCAGAGCAAACGAAATGCAATGAGAAATGGATGTTACTGATGCAAAAGGGTACCGCATGTATGACAGTAAACAATTGATTATCCACGTTCTACTAAGCTTCACCCATCTGGTTAGGATGGTAATATCTCTTCCCTGCTTGAGCTAACCTGTTTTCCTCAAGGTTATCTATAATTAATATACCTCTTTAAGCGGTAAACTGGAAAGTAATTTGATGTCATTTGGACGTCAAATTCTTAATTGATAACCTATACTTGACAAGAGAAGACTGGTTCATCATGAGACTGGACATCTAACCCTGGGAACGTAGACTTTTTCACTTAACGTGTAGAGGATAACAATTTTTAATTCGTTTTGGTGTTCTTTTTCGTATCTCATAAATAACCCTTATATAAAAACTAAGCAACAACAGTTAGACAAGATTTTGCATGTAAAAGTGCCTGGTTTCAAGGAATAGTATTTGAAGAATCTGTTTCTTCCTGATTAGCATTGGACATAATCTACGAATGTCCACCTCCTGGTGTAGCGGCGAGCCTTCTTGGGTGTCGCTCCGGAGGTCCCGGTTCTATTCCCGGTAGAGGTAGTTTGTTTTTGATTCATTTTAAGGGCTTGGAACATCTTCGTCATAAGCCACATGCACTTGGTTATGTCTGATAACTAGAGCCCTGCGCGGATAAACAAAATGTTAACTGCATCCGCCCCGCATCCGCACGACTGTTATCCGCATCCGCCCTGCATCCGCATGACTGTTATCTGTATCCGCCCCACATCCGCACGACTTTTATCTGCATCCGCCCTGCATCTGCATGACTGTTATCCGCATCCGCCCCGCATCCGCATGACTGTTATCCCCATCCGCCCTGCATCCGCATGACTGTTATTTGTATCCGCCCCGCATCCGCACGACTGTTATCCCCATCCGCCCCGCATCCGCATGACTGTTATTTGTATCCGCCCCGCATCCGCACGACTGTTATCCCCATCCGCCCCGCATCCACACGACTGTTATCCCCATCCGCCCCGCATCCGCATGACTGTTATCTGTATCCGCCCCTCATCCGCCCTGCATCCGCACGACTTTTATCCGCATCCACCCCGCATTCGCCCCGTTAGTTAGTTATTGTTGTTTTAAGGGGCGGAACTACGAGGTAATCTGCCCCTACGCATCCGCCCAGCATCCGCCCCGCATCGACACGTTTGCTATCTACTGGCATAACAATAATATTTTTAATTAGATAGAGCATAAAGCAACACATTTGAGGAGAAAGAGTTCATTTAGACTGTGTATAGCAAGTGCTATGTTTGAAATGAAGGTTATACAGCCAGAATTGCAACCCTTTTCAGTTCGGAGTGTTTATTGTGCTTAATGACATAATTTGAATGAGATTAGCTTAAATAAGCATCTTACATTAATTTTTCATGACTAAAACATAGGCCCAATGGAAAATATGTTATAACATCTGGGTCCTAGTTATGATGTTCAACAACTTCGGATTGTAATGCAAAAACTATCCACAAATTTACTCGTAACATTATCCGCAGTTTATCGACTATCCGCGCAGCCATGCAAACTGTATACGCCAGGCGAAAAATTTTACGGATTTCCGCGGGTTTATCCGCCCAGAACTTTACTGATAATCTGAACGCTAGTTCTGCGATGCCTTAGTAGTGTGTGTAACTGTACTAGAAACAGGGATGAGGTAATTGCCCCTGAACTTGAAGTAAGGACCTACTAAACCGGAATTTATCTGATGGGAATGTGGAAAAACCGGGGGAAACACCACACTCAGGATAGCCACTTTCAGCACCGGAATTCGAACCTGCGATCTCCAGGCTTTCTACAACTTCCCTCGCGACCATAGTGCACGATTTAACGAGCACGGCTACGTCACAGAGTTGTAGTAGTGCTAGTAGTACTACAGTGGAACTTGGATAATTCGAAACTCAAGGGACCAGTAAAAGAATTCGTATTATCCAAAAATTCGGATTAAGAAAGTTCTTTGAAAATGGCAGAGAAAATATATTGTATTACGTATACATAATGATTTACGTTCAACATAAAACGGTGCTTTATAATGACTGTATCGTAAATAACCTCGAAAGTTTCAAATGAAAAATAAAACCAAAATGTACTATTCACCTATGTAACGACAGTAGTAGTCCAGCAATCTAGTTAAGTCTTTGAGAAATCTACTGTTTTTCAAAAAAGGTTGAGATTCTTACCCGTTTCCTACAATTAAGTCTCTCAGTCATCACAAAAGAATCTAACAAATCTGAGGAACGGAAAACAGAATCACTTACGTCATTTCTACTTTGCAAAAAAAAAAGACGCCTAAGTTCTGTAATGTGGTTTGTTGCTTGGGCTGCACTTGGAACAGGTTTTTCGGGAACTGACCCAACTGTTTGGCTTCCGATCGGGTTTTTACACTAAAAGCTTCGAATTATCCAAAATAAAATTCGAATTAACCACGATTGTTGAGCATTGATTGTATATAAAATGCTTGGGACCAAGAGAAAAATTCGAATTAAAGAAAATTTCGAATTATAGAAGTTTGAATTAGCCACGTTCCACTGTATAGTATTTTGACGGTATTGTGACGCCTAGCCGGGATCACATCAGTTAAATTTTAAGTCGAGGTGAATTAATAAAGCTACATGACCACGTTGTCGCAGCTCCTGAACTGAGGAACCTGAGGAATTAATAACATCTATACGGTACAGAGGACCGAGAGTCATTACCTGAAACCTGCGGTATTAACTGTCTGTCTCTTGAGTAGTCATCCCGAAGGCTGATCAGATCTCATAAGTGCCACTAATGTGGGATAAAACTCGCAAAAACCCAAGGCACTATACAGAGGCATATTAAGCAATGTGAGCAGAGAAGTAGTTTGTCATTGCTTTCCTCACTGAGCCTGTAGGTTTCAGCAGTACCAGCCCTACAAGTAGAACCTTTCACAACATTTACAGGCACTGGCTGAGCTCTGAGGGCCATTACTCATCACTAGGGAGCTGATATTCATGCACTAAGAGCGGTTAAAATATGCATGCAATTATGCACTAAAAATGTAGAAAATATGCATTAAGAATGGAAAAATATGCACTTATCAATAAGCCAATCTTATTCAATCTTCTTTCTCTTCTTTGTCGTAATATGTGCAGTCGTTTTTGCATGTTGGTCAAGTTGAAATTTCTTTTCAAATGTTACTTCCTTCGAGCATTCTTGACAATAGCCGACAACACCATCAGTTGAATAATCACTATTACCTGACACCCATTGATTTAATAAATACTTTCTGCTGCTCTTCTCTTTAGGCATTTTGAGGCAGCATTCTAGCGTAAAATACTGTTATCTCGTTATCTGTTCTCAGTAAGTTGCCTACAAGGGACAATACCCAGATGGTGAGAGGAATGTCCCACTCCATCTATTTCTTGAAATACCAGACGTAAAATACTGTTATCTCGTTATCTGTTCTCAGAAAGTTGCTTGCAAGGGATGCCCAAACACGCAGGCCAAACCGATTTGTTCAAGATGCTTTAAACCAGACTTAATTTCAAATATATATGCAAAAATATGCTGTTATGTCCAAAAATATGCAATACATCCAATAAACCACAAAATATGCGTGTGCATATGTGCATATGCATTTTCAAAAAATCCGGTACCTACTCATCACCACCCATTCCTCAGTAGCTTCCATGAATGAAGCTAGGACATCGGTGAAAATCCACATTTTAAACTAGCTTGTGCCAACAGACAAATGTTAAAATAGACTACTGTATCCATCGAGAGATGGTATTAACTACCAGATCGAAAACTTACGTAAAGATATATAAATATTCATTTAATGCTTTTTTTTAATGAATATTAGTCTACTGAATATAGCGATAAAAGCATGAGTGTCGACGTGGGACAGCTAAATTGGACATTTTTATAAAGTTTATCATCACACCAATGATTTCACAGTTGCTCTCTTCAAATAGCATGCACACACACAGACAGAGGCTCATAAAAACAGCGGAGCAAACGCAGGCCATTAAATAAACACCACACTTGTTTTTTAAAAGCTTAGCCTTTACTTGTCAAGTATATCAATTGAAAGCTAAGTGACTTTTTTATCCTCTTGCGTTGTTTTGTTAGACAATGGTTGCGTGCTTTGAGAATATGTCCAAAGGCGAAGCATTGGGGAACAAATCTCTTTTTGTTTCATTGCGTGTCTGTGTATTGTGAAAATTATATTTGACAAACATTGTGTTTATATGTGAATTAAAGAAGAAAATGACAGATTATTACGTTTGGCTTAGCCTGAGGGTTAAAGGCAATGGGTAGCAGAGTGATAATGGGCGCGCTCCTCACCCATTTTAATGGAATTATATTTTAAACGCTGGTACAGTTATCAACATATGTTACTTTCTGACCCAGTCCATAAGAAAAGAAAAAGAATTTTAACGACTATAGCCTCGTTCTTTGGCGTTCAAGTTAGCATGTGAAGACGTTAAAAGCTTGCGGGACTTTTCCATAATTTTTCTTTCAGGAGAATTATCATTGATCGGTGGAGGTTAGGCTATATCATTGATTCTCTCTTCGTGATTCACCCCCCCCCTTTCCACACTTTTCCCTCCTCCAGCTTAAGTCCTCTATCATTATTTTGATTTGCCTGTTTGCTTTTGTATAATCTAAGACCCTTGTAGCTTTAGTTTTAGTTTTTGAAGATACTTCTGCTATAATTACAGGAAGAAAATTATTTGTATGTGGGCCAGGGGGTGGTGGCGAGGTGGTGTGGTGGTGGTGGTGGTGGGGGTGGGTGGGGTGGGGGTGGGGGTCGGGACACTTCACGCCAAAACAAGCCCTTTGTAGCACAAGAGTTAAAAACGCCGTTGGAACTCAAACCTAATTACTCAGGATTGCAAGCAAGTGTGCAAGCACTGATAACACCACGAACGATCCACCCCCAAATTAGATGATCTGCCAATGGGTGAAGAAAGGGAATACCATTTCTTCGAGAATAGATCGTGTGTAATCGATTCATGTACCAGACCGGAAAATCAGGAAACTCGGGTTCGAGTTCTGACGGTGTCCCGCTTTCAACTTTTAACGATTCTAAGGATGTCAGCGTTAAGACAGGCTATGTAATCTCAATAAGTAACTTGAACGAAGGCCTTGTAATTTTTTCGACAGGTTTCAAAACCGTATGACATACATACAGTACGTAGCTTATCTATACAAAACAGAAGTTAGTTAGTTAGTGTTGTTTTAAGGCGCGGAACAACGAGGTCATCTGATCCTCTTTAGAAGATAAAATTATAAAATTTAGAGGTGGATGCCTAAATATCGTTTTTAAATAATGCCTGAAATGAATAATACAGAAAAACGATTAATTATATTAATAAACAAATATTACGGTAAAAGGAGATGTGCAATTACATTTTACTACATTTCAACTATACTGTATGTAGGCTTAGTCAGTTATATCAGACTACACCAAGTTTACCCACACCGGGCTATGGCTGAATCCTTGCCGAGAAAATAGATGGAAGAAAAATGAACGATAGGTGTCAGATCTTATGAAGTGGCGAGGGTGAAGTATCGGCCTATTGCTTGAATTCCGAAGAAAGTATCTATCTCACTCCCTGGCACTAAATGCAGTATTATAGTCCTAGTCATTCAGGAAGAGCTCCCGTGATGTGCAGTCCACCCCTAAGACGCTAATCGTAACGTTGGAATAGTCTTAAACAATCCTTATCAACTGGTCATCTTTGCACAAATCGTCCTTTTTTTTCGTAAAAAGCTATGAAGCCAATTTTCAGTGTTACCTTATTAACAATTGAATGATAACTTTCAGTCGGTCAACACAAATATATTCCGGATTATATTAGGTGAAATATAAGAGATTCTACCTGATTAATTAATATTTGCTCACATTACAAGGGGGAGGGGTTGAAGAGCGATATATTTCGTTGATGAAACGAACATCGTCAGATCAGATCAATCAATTAAAATAAATATCCAAGACACAATTGCTCCACAAAACACTATTAAAACTAATCACACAAATTTAACCCTTGAATACTAATCTGTCGAAGTGCGACTAGTATTGCTGTGGAATTCTCAAGAATTCTCGAAATAGAGCTTTTTACTTCAATATCTAACTATTACAAGATTGAAAAGTCACAATGCTACCTAGAAATAGTTAAGCGTTAGGACGCCAAAGTAGAAGTGTGAACACAAATAAGCAGTTTTGTCCACGAATACTGTGTTAAATGTTGTGATATGTTAACTTATCTGACAGTTCTGTCTCTTCAAGCTGCTCAGTCAGTTGGGAGGTAAGAGGTCTCCTCATTGGTGCACGTGGGACATCATTTCTGTATACTAAGAAGTATCTGCAACGGCTTGGTTTGTGGACCCAGCAGTACACGGAGATGTTACAGGGAATTCTCAAGGATTCTATTCATATTTTGAATAACCAGCTATATAATAACATATGAATGTTCTCAGCTGTGTTATATATACTGTGTCGTTTAATTTAAACCTGTTTTATAATCCTGGGCCTCTATGGCCACCTTAGGTGTATGGCGGGTGCCGATTTCGGAAAATTAGAAAAATACAGTGACTGAATTGAATGCATTTCATACTTTAAGAAATATATTCCACTCTTGAGAATTGTTGGATCCTACGCCGTAACATTTTCTTATCGCAGATTGGAACATAGTGAATTACTGATTATAAAGTACTCCTTAGTGGGATTGTGATATATATATAATAGCCTAATAATATTATATTCCTTACCTCTTTGAATTCTGTGACAAATCTTGGCTCGTTATGAGTGGTATATTCATGAGAATCTTTTAGTCATTCGGTTTCTTCTAGCAGTAGCCTAGTTGATGAAATGTGTATCCTTAATATCTTTCAAATGGATTTTTTTAAATGTAAATATAGGAATACATTAAGACACACTTACTTAAAATATTCGACGTTGTATCTTATATAAAGCCAAGTCTGCTCTTATTAGGCTATACAACATTAAGTCTGCAATCTGGGTTGGTTACAAGACTAAAAGGAAACTGAATCATCACTGGAAATTCCCACCAAGGCATGCATATTGTTCATTCTGTTGAAGTTTCAATAAAACAATTAATTTTCAGTCAATTAAAACGTTTATGTGTATACGTTAAACGTATCTACTCACACTTGCTAACCAGGACAAATACGTGGTTAATTATATACTTCTCGAGAGGGGGTACTTCAAGGTTTGAGTTGTAGATAATTATGTAATAAAATGTAAAACTTTGGGGAATATTTCCGGAAATAAGTTCCAGAAATGTTGGGAACAAACTCAATATCACAGTAGTGAATTTTATGAACTATTATGTATTTACATTTCAAAAGATCACTAGTCCCATCGGCGACTGGAAACTCTTGCTGCAGAAGAATGAGAGAGCTGGTGAATTTTATGAACTATTATGTATTTACATTTCAAAAGATCACTAGTCCCATCGGCGACTGGAAACTCTTGCTGCAGAAGAATGAGAGAGCTGGTGAATTTTATGAACTATTATGTATTTACATTTCAAAAGATCACTAGTCCCATCGGCGACTAGAAACTCTTGCTGCAGAAGAATGAGAGAGCTGGTGAATTTTATGAACTATTATGTATTTACATTTCAAAAGATCACTAGTCCCATCGGCGACTGGAAACTCTTGCTGCAGAAGAATGAGAGAGCTGGTGAATTTTATGAACTATTATGTATTTACATTTCAAAAGATCACTAGTCCCATCGGCGACTGGAAACTCTTGCTGCAGAAGAATGAGAGAGCTGGTGAATTTTATGAACTATTATGTATTTACATTTCAAAAGATCACTAGTCCCATCGGCGACTGGAAACTCTTGCTGCAGAAGAATGAGAGAGCTGGTGAATTTTATGAACTATTATCTATTTACATTTCAAAAGATCACTAGTCCCATCGGCGACTGGAAACTCTTGCTGCAGAAGAATGAGAGAGCTGGTGAATTTTATGAACTATTATGTATTTACATTTCAAAAGATCACTAGTCCCATCGGCGACTGGAAACTCTTGCTGCAGAAGAATGAGAGAGCTGGTGAATTTTATGAACTATTATGTATTTACATGTCAAAAGATCACTAGTCCCATCGGCGACTGGAAACTCTTGCTGCAGAAGAATGAGAGCGCTGGTGAAGGAAATAGAATATGTTGACTCAGTGAACAGATTTACAGTTGGAATCAAAGAACAGCACCTGCTCCTTGTTTGTGCTACCATTACTTACTGTCCCCAGTTTGCACACTGGTGTATCCAATCAAGTGCTAGCTATTTCTAACTGGTATGAGTACTGTAGCTAGATCAACAATGATTCTTCTCTGTAGCAGCGTCTAGGAAAACCAGTTGTAAACTTATTCGTTGTGGCAACTACACAGTTGGGCTGAGTACCACGGTTGGTTTAGCGTTAGCCTTCTGTACGTAAGAGGAAGATGACCCGCTGTTCCGCCTGTTAAAACAACAATAACTAACTAATTTCTATACGCCATTTAAAGCAACAATGAAAATCCACAGCCTGCTTCCAGTCTCCGACCGGGTCAGGAATGAAATGAATGAAGCCCCCATCTAGCGGCGAGGATATGAACTGTGCCGGCTACCGAAGCCTGACGCACTCCTCTGGGGCAATGATTAAATGAATGACAGATGAAATGAAATGATAGTGGAGAGTGTTGCTGGAATTAAATGTTGACAGGGAAAACCGGAGTACCCGGAGAAAAACCTGTCTGCCTCCGTTTTGTCCAGCACAGATCTCACATGGAGTGACCGGGATTTGAACCACGTGCCCAGCGATGAGAGGCCGGCGTGCTGCCGCCTAAGCCACGGAGGCTTCATTTAAAGCAACAACAATAACTAACTCAATTCTATATGCCACTTAAAACAACAATAACTGACTAATTTCTATACGTAAAACTGCGGGGTCAATCCTAACTAACAAGGGGTCACCGCAAACGTGAATCTCCCAATCTCCCTGAAACTTAACACAGCTAGTGGCCAAATCACAAAACAAAACAAAACAAGAAAAGAAAACAGACAGGGTGTTGAGAGAATGTTTGAAGTAGTGCGATTTGTTGGAGAGGATATGAGAGCAGACCAAGCCCACCCAGCTGAAATGCTTTGAGTCTTACTTGTGCATTTAATTGCGTAAAATTCAGCCATCTCTTACGATGGTGCAATTGAATTTGCGGATGAATTATCATCACCTTGAGCTCTGACCTACACTTTAGACTATACAATGCATCAGCGAGATCGAAAATTTCACCTTTGAGAAGTTCCCTTGAAATTCCAATGGTATTTAAGGGTGCGATAACCTTGTGTCATTAAACTCAGTGTAGGTTAAATATTTACTTCTGGATTAAATTCTGACATCCCTGAATCTTTAATTCAGCATCCATGCACTCCGTGGATAGTCAGTCGTATTTGCACATCTAAATTGTGTAGGAAGAACAAAGGACAACCTGCCCATGTGGAATTATCTTCTAGATTCATCGCCTTTGTGTGATTGCGGGGCAGTGAAAAATACGTAGCATTCGTCTCACAGTGTCCAGCATCGTCCACTCTGGAGGATCTACTGTACTTTTAACCGAAGACGATGCAGTTCATTCGGCTCAAGTTTGGTCTTGTGTAATCTCTTTCATTTCAAGTGTGTTTGTTACAATTTTTTTCATGTTTTGTATGTAATCATTTGATACGAGATAATAATACCTCTATTCAACTTGGAGGGCACCCTTTCGTTTGCTTCCAATTATTTAAGTGGTGGGACCGTACCATGGAAATTGTTATTTGATCCTAAGAAATTATAATAAGCACTGATAAAAGTGTGCCAAATTATTGGTCAGCTATTCAATGTAACGAATAGAGCCTGGATTTAATGTAATATTAAACTCAAAATATGAACTAAATTATGCAAACAAAAGTTGTCAAGTATTGAATAAAAGTAATGTTATTTTGAATTGTGCGTTATCTAAATTATTAATGATATAATGTGATATGTCATATTCAGATTTTGAAGCTTTATTCTTACTTGGATAATGTTTATTTAAAATCAGATAATAATAGTCTAATTATTATTTTTAGTTCCGTTTGGGCCGGCTGTGGACCACGTGGTTCTTATCTCTGGCAGCTTTCCTCCTAGCCCAGTATTCCTTCATTCTGGCACTGTGAATGTCCTTCCGCTCCTGAGTCCATTTCACACCTACTCCTGGACGCACTGCTTTTGCTGTTAGTGACTGGAGAGAGTCTGATGTTCTGACTAAAGTCCTGTATTTATTCCTGTCATAGATGTTACTGGGGTCAATATCCAATTGTTCAAGGTCTTTTCTGACTAGTTTCGACCACTTGGCGTTAGTTGCTTTCCCTCTAGAGACAGTGTTGAAAATTCTGGATGTGAGCCTCTGATTATCCATTCTCACAATATGACCATAGAAGATCAGCCTCCTCTTCCTCATAGCTGTTGTAATGCTCTCCACTTGTTCATTGAGTTCATTGTTGTGCCTGATTCTATACTTGCCTTCCTCTTTAATAGGGCCCATGATTTTTCGTAGAATCTTCCGGTCCTTCAGCTCCAATTTCCGGAGTTGTCCTTTTCTGACCATATTTAGGCATTCTGAGGCATATAGTACTGATGGTCTCACTACAGCACTGTAGTGTCTGAGTTTGAAATTCATTGAGAGGGATTTGGATTTGTACATATTCTTGCATAGGTGGTAGTCTCTCTCCAGTTTGATGCATCTGTCGTTCATGGCCAGGTCTTCATTGATGTTTGGGGTTATCCATTCTCCTAGGTATTTGAAGGAGTTAGTCCTTTGTACTACTTTGTCTCCCAGTGGGATTGACTCGGGCGCATCTCTGATGTTGCTGATAAACTGTGTTTTGTTGATGGCGATCTTTAAGCCTACTTTAGCTGCTATATAGTTCAGAGAGGATAGTTGATGGTTAGCTTCCTCCACACTGGACGCTAGGAGTGCAAGGTCGTCTGCAAAGGCTAAACAGGGGACTGTTAACTTGTCTTTCTTGTAGCCTATTCTTAATCCAGAATCATCCTTCAGAGTTTTCGTCCACTCACGAATTACTTTTTCTAGTAGGCAATTGAAGAGGATCGGAGACAAGCCATCCCCTTGTCTAACACCAGTTCTGACCTCGAAGCTCTTGGACAGTTCCCCTCTGAATTTGACTTTGACTGTGGTGTTAGTGAGAGTCGCTTTCACTAGATTCAGGGTCTTTTTTATCTAGCCCCAATTCAGCCAGTGTCTCAAAGAGTGACTCTCTATCTACTGAGTCGTAGGCCTTTTGGAAGTCAACGAAAATTGCAACATAAGATTTTTAGCCTACTTTTCACATTTTGCAAAAATGAGGAAAAAGTAGACATGAGATCGATCCGGGAAAATGTGTGTCTGTCTGTCTGTCCGTCTGTCTGTCTGTCCGTCTGTCTGTTTGTCTGTCTGTCTGTCTGTCGTTCTGTCTGTCTGGCTGTGTGTGTGTCCCCCCCTATCAACTCCTAAACGGCTGCAGCAATCAAAACCAAATTTAGTATGAGTAAAGATGTGCACCGGAATATCTCACGTCCATATTTGAAAATGATGTCAGTGCTACCAACTGCTGAAAAAAGCACTAGAAATTTGAGCTCCATGTTGGATATCTTGCAAGGTATGCATGGGAGCTATTCCAAAATTGGCACACATGTAGAGTCAGTTTAATTTCCAGGAGGCCAACCATGACAGTGTTGCCAAACTAATTTTAAGCCTTCTGATAGGTCCAATGTTTAAATGCATATAACTTCTACACTATCAATTGGATTTCAACCAAATTTTGTATGTAATATCTGTACATAAACAGATATGACTGAGAATATTCTTAAGGCCACCAGGGCTGCCAACTGTTAATAATTGCTATCTCAATGTTTTTCATCCAAATACCTATATATCAGAAAGTATGCAAGCCAATAGCTTTAAACTACGCACACGTATATTCTGACATTTTAGATTAATTTGGAGTAACTTATATACGTCAGTTCTACCAACATGATTATAAACCTGCTGATAGTACCAATTTTTAAATACACACAACTTCTATACTATCAGTTGGATTTCAACCAAATTTCGTATGTGCTATGTGTACCATAAGAGATATTACTATTAGTATTGTTAAGAGCAATCAGGGCTGCCAACTGTTAATAAATGCTGTCTATATTTTTTAAGCTAATATCAATATATCAGAAAGTATGCAAGCCAACAGCTCTATAATTTGCACACGTATAGCACCTGACATTCTAGATTAATTTGGAGTAATTAATACAAGGCAGTGCTGCCAACATGATTCTATGCCTGCTGATATGTCCAATTTTAAAATACATGTAACTTCTATTCTAACAAATGTATTTCATCGAAAATTGGCACAACAAGATATCATAATATTTCAGATTATTTCTGATCAGCACACGCATGACATTGTTGGCAGCATGCTTTTATGCGTGCTGATAGATCCAATGTCTAACTGCATGTAACGTCCATTGGACTTCAACCAAATTTTGTATTCTGTACCTTAAGATTAAGAAAATGAATATGGAACTAAGAATATATTCAGTCACCAGGGCTGCCAACTGTAGTGCTCTATTAGGCTACATTATACCAGGTATATTTTGAACTAATTAGATATTTCGATATTACCACCTTAATTTCGTCATTATTCTAGATAGGTTCATATTCTGTAGAATAATCATTGGCATGAAAAGTAGGCTGTATAGTTCTTCACGGAACTTCTTGTTGTACGTGAGAATGGTTTTGAGATTCAGAATCTGTTCGGTGCATGACCTTGACTTTCGAAACCCAGCTTGGTACTCTCCAATGCAGGAATCCAGTTGAACCTCTACTCTTGTGAGCAATAATTTGGAGAGTATCTTGTATGTCACTGATACCAGGGAAATCCCTCTGTAGTTGTTGAGATCTGATTTGTCACCTTTTTTATGTAGTGGGTGAATGATAGCTGAGGTCCAGTCACTAGGTAATTGTTCTGTCAACCAGACGTTAGATATGACGTCATGGATACTCTGTATCGACTCCTCGTCAGCATACTTCCAGAGCTCTGCAATGATCCCATCTTCGCCTGCTGCTTTATTGGACTTTAATTCGGAAATGACTTTCTGGGTCTCTTCCTTTGTTGGAGGGAAAGAGTGTGGCTTAGCAACGTTCTTGGGTTCAAAAGGTAGATTTTCCATGGGTTCCTCGGAGTTAAGAAGGTCGCTGAAATACTCTGCTAAGGCTGTGGTGCACTCCTCATTGTTCAGTTTCAGATCTCCTTCAGCTCCCCGAAGGTGAAGTGTAGGAGCTGAATAGGGTGTTATTTGTGATTTAAAAGCCTGGTAGAAGTCTCTAGTGTTGTTCCGCTGGAAATCCCTCTCTGCCTGGTCAATGATATCCTTATTATGCTGCCTCTTGCTTGTTCTGATAATTTTGGCAGTAGTTTTCCGAATTTCTAAGAAATTATCATGATTGTCCACACTTTTATTACGGTTACATTTCAGCCATGCTTGTTTTCTCTCTTCTATTGCCTTGTCACATGTAGCTGTCCACCACGGATGTTTATTCTTTCTGACTGCCGGGATAGTTATTGTCGCCGCATCTACTAGTGCCTTCTGTAGTTGGGGCCAGTCCTTCTTTTCCTTGTTCTTAGCTAGGGTCTTGGTGAAGTCATCACTGTCTCTCAGCTTAGATGGATTGAACCTTGGAATTCGCGACTTGATGCAATGGATTCCTCTGCTTGTTTTAAGAGGGATGAAATTGGTTTTGATCAAAGAAAGATAATGATCCGAGTCAATGTTCGCACTTCTCAATACTTTGACATTTAATATTTCCTGGCTGTTCCTTCTACTCATGGCTACATGATCTAGTTGGAATTCCCCAAGCATGGGATTAGGACATCTCCACGTCATAGCTTTTCTAGGAAGGAGTTTGAAAGCTGTAGATTTGAGGACTAAGTTGTAATTTCTGCACAGGTCAATCAGCCTTTCTCCATTCCTGTTGGTCCTCTTGTGTGCTGGATATTCTCCAACTATGGCCTGAAATTTCCGTTCTCTACCAATCTGAGCATTAAAGTCCCCCATTAAAATAGTTACATGGTGCTTTGGAATCCGGTCCATTGTCTCTTCGAGTACCCTCCAGAAGTTTTCCACACTCTCAATATCTTTCCTATTGGTGTCATTAGTAGGTGAATGAAAATTAACAATTGTGTATGCTTTGTTGAGAGTTCTGAAGGCTATAGTGGACGTTATGCCATTTGGAGATGAAAAGGAGATGATGGAGTTGATCATTTTGTTGTTGACTATGAAGCCTGTACCCAAGTGAGGCACATTCTTCATCACTCTTTCACCTGGCTGCCCTTTGTAGATCCTGTATCCCTGTGATTCGATTGGCTCGTCATCCAAGAATCTGGTCTCTTGTAGGGCAGTTATCAGGATATTGTGGTCATTTAAAACATCTAATGTATGTTTTAGTTTTCCTGTCTCAAGGAGGGAGTTGATGTTGATGGTTGCCAAATATTTAAAACGTTTCTTAGTTTCACATGAAAGTGCAAGCTCCCCAGACTCCGAAGGCTTGCTTGCCCCACCAAAGGCAGGGGTGGATTTTCTAAATGTTGTACCACCTGGGGTAGTTTTACCGTTATTCGTTTTCTTCATGTTGCAAGAGATAAGAAAAAGTGTTTAGGGTGGTTACCCGCAGGTAACGAATTGTTGACTATCAAGGTTGTAAGCCTTGAAGCCCCCAGCACTGATCGGCTCACTGACCCAGCTTCCCGCTGGGATTGAATACCCAACCTTCCACTGGGTTGCTCAGCTTAACAGGGACACCTCTTGTAGGTTATGTGCTGGAGTTGGAGTGAAAGAGGCTAGTTGGATTCTCTTGCTGAATCCAATATGTTATGTTGCAGATGTCTGGCAACGACGCATTTCACTCTAATAATAATAATAATAATAATAATAATACTACGTGTGTTTAATAGGGTGTTTAATGTCCCTTGTAAATGCTGTGGTTTAAGAGACGCCAGGGGCCGGAATGTTACCCTAAACTTTTTTTTGTGACATGACAGTGACTGACACGAGTATCTCGCACGTAAATACCAACCGAGTGGCCGTGATTCGAACCCACAGCCTAGGGCGCAGAAGGTGAGTGCTTCGGACCAAGTCCACCACTCACATGTACTTTTCAAAAATTGATTTAATCTTAATGCCAAAAGGCGCAGGTTATACATGTAGGATGTTTTTAAATATATTTTTGAGTGAATATAGAGACATTTATAGAGTATCTGTTGTAAATCCTGAGTGTGGCAAGGTGGACTGCCGGCGCTCTCTGTGTGGGACCAGGTGGTACGAGGAACTATTAATATACATTTACCCACTATGGCAGTAACAACATCTTTCCTTTCACCATGTTTTTTCAATGTTATGGCTCTTGTGTTTAGGCTACTTAGGACATCGTCTCACAAGAAGAACAAAAACATACATTAATTTATGTATGAAATCTACTGTATTTTAACTTGCACGGAACAAATGATGATGGTATAAGTGTTGAGGGATGAGCAGTTATCAATTGCCAGAATATTATTATCTAGGCAAACGAATCACGAAATATACCCTGGGTTCTTAGTCTGATGATAAAATATTAGTTTATTAATTAATTTATTAATTATTTATTTATCGTATGGCTTTTAGTTCCGGGAGTGTCCGAGGACATGTTCGGCTCGCCTGAGTCTGTAGCTACTTCCAGCGGACACCCTTAGGGTGAGCTACAGTACAAGTTCCGTTCCATTTCAAATAGTTCCAACTTTCGCTACCAGAAATCAATGATACTTAGTGGCGAACGTTGGTACTTTGATAGAGCGTTCCGACGAAATCTAACCTAACAATTTAGCTTCTCACAAGTTAAGTCTGTGGAAGGATCTTTTACATGCCATAAATCTATGACATGGGATCGTCCGCTTTACTTCCCCTCCGAAGGAAGGCATACTGAAGGATTTTCAACGCTCTTAAAAAATCCGACGACTTCATCCGGGTTTGAACCCGCTATCTTGGGCACTGTAGTTCAACATGCTACCAACTACGCCACCGAAGCCGTTAACATCTTAATTAACTAAGCCCAAGAATTTCAGAGTGAGCTAGAAAAAACCTGATACATTTGCAGAATTACCAAGAATAAAAGTGCTGTGAAGATTATCTCTTTCGGAAATCCTTTCCGTTTGTTCCCTTAGATTTCACCATGCTACATGCAGATCAAAATCGTGTCTTAGAGGCAGATGACCTCGTAGTTCCACCCCTTAAAATAGCAATAACTAACTAAAATCCTGTCCCTCACATGGAAAGCCCCGGTTTCGATTCCCGACTTCTTCAGGGATTTCATAATTTGACGTGAGGGTTAGAATGGGATGTACCAAGTCTTGTGAGGACAATTGACTGTCTGATCATAGAGGCAGCAGAGATCAAGCCAAGATCAACGACTGAGGGTACTCGCGTCATCCCGCAATTTGTAAGCCAAAATGGTTGGGCAATGGTGTCGTGGTAAACCAAGACCCTTCTTGGGCTGTACTGTCATGAGAAGTTGAAGATAATAGGATGTCTGATGAACAAATGAATCTTCGTCATTTACCTTCGTCATTGAATTCCCCACAGCTTTTGTATGCACTGGTTGCACCAATTGAGGCGCTGACGTTCAGTAGTAAAGGTTGCTTTTTTACAGGAGAGGCAAAATTAGTTTTGATAATACCAATAATCTTTTATATCAAAAACGATTTTTTTTTCTGATTTAAAATATTTCTCATGTCAGCGTTTGATTTATTTTGGGGCAAATAATTTGCGATACTTGCATGATTTCCAACGTTAGTTTGGCTAATTATTCATAACTAATAGATTCACTCGTATGTATCCCAACACGCAATTCTGCGTGATATTGTTGTAGCACGTATACCGGGTTATTCAGCAGCCCCTTCCAATACCGTTTACTGCAACCCAACTAACGCGTGTTGTCGGAAAGGTCGATAATTTATTCTCTGCATGCATCCCGTATGGTACTAATGCAATGTAAGCATATCCTGCAAACGATACTGAACACTATTAAGTTTCCCTCGGTGTGACTACAGATTAATACGAGGGAAAAGTAATAGTGTTCCGACGTTCGCCGGTAGGTGTTAGAGACAGTAGCATCTGCTAGGCAAAGTTGGAATATTACCGTACTTGAAATTGAACTTGTTGGGAGTCCACTGGCGTTCAATTATAATACCCTGCTATGGCCATTCAGCTGCAATTCATATATAAATAATAGGTGATCGAACCCCGTATGGTAACTGAGAAGAATAATTATGAATCTACAGTACAGTACAGTAATATCGTTTACACATGGAGTTAGTTAGTTAGTTATTGGAGGTCATCTGCCTCTGACGACAGACAGTGAGTTAGGAACTTGTTCAAGTTCTCTATGTGACGATGCATTCCTTTCTCTGATGTTAACATTGCCATCTAGCGATTTGTGTCAAAGATCAAGTATTTTTTGTAAATATGTTGGCAATATTTCTTGCTCTTCTCATACACAACACGACGTAATAGTTAAAAAACATCTATCGGTATCAATGTGTTCGTGTGGAATACAAACCTTTCATGAATAATTTCATATTATCAGGTCTTGTTTCGTAAGCCCAAATCGAGATAATAAAAACTCTCGTAGCCTACTGGCCTGGCACAAGTCTTCAAAATTGACACAAGTTGGATATACAAATGTTAGAACCCATTCTTAGTGTTGGCTCTGTAGGTATTAACCCTTATAGTGCCAAGGGACCGACATATACTGTAGGTCGGAGGATCTTTTGCTAAAAATTCTACGTGCCACGTTCATTTAAATAACATTTGCCTATAATTATTATTTCCAGCCTCGTAGTGCTATCAGTGTTGTAACCAAGACAACGTAGGAACCATTCTATCTCTGGATGTGTTTAATTTCCGTGATTAACTGAATTAATAATAAAAAGTTTTGAAAAAGTTGCAGCTAGCTGACTTACCGTGGGTGTTATCTTTGATGTGTGTTTTACGCTGTTGCTCTTAGCTAACTAAGATGCGAGATGATGAACGAAGGTCAAATAATATACAATTTGGATTGCGTAGGCTGTGGAAATTAAATTACAATTCACAATTTAAATTTAGAAAGGGAAACGTAAACATTTTATGAAACAAATGAAGCAACGTATTAATTATTATTTAGCATCTAATACGTTTAAAATATTTAAATTTACCTTTTATGAAAAAAAAATCAATATTTCATCTTAAATCTGTTGGTAGAGATATTTTTATGTAAAAAACTTGTAACTCCACTAAAATAAGCGTGGCATTTTTAACATAACCACTCATATTACCTTGGCATCAATAGCGTTAATTGGCAACTTGGATGTCTCGCATGCTCCAAACGAGAATTACATTTCTTCGCAGAGCCAACCCGGGCTTCTAAGATAACAGCCAACAATGCTAATCACTGTACCACAAGGAGTACACCGTAGTAATGAATTAAGATACTAAGGCGCTTGAAGCACACCTACGCAAGGAGTTTGATATATGTTATGCTCAGTTAGATCTGTAGTAAACGTCTCTTGATATTTCCTTCCTAGCGTGCGCTATAAAAGTAAACTAATACGGCTCCTAGAAGTTGGAAGTTAAGACATCAGCTTTAAATAAACGAGCTCGCATGCTTGACGCACTATTGTTTCTCGAGTTTATTAATATGATTACCGTTCTGTGTGGGTCCCACCCGACATTCCGAGCGGGCGGGCCGGGGAGACAGTGGCGGCTACCGACTGCTCACCGCCCGCCAAGCAGACACCCGCCACTCCCGACAGCTTCGACACTTATTCCTCCACACACCAATTGTCTTACCAAAAAACCAGTGCATAGGTGATATCGAAAAAGTAGATTTTGGGCCTTTATTTCTCTTTTAAGAAGCAGCACTGCAACACTCGAATTAGAATCTTCTAAAAAAATAAATATATTTACTTATTGATGCATGCAAATAATTGTTTTCTACTTTTATTGAGTTTTCCAACTCCTGACTGGACTCCTGACTAATCAGTGTTTCATTGTCTACAGAGAATTGAGACGTCGATGGTGATCGCCTGTTATCAATTTTGAAACTATTTTTGTCTATAACATTGTTGAAAAAGAACTGTTTTGGATATGACAGGAGTTCGGTTAATTTTAGTTTTGAAATAAACAGGTTTCTAAAGCCCCATGCATTGGAAAATAGGCAATTTGGGTCTGAGGAGACAGACTCAAAAGTGACATGAGAGCAATTGCAACAACAACAAAATTATGTTGGATTTCCAATAAGTTGCTAAAGTTCTGACCAAAGCTCTCTCAAGTAATTCAGAATTTCATTTAAGATGCTCACATTTGATTTACCAAAGGAGGAGGGGCCTTGCAATGAAGAACATAAAAAAGGTACAAATTTATTTGTGTTAACCGAAAGTGTTAATGTTTGAGTATCACTTGGCACTTGATTTTAAGCTGTGATTCACTGATCCGTAGCAGTATAGCGGCACGATAGCCTTGAGCGTCAGAGTTCAATGGTTTGACTCACGTTGATCTGGAGGCCACCGTGAGATTCCTCTCATTCCTTATCAGTATTTTGATCTAGAAATACAGGACTCATATCTCTTGCTTAACATTTCCAACCTTTTGAATTGGTAATAGAGATTTGAAGCCATTATTTAAGTGTTGCCTATACAAAATTGTCATTTGTAGCTCTTCAGTTGGTCAACACAATTGTAAAAAATAACATGGATTAGTTAATTATCACAATTAAATGGGGCAATTTAGGATTACATATTTCGACCCTCAAGTGGCCATCATCAGATTATGATCACTGTGTTGAGGTTAAAAATTTACAGTAAAATAATTACGCTACTACTGTTTTGCAGTAGTAGATCTTTGGTGCATTTTTATTTACGATTCGCAATTGAATATTGTTATTAGTTAGGTTTGTTTGTATTAACAATTGAGTTATTCATAAAACCGTTAAGACAAAACAAACCTAACTTATAACGAGGTTCAATTGCGGATCGTAAAATGATACACCAAAGACATACTACTACAATACAGTAGTAGCGTAACCATTTTAGTGTAATTTTTTACATAATCTGACGATGGCCACTTAAGGATAGAAACATGTAATCGTAAATTGCCCCGTTTAGTTTTGTGATTTAACAAATTCATGCATTTTTTTAGTAGTGTATTTACATATTTATATCTGGTACCCCGCCCATTCATTATGTACAATCGCGTTGACCGACTGAAAAGCTACAAATGACAATATAATACTGCCGTTCTTCATATACGTAGTATTTTAGTAATAAATGGAGTATTTTCTTTGAACTTAATCTTGTATTAGATTAACTTTTATTTAAAAAGAAACAAATTTTCTTTCCTGATGGATACGGGATAAAATGTTACCATTATGTGAACATCTGAATTGAATTTCCTCAAGCATTCAAACCTTTGCAGTAATAATGCCTTCAAAATTTTCAGGAATTTGAAGATTTAAATGTAGATGACCTTAATCGCTGAGTTTGAAAGCATATAATACTAGTCGTAAACATGAACATAATCGGACTTCTTTTAAACACATGTTGACCGTCTAGAAATGAACCCATTCATACAAATTGACAACAATATGATCATAACATGTGTAGCTACTTATTTGTTGAATTAAAAACTCGAGTAATACTAGAATGAATGTAGAATATTGATTACTGTCAATACTGGTCCAGGCACGTTGTAATTATGCAAAACACAGTAGCAGCGTGGCTGTATCCATAATGGGAGGTGTTTGGGTCTCACAGCTCCTAGTGCCACCTCTTGGGACAAACAGAAAAATAGGGTTGCAATCGGTTCCAAATGTGTCCGTAATGGAAGGTGTTCGGACCTCACAGCCATTAAGATCCATCTACAGCAAAAATGACAAATCTTGGCTGCAGTCGAACATGGAAACTGAAGAAGGGTTTGTATTAAATACAAATATGTTATTTTATATAATTATTTTTTATTTTTTATTTTATTTTAGCCTGTATAAAAACTGGGTATAAGAAAGTCACGTAAAATCTTTAGGTATACATTCCTCACATGTAGAGGGAGTATGTTCTATGTACATGGGTCAGTATGATCATCTCCTGGCCTCCTCACACTCTGGAACTAAACCCACTAAGCATTTATGTGAGGTAATTTAAAGCCTCTTATTTATGGAAACCTGGCGAAAGATAATAATATCGTACGGCATCGGGTGCCTGGTGCAAGCTTTGCTATTTTACACCCAGAGGGTAGCTTGCATGTCGAATTTCGTAGTTCCTTGACTATGAAAGTCAAGGAGGTTAGATGTTAGATATCTAATCTCCTTGAACACAATAGCGCTTTCTAATAGAGAAATGAGGAACTTTGTGCTGGCGGAAACTCCCGAGATTAATTTTGCCATTATGAACTCGGCCTACTGAATTCAAATGGGTTCTTTGACATGCCAACATCGTATGACATGCGTATCGTATTTTTGCCGCCTTTCAAAAATCACTTACCACGGCCAGGGGCGAACCTGCAATCTTGGGGTTAGTAGACCGACACGCTATCCACTCACCCACCGTGGCAAGCTTGGCGAAAGATGAAGAGAGTATTCATGCCTATATTGAAGAAACTGACGTCATAATACGTAACTTTTCAGGAATATGCCTGAATCTGTTCTATTGGAGAACATTTTGAGAATTGATTATAAGACTGGCATTCATGTATTCACCATAACGCAACGTGCACTGACCGTAATGATTTAGACACAGAGTTGAAATCAAGGAAATAACGCGTTTTCAGGCCCCTGTTGACTTAAAATATTTTAATCTTCTACACTGATGAATTTGACATAACCTATCATTCAGTTACACCTGTGTATAAATCATACCTGTCTCTGCTAAGAATAGAATCTGGTGATGCCTGACCTTCAGTGATTAATTGCTGATGTTCCACCAAACTGTCGACTTTGGTTCAGCAGAAGCTTTCGCAAAAAAATGTTATTAGACCTGTTACAATGTCAGTCACGTAATAACACTCAGGGTTAGCAATATTTCTCATGCCAAGTTATGGTAATCGTCTTTCTCTCTAAAATTCCATCTTCACATTGTGATACGACAACCTAGAGTTGTTAGAAAGGAATATCAGACTTTGTAATTCATTCATTACCATACAGATTCTAGCAAGAAATCACCCATCCCAAAGATTTTTAACGATCTATGCAGGGACTAATAAAGCCAAAGAGATCCTCGCAAAATGTGAACTGCCCAATCTGGATGAAAATTGATACGATGAAATAAAAGATCTGAGGTAGTATTCCCCCCACTTGAAATTCACTTATACCAAACGAAGAAAAATTGCACGATTTAAGTACATGCAGGAGACTTGTGTGCAAGATCTCTTACAATCTCCGACCAATCTTTATTTCTGCAGTGAGTGCTAAAATTATGCTACATCCTGTTTGAACTCGATCAGTCCCTAGAGACGGTCCAAGTGAATTTGGGGATGAAATACAAAATAGGTGCCTTAGGTGTCTTACTAAGTGTACAACTTTTCATCAAGATGGGGAGCTTAAGCTCGCGAGGTTCCCTCTTGAGACTTTGACAGTTTTTTGACTCACATAAATGCCAGGGCTCAGTGTATTTCTCCAAATGGCCTCAATGGTGCAACGGTAGGTGATCCTTGCTCCCATGGTAAAGTAACATACGGCGTAGGACGATTCTTTAGTAAGTTGGACTCTTTCTCTTGCATTTTTGCGTAACATAAGGATTACCATTTTCTTTATTTTCTCTCTGGTGCCTTAATTGCTTACATAACGCTTGCCCAAACCTTGAGGCTGTTCATATTGATTTAAAAGTGAAGACATTATGGGTAGTCTCTTCCATCCACAGTTTAAAATTTAAACCAATCACACATTTCCGTTACTTGCTGGTATCCGGATCCAGATAGAGATACAGTACAGTTCCTGTCCAATGATCATATTTTGGAGTGTTATGTATAATTACTGAACGTTACTGATTAAATTCACTCCACATTCAATTCCACCGCGTACAAAAGATCTCTGGGTAGCGCATCGCACCACATAGCCTATACCTCTCATTTGTCACTCGGTAAGAGGGAGTGACAACAATAGCCTACTGAATTCAACTTACAGAAATTCTACAGTGGAAAAATTTATTTCCTGTCTCAGGTAAAGGAGAACAAGTAGAATTAGAACTAGGGCATCGATGGTACATCTGAAATCTGCATTGAGAATCTGTTAGGAAATGCTTCTGTCGATGAACTCTAATTGATCTCCTTTTACAGTTGTTCACAATTAAAAGGATTTTAATATATAGCCTAAATGGAAGAAATTAAGAGGTCTTGATGAACTGGAGTCCCCTAGTAAAACTCTAGAATGAAAATATTGTTTCTGCTCTGATTCGCATCGAGTAGCTTTATGACCACTAAGGTTCTGAGTTTATACTTCTATAATTCAGCTATTACTTCCACAATCGTCGTAATAAGTTACTCTAAGCAATGACGCTTTTTGGGAAGGATTATGATTCCATTTCTTTTTAAATTTTATGAAAGTAAATTTGGATAATACAGTTTCTTATAACTGTCGTTATATTGACTAGCCTGTGGTTCTCTAGATTACCCGTTACATCCAAGAATCGGGGACTTTGTTTTATATTATGTAGAGATTTATTATTATTGATTAAGGTGCAATAAACATAATAAATAACCATTGGTATTTCATTTAAATTAATAATTGTGTAGACACAATGCCACTGGTAAAGGTGGCTCCAACAGCAACAGTGGAGGATGCAAGGGACAGAGAAAGTTAGTTAGTTAGTTAGTTAGTTATTGTTTTAAGGGGCGGGACTACGAGGTCATCTGCCCCTCTTAACACAGATTAAAGAATTCAAATTTGGAATTGAATTTAAAATTTTGAGGTGGATGCCTAAACTTAAAAAAACATTAATTAAAAAATTAAAAATTATAAAAATAAACATAAATTACGGAAAAACAAAACATTATCATTCAAAGAACAGAGAAATGTGGAAGATCATCTGCGACAGATACTTGTGAAAAGTGTCAGTCCCTCCTGTTGTAATGTCTGTGTTATGTTTTTGTTTGATGCTCCTATTGTCTGTCCTGGGTCTTAATGGCCTGTTAATATAATAAATGATGATGATGATAATGATAATGATAATAATATTAATAATAATAATAATAACAATAAAATCGTATGGCCTCGGGTGCCGGGTGCAAGCTTTGTTATTTAATTGTTCTTTGAAGCACTATCAAAGTCAAGGAGGTTAGACATCTACAGTAAGCTCCTTGAACACTATAGCGCTTTCTAGTAGAGAAATGAGGAACTCTGTGTTGGCGGAAATGTATAGACACATGATCTTGAATTTATTAATATTATTATATCCCTTATAACTGTTGTGTTTTTAGAGACGTCGCGTCGGAGTGCCGGAATTTTGACAAAGAAGAGATATCACACGTGCCATTAAATCGACTGACATAGGTTTATTGCATTTAAACACCCTTAACTGCCGGCATAGAACGCACAATTTTGGGTTTTGAAGGTCAATGTAAAAAAATTCTACGCCTCTTAGCCTGATTGATATTACGGAAAACAGAACACATTCTAGAGTCAAATCACGGCGGCTTCGGTGGCGTAGTCGGTAGCATGCTGAGCTTCTATGCCCAAGTTCGCGGGTTCAAACCCGGCCGAAGTCGTTGGATTTTTAAGAGCGTTAAAAATCCCTCAGTATGCCTTCCTTCGGAGGGGAAGTAAGGCCGGTGGTCCCATGTCATAGATTTATGGCATGTTAAAGAACCTTCCACTAATTGAACCTGTGTGAAGCTAAATTAGGTTAAAAATATAAACAACGCTCAGGTTCCTACGTTCGTCGCCAGGAGCCGACTGTGGTGGCGTATAGTAGCCAAGTTCTGAACTAGTAGATGTTGACGGTGGCGTTTGGCGGCAAAAGTAGAAACTACTTGAAAAATTCAAAGTCTGCAGTCCTTACTTGAATTAAGAAACAGAAACACACACTATTACAGTCATCACAATTAACACCGGTTATCAGACAGATTCTACAAACACCCAAAGTACACGGGCCTACATGACCGCGTTGTCGCAGCCCCTAAACTGAGGAACCAACCAACCAGAGTCAAATCCAGGTCCTTGGCGAGTTTCCTTGACGGCCGACTATTTCCGCTGAGAGGAGAGCTACTTGTTGTGAGAACAGTTTGGTCAGCGGGGAGTCGGGAGTGTGCCCCCTCCCCCTCCCCCTATCATGGGTCAGTCCCACTTTATAAAGAATGGGCTTTGTTTCTGTGTAATGTAAAATGAAGAGAAGCGAGGGAGGGAGAATATCAAACAAAAAGTTCAAAATAAAAGAAGCTTTTCAACAGTCGCATTGGGAGCAGCTCTGTATTGAACTGTCCAAACAACACACTGAGGCCACATGTGGCCCAAAAAACTATTGCGTCATGTGATTAAAACAAGTATGATGCAGCCCAAAAATTGTTGCTTTATTTAGGTGCTAATTACTGCCTTATACCCCGTTTAGAGGTCCCGGTTGCGATCGCGATCAGGCGCCGATCCAGATTAAGTTGGGACGTCTAAACGCAACAGGATAACATTATCTCGATCAACTTTCCCTCCAACAGGATCAGCCCGATCCCGTTCCCACAACGAGATAATTGCGTTCGCGGCAATTGCGATCGTCGGTGTGTTCTATCCTCCTGCTGTGTGAGTGAAGTAGGCAGTGGAAATGATGGCCATTTTGTATCTTTTGTTTTGAAAGCGAGAAGTACGTAATGTTGGCCATGATGGTTGTATTTATGTTGGTTGATAACAGATATATGAAGATTGAAAGACACGAAATGATGGATGGAGACAAACATGCCAGTGTTTAGACGCTGAAAAAAAAATATTAGCGTTGGGGAAAGTCGATGAAGACGATTAACAAAGACACAAATTTATTGTCATAGACATAGAAGGGACTCCGACAGGGCCAAATGACTCTGAACGAACAAAGAAGTATTTATGCAATAAATATCCTGGACCTGTGCATGACTATTTCAAAATATTTTTATTTCCACACCAAGAGTAGGCCTTGCCTAAACGACTCCTTAGGATTTGTACATATTTAAGAATATACATTAGCAGGTTGAATTATGTATAAATAATAACTGAAATATTTCAAAACTGCAGGAAACAAACTACTGTAAATTTCTGCTATAACACTTGGAATTCGAAAGTTGGCAGACCTTAGCGATGTCATGCTGTTTTACTAGATTATCCCGTTGTTTCATGATGGGACGTCTAAACACGTACCAATGACAAATCGCGATTGGACATTATCCAGATCAGAGATAATCGGGATCGCGACCGAGACGTCTAAACTGGGTATTAGGAGCTTTTGCGACATCGTGGTCATGTAGCCACGTGTACGCCTACTTGGATGTGTGAAGAAGTTGTCTGCTAACCTGTGTCACTCTCATGTCTTTACTAGTGTGTGCACTTGTAATCGAGGTAGGATTTGGGTAGGAAGCGGCCGTGGCCTTACGTTTGGTACCATACCAGCATTTTCCCGAAGTAGAAGTGGGAAACCACGGAAAACCACTTACAGGATAGCTGAAGTAGGAATTGAACCAGCCTCTTCTAAGTTTTGCGTCACGTGGCTGAGTGTACCCCGCTTCAGCCCTCAGACAAGAGTTACATTTCTTGGCAGAACCGGGAATCGAACCCAGGCCTCTACGGTGCCAGCCAAGAATGCTAGCTACTACGCAACGAGGTGGACACATCGCTATTGTAAGAGTTATATTGTACTAGTTAGAGATTTCCTAGTTTTAGAAAAAGTTTAAAGGTAGAAGAATATCGTTTACCATTGAGGCAATTGACCTTGCTGTTCCAAACACAATCACCACCACTTAGGAAGAAGAATAAGAATGAAGGGGAGGTTGGATTGATTGAGATCTTGTGCCGGTGGTTACGAAGAGACAATGACGTCCCTCAATACAACGTAGGCTATTTAAAGTTCATATTCCGGGAAGAAAATGAACCTTTATTGTAGGACTGCATGTCTAAATAGGCTAGTTTTAGCGATTGGTAATCAGACATACACATTATTGTGCTGGAAGCCATTTTTTTTGTCAGTGTTGCGTTAGTAATCCAAATGTAATACTGTATATTTCAATCGGTCAACACGATTGTACCCAATTGTAATAAGTCTTTCCATATACTGAAAAAAAAAAAAGATACACGAGATTAATAAATACACTTGGATGACCAGTTTCGATCGTCAAGCGATCATCATCAGATCCTCTACACTTGGGCTATTAAATCTATGCTTACTACAATGCGCCCGGGAATATTCTCCGCAGAGCCTACAAGCTGCTGCGAGAGATTACGTCACCAGTTACGTTGGCAGCACGGCTGTCGCTTGTATCATAACAACAAGCAGTAAACTTTATACTCACCACAGCCATTCATAACTGATGCTAGAAGTGCTGATGACACACATGCTCGCTTATTGCAATACACACTGACGATTTCGATAGCCCACAGCCCACACATGTGGCCTTCACCCTATCAAGGACACTGTGCTGCCAACTAAACTCATGACGCAACCACTCCTAGATAAACGTAACCACTGCGGAGAACATTCCTGGGCGCCCTGTAGTATGGGTGATGGTATTTACACTATATATACTACACTCATTTATTTGTAGTAGTTATTAAACTAGCGTAATTAGTCATGACTTCTCCGTTAAATATAATTTTAAAAAATATTGTTAGTGGTATATTGGCTTTCACGGTCGGTGAATTAAAACTCAGCAATTCTTCTAGGTTTGTGCCGTGCCTTGTGTGGGGTTTTGCCTAGGACACGAAGCTGGCTCATCGGTGGGCTCTTGGTGTCCCCGCCCGGACCCCCACAGGAGTAACGAACTGCACGCTACCTCCCTTTATATAGAGGGCAACTGCAGGAAGCCTTCATAGGGTGGTTCACGCTGCTTGAGATTTTAGTTCTCGCAGTCAAGAATTGTAGTTGCCTCAAAGACAGTGGATCGAACCAAACTCTTGACTATGTGTGGGCTACATAATTCAGTACTTAACTTATTTACTGACATTCCTCTCCTTCTTTACTGAGGAATCTGTGCTGTCCAAATGGCTGAGTGTGAAGTTATGGAATGGAATGTCAGCACAGTTTGTAGACATCAGGGTTGTAGAATTGTAAGAGACCCATGTCAGTAGATTTAGCGAGTCGTTACATCTCTCAGTCCACGGCCAAATTCTGGCGTCTCCTTATTATTATTATTATTATTATTATTATTATTATTATTATTATTACTACTTGTTTTAAACTTTCCAAAAGCATCTATTGACTACGAGTTAACAATCAATATCATTTTCGGTGTGTTGCTCTTGCCAGCTTTGATGTATTTGAGCCAATCACTCAGTGCCTTCTTTCGATCTTCAGAAAGAGGTCCACTCCGTTTTGTGGGTTCTGCCCCCACCTTAAAACCACAATAGTGTTTGATAATTTCTCTAAATTAATTCCGGCCCAGAACTTTTTCCACCGGAATACCCATTTCTGCAAGTTCTTTATTACATTCTTGGATCCATCTATCCCCCCCCCGCCCCCCCCCCCCCTGGTTTCACAATATTCCAAATCTTCTTTGTCAGTCGATCATCGGGCATTCTGAAAATGTGCCCATAGAATATCAACCTTTTCTTTTTTTATTGTTGAAGTGACTGGTCCTATTTTTCTGTTATTGCAATTATTATTATTACCGACAGTAGTGGCTACGCTGGCTAAAGCGCAGCATTAGGTCATGGGACCAAGCTCTCTGCTGACTCGGTAGACGCGTGGGTTCGAGCCCCACCGTCGGCCGTCCTTGAAATGGTTTTCCGTGGTTTCCCATTTTCAACACCAGGCAAATGCTGAGACGGTACCTTCTGACAGGCCACGGCCGCTTCCTTCCACATCCTTGCCCAGTTTCATTCACCATCATTCATTTCATCTCTCATTAACTCCTCTCATGAGATTGGCGTCAGGAAGGGCATCCGGCCGTAAAAACCATCGCCACAAAGACTTCCATCGCATCTCATCCCCGACCCCGTTGGAAAAAGGGAATAATAAGGGGTAGACATACATAGCAATTATTATTATTATTATTATTATTATTATTATTATTATTATTATTTTATTGGTTTAAAAACATTCTTAATAACTAAACATTTACAGAGATCGAGATCCTGGAATTATGTCATAAAGGGAATCTTGTCCATTGACTGATCTGGGATTTCATACCGCAAGCTTGGGCATAGAAGTCACCGCTCAGTGAAATTAGGTTTTTACCGAGAGCTTAATACCATCCTGAATTCATTCCCGAACGTTCGGTTGGAACTTTGGAGCTAAACTACTGCGCCACCACACTCCTCTGGACTTGGAGTAGAATACAAGCATCAAATACTTTTTATCTCTCTAGTGACAGCTCCTTGTGTAGAGCTAAGGAATGCTTATGGTGTCCACGCCCACTCACAGCCTCTGCTGCTCATATATCACGCGTACAATGTCGCCAACCACTGCCGACAAACGTACCAGTATTAACTAAATTAGCGAATCTGGTTAAAGAGTTACAGCATCTAAGAAATAAATATTAAACATATCTGAAACATCAACTTTCCTGCTGTGTTTTATTACGCAGATGAGTCTGTTAATTGCTCTTTGTGCTGGGAGATTAAGCAAAGAAGAGCCAGGGCCAACATTCAGGCAGCTACAAAAAGAATATGCGGGTAACATCGTAAATAACTTCTCCCAGTCATATTCTACTGCACTGTCATTCCATTTTCTTTATGGTCTCGGGCCAGCCATGTTGTGCCTGAGGTTTGGAGATCGAACCCTGGTGGAGTTGGTTGGCGTTTGCGAGTCCTAAATGAGAATGACCTATGTCAGAAAATGTGCAGGGGATGTCTCATAAGTAAGGTTCGGTTGTTAAGGAAAATTCATATTTTTTTCCTGAGCTCATTTTACCCAAAATCTGAAAAATAAGTTTGAATGACGAGTCCCTGACCACGTCTAAAGAAATTTGATATTGCCTATAAATGCATAGTTCGGCCATTTTTATTGTTTTGGTCATATTTGGTCATATTTTAGTGATTTAAGGTCATATTTGGTTATAATTTCAGCATTTTTGTTTAAATTGAGGCGTCGTTAACAAGGTACGTGTTATCTGCGTCGAGTTTCAAACACAGGATTTCCGAATAGTGTAGCAGATATATTTTTCTTTCTTTTCCCGGAACAGGCAGATAGCAGGTTTAGAAGATCTGATTCCAAGAAGGCGCTCCTCTACGGACGTCTTTTAGTACATCTTTCTGGACAAGCTGGATTGCGACACTGTACGCATTAGGTTACGTAACATGACGATATTGTGCCACCGCCTTTCAACAGGATGTCACTCCAGTGGATATATTTAGCTCAGAAGCAATTAGCAAACAAGGAAATTGTTTATATCTATAATGGTCCGTATTGAATTTAAATTCCTCTAAATAACTTACTCTTATTTCTGTATTTTCAATACTTGTAATATTATTAGCACTGTTTAGTACTGGTACATGTTTCGAACAATAATGTTGTTCTTCATCAGCCAGATATACACATTATAAACACTTATGGGCATAAAATACATTGCAAATACACTTAGTTCACTAAAAAGTCACTTGTAAAATCAAAATATCACATGTCCAATACACTGGAAAATTGTTTTGGCACTTAAGGCGATTACTGTATGTTAGTGATACTCTACCTATCCCAAAATTTCATGTCTTATCTCATAGATTTTTAGGTCATATTTTATAGTTTTAGGTCATATTTAGCTAGTTTTTAGGGCATATTTACTCGCATATTTTGTACTTCTATAGGTCTTAAACTTCCGAACCCTACTCATAAGTAATACCTTGTTTTAAAGCATATTTTATTTGGAAAGTTTTCTGACAAGAAATTAAACTATTCTTCAAAGTAGAGACCATCAGATTCTATGGTCTTGAGTAAACTTTCAGCGAGGTTTCTTATCCCGCGACGGGACCAGTCTATGGATTTTGATGCGAACAATTCGGCGAGGCCAACTTCCCACTGCTTCAATGTTTTCGAAATTTCTTCCACGCATGAAAGAGGCCATGGATCGAAAAATATTGTAATCTGAAGGTGCAAGATCAGGGCTGCTTGCAGGATGTGGTAGCAGTTCGACTCATTCCAATTCCTGAATTGTTGCCATGCCTCGTACAGAATGGGGTTTTGCATTGTCCTGCTGAAAGAGAACTCTATTTCGGTTAACTAATGCTGGGCATCTCCGTCTCAAAATTTCATGAACTCGTTCCGGTTGAGAATAAAGATCCGCATTGACTGCACGCCCGTTTGGAACAAACTTTCAATGAATCACTCCTTCAAAATTCCATCAGATACAATATAACTTTGGGGCCGAACCGATCGTTTTTAAGGATGACTTTGGCAGGTTGACGGGGACTGATCCACTGTTGTGATTGATTTTCCAAGTTTCATAATCTGGCGATGTATGGTATCTTTTGATGCACCAAGTTCTTCTGATAGCCTACGAGTAATTCTTTGCGGATTATCTTCCAAAACTCTGCGTGTATTCTCAATATCCCATAGTTTAGGTCTTCCAGAACGCGGTAAATGTGTAGTGTTTTCTTCTCCAGTGTTGAAACGTAAGGACCATTGTTGTGCCACACGCTCACTAACGACACCTTCTCCTTCACCTCACATATTCTTCGAGCCGCGGCAGCAGCTTTGTAATCTTGTTTCCAGCAGTGCTTTAGAATGACCGTAACTTCCAACTTTGTAAGTTATATTTTTGAGGGTTTATCAACAACTGACGACTGTTACATTCTCGCAATACAGTATAGCCTACACAATTCTAGTCCTGGCCTCCTGTGGCAAACCAAAGAAAACAAATATTCTATCTTATAAAAACCAAACTAAAAAAAACGACATTTTTCATGAACATCCTAATACTAGCACGCTAAGCATAGATAACGAATAATTATGGCATCCTGATCTCTATAAATACATAGCCATTAACAGAGATTAATATACACACATCAAAAAAAGTTTTGCATCACCTCGTTTCCCAGATCTCCGGCATATAGACGTTGACTGTGTATATTGTATCCAAGATACAGTCCCTTTGACTGTTCATAGATGTCACTAAAACTGCTCAAAGATGTAAACAACCATGCATGAGCAGGGCCTATTAGACGGAGGGGGTACGACAGCCGATCAGTTCCAGTCATTCCACCAGGACGAAGGTACGCTGCTCATGTTGTCTGTAGTTCTACCATGCCTAGAAGGTCAATACCGCAGTTCGATCGCGTCTACATTGTTACTTTGTGGCAAGAAGGGCTCTCAACAAGGGAAGTTTCCAGGCGTCTCAGAGTGAACCAAAGCGATGTTGTTCGGACATGGAGGAGGTACAGAGATACAGGAACTGTCGATGACAGGCCTCGCTCAGGCCGCCCAAGGGCTACTACTGTAGTGGATGACCGCTACTTACGGATTGCCGCTCGGAGGAACCCTGACAGCAATGCCACCATGTTGAATAATGCGTTTCGTTCAGCCACAGGACGTCGTGTTTCAACTCAAACTGTGCGCAATAGGCTGCATGATGCGCAACTTCACTCCCGACGTCCATGGCGAGGTCCAGCTTTGCAACCCCGACACCATGCAGCGCGGTACAGATGGGCCCAACAACATGCTGAATGGACCCCACGGAATTGGCATCACGTTCTCTTCACCGATGAGTGTCGCATATGCCTTCAACCAGACAATCGTCGGAGACGTGTTTGGAGGCACCCTGGTCAGGCTGAACGTCTTAGACACACTGTCCAGCGAGTGCAGCAAGGTGGTGGTTCCCTGATGTTTTGGGGTGGCATTATGTGGGGCCGACGTACGCCACTGGTGGTCATGGAAGGCTCCGAAACGGCTTTACGATACCTGAATGACATCCTCCGACCCATAGTGCAACCATATCGGCAGAATATTGGAGAGGCATTTGTCTTCATGGACGACAATTCTCGACCTCATCGTGCACATCTTGTGAATGCGTTCCTTCAAGATAACGACATCGCTCGACTACAGTGGCCAGCATGTTCGCCAGACATGAACCCTATCGAACATGCCTGGGATATGTTGAAAAGGGCTGTTTATGGACGTCTTGACCCACCAACCACTCTGAGAGATTTACGCCGAATTGTCGTTGAGGAGTGGGACAATTTGGACCAACAGTGTCTTGATGAACTTGTGGATAGTATGCCACGACGAATACAGGCATGCATCAATGCAAGAGGACGTGCTACTGGGTATTAGAGGTAGTGGTGTGTACTGCAATCTGGACCACAAATGCTGAAAGTCTAGCTGTATGATGGTACAACATGCAATGTGTGGGTCTCATGAGCAATAAAACGAGCTGAAATGTTGTTTGTGTTGATCTCTATTCCCTTTGTATTTAAAGGTTCCGGAACTCTTGGAACCGAGGTGATGCAAAACTTTTTTTGATGTGTGTATTATTATTAATAATAATAACAATAATACTTATAATAATAATAAATTACGAGCCTTACAGTAGTCGCATATGTTGTGTAACATGTGACATGTTATCCTACTATGTGTCTGCCGGGAGCGCTACTCCCTTGTTTACAGTGAACTCTGTTGCTCATTCAAGTAACTACTTGTAAAACTCCTGTGCCAAATCCTTTCAGCAAATATGATATAGGCCTAAAGAATATTTTCACACCAAAGAACGACAACTTGTAGATGATTTTTGTAGGAATATCTTTAATGGGGCCTCCAAACCTTGAAGTAAACCATATGCTATATATATTCCGCATAGTGCTGTATTTTGGCCGACAGTACCTTGAGTGCTTACATTAAATAAGAACACAGCAAAAGTAGTAAGATTTAATAAATCATAATTGTTTTCAGCAAATATGATATAATGAATATTTTCACACCAAAGAACGATAGTTTGAAGATGCCTTATTGTTGGAATATCTTTAATGGGGCCTCCAAACCTTGAAGTAAACCGTATGCGATTTACATTCCACATAGCCATATGGGCGACAGTTCGCAACATTTCCTTTCGCAACACTTTTACCGAGGGATATCCAAACCCGAAGGTAAAAGTTAAACTTGCATAAACACAAGTTGGAACAAGCAAACCAACCTAATAGTTGCATAGGAACATAGGGCCACACCAGGCCGGGGGTTCCATTAGTTTAAGCCTGGCGTCGCCCACCAGGAGTCGCAAACTGGATTTGGATTGGTATCAATCTCCCCCAACGCGCGCGCTCATTGTTTCCGTTGCATTGCCGTCCCAGTTGCGTTTCATTTTTCAGAATCAAAACTTCACAAAAAATATACAGCACCAAGTGGAAAGATACTACACATCAATAATAATACTAATCGCGGTGGCTACGCATGCCCGGGGTAGGCCTTGGGATCTGGATATTTCCGCACTCGGTGGACGAGTGGATTCGAAGCTCTCCATCGACCATCCTTCTAATAGATTTCCGAATTTACCCCACTTTCAACTTCAGGCAAATGCTGGGATGGTACTTTCTAACAGCTCATGGCCGTTTCCTTCCAATTCCTTGCTCAGTTTCATTCAAATTCTTTCCTTCCAATCCGGATATGGGGGGCTCAAATCCCGGTGCTGAGAATAGCCACCCTCAGGGTAGTTTTCCCGGCCAATACTGGGATAGTACCTTTCTATCATTTTAAATGATCTTGTCGACTTCGTCGTTACGCTGGGGTCCGGCGGTACGTTACGGTGACGGGATGAAATGTACCCAGATGCACTGAGGTGTGTGGCGTCATAGTACCGCTTGGTGCATGTGTTCCCCGACAATCTCTACTTTGTTAGTATAAGACAAAAATCCCCGATTCTTGGATGTCACGGGTAATCTCGAGAACCACTGGATGGATTTTGATGCGGTTTTCACCATTCTGTAAAGGATATCTCGAGGAAAGATTCTGTAGAAAATAATTATGTATGATTAAAGGAAGCCAAGCAGTAACGATTTCAGTGAAGTCGAAAACAAACTTGGCGTCCGTGCGCTTCTTAAGCTTACGCTGGGCAAACCGTTAAAAATATCAATATACTATGAGCGTAAGAATTGGTCAGCATGAAAAGTTCTACAACAAAGTCCGCGAGAGCATATCTCTATCTTCAATACATCGCCCACTATAAGTGTTTTTAGACTGGATGGAAGGGGCACATCCCCGCGCGCTCTGGTGAGCGTTACGGCATCCCGCGCGCTTGACCTTGCTTTGCCCTTGGTTTGCACTTGCCATTCGCGAGTAATTTGAAACAAGATAAGCAAGATAAGTATTATGCAGATAATTTTCTAACATGTCAAGAGTCTTTGGCTTAGAGCGAAGCGAGAAGCCTCCAGCCTTTCTAGCATTTTTCAGCATTTGTAGCATTTAAAATGATACAAACTCTAGTCTTTCAGACTGACTGTCACTTTTTTCAAGTCCTGGTGCGCCTACCCCATATCCAAACCTAATAACACTACTACAGTCACCACACAAATACAAGCTATTATAATAATAGTAAATAAACCCGCGGCACTACCGCCCACGAAGGGCCTAGGCCTACCAAGCGACCGCTGGCCAGCCATTAGACCTGCAGATATTGGGGTGACGTGTGGTCAACGCATCGGGTCCCCTCGCCCATTATTCTTAAATACAGGCTATTAGTCAAATTAAACACACACCAAAGTTGCCTATATGGGGATGATGACCCAGATATCCTATGCACCTAAAACCAATTAACAACAATCCTTTTATCTCTCAATAACTCCTCTCATGAGTTGGCGTCACAAAGGATATCCGGCCGTAAAACCATCCATCAGATAGAAATTGTTTACATCTTGTACCTGAAACCGTAGAAACGTTAATAATGGGGCGTAGACATACAATAATAATAATAATAATGCCGACACATTTTCAACTCATCAGATACTACCGCTTCAAGTTGAACTGTGTCCTAAACCCATTTCTAAATAACAATATTGTCTAGTATTTGATCTAGGATCTATATGGATGGAAGTTTGGTTATGTAGCCTCGTAAGGTGTAGTTTCTTTCTTTCTTTCTTTTTTCTTTTCTTTCTTTCTTTCTTTCTTTCTTTCTTTCTTTCTTTCTTTCTTTTCTTTCTTCCTTTCTTTCTTTCTTTCTTTCTTTCTTTTCTTTTCCTTTCTTTTCTTTCCGTTTCTTTTCTTTCTTCCTTTCTTTCATTCATTCTTTCTTTCTTTCTTTCTTTCTTTCTATATTTTTCTTTTCTTTCTTTCTTTCTTTCTTTATATCTTTCTTTCTTTCTTTCTTTCTATACTTTTCTTTTCTTTCTATCTTTCTTTCTTTCTTTTCTTTTCTTTTCTTTCTACCTTTCTTTCATTCTTTCTTTCTATCTTTCTATACTTTTCTTTTCTTTCTTTTCTTTTCTTTTCTTTCTTTCTTTCTTTCTTTCTTTCTTTCTCTTCATTCATTCATTCATTCATTCATTCATTCATTCATTCATTCTTTCTTTCTTTCTTTCCTTCATTCTTTCTTTCTTTCTTTCTTTCTTTCTTTCTTTTCTTTTTCTTTTATTTTCTTTTATTTTCTTTCTTCCTTCTTTTCTTTCTTTCATTCTTTCTTTCTTCCTTTCTATACTTTTCTTTTTTTACTTTATTTCTTTCTTTCTTTCTTTCTTTCTTTCTTTTCTTTCTTTCTTTCTTTCTTTTCTTTCTTCCTTTCTTTCATTCTTTCTTTCTTTTCTTTTCTTCCGTCCTTTCATTCTTTCTTTCTTTTCTTTTCTTTTCTTTTCTTTTCTTTTCTTTTCTTTTCTTTTCTTTTCTTTTCTTTTCTTTTCTTTCTTTCTTTTCTTTCTTTCTTTCCTTTTCTTTTCTTTCTTTCTTTCTTTCTTTCTTTCAAAGTGAAACATCGATCTTGTGACGTCAGTAAAGATAATAATGTAATAATGGTATTGGTTTTACGTCGTTTTTAACTACTGCGGCTTTTAGTGACGCCGGGGTGCCAGAGTTTTGCCCCGAAGGGGATCTTTAACGTGCCAGTAAATCTACTGACACGGCTCCCTCGCATTTGCGCACTCTCAAATGCCAGGTGACTGCGCCTTGATTCGATCCTGCAACCTTAAGCCAGCAGGCGAGAACGTTATCGCTGAGCCACGCAACCAGTACAGAGTTTCCAACATTATGGTAAATACCCACTTTAAACAATCTATCTCATTCACCTACTGGACTCGTAGACAGCACTGTTGGCACCCATCCATGTGATCTCAGGCTTGATTCCCGGTTCCAACAACAATTGAAGAGACTTGGTATGAATTCGTATAGCGTCTTCCAGTCTCATGAAGCCAAATTGGAACCTGTCGGTCTAATTATTGTTAGAAACTTGTTATTATCGCAATAATTTTGACATTTTTTGCACAAGCGAAACATGTATAACAAGTAGTTCCGTGAAGAACTATACAGCCTATTTTCATATATCCTACTAATGTTAACTGCCACAATCAGCATACAAAATTTCAGTTTAATTGCTGTGACAGATTCGTAGATATTGAGAACCGTCTAAATATTTCAGATGGTTGCCAGGTTGGATTTTTATTTTTGTACTATTACATTAAGATTATTGTGTACGTGTGGTATTCAAACTTCAATCGCATGATTAGACAACAAGAAGTAAAAACGAGATTTTAAAATTACGCACAGCAGCCATCTTGTGATAATGCAAACCACTGAACTAAATTAGATGCCAGTGGATCAACATTTGTATAAGCATTTAACGTGCAAAGTTTCACGGCACTCGGATAGTTAATTCGCGAGAAACGTCCATTTAAATATTTATACTTCGCGTCGCCGCCATGTTGGATTTGTGCTCACCAGGTTCCTGAAAGTCCTGTAGGTGAACATATGTTCATAGTCTCTATGAACATTTAAAAATTCAGTTTGGTTGCTGTAAAAGATTCATAGATATTGAGAACCGTCTAAATATTTCGGGGGCTCACCATTTAGGAGTGTTATGTGTATAGGCCATAGAGTTATGTACCATTCAAGGACAATTATTGCCTAGCTTCATTATTCAAACTTTCACTTCGATCGCATGATTACGACACAAGAAATTAAAACTTAATTTTAAAATTTCGCACAGCCGCCATCTTGAGGTTATGTAAACAATTGAATTAAATTAGATTGCAGTGCATTACAATCTGCAAAATCAATTACTGTACCACATTTCACTGCGCTCAGAGAGTTAAATCACGAGAAAAGTCTATTAAAATATTTTAAATTCGCTTGGTCGCCATGTTCGTTTCGTACTTTACAGGTTTATGAAATATACATAGGTATACCTGTATCAGTACCCTTTATCACCGTACAAAATTGCAGGGTGATATCTGTAATAGTTTCGGAGATATAGAATGTCAGTGAAATATTTCGCACAGCCGCCATTTTTAGGTTATGTAAACAATTGAACTAAATTAGACTCCAGTGCATTGCAATGTGTATACAAATTTGCTGTACCAAGTTTCATTACATTTAGATAGTTAAATCGCGAGAAAAGTCTATTTAAATATCTCAACTTCGCTTGGCCGCCATGTTGGTTTTGTAGTCACCAGGTTTTTGAAAGTCTCATAGGTGAACTTTTAGTAGTGCCCTTTATCACCGTACACAATTTCAGGGCGATATCGGTAATAGTTTCGGAGATATTGAATGCTAGTGAAATATTTCGCACAGCCGCCATGTTGGATTGGAGAGACGTAACAAAATTTGAAGGGCACGGTCGAGGTCGCCGGGAATAGTGCTATGAACTTCCCGAGTTTCATTGAAATCGCTCCAGCCGTTTCGATTTTATTAGGGGGGGACACACACACGAATCACACACACACGCACACACACACACACGGACAAAAGGTGATCTCATAAGCCTATTTTTTCAAAATTGAAAATAGGCTAAAAATAGGATTGCGATCACTCAAATGTAAACTATTTTTAGCAATTATGGTCACTTAATTGCTTACTTACAAGTTGATATCCTGGATATCATGGTTCAATTCTGAAAGGTTTGACCTTAAGTGATTTCAGAGCCAGCTGTCGCTTGTTCTTTCCTTCCGTCTCCACCTGATAACCAATGTTTAATAAAGCCTAACACAGAATCGCTCCTTACCACCTGTTTGTGTTATTACTATTATAATTATTATTATTATTATTATTATTATTATTATTATTATCATTTTTTGAATGTTATTTTCATTAATATACTCTCTGCATGCTCCACTATAGTCATAGTACTACATGCTCTTCAATAATTTCATACAATTGTGTAATTATACTGTACGGTACATTATTTCCTATATATTATTTGCTGATGGGTGATATTCTTGGTTTTCTTTAATTACTGTAAAGTCCAAAGAGTTCACGAATTTTGAAAATTGTTTAAGAAATTTTCTGATTAGAAAAGACTTATGAATCTGCCAGTATCCTTCTATGGGGACACTGTTTAATACACTTTTTCTCTCGCTATTCACTGCACTACACTCAAATATTAGGCTATATGGTCCACTGGTTTGGGTCCTTCGTTACAGAAACACACGGGGCTGCGTACAATTGTATGTCTGTGTAGATACGAGTTGATATTTTCATGTCCTGATATTAATGTTCTCTAATTTGGCGTGAGGTTAATTTTGCTTGTTAATCTGCTTTCTACTGTTGGGAAGAATTCTTTTTTGATAGTTCCTTGTTGTTCAAGTCTTCATTCTCTTGACTGGTTTGATTCAGCCCGCCATGCCTCCCTGTACTGAGGTAATCGTTTCATCTCTACACAGCTACCACACATTACATCTCAGGCAATCTGTTTAACATATTCTAACCTTGGTCTACCCATACAGTTCTTATCCTCGACCCTTCCTTCCATAATTAATTTTGCTATTTCTGGGTGTCTTAGTTTGTTTCCTACAAACCTACCAGCGAAAATAAGGCAAGATTTCTGCAATAGGCACTATGTATTTCTTTCAGTCATTTGAAGGGTGAAAATCCAAACATTGAAATGATACGCTATATCAAGTATTTTTAGCCTACTTTTCACATTTTGCAAAAATGAGGAAAAAGTAGACTTATGAGATCGATCAGGGGAAAATGTGTGTCTGTCTGTCTGTCTGCCTGTCTGTCTGTCCGTCTGTCTGTCTGTCTGTCTGTCCCTCTGTCTGTCTGTCTGGCTGTGTGTGTCCCCCCCCCCCCCCTATCAACTCCTAAACGGCTGCAGCAATGAAAACCAAATTTAGTATGAGTAAAGATGTGCACCGGAATATCTCACGTCCATATTTGAAAATGATGTCAGTGCTACAAACTGCTGAAAAAACGCACTAGAAATTTGAGCTCCATGTTGGATATCTTGCAAGGTATGCATGGGAGCTATTCCAAAATTGGCACACATGTAGATAAGACTATTTCAGTTTAATTTCCAGGAGGCCAACCATGACAGTGTTGCCAAAATAATGTTAAGCCTTCTGATAGGTCCAATGTTTAAATGCATATAACTTCTACACTATCAATTGGATTTCAACCAAATTTTGTATGTATTATCTGTACATAAACAGATATGACTGAGCGTATTCTTAAGGCCACCAGGGCTGCCAACTGTTAATAATTGCTCTCTCTATTCTTTTCATCCAAATACCTATATATCAGAAAGTATGCAAGCCAACAGCTTTAAACTATGCACACGTATATTCTGACATTTTAGATTAATTTGGAGTAACTTATATACGTCAGTTCTACCAACATGATTATAAACCTGCTGATAGTACCAATTTTTAAATACACACAACTTCTATACTATCAGTTGGATTTCAACCAAATTTCAAATGTGCTATGTGTACCATAACAGATATTACTATTAGTATTGTTAAGAGCAATCAGGGCTGCCAACTGTTAATAAATGCTGTCTATATTTCTTTTTATCCTAATATCAATATATCAGAAAGTATGCAAGCCAACAGCTCTATACTTTGCACACGTATAGCACCTGACATTCTAGATTAATTTGGAGTAATTAATACAAGACAGTGCTGCCAACATGATTCTATGCCTGCTGATATGTCCAATTTTAAAATACATGTAACTTCTATACTAATGTATTTCATCCAAAATTGACACAAAAAGATATCATAATATTTCAGATTATTTCTGACCAACACACGCATGACATTGTTGCCAACATGCTTTTACGCGTGCTGATAGATCCAATGTCTAACTGCATGTAACGTCCATTGGACTTCAACCAAATTTTGTATTCTGTACCTTAAGAGATGGAACTAAGAATATATTCAGTCACCAGGGCTGCCAACTGTAGTGCACTATTAGGCTACATTATACCAGGTATATTTTGAACTAATTAGATATTTCAATATTATCAACTTAATTTCGTCATTATTCTAGATAGGTTCATATTCTGTAGAATAATCATTGGCATGAAAAGTAGGCTGTATAGTTCTTCACGGAACTTCTTGTTAATTTTGACGACAGTTCAAAAGAACATTTAAAATAATGTATACACATCTGTACCACACACGCGCAGTGTAGCAATATAATACAGTAGTACAGACTGTCAGTTGTAACTCTTCAGTCGGTCAACACGAATTTTCCCAATGACTGGGCGAGGTACAATGAATATAATATATGAATAATACGTAAATAACCCTCCTGGATAATATTACATGTAGGCCTTTAATGGCCCATTTTTAGGATTAAGCGTTTGACCTTCAAACGGTCATCATCAGATTGTGATCAATGTGTTGAGGTGGAAATTTATATACAAATACTATTTAACTAGTCTACGTGTAATGTGTTTAGTTGGTGTTAATACATTTTCATAAATACCGGTACTTAAAAATAATAAAACTGCTGTGAGTTTTGAAAATCAGAATTATTAGGTAGAATAATCTGCTAATATTTTGTTATTTTTGGAGTAGACATTTTTACTGATCTCAATCCCAGAAGATTAGTTTGTTTTATGAGGATTTGTGAATTACGTTGAGTATTATGCTCGTGTATGCAAATTAGAACAACACAATATAATGAATAAAATTATTAAAATTAGAGCATGCACTTGTATTCTATTCTGTATATGGTTACTTATCTCAGTGGAACCGTTGGTCGTACAGGTGTTACGCTATTGGCAACTCAAACTAACACTTGGGGCGCTGCGGTCGTCTGGATAAGTAGGGTAAAAATACTCAATAACACGCGTTTGATATGGAACACTTTTTATTTTTCGGTTATAATCAGTAAATGTGGTCCCTAAAATAATAACAGTGTTATTTTCAATTGTATATATGTATAACTGTGCGATATACGTGATCTAATTTGTGTATTCCACTGGATTTTATGTGTCAATTGCATATTATCAAGCATTGGTTGTCTGCTGGTATTTGTTTTTGTGCAGTTCGAGTCATGGCGATGTTACGTTTAAAAGCTATATTTGAGTTTGCTCCCTGTACCATAGACTCTAGAAATTATTTGCTGCTTGGTAGGGCGAAGGGATGAGTTTAACTTGTATTAAAACTCGGGGGAGACAGGAATCGCTTGATTTGGATGGTAAGTATTTACCCTGCGAAGTCAAATTAGGCCTATATGACTCGTAGTGGAATAGCTCGGATATAGCAGAGCGAGGTGATGACGGTTGGTAGGGTTATTGGAAACGAACTAGGGAGCGGGAAAGGATACCTGACTGATGAAACTTGGCTGTCCTCGGCTGGTGTAGGCCTAGGCTTGGCTGTCTTGGTACGGCTTGGCTCGGCGAGACTGTGCTTGGCTGTCTAGGTGCGGCTTGGCTCGGCGTAAGTAAACAACCCGTCCTGTCGTCAGTGAGTGTAGTGGTGAGTGGTCCAACCCGCTCTTGTTGCCCGTATTTATTTGGTATCGTCACCTCTCGGCTAATGCTATTTGCATCTTTTGGAAAGTGATGAAAACGAATATCCGCAGCCGTAAACTGAGCAATATACTTTGCTTTTACTCATTTTGCACTCTTATCAACTTATTACTTATGTATAAACACGAAGAATTTACCACGATCTGCTTACCAATACAAGAAGCCATATACAAACAGTCACCACGTGACAAATGTACCCTACTTGGTAAGTTTCTCCTTTTTACCGCTAGATGTCATATCAGATAGCTGGAGTTGCCAATCGTCTGCCTACTTCTGACTGACGATGCATGATGTCGGAGCGCATCAGTCTGAATATCGTTGCGCGCGAGAGTAGTGCAGTAGGCTTCATGGACAGAAGACGAAGATTGTAAAATTACATAGAACAAGCGCATTTATTCAGTATGTTCATTAATACGGCAACCATCAGAATTTTCGTTATAATTCCGTCATGGAGCTGCGCTCAGTCTTCAAGATTCTGTGCACAAACTAAACCATCCGGGACGCTTTTTACAGGTAATTTTAACAATGAGGTAATCATTTTGTAGCCTCTGTCGTTCATGCATTATAATTAATGTTGAGTCGAGGTAAACTTTAGAATATAGACAGTTGCTCATCATCTGATGGCAGGAAAAGAATCCTGACGACACACTGGAGTGATGTTTAAAAATGCCGAGTGCCTCTTTGTTTACCGTCTGGTTGTTATTCCTTGCTTCTTCCATCACACTTATAATACTGTATAAGGTTGATGTTACGCGCTTTCCAATAATATTTGCTATCATATCCGGATCCGGGACAATTAGTTTGCACAGTACACCCTCATATAATTATAACAAGCTCGTGTTATGACAACTCCTGGCAAGTGACACTGTGTCTATAGACTCAGTGGAAGCAGCGTGGACACTGTCTGACATGGAGGGCGAGTCCATGGCACGCTTCCGGCACTGTTAGTCTTCGTTCGATGCAAGTAAATATGAGCCTAGCAGGCTATCCGTACTTCGTTTATTTTGTTATTGGTATCTACATTTCGAACCTTATTCGCCGTCAATAATAGTATTAATACTAATAATAATGCGTAGTAGAAAGAAAGACAAAAAAGAAAAGAACATCTCAGGAAGAACCTTGGATAACGAATAAACAATACTAATAATAGACTAATAATAATAATTCTAACAATAACTCTTGGAAAGAAAGAAAGAAAGAAAGAAAGAAAGAAAGAAAGAAAGACAGAAATAAGGAAAGAAAGATAGAGCATATAAGGAAGAACCTTGGATAACAGATAAACAATACTAACAATATTACTAACAATAATTCGTAGTAGAAAAAAAGATAGAAAGAAAGAAAGATAGAACATCTAAGGAAGAACTTTATATCACAAATAAACAATATTACTAACAGTAATTCGTAGTAGAAAGAAAGAAAGAAAGAAAGAAAGAAAGAAAGATAAAGCATCTAAGGAAGAACCTTGGATAACAGATAAACAATACTAACAATATTACTAACATTAATTCGCAGTAGAAAGAAAGAAAGAAAGAAAGAAAGAAAGAAAGAAAGAAAGAAAGATAGAAAGAAAGAAAGATAGAACATATAAGGAAGAATCTTAGATAACAAATAAACAATACTAATAGTAATAGGCTACTAATAATAATTCTTAGAAAGAAAGAAAGAAAGAAAGAAAGAAAGAAAGAAAGAAAGAAAGAAAGAAAGAACGAACGAAAGAAAAAAAAGAACATCTATGGAAGAACCTTGGATTACAAATAAACAACAAACAATACTTTCCTCTAGTTCCAAGTCCAAGATCACCCAAAATGTTTGAGGAGATCTCGGCCATGATAATGAAAATGCGAATGGTCTTCAATGATCTCTTCTAAAGAATGGAAACAGGAAGGATAGCAAACGAGATCTTCACCTTCCACGAGAATAGAAAGACCCCAGTTCAATGAGTGGAAAGAGTCCAACAAGTTATCGATAAACGAAGTTTTAGAGAATATGATGTCTGAAATAGAGAAGTATTCAGAAATAAAGTTTCAGAGGGGAAGTTTTATCCGAAGCGACACCGTGGTGAACAATACGGAAGAATATCGAGCAAGAGCAAGCCGAGGGATGAAAGAATACTGTTTAAAGAGAAAATAACTTAACATAGTTGAAGGAAAGTAGTGTAATCGTAGCTCACACACATTACTGCAGGCATCACATAAACACAGGTTATCAGACAAAATATTCTGCACACAGGTAAACGGGGCTAATGACCACAATGTCTAAGCTTCTGAAATGAAACAACAAAAACAATTACAAGTCCAAAATATTTTATTTTCATATTTTTTAAATTTATTTTTGGATTACCGTGAGTGTAAGCCTCCGTGGCTTAGGCGGCAGCACGCCGGCCTCTCACCGCTGGATCCGTGGTTCAAATCCCGGTCACTCCATGTGAGATCTGTGCTGGACAGAACGGAGGCAGACAGGTTTTCCTCCGGGTACTCCGGTTTTCCCTGTCAAAATTTCATTCCAGCAACACTCTCCACTATCATTTCATTTCATCTGTCATTCATTTAATCATTGCCCCAGAGGAGTGCGTCAGGCCTCGGCAGCCGGCACAGTTCATATCCTCGCCGCTAGATGGGGGCTTCATTCATTCAATTCCTGACCCGGTCGGAGACTGGAAGCAGGCTGTGGATTTTCATTTTCATTACCGTGAGTAAAATCAAAAGCATTGTACATTCCACTTTGTACTTTTCGCCATTGGAATTATAATGTCAGAGATTTTGTTCGCGCTTCATGTGGAAACGACAGTTTATCAAGATGTTTCACGAGAAAGAAACTGTAGATGATTTGCAGCTCTCGCTTACATTCTTACGAAGCACTGTTGATAACAAGCTTCCAGGAAAGTGAGGGGGTGGTCACTGATGGCGCCAACGCATGTGCCACACATATGTTGTGAACTGGATATGGGTCAAGTCAAGAGTTCAAGTAGTTCTCCCCAACTTCTCAGAGAACATGTTAACTTGTGGAATAACTTGTGACAACTGTTCTTCCGTAGTTTGATAATAAACATCAGTGATCATGGTGTGTAGTATTCGGGCTGAACAACCAAAGCAACAAAATCAGTTACAAATTATCATAAGAATAGTTGGTTGGTCCCTCAACGACAACGTGGTCATGTAGCCCCGTGTACTTTGGGTGTGTGTAGAATCTGTCTGATAACCGGTGTTAATTGTGATGACTGTATTAGTGTGTGTTATCTGTTTTTAATTCAAGTAAGGACTGCAGACATTCGACTTTCAAGTAGTTCCAACTTTTGCTACCAAATGCCACCGTCAACGACCAACTAGTCCAGAACTTAGTTACCAGATGCCACCGTAGTCGGCTCTTGACAACAAACGTAGGAACCTAAGAACGTTAGTCAAATGTTTAACCTCTATTATAATTTAGCTTCACACAGGTTTATTTAGTGGAAGGTTCTTTAACATGTCATAAATCTATGACATGGGACCGCCGGCTTTACTTCCCCTCCGAAGGAAGGCATACTGAGGGATTTTTATCGCTCTTAAAAAATCCGACGATTTCGGCCGGGTTTGAACCCGCGACCTTGGGCATAGAAGCATAGCATGCTACCAACTACGCCACCGAAGCCGCTCATAAGAATAGTTAATATTAATTTTCAGAAATATGGAACCGGCCACGGTGGCGGAGAACGCTAACGCGTTAGCTCCTGCCTCACTGGCATCGGGAGAGCGCGGGTTCGAATCCTATCTCAGCCGTCCTGGTAATGGTTTTCGCGGTTTCCCATTTTCACCACTAGGCAAATACCGGGATGGTTCCTTTCAACAGGTCCACGCCCCCGACTTCCTTTCCAAATCCCTTCCCTGACCCATCCTTAATTGACCTAAGTTAGCGGTCACCTGTCACCATCCCCAAATCTACCTTTTGCCGTAGTGTCTAGCATTGTCTGCTGTCATCGCAGAAGTTCGGTTTTAATTCCCGGCTCTGCAAATAAATTTCATTCTGGTCTGAGGGCTGGAACGGCGTTCATTTAGCCTCGTGAGGTAGAACTGAGAAGTGGCGGGTTCTTTTCCTACTTCACCCAATTTTTAAGTGTTTTTCTGCGGTTTGCCAATTCCACTCCAATTAACCACCTCCTACCAAATTTATAGCTCTAATTACAAGTAAGCTACACACACTAGTACAGACATCAAAGTGACACAGGTTATCAGACTAATTCTACACACACTCAAGTACACGGGGCTACATGTCAACAATATAACAAAGACCCCAAAAGAATCAACAACAATCTATTGTCTCAGCTACTTTCTGAGGCGATGGCACTGAGGAAAGTCAATTATTTCGTTCCAATTTCATTCTTATCCAGCATAAAATTCTATCTCAGTGACCGCTGTTTGAGATTTTATTCTTCTAAGGAGCCATCCGTGATACTACAGTATAATAATTTACCGTGCTGAAACTACGTTCTGTATTACGATGTATGCAGAGTTATCTATCCTGAGTGTAATCTAACGGGTAATCTTCCAATTATAGGTGGACACTCCCAAGATATCTGCTTTTAAAATACAGTCTGTCATAAAACACTAAATATAGCCTAGCTTCCGCCAGCTGTGTCCAACAGTCGCGCTTCTCCGATGACATTTCGGAGTCTCAGACAAATGTCACGTCGATAATCTGTACTATGAGAATCGGTTTGTGAGACAGCTAAAATAATCTCTTTGCAGAGAGTTTAGACAATCAGGTGAAATGATGATTACCCGTGGCGTAGCCATTCTCATTAAATCGTGCACCACGGCCGCGCGGGCAGGTTCAGCAAGATCAGAAATCGTAGGTTCAAATCCTGGCACTGACAGTGGCTTTTCTAAGCATGGATTTTCTTCGGGGTTTCCCACACTCGACAAGGGCAGCTGGAGCATATCCGGTGATCGTAGGTTCGAATCCTAGCGCTGACAGTGGCTATCCTCAGTGTGTTTTATCCGGGTTTGCCTATACACTCTCCAGGCTAATGTCGCGATAGTACCTTACTTCAAGTCCCGGGGCATCTGCCCCATCCTTGTCTCTTGTTAAATCGTGCGCCATGGCCGCGCGGGCAGGTTCAGCAAGACCAGAGATCGTAGGTTCGAATCTTGGCGCTGACAGTCGCTATCCTGAGTGTCGTTTTACCCAGGTTTTCCCACACTCCCTCCAGGCTAATATCGCGATAGGACCTCAAATCAAGTCCCGGGGCTTCTGCCCCATCCTAGTCTCTACTACAGCCACACACACTACTATAATCATCACAGGAATACAGGCTGTCAGACAAGCTCAACACACACCCAATGCCAAGGTGTCTCAAACACCTTAAATGAATTAACAACAATAGGAATGATGATTGAGAAATTATGTCCCACTTGTTTGACAAATGTAACAATTAACATGCGGTGATTTTTTGTCACTGAACTAGCACCCTTTATTATAGGGAAGTTATGTGGGCCTAGAACACCGACAGTGGTGGCTACGCTCGCTAAAGCGCAGCGTTAGGCCATGAGGCCAAGCTCTCTGTTGACTCGGTAGACGCGTGTGTTCGATCCCCACGGTCGGCCGTCCTTGAAATGGATTTCCGTAGTTTCCCCATTTTCAACTCCATGCAAATGCTGGGACGGTACCTTCTGACTGGCCACGGCCGCTTCCTTCCACATCCTTACCCAGTTTCATTCACCATCATTAATTTCATCTCTCATTAACTCCTCTCGTGAGGTTGGCGTCAGGAAGGGAATCCGACCGTAAAAGCCATCTGCCAAAAGACCTACATCGCATCTCATCCCCGACCCCGTTGGAAAACGGCAATAATAACGGGTAGACATACACATGTGGACCTAGAACCTTATATTTATATGTCCGTACTGTTTCTTGTCATGTGGTATTGAGTGTCTATAACAATAATAATAATAACCCTTGGCACTACAGCCCGTGAAGGGCCTAGGACTACCAAGCGACCGCTGCCCAGCCATTTGGCCTGCAGATACTGGGGTGACGCGTGTTCAGCGCATCGGGTACCCTCGGCTGTTAATCTTGGGTTTCGTGATCGGGCCACTGCCTCACTGACAGACAGCTACTCAGTTGTCCTCATGAGGCTGAGTGCACCCCGTTCCAGCCCTCACGTCAGTTTCTAAAATCCCTGATGGAGTCGGGAATCGAACCCGGGGCCTCCGGGAGAGAGGCAGGCGCACTACCCCAACACCAGTAGACCTACAGGCAACCACAATTCTGTCATAGCTACAGCAGTAGGTCCTTAGATAAAAATATAGTTTTCTATGACATGCCAAGAAATTTAATTCTGGCCTGAGGGCTGGAACGGGGTACATTCAGCATCGTGAGACCAAACTGAGAAGGGTTGGGTTCGATTACTACCTTAGGTATCCTGGAAGTGGTTTTCCGTCACTTTTCACGTTGTGCTGTTTGTAGTAGTATGTGTATTTGTAATTCAGATGAGGGTTGGGAAGGAGGTGGCCATGGCCTTACGTTAGGGACCATCCTGGCATTTTCCTGGTGTAGAAGTGGGAAACGTAGTTGGTAGCATGCTGAGCTTCTATGCCCAAGGTCGGGGGTTCGAACCTGGCCAAAGTCGTCGGATTTTTTAAGAGCTTTAAAAATCCCTCAGTACGCCTTCCTTCGGAGGGAAAGTAAAGCTGGCGGTCCCATGTCATTGATTTATGGCAAGTAAAAGAACCTTCCATTAATTACACTTGTATGAAGCTAAATTATAGGTTAGATTTGACTAACGCTCTTAGGTTCCAACGTCCGTCGCCAGGAGCCGACTGTGGAGGCATCTAGTAACCAAGTTCAGAACTAGTTGTTGTTGACGGTGGCGTTTGGTAGCAAAAGTAGGAATTAGGCCTACTTGAAAATTGAATGCTTGCAGTCCTTACTTGAATTAAAACAGATAACACACACTAATACAGCCATCACAATTAACACCGGTTATCAGACAGATTCTACACACACCCAAAGTACACGGTTGAACATGACCGCGTTGTCGTAGCCCCTAAACTGAGGAACTAACAACCAACCAGAAGTGGGAAAACAAGGAAAACAACCTCCAGAATGGCTGAGGTGGAAATCGAACCCACCTCTTCTCAGTTGTGCCTTACAAGGCCAAGTGTACCTCTTTAAAGCCCCCAGATCAGAATTAAACGTCTTGGCAGAGCCAGGAATCGAACCCGGACCACCGAGGCATCAGGCAAGAGCTAGCTGCTACGTGTGTGTTAGAGAATAAGCAGGAAAGGGAGAGATATGATCAAGAATAGTCTATTCCTGATTTTAGGTTCGTGATCCAGAGTGACAGGTTTGGCGATACAGGCGAATGTTCTAGTGACCTATCTGTGCACAGCACGCTGGCAGCTGGATGGCTATTTTAAAATCAACGTGTTGCTGACCAGACATCGCTGGACTTATCTCCATGTGCGACTCAAGTAGCGTTGTTTTAGAACTACTTACTAGGCCATCATGTGTTATTATTGCACTCCTGGTGTGCACTGGATCAATCTCAAGGAGACAAGTGACAGCACATTCTCTTCTCTGATAATACTGACAGAAGCACCCATTTCAAACCATCACGGCTGTTCTACTTATGTACCAAGAGTCCTGGATACGATTCCCGGCACTGTCAAGAAATTCAACGCAGTCTGATGAGGATAAGTGAGAAGAGGTGGGTTTATTTTTTCACCCTTCCCATCTTAGAAGTGGTGGTTTCCGGTCATAAAATCCATCCGCCACATACAATTTCATCGCATCTTATCCCCGACTCCGCTGAAAACGGGAACAATAAGGGGTCGACATACGAGTGATGTTTTCTTTTCAACCTCCGATGGGCTATATAAAAATGACAGATTATCATAACAAAATGATTTTATTACTAAAAGTTTACTTCTATTGTAATTCTTTTTCAACATAATCGCCAAAACAATTAAAATATTTGTTGTATCGTGACACCAGGTTTCCAATGCACCCAGCAAATAATTCTGCCGCCAGTGAGTTGGGTACGTCTGATCAGACTCCTGAAGTTCTTCGCAAGGCGTTGCTGCCCAACCATACCTTCAATTCTTGGAAAAGGTGAAATTCATTATGTGCTAGGTTTGGACTAAACAGCAGTTCGTCGAAAACTTTCCACTTGAATTATTTGAGAATGTCTTTCATCACGTTGGCACAGTGTGGTCGTGCTTCGGTGGCGTAGTTGGTCGCATGCTGAACTGCTGCGCCCAAGACAGCGGGTTCAAACCCGGCCGAAGTCGTCGGGATTTCTAAGAGCGTTAAAATCCTTCAGTATGCCTTTTTTCGGAGGGGAAGTAAAGCCGGCGGTCCCATGTCATTGATTTATGGCAAGTGAAAGATCCTTCCACAGACTAAACTTGTGTGAAGCTAAATTTCTAGGTTAGATTTCGTTGGAATGCTCTATCAAAGTTCCAACGTTCACCACTAGGTATCATTGACATCTGGTAGCGAAAGTTGGAACTACTTCAAATTGAACGGAACTTGTAGCTCACCCTATGGGTGTCCGCTAGAAGCAGCTACAGACTCTGGCGAGCCGAACATGTTCTCGGATACTCCCGGCACTAAAAGCCATACGATAAATAAATAAATAAATAAATAAATAGTGTGGTCGTGCATTGTCATGGATCAAAACCACGTCAGACGAGAGCATGTTTCTTATGTTGAATTGATCTGCTTGTAGAAGACGTATCCCGCTCCGCAGTAGTAGTAGTACTCTCTTTCTGTCAATTATCGCTATTGCGATAGAAAAATGCTTGGAGTCTGGTGCCCTATTGGGCTCCTTTCACTCCATTATTTTTAGGCGATAATTTTAAATTGGATTATTCATTTCGATTGTGATTTATATATTGGCTCCCTTAAGACATTACTGGATAATGCCTTAAAGGGAGAATTTAGTCCTTAGGAGTTTGCAGTCCAGTGATTTGTTTTGCTTTGCTTATTATTTTATCGTTCGAAGTTGAGAGCACTAAAGTCTGTTGATATGCCTGAAGAGCTGCGGGTTCGAACTTGGGTCAGCGGCATGGCTATTAACCGTCCGACCCGCAGCGGCATTAGTTGTTGTTAACACACTCAGTTCGCCCTGTCATGGCCTGGCAGCGGTCGCTTCAGCGAGGTTAATAATAATAATAATGGGTGCAATTTTATAAGACTGAATTTAAGTGTTTAAGGAAGAGTGAAAGACCTCTAGTTCCGCATCTCACACTTGGCGGGAGTATCGATGGTAGCGGTCTTGTTCAATTGCCCGTAGCTCGGCTATTATTGGCGCATTGGAGTCAACAATGACACGATGTTTCGTGGACGGGACGTAGTGCAATGTACGACTCACTGACTTGGCTCCTGCTTACCTCTTGTTGGCATAGATGCATGATCGGAGGTTGAAAATAAAAACTGCCCTCGTACATACATACGACCGTGGGTTCCCACTTCTACTCCAGGGAAACGATGGGAATTTTTTTAAAAGCTACTGCTGCCATCTCCCTACTTCTAGCCTCATTACAAGTGCACACAATGAGAAACAAAGCTTGTAGATTTACTTGAACGTCAATCTCTCAATCATAAACCAGGGGATCTCCATATTGTGTGGAATCCAACTAGCTGAACGTGATATCTCACGTCAAATCCCACATACATTTCCTGGAAATTGAACCCATTACGCCTTGGTGGGAGTCAAGCAATTAACCGCTGCGCCAACACGCCCCCAGGAACACTCACACATACACACACGCGCTACTTCAAATTCCACAATAATAAAGGAATCATGATGAAAATCAATACGTGTGATACAAGAATAATGGAATACAGCCAAAATAAATCAGAAACTAATATTAAAATCGAATTGGGAAGTGGAAAGCTAAAGGAAGTAGGAGACTTATGCGACTTAGGAAGTAAAATAATCAGTGGTGGACGAACCAAAGGAATATACAAGTAGGTTGGCTCAGGCAAGGAAAGCATTTCTACATAAAATAAATCTGTTGACACTTCCGTCAATTGACGATGGATTTCAATCGGTTCAACATATTTGCTTTCAAAACCGAATTACTGCACACACTTTACATATGGCGGTTACGGCCAACGGGAGCTCAACGGCTACCAAGGTAAGACTTAGCGCCTCATAAAGGCGCGCACATAGTTGTTTTGAAGTGTGGGAATCAGTCATCACAACAGTGTGGCCAACAGACGCACGAACAGTGTTCTTTATTTGTAAAGAAAAAATAAAGGGAGACCCCATATGGAATTTACCCTCTTATAAACTGCTGTTACTCCCCTGGCTTGAATTAGGTACACTCCCACCCGTGTCTCGCGAGATTTTACAGCTTGTGGTTATCATACAGGTCTTTGCGACCACAGAAATATCGTGTTCTCTGCGATATCTGTCTCTTACACCACTTGATGTGAACTGTGAAGGAAAGAAGAGTAAGTCACTTCTACTGTGTATATTAAATGTTTAAATCAGAACATCTATCACTTTGACGAGTTACGCCTTAAATTCCCTCTGCCTGACGTAGAATTACACATATTTGAGTGGGTTTAAAATTAAAAACAGCCAAGTCATAAATGCAACACTTTTCAGCGAAGGCAGAAAGAAAGTTGCTGCGTCTGAGTGATATTTACTTTTCTACTGTTTAATGATACTTGTTGCTATACATATACTGTATGTCAAATAAAATTGATTGAATTCTTATCATTCGACATTCACCAACAGCGGTGGCTACGCACGCTAAAGCGCAGTGTTAGGTCCTGGGGCCAAGTTCAATTCTTCTGCTAGATTACGACGGCAACACTGAAACTTTGCTTCTAGAATTTCCAAACTCTTTTGACATAAATATAAGAGAAACAAGTAGGCCTATTCAATTTTAATTATTCTGGGATTTTTAGTTTTAAAATTGAGATAAAGAAAATAGAAAACATATGTTGAAAATTATTTATTAAAAATTGAAAAAATTGAACTTATTTTCTAAATGTAATATGGCCTGTAATCAATTTTCGTTAAGTTTCATTTACCATAAATAAGAAAATGTAAAACAAGTCTAAATGTTGCTCTCTAGCTTAAATGAAATTATGCTCAATAGTTAAAAGGTTTGTTCGATAAATATTGAGAGGCTTGTTTCTATATGACGTCAACAACTGTGATGCGTGTAGACCCTAACTCCATACAGAAATGCTACATGGTTGTGACTACACACTTCGTTCACAAACATACATACCTTTCTTAACTGCTAGGTATCTCCTCCCATGTGATGTGGTTTCAATTTTTAGTTCACCTTACTTTGCCCCATAGTTATAATAAACATATGCATGAGTATGTATGTATGCATAGCTGGAAAGTATGTGATTATTTTTTTTCTTTTTTCTTTATAGAGTGACGAGGAGATTTGGCAGGAAGCGGTCTCGGCCTTGTGCGAGGTACAATCCAAACTTGGTCTCTTCTAACTGAGCGCGGGCTTCTCTTTCACTGTCACACAGACCAGAGATCATATGCACAGATAGGCTAGACTGCAATGTCCTATAGATGATGGGGTATTTATTCTTTATTTGTTCAGTTGGTTAACACGTAGACACGAGACCAATTATTACCTTGAGCGGTTATTATTAATAGAATCTATTCATATACCTGGATATTGTACACAAAAGATAAACTTACAGTACTTAAATAATCAATCAATAAATCAATTGAAAATGAAATTGTTGAAAAATGTACAATTTATAAGAGAATGATTTGTGCACTACTTTCAGGTATTTGACTGGATTATACAGGGTGAACAAAAAAAGCCGCACTTGGAGGTGGCATTGCGATTCCTCATCCAATTGCAAGATAAAAGTTTCTCAATCGGATTGGGTGCTGTTTGAAAACACAAGTATGAAAACGAGAAGCTGGCAACACTGTCACATCCTGCAGTACAGAGAAAGCTCCGGCAGAGCGCCAAGTTCCTGCGACCTGTTTTTGGCCACGCTGCATGCAGTTACAGCGTTGCCAAGGCCTCGTTTCTTAACACGCATTTCTGTTAAACCTATTGGCGGGACTAGGTTTTGCAACATAAACTTTTGTTGTGAATTTTGACGAGGAACCGCTTTCCGACCTACAAGTGCGGCATTTTTTGTTCACCCTGTAGTCTATATGAATATTAACCACCCAAGATAACTCGGCTCCCATCTAAGTGTTGACTGACTGAGAATAAATATTTTCCATTGAATAACACAACTAAACACAAAATAAATTGCTTCTAAGTTTCCTAAGGGATATTTCTATCGAATTAAGCTGATTTGGAACATAATTGCGATCTCGGAAGACTTTAAATGCATAGAGAACTCAATGAGATTTCACTCCATAATATAGGTGGTGAAAGTATGAGTTATTAGGGGGAACAGTAAAATGAATAGGCCTATTCGATTACATAATTTAAAGGGCTCAGAATTTTCAGTCCCCTCCCCAGAAGTTCACTACTGGTGGAATGTGAATATGAAAAAAATTAGGAGTTGAGTCTGATTTTGTTTTTTACGTGTAGCACACTTTTCTTTCCTTTTGTTCATGTCTGATCTCTATCGATCAACTATTGTTCTCTTCCAATCTCGAGCCTATTATAACATTCCAGGGACAGTCCTTTCAAATCCCTTCCTGATAGACTCGTTCTCTTCCTCGGATACAACACAGGTAGGAAGGAATTTTGAAGTTACACGTGACCGTTAATCTCGCGATCATGAGTCATGGGACCTCCTCTTTGTCTAGAATCCGAACCACAGGTCATGGCATTTTACTTCGAAAATCTCACATGCATTGACCGGGAATCGAACCTGGTCTGACTTGGTGAGAGGCCAGCAGCTTGACCGCTGCGCCACCACATCCCTCGGATACAACATATTGAGGGATTAAGTGCCTTATATTTCTTATTATTTTAACTTTATGCATTGTGCAACATAGTAATTTAAAACAGAAATCACATAATCAATCAATCTGATGGTCCGAAACAGTAAATAACTGCACTACAGGTATTAAAAGATGCCAGTATTACAGTTTTTCAGCTGCATTACTGGCCCTACAATTGCTTTCGTAAGCGTTTTCCCTCAATTGTTAATCTTTCACGTATAAACATTTGTTTTTTGGCTACCCAACCGTGAGTCGTATTGCTCGACTTGGTGGCCACACATTTCTAAGAAGTTTGTTAATGAAGAAATACAGGATGTTTGGAGAACTATATCCAAGAACTTTGATAGAGGAGACCTGAAGCGGTAATATGACGACGATTTTCAGGGGTATTTACGGTGTAAAATCTCGAGAGCATGAAAGTCATGTATGGTGCCCGTTACAATTGGCAACTATCTAGATCAGGGCCATCCAGTCATTGCGCGGCCGCGCTCGGGGAGCACTGTGCAGTCAGACTAGCGCTCCTTCCCCTACCACCACTACACTGTGGAAGCGAGGAGACCTGAGACTGACGGACGATGTTCGGACCGCACTGACTAGATACGTACGTACAGTCGTGTGGCTGACGGCTCTTGTGGGATTGTTGACGTATTGATAGGGCTGTTTTGCCATAACAAATATACCGCATTTACAAATTGAATGGTACTCCGATGTATGGAATGTGCAGGAAACGAATGCAAGTGTTAAGTAAAGAATATCGTTATTTATTCCATACTAAAATATGAACATATTGAGAGGAGAATTCAACAACAAATTGTGTTTTTTTTTTACACATTAAATCTCTGTAGAACACTAAACATTGGGCATGCCCTTTATAAGCTGTACAGAAAAATTACATTTCTCATTCTGCTTTAAAGGCTGCTGCTTCACTACTCCTTTTCTTTTGATGATGTTCAGTCATGACCACTGCGAAACTGATTTACTTACACGCTATCAACAAAGCGCATTGCACTAGACTAGCGACTGATGGATCGGCTGCTCACTTCGGCGCGATACTACCTTCCACCAAAGCGCTCGGAGCACTGGCTTGGAGCACGGCCGGAGCGCTGTGTGGATGGCCCTGATCTAGACATTGAATTATTATTAAACTACTTTTATTTATAAATAATTCATGTTTTTTGGGCTAATGCCGTGTGTATTTAGTTTAGAACCATACGTTTCGGAGAAACCTTGCCTTCTTTTTCAATGGAAATCAAACAATGTGGCCAAAGAAAGTATATCAATGAGATTACAAAAATTACAAAAAATATAGATAAATTCATCGGTTCGTCACCAGAGAGCAGCTGCCAAAAGAAGAGAGAGAGAGAGAGGGGGGGGAGGGGGGGGTTAGATGGATATAAGGAAACATAAACAAAAGGGAAGTGTATCTGAACGATACCTAACGTCATACAGGCAACGGCGAAAAAACAGATGGAAACTCCTCCAGTGACGAACAAAGGAGAACAAATCCAGGCTCTGTAGCCATAGACTAGAGGAAAAAAGTACAATTTTCACCCCGCCCCCTTTACCTTCTCCTTACTTACTACTCTGTCCGCCGTTCTACCATGGTCCATACAGTAATTTCTGGCAGCTCTCTGGTGACGAACCGAGGAATTTATCTATATTTTTTGTAATTGTTGTAATCTCATTGATATACTTTCTTTGGTTACATTGTTTGATTTCCATTGAAAAAGGAGGCAAGGTTTCTCCGAAACGTATGGTTCTAATCTAAACACACACGGCATTAGCCCAAAAAACATGAATTATTTATATAATCCGGGCCGTGAAAGCCTTAATATATACTTTTATTAATCTTGGCTATTCCGTTTATTGAAGCAATAATCCCTTCCCCTATATCACTGAAGTGGTTAACCTGCGGAGCAGAAATTTAAATAAATAAAGTAATATTGAAAGAAAATTTTTATATCATTATATTTATATTTTAAAGCCACCACGTTGGTAATGTTTATCTAGTCTAAGAAATGTCAGAGATCACTTCATTGGTTTTTGATTCCTAGATTGGGTGAGCTTAATCTTTGAAAACATCATTAGCTTTTGAGTGTACATTTGTTTAAACATACTGTATTTAATGTGGCTGAAGAACGTAACAGTGTATCTTTGCTCCAGGGCACTGGCAGCGGCTCTGCGTTACATACTGCTAAGGTACTGTGACAACACATCTCAGTTATTACTCTTTCTATCAGTTTGTTTAGAAACCTACGTTTGCCTTCTTTTCTTCCTGTTTCCTATAAATACTAGATATGTTCAATTTAATTATCGTCAAAACATGACCACTAGAGTAACGAGGGAAATTGAATTTAAAACTCAGCAATTCTTCTAGGTTTGTGCCGTGTCTTGTGTGGGGTTTCGCCTAGGACACCAAACTGGCTCATCGGCGGGCTCTTGGTGTCCCCGCCCGGACTCCCACAGGAGTGACGAACTGCGCTTCACATCCCTTTATATTAGGTGCAACTGCTCCACTTGACTGCGAGAACTAAAAGCTCAAGCAGCCTTAACCTCCCTATGAAGGCTTACAAAAAGATGGTATATTAGGTTTGTGCCGTGTCTTGTGTGGGGTTTCGCCTAGGACACCAAGCTGGCTCATCGACGGGCTCTTGGTGTCCCCGCCCGGACCCTCCACAGGAGTGACAAACTGCGCGCCACATCCCTTTATATTAGGTGCAACTGCACCACTTGACTGCGAGAACTAAAAGCTCAAGCAGCCTTAACCTCCCTATGAAGGCTTTTTGGAAGCTTGGTGTCCTAGGCGAAACCCCTCACAAGACACGGCACAAACCTAGAAGAATTGCTGAGTTTTAATTCACCGGCCGTGAAAGCCAATGTACCATCTTTTTGAAATTGAATTTACTCATCAAAATCTTTTTCTGTGGTGTTCAAAACGTCTACTTACAAATCTTCCTCTTTGTTGTCGTCTTGTAGCCTTAATTTTATGCCCGATCATTTCTGGATACTTACAAGTTACTAACAAGATAGGTCAGACGTTTGTTTTTGGCCGCTGTTTGCTTGTTGTGTAGAGGTCTCCGGCCAGCGAGGAATCCTTCTTATTGTGAGCATGCGCAGTAACAACTGCATGCACACAAGCACATTCAGAAGGAAGGAACGAACGAACGAACAAAAGAAGGAGGTTGAATGGTTAGCACAGTGGATCGGCGGATTTCACGGCCATCGGCCAAAAACAAACGTCAGACCTGTATGCACCAGGCAAAGGTCGCAGCACTCACCATCACCAGAAATATGATATTAGAAGCTTACATTTTGTTTACCTCATGGCGTAGTGACATACATTTTTGATACTCACAGCGAAGGTTCGGGTTCGATTCTTAACTCTGCCAAGAAATTTAATTCTGATCTGAGGGCTGGAACGGAGTCAACTAAGACTCGTGGGGTAAAACTGAGGAAATGTGGTTTCGATTCCTACCTCAGCCAACCTGGAAGTGTTTTTGAGGGTTTCCACATTTACGGCAGGCGAATGCTGAGGTGGTGCCTAATTTAGGCCACAGCCACCTCCTACCGAAATCGTAACCTCAGTTCCAAATACACGCACTAGTGCAGCTATCATAATTAAACAGGTTTGAATTTGAATTTATTGTTTCTCTTATACAGGCCACTGAGGTTATTAAGCCTTTTTATGCAGCTCTCTTCATTCAGAGTGTGGTTAAATACAATCAAAGAACTGAGGATTTAAGAAAAACTTAACCTAAACATTCAGTTGACAGTTCTTAATACAGGTAGTTATTATTGCATCTGGATAATCGTTGGATTTTCCTGTTGTAAAATGATTGCCTACTACTGAACTATATTTTAGCTTAGATTATTTAAATTATTAAGGAAATTTTTAGCATCAAGTTGCATGGCTCGTAAATAGTACAGAAGAATCATTTTCACTTTCTTTAAAACAATTGAATGTTCACATTGATCATGATAATTTCATAGCTGATATATTACCATGAAGTGAGTGTTTTATCGTTCTGATGGGAAGACCTGAATACTGGTGCAATTTATATTTATTCCAGAGAATACTAGTTGAAATACGGAATAAACCTTTACAATTTTCGGTTCTATCAGGCAGACATCATACACACCCAAGTACGCGGGACTACATGACCAAGATGTCACATAGCCCCAAATGTTTCAACAACATATCTCCTCGTGGTGTAGTAGCTAGCATTCTTGGCTATCATCTCTGACGTCCAGGTTCGATTTCTGACTCTGCCGAGAAATATAGTTCTAGTCTGAGGGCTATAACGGGCTACACTCAGCCTCACGAGGCAAACCTAAGAAGAAGTGGGTTCGAATCCCACATCAGGCATCCTAAAAGTAGTTTTCCATTGATTCTCACGTCTACTCCAGATCGGGATACCACGACCTTCATCTCCCAATCCTTGTCGTGATTACAAATTCAATCACTTCTACAGACACCACAATAACACAGGTAATTATATACATTTGCCGTGCATGGATTCCACCACAAAATATGCAGAACTTCGGGATTCCACGAGCCAGGTCCAGGCTGCATGTGTGTTCACTGTGATCAACAGTGTGATATATACCATGCTATGAAATGTGTTCGTAGATAAGGGAGCCTGTCACAATTGTGTCAATAATTGTTGGGAGTGCTTATCCTATTTGAATGTGTACCTTTATGGCCATTGGCTGCAATAAGAGTTTATTAATATTTTCTAGATGTTCTGTACTGTGACAGATAGATATCGAAATTGTGATGAACGTTTGATTTTATCTAATTAAATTCGACTTCGCCCGCGAATATTCTAGTTGTAAAGAGTACACTTAGCAAAATCTCAATTATGAATGCTATGACTGATTTGTCCTGGGTATGAATAATCAGACTTTATCAATGCAGCTACTGGTGCAGTGGTTAGGGGATTGTCATTCCTTTATAGGTATATCAGAGCGAAGTTAGTTTTCTGGGAATATCACAGACACTGTTAAGTTAAGGGCCTTTAAATGTGGTTTTCAGAGACCCTTTATAGTCGGGTGAAAAAGACCTTTCGTACCACGCTCACACGTGAAAATTGCGTGAAAAATTCTAGAGTGCCCCTTGAATTTTACAGCTTAATTTGGTTCCATGATAAATTTATAACCGTCAGGAAACTTTCACAGTAATGTAATAATTGGAATTGCTTTGCGTCTTACAGAAATAGATGGACCTGTGAGATTCTGTTACCATGGATACCGTGTTGCATTCTTTAATTATTTCATTGTAAATATACATGTTTTAAGGTATTTATTTAATTGTAAGGCATTTAAAGAGTGAGTGCGTTTCGCTTACACATTGGGTTATGCTGAACCTGTAGGTACCCCATATCTGTAGTTTGGTGTTAATGGGACCTTATTTTCGGTACAAAACTGGAATGGGACCTTAGCAGAATAATATAGGGAGGGATTGAACAACTGTCAATACTTAATATGTTTACATCTTTAATGAAACTTGTTTTCGGCCCTTCAGTGGGGCCTTCTTCAGCTTGTTATTTAACACTACATTAGTCTAATTGTAGATGAAAATAATTACAATATAAATTAATGGACGTCCTTACAATTTAAATTAGGAAATATATTCCTGTACTCAAATCCAAGAAGCAAAAATAGAACTATTATTCAATTTAAATTTTGTATCTCGATTTCCAAGTAATCTTAAGAATGGAATATTTAGTGAGTTCTGAAGCCACTACCTTTGATTTTCGATTTGTTTAATGAACTGTGTTGTGTCGTGGCCCTGTTTAACGTTGTCTGTTGGAATGTTAATATCGAAGTCTTATAATTGATTTGTAGCTGTTGATTGTTACTTAACTAGTCTTTACAGTTCTTGATTGACGAATTTAAATTTAGATGGATCTTATTGTGAAGTCTATAAGTGTAGTTTCTTTTCTAAATGATATTTTTAAAGCAAATGCCAAAGTAATTTTAATTCATCTTTGAGTTTGAAATTGATTGGTATTGCCACTTGTTGTAATGAAAATCTTCATTGATTGATTTTATCTAGTCTGAACTGAATGCTCGTTTCCCATTCTCCAGCTCTGTGTTCATATAGCGTGATACGATTTTCATGTATTATGGACATTATATAGATAATGAAAAATCACTAATGACCATTTTTTTTGTTCAAGTATTGGAAACAGCAATACACTTTAGGAGCGAATTCTGATGGACAGGGATAAATACTGGAAGTGGCTCATGGAGACCATAGCTGAAATTGATTTGACGTTGTTTATAACGCTTATGCCGATTATCGCAATTTCATTTATTTTAACCAAAATCAATGTCTGGCGGGGCGAGTAGTTCGTGGTCGTATTGGAGGCCCAAGCTGGTCGGCTTTTAGGTCTAATTGATGAATGCAATACCCCTTTCTCCTCTCCCCCACCCACACCAACACTCCCCCTTCACTCTGCCCGCTAACGCACTCCCTCCCTACGCATGCATACACTTTTCGCTAATATTTTACAGTAACCTGTCTGAAATATCATTTTTCCACCAATATTTCTATCAGAGCATTAAAAAAGCATCGGATTAGTGATGAGAATAAAATATTATATACTCAGTATGATTGATACATTATTTTTTACAAGCGACCCACAATACAAGCTATTTTCATTGTATGAACACGTGCGCTTTTGGATTTCCGATTAAATAAATGTGTGTGGATTTTATCCATAGCTGTGATGGTTTGATATGTTGTATTTATGTTTTAGATCAGAACGTGAAAATTAATATCACACTTAAATAAAATTACTAAATAGGAATTGGTAAATTATTTGTTGTTTGTTGTTGCTTATTTTAAGGGGCTGCGATATCGTGATCGAATATCCCCTTGTATTTGGGTGTGTGTGGACTATGTTTGATAACCGAACCGGAGTTTCAGTACATACTCCGAGGCAACAGAAGCTGATCTGTTTTTACGTCACCTGTATTCTGGTAGTGTTTGAGTGTTCGAACCCGCAGTCATTTGGTCTGTTAACAATCATATTGGTAGTAGAGATGGATAATAAACTCATCGTGTCTGAGATGAACCAGCAAGAAACACAGGCATTGTCACAGGTATAATGGTATTTAGACAATGCGTCTAATAGACCTGCAAGCACCACCACGAGATCCCAAGAGAGGGTTGGATTCACTCCTCCCCCTCCTTCCTTTCAACCCCTCTAAAAGCTTGTAACATTAGTCACTGCTGCCTAGAGCTCCATACACCCTTCTAAGCGTACACTGTCTCAAAGACAGTTTCCTTCTGTTCCAGCGTGATGACACGCGAGTCCTCAGATCGGCAAGGGAGGACATGTGAACTGGATCACTGGTTAATCTATTAATATTTCAATCTGAAACCCCGATTTGAATTACGATGGTTCCACTTCGTTGCGTAGTGGCTACCATACTTGGCTGTCACCACAAAGGCCCGAGTTCGATTTCCAGCTCTGCCAAGAAATGTAATTGTGGTCTGAGGGCTGGAACTGGGGTACTCGTTGCCTCGTGAGGCAAAACTGAAAAGAGGCGGGCTTGATTCCTACCTGGAAGTGGTTTTCCGTTGTTTCCCACTTCTACTCCACGCAAATACCGTGACGGTACTTAACTTAAGGCCTCAGCCGCCTCCTACCCGAATCCTACCTCAATTAAAAAAATACTCACACTTAGGCATCACATTGAGGCAGGTTATCAGAAAAATTCTGCACGCACTCAAGTACACGGGGCTCTATGATCACGATGTCGCAAAGCCCCTAAAGAATCAACAACATTAATTACGATGAGTGCAAACTGAAATTTTCGTGGAGAACATGTGATGTTTCTCCTACACTAGCTATCAAATTTAGAAATGTTGACTTGTTATACTGATCCTCACTAGCAGAGGAAGGAGGAGAAGAATAAGAAGAAGAAGAAGAGAAGAAGGAGAATAATAATAATAATAAGAAGAACAACAACAATATCAGCTAAGTAAAGGGTTTAGGAAAGCGTTAAGGTTTGGGATTAAATCGTAGCTATTTAATGTGTTTAGTATGTAGCCTACGTACTCATGTAACGAATTATTACAAGATATTTCTTCATTTTCTCATTTTAATTATTTTCGATCTGATATTTTTTCTATTTATTTATTTATTTATTTATTTATTTATTTTCAATATCTTGATAGTGAAGGCGTCTCAAACACCCAGTCCCCAAATCAACGGTCCGGCCCGGAATCGATACCGGAACTCTTCTGGACAAAGTCTATTATGCTAACCAATTAGCCACAGGGCCTGAAAGCAATGAACTTTTGCCAAGAAGATACAAAAGAGAGGTTGAAGGTTTCGAATAAAAGATGCAAAATAAGGAAATTAATTCGTAAATTTACTTTTGAACGCTTTGAGTTCCAGAAAGTTGAACAAAAAATGTATTGTTACTTCATGTGATTTAACAGCCATAAAACGGACATATCCTCTTAATTTAGTGTTTAGTTCTCGTTTAATCGTGTGGTCTCCTGAGAGGCAGAGTGCAGCCTGTCAAAAGGCACCGTCCCAGCATTTGCCTGGCGTTCTAAATTGGGAAAACATGGAAAACCATTTCATGGGCGGCCGATGGTTGGGTTCAAACCCACGCGTCTACCGAGTCAGCAGAGAACTTGGCTCCATGACCTAACGCTGTGCTTTAGCGAGCGTAGCCACTGCTGTCGGTTTAGTAACAATCTTATATTAGTTTTTCAAAGTAGATGAGACTTTAGAGAAGAATGTAATTAAATAAAGTTTTGGAGGAACAAAAGGAAAACTTAAGGTCGATTCTGCCGCTGATCTAATTCTTATCTTCGCGACAATGTTTACAAGCAAATACAAACGAGATTAAAAATAAGTAATGAATGACCTATTAGTTTAATGGAGTTGGTTGGTTGGTTGGTTTGTTTCTCAGTTTAGGGGCTGCGACATCGCGTTCATGTAGCTCCGTGTACTTTGGGTGTGCGTAAAATCGGTCTGATAAGCGGAGTTAATTGTGATGGCTGTATTGGTGTGTGTTATCTGTTATTCAGGTAAGGACTGCAGACGATCAATTTCAAGTAGTTCCTACTTTTGCTACCAAATGCTACCGTCAAAGACACCTAGCTGCGAACTTGGCTACTAGATGCCACTGCAACTAGCACCTGGCGGCGAACGTTGGAACATAATGAGCGTTAATCAAATCTTACCTACGAATTTGACTTCACACAATTGTGGTTAGTAGAAGGTTCTTTTACTTGCCATAAATCTATGACATGACCCCGCCGGCTTTACTTCCCTTCCGAAGGAAGGCATACTGAGAGATTCTTAACCATCTTAAAATCCGACGACTTTGGCCGGGTTTGAAACCACGATCTTGGGCATAGAAGCTCAGCATAATACCAACTACCTCACCGAAGCCACTTAGTTTAATGGAGACATCTCACTTGGTCTGTAGGCTACTATAACCCTTGTATAAAATATGTTTGTACAATCTTCTTTTCCTACAGAATACCACGCAGAAAAATTGAATCATCTTTCTTCTCACTCAGAAATATAAAGTGGATCTATCTAATGTCATACCAATTGTCAGTTTGTGTCATGTAACTTCAGCCATACAGGTAACAAAATTAGTGGTTTTGAGTACATGTTAGAACAACTTGCTTATAAATTTACATAATCCTAATTGACAATTGGCTACATGTAGATGGATTACAAATTATTTAATTTAACTCTAAGGTTGTACTGAAAGAGTAATTAGATGTTATCAGAACAAGCTCCGACACGGGGATCGAAGCGATATTTGAGCTGAAAAGGCAGGTCTGGGTATGGCATGTGTGCGGTCGCAACATGCCCGCCAGATATGTCATGTTGTGTTGAGGCCATGACAGCCACCAATCAACAAGCACCTGTCTGTCCACCACATCCGGCGCACCGCGCCACAGTGCCACCAGAATCTTCAGCGATGGAATAATTGATTTGAGTCATGAAAAGCGTCAGAGCTGGTCACACAGCTGTGTCCCCGACAGATGCCGTATCGCGTCCTTGGTGGTGGTTAACCGCTCGTCTCTGCACGTTAACTGCAATTATAACTACTAATAGGTTCGTTCCACACAACCAGAGAGCATTTGTTAACTATCATTATATAAATTATTATTATGATTATCATCATTTATTTATTTATTTATTTATTCTCAGATTTTATTTTATTTATGTTTTATTTATCGTAAGGCTTTTAGTGTGGCATGTTCGGCTTGCCAGAAGCTGTAGCTGCTTCAAGCGGACACCCATAGGGTCAGCTACAAGTTCCGTTCAATTTCAAGTTGTTCCAACTTTCGCTACCATATGTCAATGATACCTAGTAGTGAACGTTGGAACTTTGATAGAGCATTCCAACGAAATCTAACCTAGAAATTTAGCTTCACACAAGTTTATTCTGTGGAAGGATCTTTTACATGCCATAAACCTATGACATGGGACCGCCGGCTTTACTTCCCCTCCGAAGGAAGGCATACTGATGGATTTTAACGCTCTTAAAAAATCCGACGACTTCGGCCGGTTTTGTACCCGCGATCTTGGGTACAGCAGTTCAGCATGCTACCAACTACGCCACCGAAGCCGCTATTCTCAGATAAGAATACGGTATGATACAAAACAGGGCCATTATGTACAATTCAATGAATCGAAACATAATTAACCCACTGAAAATCCATGCCCGTTACGGTACTCTAATAAAATTCTTACAATACTAGTTTGAGGTAGAACGAGTGCTTTCTGAATTCCGTAGTGGCTAGCATTCTTGGCTGTCTCTGCGAAGGCCAAGGATTGCTTCCTGCCTATGCCAAGAAATTTTATTATGCTTTGAGGGCTGGAACGAAGTACACTTGGCCCCATGAAGCAAAACTAAAAAGAGATGGGTTCAATTCCTACCTCAGCCATTATGGAAGTGGTTTTCCGTGGTTTCCCACTTCTACTCCAGGTAAATTACGGGATGGTAACTAAATTAATGCTACGGTCGCTTCCTTCACAAATCCTACCTCACTTACAATTACGCACACTAATACAATCATCACAGTGACACAGGTTGTCAGACAAATTCTACTCACACCCAAGTACACGGGGGTACATGATCACGATGTCCCAAAGCCCCTAAAAGAATCAACAATCAACAACAGCTATCTGAATTAATTTATGTTATGTCTTTTGAATCTATGTGGTAGTGATCGTGGTACGACACCTGCTGTTGAGCAAATCGGTATGATTCTGACCTTCTCTTCTTAACCTGCCATTACATCTTGGCAGGTTCAACTAGCTCCCTATTTTTTGAAACCTTTTCTTGATGATTTGCCTAACGCTGATGTGGTTGGGGTCTATTATTATTATTATTAGTTTTATATCCATTATAATATTATTACTGTTTTAGTTTTATTTCTATTATTATTATTATTATTATTATTATTTTATTACTAGACTATTGTTATCGTACACTAGAATATCCAATGAATATACTGTATATGCTATCGGTTAAAAGATAACATTTCTTCCTGGCAAAATAAACTAGTAGAAGTGACTAGTTGGCATCCTGGGAAGATATGGGAAGGGGGTAAACGCAACTCGTGACACAGCAGGTGAACGTAGGTTGCAGCACCGTAGGAGTACTCAAGCCACTGTGTTCGCAACTCAATTATTGATCAAAGATGGCGTTCGTTAACCCTCTCCCCACCACTCGTAGTCCCCTTGCCAGCAAGAGGAGTGATGTGCTAGCGACAAACTCGCTTCAGGACTAGACAATTCACCGGAAACGATATCTGTTACTCAAACAGGCTTGTTAGCGGAAGTGCCAAGAACGAGTAATTTTATTGATTTTCTTAATTCGATTATGATTTGAAATTCAGATATAACTCTCCATTTTAAAAATTATTATCTTTACTTTACCCTAGGACAGATCAATTTATCATTGTAATATTTTTGATATCTATACTGCACTTAGCCTACTGCTGATTTTGAATTCCTTTGGAATATACCAGAATAATAGCACCAAGTTTTTTCAATACCGGTAATATCGACTTGATATTCCAACTGAAATTTCTTAAATAAATTGGACTGCCTAGTTAATATAATTGGAAAGAAAGTTCCTTGTTAGTTATTTGCATATGTTCTACACGAGTTATACATCAGCTAGTACTGTATGGGCTATGCTAGACGTAGGAAGCAAAACTTAAAAATGAAAGAAAAACACTGACGAATAATTAGCACTTTGAAGACTGAAACACAAACACCTTGAAGTTAAGCTGTTATGTAGAAGGAAGGGTCAAGGACAAGAACTGTAGGGGTAGATCAAAGTTAGAATATGTTTAAACAGATTGCCTAAGATATAGGATCTGGTAGCTCTTTACAAATCGAACTATTAAATCAGGACCAGGAGCCATGGATAGCATCATCAAACCAGTCTAAAGACTGAAACCTACAACAACAACAACAACAACAACCTGCGAAGCTTCCAGAAAAATAATGTCACTATCGGTAGAGCAAAATTTTTATTCATCAAAGAATAAGGAGCCGAATATTCAGAGTAAACCGAAATTTACAGAGAACTCATGTATATGCACGGCTTCTTAGGTGGGTGGAAAGGACTCTTGATTTTAGTCCGATGGCACTGGCTTCGATTCTTAGCTGAGTCATGACGACGCGCAGGTCACTCTCGGCCGTCAACTTGTAAGTCCTGCACCAATCCTCTCAGAAGACCACATGTGATTATTATTATTATTATTATTATTATTATTATTATTATTATTATTATTATTCCATATAGGCCAATTACGGACCAGGACATTCAACTATTGTGTTTGGAGTTGGGCTTGATGTTTGCCCAGTAGTTACGCATCCTCTGTCTGTGTTGTTCCTTTCCTTTGTCCAGAGGGCACCTGTCTTCTTCCTTGGGGGTTTGTCTTAGAACTTTATTTTCTGTAGTTAATTATTATTAATATCATTATTATGATTCATACAAGAGTAGGCTATATGAGGGAAACACAATATCACTTGTTGCGATGTGGTGGGTCTAATTAAATTCTCCATTTCTAATATTGCGGTATGATCGATGGTTTTCGCGTTGAGTCGTTTGTTTGTGCCATCACTTGGAATTGACAGTGAATGTGTCATGACGTTATCGCCGCAGGGAATCATTTATTGGCTTGTTTGCACTAAGTGCGCGTTGAGGCGTGGTGGAAGCTTGTCGATGAGTGTCCACAGTGGTGACAAGGGAACCGGGTATTTTCTGACAGTTACACGTAGCAGTGCCACTCCCACTTCAAGCACAAAATAAACAAACTTGTAAAGCTTCCTCGCTGTAAAACAAAATTATTGTCAGGCATTTTCATGTCAATGGAATGTTTTAGAGGGGTTCCTTCAAAAGATTTCAACAGAGACAACTTAGTGAGACTGACATTTTTGAAGCTACAAAGGGCCTTCCATATAGAATAAAAAGAAGTTCGTACGGAGAAATTTTATAATTCATTCATTCAATAATTCATTCATTCATTCACTTATTCATTCATTTGCAATTGTGGGTGTGTCCCCCAGTGGCAAATTTGATATACATAACAAATAAAGAATTATATATAACAATTCAATAACAATTAAACTGGGATATTTACAGAAATGTTTGGAGAAAGGCTCTACTAAGACTGCGGCAAGTAGAGAGTTCCTGATGTCAAACGCACGGTTTACGAAACAAGATTTGCCATTATTTGTACGCCGTGGTCGGGCCTTTTCTTTGAATGAATGGTCACTCCTACTCATATAAATGGCCTTCCCCATATGTTTGCTAAGCTCACCCCATGCTGGTTGAATTGTATAGCCTAAGTGCTGTAGATAGCGCAGAGTATAGATTTCATCCTAGCCTCAAGTGATTTCTACCCATGTTTTCTTAACATACGGGTCACACTGCTCCTGGGATTAAAGTCTAGCGGCATTTCTTTGTACCATTTCCAACTCATTGATAAGCACTACTTGATATGGATCCCAGAACGCGGAGGCGTCTGCCAGAATAAGTCTTGCAAGTGACAAATATCCTTTTTTTTTTAGCAGAGGTAGGTAGGCTACTACATCATTTTTATACCTTCATTATAAAGAGCAGAAACTACACATCTTACATGACTACTCCATTTCATATCATTCCTTAGTGAACGCCCAAATATTTGCATGAATCTTCTTGTACAAGTATTTCCGAGCCAAGATTGTAATTATTCAAATTCTTGACTTCCCTATTTTTACGAGACTACATTTTCTTGTATTTATGTTCATTTTATTTTACAGGTAGCCTAGATATAAAGATACACAGCAGTATTAGGGTGCTGATACACATTACTTGTTGAACCGTCACCATAGTTGTCACACAGTGTTGTCACAAGGCATCGATGTCGGCATGGAGGAAATCTGTTCCCAGCTCCTGATTGTTATTATTACTATTATTATTATTTATACAAAAGTATTTAGTAATACTACAGACTACATACTAATACGATGGAAATATAAGAGTGTCCAGTATCGTTTGCGGGATATGCTTGCAGTGTATTAGTACCGTACGGGATGCAGGCAGAGAAATATTGACCTTCTTGCCAACACGCGTTAGTTGGGTTGCAGAAAGCGATATTGGAAGGAACTGATGGATCACCGGGTATAGATATTTTAACCAGTCAATTAACTATTCCTCTTGGTATGATGATAGCGTAGGATTCATTTATCGAAACCACTCTGATCACTTGAAATTTCAGTTGTAACCTAATAAAAGAAAATTATCATCATAACGAGCTATTGCCTCAATGATAGTTGAACCAAAGTAGTATTGACGTAGAAATCAAAACATATTATACAGTTGCAAGTTAGTATCGGAAATAAAACAAGACTTTTAACACATATGACTGGTGGATTGTCGAGTAAAACTTCTGATTGAATATTCACCAAATATTGGAGTAGGTAGAGCTGAGGTCACTACCGCTGAGGTTTTGTACGGAAAATTCCTGCGTGACTTACAAATTGCTAACGCTGACTCTAGTACTACCGTCAACTTGCTGCTGTAAAGGTGTATTTTAGGATTCCTCGTGGCATTCTTCTTTAATTTTTAAACATATTTTAATACTCATTTACCTTTTCTTTTGAAGTCATTTTGATTTTTTTGAATTTATACAAGTTTAACAATTTGTTGGTGAATATTTGTTGAATTTCTTGAACGTTTGTAACCATTTTATGTTATAATTTATATTACTCGTAGCTTTCTGGAAAACTACAACTCATACAACGTCTAACGAGTACCAATTCCTTTTACCGCACATTTAACTTGTGATTTTCCATTCAAAATTGGCCAGCAAATTTGATGGCATGTGACTTCATGCCCTTAAGATTAATGACGTGTAACAAGCAAGCTTACTTATGGAAGGAAGGGTCGAGGACAAGAACTGTAGGGTTAGACCAAGGTTAGAATATGTTAAACAGATTGCCTCGGATGTAGGGTGTGGTAGCTATGTAGAGATGCAACGATTAGCTGAGGAAAGGGAGGCATGGAAAGCTGCATCAAACCAGTCAAAAGACTGAAGACTCAAACAACAACAACATTATTTCCAATCTTGTTCTTTTAAACCGTGGTTTAGATACGGGTCATAATGTCATTAACAATTGTCTGATATAAGTTACTCAAAGACGCAATACTGACTTTCTCGTAGTTCCCTCCATGCAGAACCCTCTGGGTAAAATGTTTTCCGGCCAAAATGTGATTGTTTTGCAAATGTTAGAAAAACTACGACTCATGCAATGCACTAAAGCACTGCAGGAAGCTCTTGGTCACTTATGTGAAAATTCCGTCGTAGTAATGTCATTGTGGCGTGCGGTAAATTTATACATACAGTATTTATACGAGTAATTGTTGTGTAATTCATATTCATGAAGTTTCAAGGAAATACAAGTATAGAAATGACCTGTACTACACGCGACACAACTCGTAATTAGGTTTATATCCTTGGACTTCTTGAGGAAGTTGGTAGCATTTGCATTAAACTCATATTCTTCTCAGAATGAAGAAGTTATGCACTCAGAACTGGGGAAATGGTCTCACTGAAAATTGTAATTTTTTAAAGAATTCAACTGAATCACTAATTTGTTATTATTTTAAACCAGTGTATCACTTTGTTTTGTTTTAAACTGTGATTTTATGGCAGGCATTAGGTTATGCTTAATTAATTAATTAATCTATTATTTAATCAGTAATTATTGAATATTTATTTATTCAATCAATCATTCAATCATTCATTTATTTATTTATTTATTTATTTATTTATTTATTTATTTAACTGATTATTTATTGATTTATTGATTTATTAATTAATTTATTTATTTATTAATTTTTTCATTTATTTATTATGGCCAAATTTCTTACAGAAAGTAAACCAAACGTTGGTGCACCAAGATTTGATACTTATCATAAAATCAACAGGATGTTCGTAGAAGGACTAGAAGCTCAACACTGATTCCAATACAACACAAATTTAAACGGAACCATTGCTGTCAAGCTCTTCTAGGTGACGGGAGAGGGGCGTTTAGACAGACTAATACGATACTTACTGATTAATGCAAGGGGAAGTATCCACAACACAGTATATGTTTGTTTAAGCCTAAGCTAGCAGTTGCACCAGACATGGCTGCGTTTGACAGCGTATATTGTGGGACAGCCTACCTTTCGCTCCAGGGGACGCGTAACCATGACGACGCCAGACACGCCGCCATAACCATTGTTCCATTGTTGGCTGTCGCCTATGGGCTCGGGGCAGGGTGACATCCATGTTAAACTGCGGTAAATACAATACACGAACAGGTGGCGGGACAGTGTTTGGGATCACATTTAAAAATGTGTTTTCAGCAGGGCATTGTTTCGTGAAATAAAAAAAAAGGTAAAGGATAAAATTTAAAAACCTCTCCTCTTTACTCTTAGCAGAAAATCCTATTTAATCCCGCTTCGCTTATACAGACCCGTTTAATGTGGGGCGTTAATACCCTTCTTGCATGTCTGCTCTATTTCAAGTAATAAAAATGAACTCCGAGAAAAATCTATATTTCTTGATTAATCTCTAATTTGGAAACTTAAAATAATTTGTTTTGATTTAATTCTTACACGTTTCTTATTATTTTGTAAAAGTAGTTTTGAAGCCATTTTTCAGTGTTAACTTGGTTGGTTAGTTCCTCAATTTTGGTGCCGCGACAACGCGGTCATGTAGCTCCGTGTACTTTGTGTGTGTGTTATCTGTAATTCAGGTAAGGACTGCAGACGATCAATTACAAGTAGTTCTTAGTTTTGCTGCCAAATGCTACAGTCAACGACACCTAGCCGCAAACTTGGCTACTGGATGCCACCGCAACCGGCACCTAGTGGTGAACGTTGGAACTAATAGGGCGTTAATGAAATATAACCTACAAATTTAGCTTCACACGTAGTTAGTGGAAGGTTCTTTTACATGCCATAAATCTGTGACATGAGCCCGCCGGATTTACTTTCCCTCCAAAGAATGGCATACTGAGGGATTTTTAACGCTCTTAAAAACTGACTTCTTCAACCGGGTTTGAACCCACGATCTTGGGCATAGAAGCTCGGCATGCTACCGACTACGCCACCGAAGCCGCTAAAATACTGGTAAAATGCCATTGAATATTTGTCACGTAGATTGATCTTCGTTACTATTTGATTGTATTGTAACAATGTCCTGCTCCTGATACAAGTAAATAAGATCTATTATTACGGTATTCCAAAAAGTCTGTTGTCTTTCGCACTTGTAGGTTTGATCAAGTTTCCGTGCATACGTCCCTTTAAACTAATATTGCCAGGGTGTGGTGCACCATCTAACGGCTGCATAGTAACTATGTAACCTTCTGCCTCAGTTCAGGTGGCGTATTCGAACAAGAGGAGGATTATGTCGTATGTGAGAGCCTTCATTAACTTAGTTTTGGAAGCTACCCGCCTCGTAGTGTAGTGGCTAGCATTCTTGGGTGTCATCGCGGAGGCCCGGGTTTGATTCCTGGCTCTCACAATACATTTAATTCTGGTATGAGGGCTGGGAGAGCGTACACTCTGCCTCGTGAGACGAAACTGAGAAGAGGCGGGTTCGATTCTTACCTTAGCCATCCTCGAAGTGGTTTTACGTGGTCCACCAGGCAAATGCCAGGACTGTACCTACCGTAATGCCACGGCCGCTTCCTACCCAAATCTTACCTTAATTACAAATACTCCCAATAATACACTAATCACAGTGACACAGGTTATGAGGCAAATTCTGCACACACACAAAGCAGGCTACACGGGGCTACCTGACCGCAATATCGTAAATCCCCCAAAATAATCAACAACAACAACAGCTTACGGTTGAACAGTAGTGTGCGGGTAGACACATCAGGTTAACTGGGGTTGTATAGAACAGCTTACGCCAGGTTTGCGGGGTGTTTAAAATGTATATTACTAATAACCCGAGCTAGTCAGGACGATTACTGCATTCGGATTTGGTCGCAGATGACCTCGTAGTTCCGCCCCTTAAAACAACAATAACTAACTAAGTAACTAACTTGGTCCCGTGACCCTAGGCACAGAAGGTGAGAAACAGCCAAGCCATGTCGTTTCATATACAGCCTATGAACACAACAGGTGGAGTCATATATCTGGTATACTAACACTATCAATTACTCCATACTATCGCAATTTACTTTTGACAGCAGTTTATGGCGACATTTTGCTGGTAAGCTATGGTTGTGAATCTTAAATTACACACTCACAGTGTGGGAACTGTTTGGGATGAAGTGGACCCGTGTGAACTCGCTTGTGTTCGACCCGACCGTAACTGGACCGCATCCATCACCCAATCAATTAATATAGACGGATTCTCAATATATTATATCAGCCTTCCAAATTTGGCTCGTCGCACTGACTAGCTCGGGTTACTTTATGCTAAGTAATATAGACTCCACAAATTTAAAACTCTTTCTCAGGTGACGAAATATTTGTCCTATTCTAACATGGTTAAAAGCGGTACTTTAATAATGGCATGTGTGCCTCAATGTGACGCTTCACAAAAATGTGTTGAGAAATCGAATGATTTATTACGTTAATTTCTAGTCACGAAGGGACACTTTAATAACTAGTTTCAGCCATCAGATTTCCTCTTACGTCATATGCAACTCTATAACAAGAAATTTACAAATTATTTTTATTAGGCTCTGAGAAGACATGGTCATTAGCTTCAGATGCTAATGATACTAGGCCTATGGATACACACATCCACACTGATGCGTGCACTGTATTTGTAAATGTGGCTTGGATTTGGGATGAAATTGACCGTAGTCTACAGGAAAAAAGGTCACCATTTGCCTGAAGTTTAGAATGAACCAAGGAAGACAAATTCAATGGAAGCCGATCAAGACAGGATTCTAACCCCACTAGTATCCCGAGCTATGAACCTTAACCCACTGAGTGGGCAACTAAATACAGTATACTGAGGTAATGTGATGTGTTAATGATCTGACCAGCTATTATTAATTCATTATTAATTTTAATTAATTGATTGCTTTTCGTTTGCCAGTTGGTACATTTATTCACTATTCGTTTCACTGATTGTATTGTCAACTACCTGTCAGATTGCTTAGTTTGTTATAATATTAATCAGTTAGCATGGTTGCGTGATGTCACAGTGAGTTAGTTGCCCGTGAGTGGAACGGGGTGCACTCAGCCTCGTAAGGACAATTGAGTAGCTGTCTGACAGTGAGGCAGCACCCCGGTCACGAAAATCAAGATTAACGGCCGAGGGGACCCGATGCGCTGACCACGCGTCACCCCAATACATGCAGGCCAAATGCCTGGGCAGTGGTCGCTTGGTAGGCCTTCGAGGGCTGTAGTTTTTTTTTTAGCGTATGGCTTTTAGTGCAGGGAGTGTCCGAGGACATGTTCAGCTCGCCAGTTTGTAGCCGCTTCTAGGCAGACACCCAATGGGTGAGCTACAAGTACCGTCGCGTGTGGAGTGTTGTCTGGGGAGGAAAGTTTGAATGTAAGGATGGGGAGTTGGAAGGTAGCGGCTGTGGCCTATAGTTAGGGACCAACCCCGGCATTTGCCTGGAAGGAAGATGGGAAATCACAGAAGACCATCCTCAAGGTTGCCGACGGGGGGATTCGAACCTCCTCGCCTCCCGGATGTGAGCGACTGCCAGCAGCCATGCCGTAACGACCACGGCTAACTCACCCGGTAAGGGCTGTAGTGTCAGGGGTTAAATTAACACTAAGAAAATAGCTACATTAAATGAAATTTTCAAGAACAAGTATACTTTCAGCTATTAGGGTAAACTCTAACAATAACTCATTTATAGTGGACTAGGGGACCGGTGCTTGAAATCGCGCATTTTAAAATCATAGTCGTTGTGCATTAGCTTCGTATATCGGTAAGGCTCAACGCAACACAGTTCTGGCATGGGTTGACTGTGTACGGACCCGGCTATCCTGTTGTTGGGGCTCGACGCGATGCAGTTCTGGCAGGGCCTATTGCCTTGTTTATTTGTTTAAATATTATTTTGTTAACAACCTGTTAATATTTATGAAATCAATTTGCAATTCGCCACTGCTCCGGGAAATTATGTTTCTTTTAAATGCTCATTAGTTTCAATCAGTTACTTGTGAGCGCCCATCTATAGTAGAATACTGAAATGATACGAGTATATAGCCTATGATGATATTAAAACTCGGTAATTTTTCTAGGTTTATGCCGTGTCTTGTGTGGGGTTACAGATAGAAACACCAGATTGGCTCATCAGCGGGCCCTTGGTTTCTGTGCCCAGACCCCCACAGTAGTAGCGAACTGCACACTACCTCCCTTCTTATGAAGTGCATCTGCGCTTCTTTACTGCGAATGCTAAAAGCTCAAGCAGCCTTTCACCTCCGTATAAAGGCTTCCAAAGGGATGGTATATTGACTTTCACGGCCAAGGAATTAAAACTCAGAGCCCACTGATGAACCTATCTTGGTGTTCCTAGGCAAAACCCCACACAAGACACGGCATAAACCTAGAATAATGGCTGAGATTTAATTCCTTGGCCGTGAAATCCAATATAGTCTACCATCTTTATGATGATATCGTTGATTTTTCCTAACAAGACCAATTTGCTCAGGTACGTGCAAGGAAAATTATAGTACACAGTCCCCATTGCTTCCTTTACCTGACTACAAAACCAGAAACTGGTTACGCATAAGAAAGAGACGGTGGTGCGTCATCAGCAAGAGAACGAACGAAAAAAATGGATGCTCTAAAGCATAGCGTTCTTGCACGTCGTGTTTCCTTTCTTCAAGCTTTTGTTTGACATGGTGAAGCAAAAACAAGATATTGGTGGCCTCTTAATCCCTATGATATTGAGTAATACTGGTATCAGAAACTAATGCGACACAATGCAGTCGGGCGCGAGTCAATCCTGCTAAAAGCTCGTCGCACGCGCGGATGCCATTATGACGCCGCGCGCCGAGACGCGAGAAGACGCTCTCATTCGTCTTGTCGGGTTAATGCCGCTTAGCTGTAAGCAAGTCATCTCACCCTTGTCGTAACCTTGATTGGTTTCGTTTGTGGTGAAGCAAGCAGCCGAGTGCGGAGACGTTAAGGGTTCTGCTTCAACTGTAATATTCGCTACTCCACCACCACTATCCAGCTCTCACTCGAAGCGTGCCTGTAGGAGGTGCTGTCTACCCACCTGGAAGTTATAAATATGTATATGTGGTGTTGCACTGTATGGATACCCTTGTCGGGCATCATAGAATGAAACAATTTAAGTTTCAGTAAGTTATTGTTGTTATAATAATAATAATAATAATAATATCGTATGGCCTCGGGTGCCGGGTGCAAGCTTTGTTATTTGAAACCGAGAGGGCAGCTTGCATGTCGAATTTTGTTGTTCCTTGAATCACTAAGCTCCTTGACCACTATAGCGATTTCTAGTAAAGAAATTAGGCTGAAAATCCCGAGATTTTTGCCATTATGAACACGGCCTACTGAATTCAAATGTGTTCTTTGACTTGCCAACATCGTATGACATGCGTGTCGTAATTTTTTCCGCCTTTCAAAAATCACTTACCACGGCCAGGAGCGAACCTGCAAGCTTGGGGGGTTAGTAATCCGACACGATAACCACTCACCCACCGTGGCAAGCTATTGTTGTTTAAAGGGCGGAACAATGAGGATGTGAAATGTTGTAGTTGTTGTTGTTGTTGTTTGAGTCTTCAGTCATTTGACTGATTTGATGCAGCCTCCCATGCCTCCCTGTCCTGAGCTAATCATTTTATCTCTACATAGCTACCAAACCTTTCATTCGAGACATTTTTAGTACATATTCTAACCTTGGTCTACCCCTACAGTTCTTGTCATTGACCCTTCCTTCCATAACAGAGTTTGCTATTCGTGGGTGTCTTAGTATGTGTCCTACCAACCTATCTCTTCTCTTTATTAGCAGTCACCTGAAACATCTCACCTCTCCCACTCTTCGTTTGTAACCCTATCAACCCATCTCATCTTCATCATTCTCCTCTAACACCACATTTCAAACGCTTCTATTCTCCTCAATTCTGCTGCGCCATCAGTCCAAGTTTCATTCTATAGAGTGCCACGCTCCAGACAAAGGATTTCAAAAATGACATTAGTTAGTTGTTTTAAGGGGTGGAACTGCCCCTAAAAATGGCATTCCTACACCTACATTTATATTTGATATCAAATGCTTAGTTCTTGTGAAAAAAAGGAGCTTAGTATCCAATGTGTATTCAGGCTGAGTGTAACTATTTGAAGACTAGGATAGCGGGTTCAAATCCTGCTCAGGTCAAGGGCATTTAAGGCTGTTTAAATGTGACATCACCCAGTGGCAAAGTGCGTGTTAAATCGATCACCCGGAACGTGATGGATACCTGCAAAAAATCCGGAAATGGGAGGTTTGAATTCCAACGCCGACAACGGCTACTCTGAGGGTTATCTTCTCCATGGTTTTCACACACTCCCTCCTGGATAATGTTGGGTTACCTTATTGCCACCTGTGGCCACCTATATCATTACCATTCATCTCAGTTATTGTTGTTGATTAATTGGGGGGCTTTACGATATTGTGGTCGTGCTGCCCCGTTGACTGGCTGTGTGTTGAATATGTCTGATAACCTGTGCCTTTGTATTGGCTGGATTAATGTGTGTATTTGTATTTGAGGGGCTAGGATTTGGAAGGGAGCAGAAGTGCGGAAAGCACGGAAAAACCTTCTACGACAGCTGAGGTGGGAATCGAGCAAACTTCTTCTCAGTTTTGACACACGTGGATGCGTGGATCCCGTTTCAGCTTTCAAACCAGAATTAAGTTTGAACCCGGATCTCAAGGGTGTTAGTAAAGGGGGAAGGAAGGAAGGAAGGAAGGAAGGAAGGAAGGAAGCTAGTACTTTTACGTGACCGTTAATCTCGGAATCATGAGCCACGGGACCTCCTTATTACGTGGAATCCGAACGACAGGGCATTGCATTTCACTTCGAAAATCTCACATGTGTTAAATTGGAATCGAACCCGGTCCACCTCGGTGAGAGTTAAACAGCTTGACCCCTGCACCACCTTGCCCCGACAGTAAAGATGCTAACCACTGGACTTCGAGATGGTCCTTATAATTACAAATACACCCACTACTGCTGTACAGTTACCACAGGAACATAGGTTATCAGACAAATAGAACACACAACTAAGTATAAAATGTTGATGACTACGAAGTCCAAAGTCCCAAAACCGAATTAATAACAAAACACGACCACCTCATGGATAGCGGCTAACACGCTTGGCCTCAACCTTGTGAGGTAAAATTGAGAAGAGGCGGGTTAGATTCCTACCTCAGCCATCCTGGAAGTGGTTCTCCGTGGTTTCCCACTTCTACTCCAGACAATTGCCAGCATGGCACCTAACGTAGGGCCACAGCCACTTCCTACCCAAATCCTACCTCAATTAATACTCACACTAATAAAGCCATCACAATAAGACAGAATAACAGACAAATTCTACACACACGCAAGTATACGGGGCTAAATGACCACGATGTCGCAAAGTCACTAAATAAATCAACAACAAGAATAACAAAACAAACGTTTGGCATATTTGTTTCGGTAGATTTACGGGCATATTAAAGAAACTCATGAAATAAATCTGGCTGTTAAGGGTGTTTAGAAATGATTTACTGGTAAACAAAATTACCCGTAAACATTACACCCTCAACATTTAAAGGATCGTTTAACCCGTAACATTGTCTTTTCCATGACAGTGATCCAAATCCTGTTCTCTATTATTATGACAAATATATCAAAATCCATACCGTTAACGTGAGTTGTTTGTGTGTGAACACTATGGATTCAAGAGCAGACGACAAGTGTCAGTTCCTAGAAGCCTGCTCGCTGTTGACCTTGTGTTAGAGAGTGTACCTTGCTAATTGCGGTAATTTGTTCACAAAGGTTCCGTGACTGTATCTTGTTGTCAACAAAGCTTTCTGTTAGTGAGATAAGTTGTGTCTCCGGTTAATTACTGCACTTATATGCACGGCAGCCAAGGTGTAGGATCCATCTTCATGCTTGACGACTTCTTGTCGCCAAAACGCTAGCTTGTTGCGTGTTAACACAAACTATTCTTCTTCCTCATGTTCACACGGGGAGATGTAAAGGCGCCGCCTGTATCTTACTCAACAATTGTAAGAGCACTTTTTCACAAACCAACTAAGACATTTTACAGGTTTTTAATTATATCTCTCATTTCAATAAGGCGCACATACCGATCCAATAATGACGCATGACCATGGGGCTAGGCCAAGCTATCTGCTGACCGGAAAGACGATTGGATTTGAGCCACATCACAGGTTGCTTTTAAAATGGTTTTTAGTGATTTCCCATTTTCAACTCCAGGCAAATGTCGGGACGGTATCTTCTAATGGAGCACAGCCATTTCTTTTCCCTATTTCATCATTTTACATAATTTAATTGTTATGGTGTTTGAATCCATTTTCAGTGTTGCCTTAGTAAACGAAGTTTGATGTTTCACAGTCGGTCAACACGATTATACCCAATTGTGATTGGATTATTCCGAATAATAACAATAATAACCCCTGGCACTACAGCCCGTGAGGGCCTAGGCCTATCAAGCGACCACTGCCCAGCCATTTGGCCTGCAGATATTGGGGTGACGCGTGATCAGCGCATCGGGTCCCCTCGGTTGTTAATATTGGTTTTTGTGATCCTGGTGCTGCCTCACTGTCAGACAGCTACTCAATTGTTCTCACGAGGCTGAGACACCCCGTTCCAGCCGTCACGTCAGTTTCTAAAATCCCTGACGGAGCCCGGAATCGAACTCGGGGCCTCCAGGTGACAGGCGCACGTGCTACCCCAGCACCACGGGGCCGGCGGATTATTTCTAAACCTGTTTTTAGCCTATTTTCAATTTTGAAAAAATAGGCTTATGAGATCACCTTTTGTCCGTGTATGTGTGCGTGTGTGTGTGTGTGTGTGTGTGTGCGTGTGTGTGTGATTCGTGTGTGTGTCCCCCCCTAATAAAATCTAAACGGCTGGAGCGATTTCAATGAAACTCGGAAAGTTCATAGCACTATTCCCGGCGACCTCGACCGTGCCCTTCAAATTTTGTTAGGACTCACCAATCCAACATGGCGGTTGTGCGAAATATTCCACCAGCATTCCATATCTACGAAACTGTTAGCGATATTACCCTGACATTTTCTATGGTGATAGAGGGAACTACTATAAGTTCACTTATGTGACTTTTGAAAACCTGGTAACTACAAAACCAACATGGCGGCCAAGCGAATTTGCGACTTTTAAATAGACATTTCTCGCGATTTGACCAACCAAACGCAATGAAACTTGGTACAGTATATGTTTATACACATTGTAATGTACCGAAATCTAACTTCGTTCAATTGTTTACATAATCACAAGATGGCGGATGTGCGAAATATTTCACCGGCATTCTATATCTCTGAAACTATTAGCGGTAAAACCCTGAAATTTTGTACGGAGATAAAAGGCACTACTGGAAGTCCATCTATAAGACTTTCAAAAACCGGTTAACTACAAAACGAACATGGCGGCCAAGCGAATTTGAAAATTTTAAATAGACCTTTCTCGCGATTTAATGTTCCAAGCGCACTGAAACCTGGCACAGGAAATATTTATACACATTGTAATCCACTGGTATCTAATTTAGTTCAATTGTTTATATAACCTCAAGATGGCGGCAGTGCGAATTTTAAAATTAAGATTTTATTTATTGTGATATAGTCATGCGATCGAAGTGAAAGTTTGAATAATGAACCTACGCAATAATTTTCCTTTAATGGTACAAGACTCTATGGCCTATACATTTAACAATCCAACATGGCGACCATCCGAAATATTTAGACGATACTGAATATCTACGAATCTATTTTAGTAATCAAACTGAATTTTTTAATGTTCATAGGGTCGATGAACTTAAGTTCACCTATAGGACTTGAAATAACCTGGTGATCACAAATCCAAAATGGCGGTGACGCGAATTATAAATATTCACATGGACGTTTCTCGCAATTTAACCATCCGCGTGCAGTGAAACTTGGTACAGTAAATCCTTATACGAATGTTAATCCACTGGCATGTAATTTATTTCAATTGTTTCCATAACCTCAAGATGGCAGCTGTGAAAAATTTTAAAATCTCCTTGTTTTTTCTTGTGTCCTAATTATGCGATTGAAGTTTGAATACTACACGTTCACAATAATCTGCATGTAACAGTACATAACTCTAGGACCTACATATATAAAATCCAACATGGCGACCATCCGAAATATTTAGTCGGTTCTCAATATCTACGAATCTATTACAGCAATCAAACTGAAATTGTGTATGTTGATAGTGGCAATTAACATAAGTAGGATATATGAAAATAGGCTGTATAGTTCTTCACGGAAATACTTGTTTTACATGAGATTAATAAATACACTTGGATGACCAGTTTCGATCGTCAGTAACGAAGGACAGTAACGGCTGTTTCAGGTAAGCCAACAATCCGTTCGTAATATAGACCCATTCACCGAACTATTCAGACAGAGGGTGTAGATAGGTAGAGAGATACATTGATAGATCAATAGATACATAGATGGATCATTAGTTAGATAGATGGATAGATTATTATGCAGATGGGTAGATAGATACATACATATGTAGATCATTAGGTAGATAGATGGATAAACATATAGATGGATAGATTGTTCGATAGGTAGTTGGTAGGTTCCTCAGTTTAGGGGCTGCGTCAACGCGGTCATGTAGCCTCGTGTACTTTTGGGTGTGCGTAGAATCTGTCTGATAACTGGTGTTAATTATGATGGCTGTATTAATGTGTGTTATTTGTAATTCAGGAAAGGACTGCAAACGATTAGTTTCATGTGCTACCAAATGCTAACGTCAACGACACCTAGCCACGAAATTGGCAACTAGATGCCACCGCAACCAGCACCTGGCGACGAACGTTGGAACTTAGAGAGCGTTACTCAATTCTTACCTACAGTACAAATTTAGCTTCACACAATTGAAATTAGAGGAAGGTTCTTTTACATGCCATAAATGTATGGCAAAGGCCCGCCAGCTTTACTTACTCTCCGAAGGAAGGCATACTGAGGGATTTTTAACGCTCTTAAAAATTCGACGTCAGTCGGGTTTGAACCCGCTATCTTGGCATAGAAACTCAGCATGCTATCAACTACACTACCGAAGCCACTCGATAGATAGATAACTAGATACATAGACAGATATATAGATACAATGACAGATAGGTGGATACATAGCTAGATAACTATATATTGTAGATAGATATAAAATTAGACAAATAGATAGCTAGGTAGATGGATATATGGATAAATAGACAGGTAGATAGATGGATTGTTTGATCAATAGATAGATAAATAGAACAAGGGTACAATGTTGATCGATAGATACATATGTCATTCTGTAGATATACAGGTAAGTAGATGGATAGATCATTAGGTATATAAATAGATAGGTGGATAGGTAGATTGACGGATAGGTAGTTAGATGAATAGGTAGATCATTCGGTAGATAGATGGATAGGTAAATTATTATTATAACTGTGTATACCTCAAGGCACACTGCTATATACTGTAGACCAGGTGTAGCCATGCTGATTACTATAAATGTATGTAATTAATCACAAAATAGATTGACATGTTAAGGGCTCATAATGATGCATAATGCCGTATTTATCTCATTTGAAATTTTCACGTGGATCTATATAACTCTGGTTAAAAGATTAATTTAGGTAATGATCTAAATGGATCCATTACTCGTGCAAATGGCCAGGCTGTCCCTGAAAATAAGTTAAAAGCTTAAATTATCCATTGAATCAACACACTGTGATGATTGAATGACATAATGAGCAACCATGTTGCACCTCAACAGTTCTGACATTTATTAATTAAATGAGTGTGTATGAACTCGTGGTGCTCAAGATTTAAATGTTGTTGTTGTTGATGATGCCGTCTCTCATTTAGGGGAGAGAAGCAAGGTAGGCATCGGTTTAGCGTACTTCGAGTGTATGTGATCTGCCGACGTAACCCGTGTTATTATACTGCACTGCGTGTTTGCATTATCCCGATTCTGACAAGGAATTTATTTCTGGTCTCAGTGTTGGAACAGAGTACATTTAGCCTCGTGAGGAAAAACTGAGTAGGCAACAGGAAGATTCGAATCCTACCTTAGCAATCCTAGAAGTGGTTTTCACCATTTCTACTCCAGGAAAATGCAGGGATGGTTCCAAACTTAGGCCACGGACGCTTCCTTCCGAATCATCACTTAACTTCACACACATTTGTCTGGAGAGTGGCGCTCTATGGAAGTGAAACTTGGACTATTGGTGCAGCAGAAAAGAGGAGAATTGAAGCATTTGAAATGTGGTGTTACAGGAGAATGATGAAGATCAGATGGGTCGATAGGGTTACAAATAAAGAGGTATTAAGACGAGTGGGAGAGGAGAGATGTTTCTGGCGACTGCTAATGAAGAGAAGAGATAGGTTGGTAGGACACATACTAAGACACCCAGGAATAGCAAGCTTAGTTATGGAAGGAAGGGTCGAGGACAAGAACTGTAGGGGTAGACCAAGGTTAGAATATGTTAAACAGATTGCCTCGGATGTAGGGTGTGGTAGCTATGTAGAGATGAAACGATTAGCTCAGGACAGGGAGGCATGGAGCGCTGCATCAAACCAGTCAAAAGACTGAAGACTCAAACAACAACATTAATTATATTATATTTGAATCGCAACCAATGGCCATAGCGGGGTATTTTAATTGAATGCCTGTAGGCTCTCCATTAAATTCAATTTCAAGTAGTTCCACTTTTGCTACCAGAGATGCCACTGTCACTGACACCTAGTGGCGAGAGTTGGAACTTGATGGAGCGTTTCTATCCAAATAATCTACAAATTTCGCTACTCACTACCAATTGTAGTGGTAGGTTCTTTTACATGCCACAAATCTATAACATGGGCCCGCCAGCTTTATTTCCCCACCGAAGGAAAGCAAACGGCAGGATTTTAACGCTCCATGAAATCCGATGACTTCGGCCGGGTTTGAACACGCAATATTTGGCATAGTAGTTCAGCATGCTACCGACCACGCTACCTCAGTCCTTAAATACACATATTTATACAGCCATTATAATCATACAGGTTATCAAAACTCCACTCACTCCCAAGTACACGGCGGAAAATGAGCAGTCCCTGAAATGATACAAAAATGATTTTTCCCTTGAAAATAAAAGCCAAAGTAATCTATGGAACAGGAGGCGTTGAATCTGTTCTCTAGGTAGTCTACACAGTGTTTGCCCAACTAGACGAACAAATGTTTAGGATAGAAACAATACTTCACAACACAGAGTAAAGATAGCTTTGAAGACATTTCTCAATGTTGCCTTATTAACAATGTATATTGTAGCCTACCTTTCAGTCGGTCAACACTAATAAATCTTAAGGGGGGAGATCCAGCTTAAGAGAGGAATAAAATGTCAATATTCTTTCGATTGTTGAACATGTTACAAATATTGTTGACAAATGATACACACATCACAGTCATGGCAACCAAAAGCAACCTTTATAATGTCAAAATTCATAACATAAGAGTTTTTTAGAACATTTTCAAAATTTGCCAAATGTTTTACTGTTTTTTGTATATATCCCAAGTTTATAAGAAATTTCCTACATTTCTTTTCTTAGGATGTGTATTACATCTGAACCTACAAAATGTACCTCATTCAGGTCATTAGGATTTAAACTTGTTTTTATATACTGTATTTATTCTTAAAGAAAGAACGATTTTCAGCTGCTCGGAATAAAATTGGAATAATAGTACATTATGCAACGAGCTTATAATGGCAATAATTAAGACACGAGGCGAGTTGCATACGACTGTTTATGTTTGACGATAATTATTATAACTATTTTATGTTCGACCCTAACTATTATGCGTCAGAAAACTGTATCATAATGAGGTTCATTATAACACTATTTTTCATTATGAAACAGTTTCTCCCACCAATGAAAGCTCAAGAAACAGTTGTGTGACCAATTAGATAAGGATACCTTCGCGCATGCGCTCAAAATCCAACATGTCTATATAAATTACCGAAAGTGCACCGTCCATAGTTCGCGTAAATAAACTTGTGAATATGAGACAAGAAATAGCACTGTACCTTAATATCCTCCAATACAATTTCTACACAGCGCGTTGTATTGAAACGACTTCGGTGACAGTTTTACTGAATACTGGAGCACAATCTGAACATATGGCATTGAAGCACACAGAGCGCATGCGTCGGCTGTCCAGAGAGCTTGGAAAACAGAGATATACTACTCACCGCAGCACCCGATCACAACATTCTAGAGACTGAACATATATTTATGAATATTTATGTTAAAACATATAATAACGTTATAATTATCGTCGAACATAAACAGTCGTATGCAACCCGGCTATAATGGTAATTAAGACACTCGTATGGAAATTATAAAACTCGCGTACGCTCGTTTTATAAAAAAAATACTCGTGTCTTAATTATAGCCATTATAGGCTCGTTGCATAATGTACTATTATGTTCGAACATAAATATTCATAAATATCTGTCAAGATTTCGCCAGTTTTATGTACTGAACAGAGCTCATGTGGCACAGAGAATGCCTTGTATTTGACCATGGCCTCCTCGATTACCCCACTATGACACTAGGCTACGCAGTGCAATTTAAATTAGGAGGCCTTGGAGCTCAGTGCAGGTGCGATGATATCATTATCTAATTGGTCAATCAACTGTTTACTTGAGCTGTGATTGGTGGGAGAAACTGTTTCATAATGAAAAATATTGTTATAGTGACCATCATTATAATACAGTTTTCTGACATATAATAGTCAGGGTCGAACATAAAAGTACTTAATTTTCAGTTTATGTTAGTGATTGAGGTACATTTTGTAGGTGCAGAACTTGGGATGTATAAGGGAAACGGTAAACCATTTGGCAAATTTTGAAAATTTTCAAAAAGCTCTGTTGATAAAAATGGTGACATTATAAAGGATGCTTGGGTTGCCACAAGCATGCCATTACTGTGATGAAATGAAAATCCACAGCCTGCTTCCAGTCTCCGACCGGGTCAGGAATGGAATGAATGAAGCCCCCATCTAGCGGCGAGGATATGAACTGTGCCGGCTGCCGAGGCCTGACGCACTCCTCTGGGGGCAATGATTAAATGAATGCCAGATGAAATGAAATGATAGTGGAGAGTGTTGCTGGAATGAAATTGTGACAGGGAAAACCGGAGTACCCGGAGAAAAACCTGTCTGCCTCCGTTTTGTCCAGCACAGATCTCACATGGAGTGACCGAGATTTGAACCACGGACCCAGCGGTGAGAGGCCGGCGTGCTGCCGCCTAAGCCACGGAGGCTTCCCCATTACTGTGATATGAGTATCATATTTTGTCAACAATATTTGTAGCATGTTCAACAATCGAAAGAATATTGACATTTTATTCCTCTGTTAAGCTAGATCTCCCCCCTTAATCATAATTATGTGATTTATTTCAGGCTATTTTGCACATATTCCAGTAATTGAATTGGGTTGGCCGACTGAAAATTACAATATTAATTGTCAACACAGAGGAAATAAACGAACGTATAGGGGAGGATTTTGCTCTTTGCCACACACATTGCCTTTAGGTATAGCTCTTTCTGAATGACTACATTTATAGCATCATTTATTAAAACTACGCAAATACTGTTCTTCTTACTCGAATGGTTCTTCCCCCGCGTGACCTACTCTATGACTAATTTTGTCATATAATAGCGGTTTCTTAATCAAAACCATAACCATAATTACAGGTAATCCAGTTCATCACCGAACCTAAACCTAATTCAGGAACAAGCATTTAGCCAGTCAAATATTGACGTTCAGATTAGAACATATTGCGATCGTATAATCTCATGCCTAGCAATTTGTTTTGTGTATCATGCAAGCAAAGTTAGACATGTTGAATGCTGTTTTGATAGGTCGAGCCTAATTCGCTCCGCAATGTAAATTGGGTAATTGCTTCGTCTACTTATATAGTGACGAATGATAACACTTGAGGGAACGCTGGTTATTATAATTAATTCGCCAATCATGGCGTATCAGGGAGGGGAGGAGGGGTACATTAATAAGGCTTTATGTCTCAGAGCCAGGTTTAGTGGTAGTGTGCACGAAAGTCTAGACACGGGGAAGCAGGCTTGCTACCTGCCGCAACAGCAGTATTGCCAACAAAACCAGGATTTGTCCACGAGTGTGCCTAGAAGGAGGAAGAGAAGGGGATTTGAGAGGTTTTAGACTCCTAAAATGTTGAGGGCACTCCTCCTTCCATTTCCCATATAACAGCACGGATCACGCATTACTGGTCGCCTGTTCAACTACTGACTACAGCTACTGTTACTTAATTAACTTAGGAAATATTGTAACAATTACAAAATTGTTTCTTTAACAAGTTTTGAAGTGATAGAAACCATTTTTCAGTGTTGCCTAATTCTATTACAGAAAGTTTTCCAGTTGATCAACAAAAATTGTGCCCAATTGGATTGGGCGGGAATAAGTATTTACACACCCTAACCTGAAAAAGAAACGAGATATTATTACAAGCTAACACGCTTTTATGTACAAAATGGGGTACGTAATCGGATGACATGTTTCCAATGCCAAGCGTTCATCTTCAGATCTGTTTACTTAGGCTTAATTAGTATACGATGAGGCTTCGGTGGCGTAGTTGGTAGCATGCTGAACTGCTGTGCCCAAGATAGCGGGTTCAATCCCGGCCGAAGTCGTTAGATTTTTTAAGAGCGTTAACATCCTGGGAGGGGAAGTAAAGCCGATTGTCCCATGTCATAGATTTATGGCATGTAAAAGATCCTTCCACAGACTAAACTTGTGTGAAGCTAAATTTTTAGGTTAGATTTCGTTGAAATGCTCTATCAAAGTTCCAACGTTCACCACTAGGCATCAGTGACATCTGGTAGTGAAAGTTGGAACTACTTGAAATTTAACGGAACTTGTAGCTCACCCTATGGGTGTCCGCTTGAAGCAGCTACAGACACAGGCGAGCTGAACATGTCCTCGGACACTCCCGGCACCAAAAGTCATACGATAAATAAATAAATAGTATACGATGTTTGTGAATGACACTTAATGACAAATATATATATAACCTATAATGTTTAGATTACATAAGTGTGTAAAAACTCGTGTAACGTGTCAAACTTATTTACAGACAGTATAGTTCACTTATGTAGTTGTTACGTTATTATTATTATTATTATTATTATTATTAATGAGGATGTATGCAGCCTGTGATCTATTGAATTGTTATTGTGAATAAATTCAGTAGTGATGTTGTCTACACTATTTTGTTATTAGTGTTCTAAATCAACTGTTCCTTTAAACTGGTGGCCTAATTAGTCTCCGGTGAGTGCCTGCATCGAGAAGGGACGTTACAAAAATTGGCATAACTTTATTCCATTTAGTGCAGTGTATCAATTGTGTATTCGCCACACGAATGTGTTTAAGTGTGATTCATAAACATCGTATACTAATTAAGCCTGAGTGAACAGGACCTGAGGATGAACGCTTGACGCTCAAAATATGTCATCCAATTAAGTACCACATGTTGTACATAATAACGTGTTAGATTGTTATAATATCTGGATTTTTTCAGGTTAGGGTATGTAAATACTTGTTCCCGCCTAATGTACAATTTGTGTTGACAATCTGGAAAGCTTTCTTTAATTAACAAGTGTCCCAAATAATCTACTGTTGTGTTTTTCCGATCATCTTGCTCATTAATTAGGGCAATAACTGCTTTTGTGAGAAAATGTGAGAGTACAAAACCTGAATTCTTTGTCAATTTAATCGTCTTATGTAACATTTTCGACCCTGCCATCTCACTTTACTTTACCATTGTTGGCTTAATTTCATCTACCTCTTTTCCTTTGTGATATTGTAGTTTATTTAGCATCCTCTCTTCATTCTCCAGGCGATTCTATTCCCATCTTCATCCTCCTCCTACATAATCTTAAATTGCAACACATAAAAAAGGGTTCTTGCTCCCTTCATATAGAAAGTGAAATCAGAAATGAAATTCATATTTTAAGTTAATCATCGGTAATCAATGCGGTCGTCATATTATTGTGTGGTGCTGTTTGTTACAGACCTATTCATATTAAAGGTCGATCGTCCTTCATAACTGCTGCATCTTTAACGAAACTGGAATACTGAATTTTGCCCTGAAAGGGGTCTTTAACATTCTATTACATATCACTCTTCCATTTAAACACCCTCAATTACCAATCAACTCTGCTGGGATTCGATCCTGAAACCTTGAGTATAAGAGACGAGAGCCTCGCCTGATACACTACGATATCGACCAAAATGTTTGTTGATTATAAGGTCCTAATTTCTAGGTTATCAGCAATTTTGGACTTTATATTTCGAGCACTTGCTAAAATGTAATAAGCTTTAAACGCTGCTTCTGACAATGGTACTCGTAGTTGTGAACGTTCATCCAAACTACGACTCTCAAACATTCCATTGTATCAGTGTCCGCAGGCTGTAGCAGGAGCAATATATGGTCACTCGTGCGTACATGTTTAACATGGCTCTGGTCCCATAATTGTGATCTCTTTTTATCGTCTGTTGCGTCGTGGCAAACAAGCTGAGGACACCGCGTCGCAATTGTCACTCCAACAAGCCTGAAAGCCCCACAAGAAAAGAGGCTTTCCTTTACAAAAACCTACACACTTCACCGACATGGTTAAATGCGACCGTGAATACAGAGGCATTTGAATGGAACGATGTCATTTTGTGGTTATAGTTAATTCAGCCTCTTACATGTAGTTGATTGTTGCCACAAGTAGCAAACAAAATCGATTGTCCCCGGAGAATTTACTGTGTCGCCTTAAGGAGGGTAATGGGAAGTGATTGAAAAGCAAACTAATAAATAAATAAATAAATAAATAAATAAATAGGCTAAATAGAAATAAAAATAATAAAAAAATAATACTAAAAATAAATAAATAATAAACAAGTAGTTCCGTGAAGAACTATACAGCCTATTTTCATATATCCTACTTATGTTAATTGCCTCTATCTACATACAAAATTTCAGTTTAATTGCTGTAACAGTTTCGTAGATATTGAGAACCGTCTAAATATTTCAGATGGTCGCCAGGTTGGATTTTTATTTTTGTACTATTACATTAAGATTATTGTGTACGAGTGGTACTCAAACTTCAATCGCATGATTAGACAACAAGAAGTAAAAACGAGATTTTAAAATTACTCACTGCAGCCATTTTGTGATAATGCAAACCATTGAAATAAATTAGATGCCAGTGGATCAACATTTGTATAAGCATTTAACGTGCAACGTTTCACGGCACTCGGATAGTTAATTCGCGAGAAACGTCCATTTAAATATTTATACTTCGCGTCGCCGCCATGTTGGATTTGTGCTCACCAGGTTCCTGAAAATCCTATAGGTGAACATATGTTCATAGTCTCTATGAACATAAAAAATTCAGTCTGGTTCCTGTAAAAGATTCATAGATATTGAGAACCGTCTAAATATTTCGGGAGCTCACCATTTAGGAGTGTTATGTGTATAGGCCATAGAGTTATGTACCATTCAAGGACAATTATTGCCTAGGTTCATTACTCAAACTTTCACTTCGATCGCATGATTACGACACAAGAAATTAAAACTTAATTTTAAAATTTCGCACAGCCGCCATCTTGAGGTTATGTAAGCAATTGAATTAAATTAGATGGCAGTGCATTACAGTCGGCAAAATCAATTACTGTACCACATTTCACTGCGCTCAGAGAGTTAAATCACGAGAAAAGTCTATTTAAATATTTTAAATTCGCTTGGTCGCCATGCTCGTTTCGTACTTTACAGATTTATGAAATATACATAGGTATACCTGTATCAGTACCCTTTATCACCGTACAAAATTGCAGGGTGGTATCTGTAATAGTTTCGGAGATATAGAATGTCAGTGATATATTTCGCACAGCCGCCATTTTGAGGTTATGTAAACAATTGAACTAAATTAGACTCCAGTGCATTACAATGTGTATAAACATTTGCTGTACCAAGTTTCATTACATTTAGATAGTTAAATCGCGAGAAAAGTCTATTTAAATGTCTCAACTTCGCTTGGCCGCCATGTTGGTTTTGTAGTCACCAGGTTTTTGAAAGTCTCATAGGTGAACCTCTAGTAGTGCCCTTTATCACCGTACACAATTTCAGGGTGATATCGGTAATAGTTTCGGAGATATTGAATGCTAGTGAAGTATTTCGCACAGCCGCCATGTTGGATTGGAGAGACGTAACAAAATTTGAAGGGCACGGTCGAGGTCGCCGGGAATAGTGCTATGAACTTCCCGAGTTTCATTGAAATCGCTCCAGCCGTTTCGATTTTATTAGGGGGGGACACACACACGAATCACACACACACGCACACACACACACACACACACACACACACACGCACACACACACGGACAAAAGGTGATCTCATAAGCCTATTTTTTCAAAATTGAAAATAGGCTAAAAAGTAAATACTAAAATATATAAATAAATAAATAGATACATAATGTTATTATTTACCAACCTGATCAAGTAGTCGCATATACACGATTGAACATAACATTGAATGTTTATGGAAGTTTCATATTAAACATTTTCAGTTGGTCAACACAATGTAATCCTAATTACTGGGACATGGCAAAAATAACCTGAAAGGAATTATAGGCTATGTGATTAACATATTTGTTTTGGACTACAGAAAAGCCAATGCATTGAGTTCTATATTGCGATATTCAGCAGCTAGAAAGAAGTTAGTAATTATAGCGACGAAACTCTCCCTACATTGGTCCGTATTTAGACCGACCTTGCTATATGGAAGTGAGAGCTGGGTAGATTCAAGGTATCTGATACATGAGCTAGAAGTAACTGATATGGGGGTAACAGGAATGTTTTTGGGACAAATAGACGGGAGGAAGGTACTCGTAATGAAGAGATAAAGGCTAAATTAGAAATGAACACGCTAGATGATGCTGTCCGTATAAGCCGACTCAGATTGTGAGGTCATGCGAAGGGAATGGAAGAGGAGAGATTACCTAAGAGGTTAATGCATTCAACTGTAGAGGGTAAGAGAAGCAGAGGTAGACCTAGGAGGCGTTAGTTAGATTCAGTGTTGAACGATTTCAAAATGAGAGGCATAGAACCAGAGGAGGCCACAGAGCTAACTGGCAGTAGGGGATCATGGAAAAGGAAGCTTGTAGTTTCACGTGACCGTTACTCTTGTGATCATGAGCAACAGGACCTCCTTTTTACGAGGAATCCGAACCACAGGACATTTCACTTCGAAAATCTCACATGCACTGACCGGGAATCAAACCCGGTCCACCTTGGTGAGAAGCGAATAGCTTGACCGCTGCGCCACCACGCCTCCAGAGGATCATGGAGGTGACTTGTTTGCAAACAGGGGCTTGCAGACTAGACTGGACGCTGAAAGGCAAAACAGTCTCAAATGAAAATGTATTCATCATAATCGACTTTGGCGAATACTAAGCAGTCGATAGCAAAGATTTCTTTCTTCTACTCTATCGTTACTTGGTCCTTAATACCTTTTTCTGCGAGTACTCCTTCCCATTCTTTGATGACCTTATCCAAAACACAATTGAACAGAAGTGGGGATAGGCAATTTCCTTGTCTTACGCCTGTCTTGATTCCAAAAGGTTCAGATATTTCACCAAGGAACTTGACTTTTGAGTATGTGTTTGTTAGCGTCTCATTTATTAATTGTAATGCCTTGTTATCTGTGCCCATTTCTTTAAGAATTATTTATTTATTTATTTATTTATTTATTTATTTATTTACCACACATCCATAACAGGGTGTGTCACCCTGATACGACGGATGGTATAATATGATACAATGGACACATAGCCTACACACATGTTGTGTGTAAGAAACGTGTCCTGAGTGACGTGGTTTTGCGCTCATAACGCCACAGAATTCTTACAGAATGTATTATTAGAACGTTTTCAAGGAAAATCTGAAGTCTGCCATATCAGTCTCTGCACGTTCTTATATCTGAACACACCCATCACTGTCCATCTCTTATCGTGATCACCAAATACAGAGACTGGTCTGAACGATGTGTCATCTGGACAACCTATCATTATCATCCAGTGGGGAGAGAATGGGACAGCGGCATTTGCTGTGTCACTAAAAGTGTTCAAGTAACCTTAATAACTTGAAAGAGTCGTACCTAGATAAGGCCGGTGTAATTAGGGTAGCATGCCGAGAAATTATGGGTTCAATTTCTGGATCCACTAGAAATTTTAAATGTGGTATGGCAATTGCAAGGGGGTGCAATCTCCCTAGTGAAGATGTTTACAAACACGTCCAAGCAACATCCATTGTAGTAATGGAAAGACTATGTGGGTGAGGCTGTCACCGAACTGACGAGGTATTCATTATATTACCCCGGTGGTAGTCATTCTGCGATGCGAGTTTACATTAGCAACGTTTTTAGGAATAGTCCTTTCTTATTTGTAATCAGTGTTATGAACATGAAGACTAAAATATAAAATTGAGTGGACATCTTCCACAGACGCAGATTTAGAGGACGGCACAGGGATTTTGCCCTCCGGACAGTGTTGATCCCTTAAACAATTTACATGAAATTGCCAGGTGAAAAGCTAAAGGAAATATTTGACTTCTGCTACTAGGAAGCAAAATAACTAGTGATGGACGAAGCAAAGTAAGAGGTAGGTTGACTCAGGCAAAGACAATATTTCTACAGATAATATGTTGAGCCGGCCCCGTGGTGTTGGGGTAGCGCGCCTGCCTCTCACCCGGAGGCCCCGGGTTCGATCCCCGGCTCCGTCAGGGATTTTAAAACTGACGTGAGGGTTGGAACGGGGTGCACTCAGCCTCGTGAGGACGATTGAGTAGCTGTCTGACAGACAGCGCCCCGATCACGAATACCAAGATTAATGGCCGAGGGGACCCGACGCGCTGATCACGCGTCACCCCAATATCGGCCGGCCAAATGGCTGGGCAGCGGTCGCTTGGTCAGCCTTAGCCCGTCATGGGCTGGATAGTGCCAGGGGTTGTTGATAATATAATGACATCAAATATAGATTTAGATATTAGAAAGTAATTTTTGAAAGCCTTCGTCTGGAATGTGGCGTTCTATGCAAATAAAACTTGTACTGTTGACGCAGCAGAAAAGAGGAGAACAGAAGCATTTGAAATGTGGTGTTACTGGATCACATGGGTAGATAGAATAACAAATGAAGAGGTATTAAGACAAGTGGTAGAGGAGAGATGTTTCTGGCGAATGATAATGAAGAGAAGATATAGGTGGTATGACACATAGCCTACTAAGACACCCAGGAATAGAAAACTTAGTTATGGAAGAAAGTGTCGAGGACAAGAACTGTAGAAGTAGACCAATGATAAAATATACAAAACAGATTTCCTAGGATGTAGGGTGTGGTAGCTATGTAAAGATGAACCGATTAGCTCTGGTCAGGGAAGCATGAAGATCTGCATCAAACCAGTCAAAAGACTGAAGACTCAAATAACATAACAGACTTGAAAGTGTCTAAATTACTCTGTGAAACCGTTGTAATATTTCTAAATTAGCTGCAGAAAATATATTGATTGAATTAATATAACATTGATGGCGTGCTCTGTGGAGGTGTTAAGCACCGCCCGGCATGATAAGCGCATTCAGACAATGCTATAATTAGAGCGTATTGTGGACAATGGCCCCAATCAAACATCACTTCTCCCATTGAAATGACAACACAAAGCCGTAGTGTTCAAACCCAGAGCCTTGAGGTAATTCAGTCAGCAATCTGGTCGCTACTGTAGCGACAATGTTAACATACTAGCGAACAAACAGTCTCCTTCAGAAGGAGGGAATTCAACCAGTAGAACTGATATTCTTGAACCTTACTGATTTTACACGGTGTTTATATGAGTGTACTGTAATTCCAGTATCTCCAGGCAACCGACATGGTACCTTCTAATAGTTCACAAGTCGCTTCCATCCAATTCCATGCCCTATTGTAAATACCTGCGCGGATGCACATATCCGCAAAAATTTTCGCTGTGCGGATATAATTTGCCTAGCTGTGCGGATAGCACAAAAAACATAATTGTGGTTAATGTTTGGAGCAAATTTGCGAATAGCTTTTAGAATACAATCCGATCTCGTTGAATATTATTACTAGGACCCGGATGTTTATGACATACATTTTTCCGTTAGGTCTTTCTCATGACAAACGCTAATCTCATTCAAATTATGTCATTAAGCATAATTAATTAACACTCCGAAATAAAAGGGTTGCAATTCTGGCGGTATGACATTAATTTTAAACATAGCACATGACATACACAGCCCAGGGGAACGAGATTCTCCTCAAATGTCTAAATGTGTTGCTTCAATGCTTTATCTATTTAAAAAAATTATTGTAATGCCAGTAGATTCGGATAACAGTCGTGCGGATGTGGATAAATTCGTGGGGATGCGGATAACAGTCGTGCGGATGTGGGACGGATGTGGATAACAGTCGTATAGATTCGGTGGGGATGCGGATAACAGTCGTGCGGATGTGGGACGGATGTGGATAACAGTCGTATAGATTCGGTGGGGATGCGGATATCAGTCGTGCAGATGCGAATTACGTTTTGATTATCAGAGCAGGGCTCTACCTATTTTTGTAATCATTATCCATTTATTATTTCATTATTCTCATAAGGTCAGTGTCAGGGAGAGCGTTCGGCTGAGAAAACCATTACTGTAGATAAAACTCATCTCACCTTATCATTGGCCATGCGGGTATGGGAATACTAGAGTTAGGTCCATATATTAAATTAGGCTTTCTCAACCCGGTGCTCTTTAAATGAAATTTGGTTTTCTCGCCATACGAGTCAAGAAGTGCTCACGAGTTCCATTCTTCAATTCAAATTATGTTGCACGAACTGGAATAATGGTGGTTTTGACAATCAGAAATTTTATCATTTTGTGAAATAGTATTTTTATTCTACAGTGAAAATAATAATTGGACATCTCTGTTTTATGAGCAACACGAGAGATGCTGATTCGAATGGCTGTCCACACGTAAATGTGCACGAGTCATATAAGCAGTTGCATCATGCCTGGTGAGCGGTGAATCCCTAGCTATTTCAGCAGTTCTGAGGAAAAGTAAAGAGAGGCTCACGTTTGTTACATTATATTCTTCTTTCGAATAAGCCATTTAAAGGGTACGATGAATCAACTTTGGCTATTTTTCAATGTATTCGATTTTCTTTGCTTCCAAATTACCCTCATCCTTCTAGAGTTTAAAGTTTAAAATGAACACCAATCAATACTTGAATTAAACTGTATCTATCATACATTATAGATTATAGGTACATGTTTCGAACTATCATTGTGGTCTTCTTCAGCCCAATTAAAAGAAGTCAAATATTAAGTAGTGCCCGGCTTCACCTGGTGGATAGATTTGTTTTATGGATGATAATGAATACTACTACAGAACTGGCACATGATACTTAAACTAACAGAAGAAAAATATTTTAAAATTATAACTTTTTGTGGTGGTGGTGGTGGGGGGTGATAAGTAGTGTATTAACATTCAAGTCATTTTCCCGTAATGATAATGATATATTTTCGGTTCGGTCGGCTAGCGACCACGAGCCAATTTCAATGCTTAGTCTTTTGCTGTTCCTTCTTCTTCCTCAAGTATTCCTTCATCATCTCACTATGTTTCCTCTTCATTTCCTCGGACCATTTCGAGCCGGATTATTTCCCGTCCTCCCTTGGAATCCTTCCATGTTTAGCAATTTTTGCCTAAAAATATCTCTCTGTGGTGAATCTTCTTCTATGATTTTGTTTCTTTCCAAATCCTTTTTGACTTCTTGTACCCAGGTTGTTGTTGACTTCTTGATTGTTATTATGCACTTGCCTTACAAGAACGTTGAAAGTGCTAAATTGTGCTTAATTTAATTTAATGGTGCTCAAGCACTTGGTATGGCATGAAAGTAGTGCTCAGAGTCTCAAAAGTTTGAAAACTCATGCAGTACAATATATTTACAATTCATTTTCCTTTAGTTTACACATTGTTCTATTTGACCACACATCCACATACGGCTGGGAGGCGTGACAAATAATAAGGAAAATAATGGAAAAGAAGGGTATTTTCAGATACGTGGTACTGAAAGTTCAGCGACGATATGTCGTTTCTGACGTACATCTCATCAGAGGAGTTAATGAGAGATGAAGTGAACGAAACTGGGCTAGGAGTTGTAAAGAAACAGTCGTCTGGATAGCGCGCCTGCCTCTCACCCGTAGGCCCTGGGTTTGATTCCTGGCTCCGTCAGGGATTTAATAAACTGATGTGAGGGCTGAAACGGGTTGCACTAAGCATCGTGTGGACAACTGAGTAACTGTATGATCAAAGAGGCAGTGCTCATGTCAAGAAATCCAATATTAGCTGCTAGGAAACCTGACGTGTTCACCAAACGTCACCCCACAATCTGTAGGGCAACAGGGCTGAACAGCTGTCACTTGGTAGGCCAAGGCCGTTCAGGTACTGAGTGCTACGGGATTATTATTATTAATATTATTTAACTATTTATTGAGATGATTGTTGGGAAACTTGGAAGATAACAGCACCCAGAATGTAAAAATTGAATTTTTGCGGCAAAGTTAGTGACAAATGGAAGGTTACATAGTAGTCATTAGCTCACAAATTGTACAGGACGTACAAAACATATACAACCCGATGTATAAGAGAGCCTCGCATATACGTTTTCATTATATTCCAAAAGATGCTACCAATGGCCAAAAGGTGGCGACAACGAATAAATACGGAGAACAGAAATGAGTTGGAATACAGTTAGTGTGGACGTTGGGGGGCAATCTAACTGCTTAAGGTAATAATAATAATAATAATAATAATAGTCTAATAATAATGGACTAGTAGGCCCTAATTACCTGTGACAGAAAAGAAGCAGTGATAAAACATGTCTATAACATTCTCTGATGCACCTGCCTTACAAGAACATTGAGAGTGCTTAATTGTTAGCGTTTTCCTTTCAAATTCTCCTCCCGTGGCTCATGATCGCGAGATTAACAGTCACGTTAAACCACAACCTTCGAGCTTTTCAGTTTCTCCTGTAACCATGTGGGGTGGAGCAGTGACGTCTGGAGCTCAAGAGCGTAAATTGACCAAAAAGTTTCATCATTGTGTACTCTTTCACAAGAAATGAAAACGCACAGCCTGCTTCCAGCCGACCGACTGGGTCAGGGAATGGAATGAATGAAGCCCCCATATAGTGGCGAGGATATGAACTGTGCCGGCTGCCGAAGCCAGATTAAATGAATGACAGATCAAATGAAATGATCGTGGAGAGAGTTGATGGAATGAAATTGTGACAGGGAAATCCGGAGTACCCGGAGATAAACCTGTCTGCCTCCGCTTCGACCAGCACAAATCTCACATGGAGTGACCGGGATTTGTACCACGGACCCAGCAGTGAGAAGCCGGCATGCTGCCGCCTAAGCCATGGAGGCTCTGCTCTTTCACAAGATATGTTTACAAATAACACTTATTCCTACCCCTTCTGTAAATTTTCTACTAGATGAAAAGTAGAGATTGAAATACCTGACCCATGCGGGACTCAAACTCCCGACCTCTGGCTTAGTACGCCCTTTCTCTCATCACAAAGCTAAGGATGGACACTGTCATAGCGAGGTGATGATCACCACTGAATAGGACATCATATATACTAATTTCCATGCCAAGTGTATTATAGTAACCAGCGGTTTACCACTTTGCCTACACTTGAGAAAGCAATTATACTGCAGCTCACGAAACGAAGGAGTGTTGATGCTCAGCGGTGGGAGTTTAATGGAATTACAACTTCACTTACGTACCAACGTGTACCTTGCATGTCAGTCTGTAATCTCGCCTCACAACCATAGGAGACAAGTCCCAATGACATCAAGAAACAGCTGGGTGGGTGCCAATAACCAGTCAAATAAATTATTGCTGTTGCTTTAATAACAAGGTAGAGAATCCGGTACTCACACCCATAAACATGAGAACGGCTTATTAATAACATATTAACAGTGGAATAATTGTTCTTGTAAGCAAGTTAATGATGAGCCACGTGCATAATGACTTCTTCAACCTATTTTGGTCAACTGCCTTTAAGTAAAGGTAGGGCATTAATAATCCCCACATTGCACTATAGCCCATGAAGGGCCTAGGCCCACCAAGCGACCACTGCCCAGTCATTTGGCCTGCAGATATTGGGGTGACACGTGGTCAGCGTATCGGGTCACCTCAGCCAATAATCTTGATTTTTCATGACCGAGATGCTAGATTACAGACAGCTACTCAATTGTCACGAGGCTGAGCCCACCTCGTGAGGGCATTAATACTATGGTGAATCTGTAAACAAAGTTTGTATTGCGGATGTACACAGTGTTGAACATTGCTAACCATGTGCTCTTGGCTTTGATTCACGCTCACAGCAATAGTTTAAAAAGATTAGCAAGTGGACTGAAACGGGTTGATTTAGTCTCGTGAGGACAATTAAGAGGCTGTCCGACGTGCGTATTAGTTCCCCTGCATTTTGAAATAAAAGGTAATACGTGGTGAAATTAGCTTAATCGTATGAAATAGCTTTCGTTATTGACGATTTAATCTAAATGAATACCAATTGCTATTTAATACATTTATTACAACTTAGTCAATAATAATAATACATTAATATAGCCTACATTAATTAATGAAATGTCTGTATGTAAAGTCGGAGAGACTTTCAGATACCATAAGGAAAAGAAGGATTGATTTCTATGGACATATTATACCGAATGAATCCTGCTCGAATAACCAAGCAAATCCTTAACTTCTGTTCCAAAAAGTTTTAATTGAACGCCCGTAGGCTCACAGCAAGTTCAATGTCAAGTAGTTCCAACTTTTGCTACCAGGGATGCCTCAGTCACTGACATCTAGCGGTGAACGTTGGAACTTCATAGAGCTTTCCTAACCTAATAACTTACAAATTTAGCTACACACTACCAATTGTTGTGGTAGGTTCTTTTACACGTCATAAATCTATGACATGGACTTGACGGCTTTACTTCCCCTCCGAAGAAAGGCATACTGAAGGATTTTAACGCTCATAAAAATCCGATGAATTCGTCTGGGTTTGAACACGCGGTCTTGGGCATAGCAGTTCTGCATGCTGCCGACTACACCACCGAAGCCGCTTTATTGCGAGCGAGATGAATAATTTTACATTAAACTTCATTAGTTATTCCAATAGACTGACTTGCCGTCAAGCGGCACATCGTTTGCCGATGTCCGCCTGCTGCGGCGTTTACATTGTGGAGATTCCTGTGGTAGAGATACATGCACAGGGAGTGATACATTATCGATAGACGTTATTATTGTAGTATAGAGGAAACACGGGTTGGCCTCGCCCTCAAAGAATCATCGATTAAAATCGTTGCATAAATGGATTAAAAAATCGAAACAGTGTCATTTAAATCCACGTCTTGACTACACTTGGTGGTAGTAGGCCTATCTCTGATCGCTGTTGTATAATTTTTGAAATGGAAACTATATTGTCATAAGTTCCCCAGACATACAAGTAAAGAGTACGACGGCCACCAAGTCAAAAGCACCTCACTGAATTGATAGGACACATACTAAGACACCCAGGAAAAGCGAACTTAGTTATGGTAGGAAGGGTTGAGGACAAGAACTGTAGGGGTAGACCAAGGTTAAAATGTGTTAAACAGATGGCTTCGGATGAATGGTGTGGTAGCTATGTAGAGATGAAACGATTAGATCAGGACAGGGAGCCATGGAGGGCTGCATCAAACCAGTCAAAAGACTGAAGATTCAAACATCATAAGATGTTGGAAGCATTCCGTTTACGTTAATATGACTAATCTAGCCCATGTGTAGTAGGCTAATAGATACCCAGAGAGGAAATGGCTACCCTACCGTAAATAAATTCCGATGTGCTGCCACACGCTTGTTTGAGTTGACCCATGGACAATTATTTAGCATGTTAGGCTTTATCCCAAACAGTTCAGGGTTCGATTTCCGCCTGGTCCGTGGAGATTTAGTTTTCTAACACGGCTCTGTTACTTGGTGTATGAACGTCATCAATGCAATGCCGAAAATGAAGTAAAACATAAGAATTAACGCGAGATAAGTATCGAAATATGTATTTAAATGTAAAAAAGAAAATATACGAGCCTTACACTAGTTGCATATGACGTGTAACATGTGACATGTTATCCTACTATGTGTGTCCCGGAAGCGTAAATCATTGATGACAGTGAACTCTGTTGGTCATTGAAATAACTACTAGTAAAACTCCAGTACCAAATCCTGACCCTAACGAATCATAATTGTTATTTGCCGTGGCGGAAGCAATCCACTGCCTACTTGATGCGAGCTGCGCTATATACTGGCCAGTTAGTGAACCCATGCCAGCGATGTTAATGAAAATGGCCTCGTTTCGCCGATCAGCGCACTGCCAAGTATAGGCGCGATTAAAAATTAGGTGTGCGGAAGGTATATTAAATGTGTTTCTTCCAGTGATATGTTTAGACCAACGAAGTTTCAATTATTGTTAGTAGTCGGCGATAATATACTGAATTCCAACGTTGTTTGGAGTGTTTGTTGGTGCGATATAGATTCCACATAGCCACACGGCCGACAGTACATCGAGTGCTTACATTAAATAAGAATACGTGTGAAGATTTAATAAATCATAATTTTTCAGCAAATATGATACAATGAATATTTTCACACCAAAGAACGACAACTTGAAGATGATTTACTGTAGTAATATCTTAAATGGGGTCACCAAACCTTGAACTAAACTGTATGTGATATACATTCCCCATAGCCACATGGCCTATAGTACGTCTTAGTACCGATCTCCGCCATCACGCGCGCTCATTGTTTCCGTCACCGGCACTTCCGTCCCATTCATTTCCGTCCCAACCACTTCCGTCCCTTTTCCAAAATCACTCCCACAAAAATGTCCAGCTACCGAGTGGAAAGATGTTACACATTTAAAAAAAAACGAGGGAACAGGTGAGCGAAACAGTTGCCGGACTCAAGTTAATAAGAACGAATGTACGAACGTGTGAGATTCTCTGTCGGTTCTGGCTAAGACGTGAGTACTAATAATGTTCCCGATATAATATGAAGAAACCAAAACAGACGATACGTTTGATAAATCTATAAGCGAGTTTATGCACATTAGGCATAATTATGTAGACTACATGTTAGTACTCAGGACTAATCTTGATAGATCATTTTTCTATATTTAACTCTTCCTACTGAGTGTCCATCGCCAATAACACAGGTTATCAGACAAATATACACACACAAAAAGTATAAAGGAATGATAACCGTATATGTTACAGGCCATAAACTGAGGTAACAACAACTTAAACTATGTCAATAATTTGGTCATATCCATAATTCAGAAATAGAAGCTCCTTTTAAGTCCAGTGCAATAAATTAGTCAGGTAATGTTTGATAAATGGAGGCTGCGTAGCTCAGTCACTAGAGCCACTTACAGTATTTAATTAATTAAATTCATTTATTTAATGTATTTATTTAATTATTTCGTTTAATTATTTTATTTACTTTTTATTTATTTATTTTTATTTTTATTTGTTTATTCACTTATTTATTTATAAAACAATATATTTATCTATTTATTTTCTTGTTTATTTCTGTGTATTTATTAATTAATTTAAGTTAGTTATTAATGAATGAATGAATTTATTTATTTATTCATTTATTTATTTATTTATTTATTTATTTCATTACTTATTTATTTATTTATGTGTTTATTTAACTGGAAGAAAGTAGGTTCAATCCCCACCCATAAACATATAGAAAAAAACTACCACTTCTAGTAACACAAATGGCCCTTGGGCTATCTCAACCTCCAACAAAAATAAGTAAGATCTGCTAGGTTAAATTCTGGGAGCAAAGGTTATGTTGTTGTTGTTGTTTCATAAGAAAAGCTTGGACATTGTGGTTATTTAGCCCCGTGTATTTGGGTGTGTGTAGAATTATGTCTGACAACCCGTGTAAGTGACTGTAGTAGTGTGTGTATTCGTAATTTAGGTGAGGAATGGGAAGGCGGTGGCCTTGGCTTAAGTTAGGAACTATACCGGCATTTGCCTGGAGTAAGTTTCAAGTGGGAAACTGTGGAAAACCACTTCCAGGATGGCTGAGGTGGGAATCAAACCCATCTTTTCTCCGCTTTGCCTCACTCTGAGTGCATGCCGTTCCAGCCCTTAGAGCAGAATTAGATTTCTTGGAATAGCCACTGAGAATCGAACACGGACATCCAAGGCGACAGCCAAGAATGCTAGCCGCTACGCGACGAGGTGGTCGGCCGGATATGGAGCTGACAACTCAATTCCATCTGGTGCCGTAGTCTGAAAAAGTAGACGCCTCCACCTTCCATTACACCATGGACCTCCATGACCTGCACTGAGTTGGCTTCGCTTTTTACTGTATATTAATGTTTATTTATTTATTTATTTATTTATTTATTTATCGTATGGCTATTAGTGCCAGGAGTGTCCGAGGACATGTTTAGCTCGCCTGAGTCTGTAGCTGCTTCCAGCGGACACCCTTGGGGTGAGCTACAAGTTCCGTTCAATTTCAAGTAGTTCCAACTTTCGCTACTAGATATCAATGATACCTAGTGGCGAACGTTGGAACTTTGATAGAGCGTTCCGACGAAATCTAACCGAACAATTTAGCTTCACATAAGTTCAGTGTGTGGAAGGATCTTTTACATGCCATAAATCTATGATATGGGACCGCCGGCTTTACTTCCCCTCTGAAGGAAGGCATACTGAAGGATTGTTAACGCTCTTAACAAATCCGACGATTTTGGTCGGGTTTGAATCCGCTATCTTGGGCACAGTAATTCAGCATGCTACCAACTACGCCACCGAAGCCGCTGAGATAATTGGAATCCCCTATATGTGTTGACCGACTGAAGAGCATTTCTCCATAGAATATCTGTATAGGCCTATTTAAAACACTAAGGTGATTTTTGTTAACGCGAGATATAGAGAACGACAGAACCTATTTACTTCGTAGAGCATTCTAACGAAAGATTTGCAGAGTGTCTTTAAAATAAACAAATATGTTACAGTATATTTTTAAATTGATATAGATAATTGCAGAAATCCTGCCCCTCACGCATGCGCACAATCCGCCTTGGCTCATGACGGTGAGAAGTCCATTAAAATGTAACTTATTTAATAACTCTAACGCGCCCATGTATAAAGCTTCCATGTAATTGAAAACATACATTAGCCAAGTCCTGACAATAAAATATAATAACAGTATGAACGTATACGCATGTGCTACATTGATTCTTTGTTAATGAAATGGACTATTTTCTCCAGACAGCGGGTTATGAACATAGTGACTCGTAATAAATTAACACTGAAGAAATATCTTCTAAATTGTTTTATTTTTACTGCTTGTTATGTATTTAAGTAGTGGAGAGGAAATTGTCAGGCTACACCACGTTATTGAAGGTAGTTTCCCAGGGTTGTTCAGTGGCGTAAATACAATTGAAACAATGCTATCATAAAATAGGTGGGGGTATTGAGGAAATAAGCCAGACCTGTGTTTTTGTGTGGGAAGCGTGCTGAGCGAAGGGAGATTGTCTCCAAGATCACGTAACATATTCCATTTCGTGTGGACAGTCGAGAAATGGTGGAGACATTTGTATACTGCCATGCATCATAGTCTTCCCTCCCCCATGTCATGCGATATGGCGAGGTAGATAGGCTTTCCTCTGTTATTAGATATTTATATTCTGTAATAGACTAGGGAGTCAATCATATGTCCCCTTTGTCAACTCCTACTGCGACTCGCAAAGCGGTCACGAGCCCGCGAGGAAGTAGATAATCGAATACCAGAGTGGCTGGCTTTATAATTTAGAAGGAAAGAGGGCTATAGACTGATTTTATCATATTGATCACTACGGATGTCGTTACTGCACTTAGTGAGTGCACTGAAATAGATAGCGGGTTTGAGGTTAGTGGTTCGAGTCCTGTTACATTGCCCTCAAGTTTACTTTCGAGCAATCCGTATTGTGTGTTTGAGTCTTCAGTGATTTGATTGCTTTTTATGCTGCTCTTCAAGCGAACCTGTCCTGAACTAATCGTTTCATTTCCACATTCCTACCACACCTTACACACCTTTAACATATTCTAAAATTAGTCAACCCCTACAGTTCATGTCCTCGACCCTTCTTTTCATAACTACGTTTGCTATTCCTGGGAGTCTTAGCATGTGTCCTACGAACCTATGTTTGCTTTTCATTAGCAGTCGCTAGAAACATCTCTCCTCTCTTTACGCGTCTTAATACCTTTTATTTGTTACTCTATATACCCATCTGATCTTCATCATTGTGCTGTAACACCACATTTCAAATTCTTTTATTCTCCTCTTTTCTGCTGCTCCAACACTCCACGTCTCACGTCCATAGAGCACCACACTTCAGACAAAGGCTTTCAAAAATGGCTTCCTAATACTTAAATTATAATTGATGTTAACAAATTCCTTTTCTGTAGAAATGCTTTCCTTGCCCGAACCAACCAACTTTTATATCCTATTTGCTTCGCCCTTATTTTAGCCTCTCACCTTAAAATTTGACTTCCATAGGGGATTTTGATTTATTTATTTATTTATTTATTTATTTTGTTTTACATTTGTTGATTATCATCATGAGTTCTTCCATGGGTAATCTTACTGGTTGTTTTCCAGACTCATTAAGTGACATTATTCATCTTCTATGGTGATGATTGAGATGGTGGTTGTTGTTTTAAGGGACGGAATATCTAGATCATCATTCTGCTCTTAGTGACGATTTAGACAAGGAATGGTAGCGTAGCATAAAGTCATTCACATGTCCTGGATAATTACTTTAATCTAATATACAATCATTGCTCAGTACAAACATTAGAAAGTTTGTGATGGTCATATGAGACATTGGAGTCTATATAATTAGGTTTGAAAGTAATATAAAAAAAAATATCTCAATACTTGTTCATAAATGTTTTTTCGAGCCAAGTTAACTACTTAACATTAGTCCAAGCAAGCGGCGACACTTCGTCCACCGTCCTACACGACTTGACTTGGTCCCATTTAATTTCACGATAAGAAAAAAACACGAACTGTTTTGAAATCTTGTGACAAGTTATCGCGTCACGCAAGCTTACCTTGCGGTGACCTGGGTTTCTATATTATTGTATACGTCCTTTGCATTATGGATGAAATGAACGACTCGCATGCACTTGCTGAGCTGGTGGTGCCACCTGCTGCGTACACACATTTAGATTTATTCCTAGCAGCTGAGATTCACTTGTACGTGCTATGTTTTGGAAAACTGGTTTCTAGATAATGCACACAATATGATGCCAGACTCCGATCTGAGGAGTTTCAGATCGATTCTTCTTCGTACAAATTAATTCTATGATATTTCTGAATATTTGTTTACACTTAGCCCTAGACTCTTATTTATTCAGTCCATTACAGATTCCTCTTCATGTAGTGCCGACTCCTAACAAAGGTTGTCGCTTATCTTGATTTTAAATTGGAACTTGGAGGAGACATCTTCCCGAAGCAGTCACTGGATTACTCATACACGGTGTCTTCCACAGGCGAGAACAGAGTTTTCTGAGTTTTTTTTGAAGAGCTAGTTAGCTACCCTGCACTTTAAAAAGTTCCAATTGCTGTTTAAATTGGTGGATTAGCTCGTCGTGGTTATCAGTCCATTGTACGAAATGTATTTGATAACCTGAGTTATAGCGATGACTGCAGTGGTATGATTAGCTATGAATTTTGGACTGTGGTCGGCTGTTTCAAATGTCTAATATCCAGGTTATACCGGCCATGGCGGACGAGAGCATTAACGTGTTAACTCATGCCTCACTGGCATCAGCAGAGCGTGGGTTTGAATCCCACCTCGGCGGTCCTGAAAATGGTTTCGTAGTTTCCCATTTTCACCACCAGGCAAATACCGGGACGGTTTCTTTCAATAGTTCCACGGCCGATTTCCTTCCAAACTCCCTTTTCTGACCCGTCGTGAAAAAAATACATGGCCATTGGCTGCATTAATAACATTATTATTAATATCTAGGTTATCAACTCGTTATTTGATGGATGCGCCTTGAGACTCAAAATAAGGTATGTGGAGTGAGTGTGAATAAACCTAGGGAAATCCAGACTCAATATAGCCACCGTCGATGCTAAAATTCGAAACTCGGAATTCCCAGACCAGTCGTGAAGCGTACCTTCTTAGTTCATACCTCTCGAACGCATGCTAATTGATCAATTGATCCCACTAGCCTATTTGGTTCCTGGCTGTCCTCACTACCCGCCACTCTCTCTCTCGCACCAGGTAGTGGTTCGGCTCGCTTATACTAGCTCAGAAGCTCGACCAGCTTGCAGTTGAGTTTGGGATGCATGTGGGTCGTAAAGAAAGATGATGTGATAAATGAAATGATACCATTGATTAATGTTGCGAGAGTTTTTACCCTTATTTCAGACAATGTACCAATCAACTATTCTTGTAGATTCAGTTATCTTTCTCCTTTCAAACTTTGATACATCACTTTCTGCTCATTACAGCTAATGAAACTTCCTCAATCTATTTTATAAGTCGTTTACGTATCCATGTGCTTCAGACTTAAGAGATTAAGATTTAAGAAAAATAAAACGTCACACCCAGTCCGGTTTGTGGCAAATTGGTTAGCATGCCAGGATTTGGCCGGATTAGGGCCGAGACGTGGAGATTTTATTTTCGTATTAGGCTGTAGTCACATCGAGGGAAAAATAATAGTGTTCAGTATCGTTTGCAGTGCCATACGAAATGCAAGCAGACATATATCAACCTTGCTGGTAACAACGCCAGTTGGGCTGCATACAACAATATTATTAGGGGCAGCTGATTCACCTGGTATATCTGAAGAACTCTTCTGACTTCGAAAGAAGAATTTATCGAAATGCGTATGGTTATAAATACTGGTAAAACTCAATGGAAGCAGAGAGAAAATACATCAAGTTCTCACTAGCCCATGGTGTATATAAAATAAACTTTCATTCGTCTATTTATGTAAGTCTTATTTCCGATGGCTTTGTTACGTTTCTCTGTTGCAGTCACATTTTATCGTTCGTGAGGAAACCCGTTAAGAAAACGAAGAAAATAAGAATAAAACAACACCCTCGCAATCTTGCGAGATCGATATACAACATACTCGACAAGAACGTCATCAATATCGAGATCACACATGCAGCAAACTATTAAACAATCCGTACAGGGTGCTCCATACATTTAAGATATTGCATAGCAAGGTAGCCGAGTGCATTGAGTCACGCTTCTCGCCTGAAAAAGGATCTGCAGTTTGAAGATAAAAGTTTGAATCCTGACATTGCCAGGAGGATTTCCACACTCACCTCACTAATATGACGGGATGATACTAGGACATCTATTCAAGTTATGAATATAAAAATTCAGTTATTCTCTCCTCTGAAGTCACCGCAATAACACTAGTTATCAAACAAATTCCATAAGCAAACCAAGATACGTTGCTGGTAACCAGGCATGCTTTAAACCCTTATTTGAAGAAAAATTAACAACAATAACTTCAGATGGGCTCATCTTTAGCTGAGATTTAATTTCGTCATGTACTCATCAATTGTGTCAACCACGGTAGCTCCGCGTACCAAGGCCCTGCGAACTGTATAGATGAGTGGGCTGGAGCTACATCTTCGGTCATCCTTGAAGATGGTTTTCTATGATTTCCCATTTTCAACTCCGGGCGTATGCCGGGTAATATACCACGGTCGATTCCTTCTAATTCATTGCCAAATTTCATCTTGGTTCATTTTATATCTCTTGAGATTTGCATCAGGAGGAGCATTAGGCCGTAAAACCATCCAACACATAGAGGTTCACCCCACTTCATCCTAGATCTCGTTGAAACGAGAGTTATATGGGGTAGGCATGTATCGATTATAAAACGTATAAGTGAGCTTTAGCGAGCTCACATCATAAGTGACATCGTAGTGGGATGGATTATTCCCACCCTTCAAAATTTTTACATCCTCATCAGAGAATTGAACCCGCAAAGTTTAGGTCATAGTCGAAAGATATAGCCCTGATCTACTAATGGAGCAAGCAAACCCTATGCATCAGTCCAAATTATACGTGTAGATATTCGCCAAGCACTGTACTCGCGGTGAACACATATCACAATGAATTAGGAGTCATTTTAAAATGTCCTCTCTGTTTCCTATGAAATGACGTGTTGATACAAAGGGTGCATATTTAATGTGTATTCTTGTTCAGTCGAGAACATGATCTCAGCGAGCTGTCTTGTTCATTTGTCGCGTAATTATTGAAGATCGCTAACAGGTTTCGGACTACGTTACGTCAGCTGCCATTGTGTCTGGTACTCATGAAGTACATTGCTGATGTGAGTGAAATGCTTCTCGTGGAATGCCGAAAGACAACTTGTTAAAGAAACATCGGGATGACAAGAAATTACAATTTGAGACTTGACATGAAGAAAGGACGTAACTGCCAAGAAATAGGCTACTGTGATAGTTATGGCCCAGATATACAAGGTCCATTCAGAAATTAAGTTTTTTTTTAATGAAACAGAACATAGTTACATGAATAACATTATTGGCGCCAGATACAGCAATGTTTGAGTTATTTTTCGATTTAATCACCACCAGAATTGAGTCACCTGTCATATCGAGGGATTAACTTTTGTACTTCTGTGTTAACGAAGTCTTCTTCCTTGGAATGGAACCTGCATGTAACATTCGTCATCAGGTCCTCGTGAGTGTGAAAATGATGACCGGAGGACAGGAATTTCTTGAGGTGCAAGAAAATATGGAAATCGCTGGGAGCAAGATGAGGACATAAACTGTTGTACTGAGGAGTTTGTCTTGCAGCTGTTTGATCATCCACCGTGCAGTCCACCGTTCGAATCCCACCTCGGCTGTCCTAAGAATAGTTTTTGTAGTTTCCTATTTTCACCACCAGGCATATGTCAGGGTGGGTCCTTTCAACATACCCAAGGTCGACTTCCTTCCAAAATCTCTTCCCTGGCACTTCCTTAATTAGACCCAACTTTGCGGTTAACTGGGCGTTCTTGCGACGGTAGAGGAATGATCCCTCCCTGAGCAAAGCCAAGCTGGGAGGAAAAGCGATTAAGAAAAATAAATGAAAACTAAAGATGAGAAGGAATTATGATATCACACATAAATGTATTACTCTACGCGCAGCAGTTCCTAACCTGGGGTACGTGTACCCCTTGGTGGTATGCAACAAACCGGTTGGGGGTACGCTAAAATAAACGGTAATGGCAGGCGTCATGTTGCCATCGTACGTGTCAGTAGTAATGTACCGGCATGCAGTGCCGTCTTATTGAGGCACGCCAAGGTCAATGCGCCCCCTCGACAACCCACCCTACCCCAACCCCAGTCACTTTTACCGCTGCACTGATATTGCCTTGATTTGTCTATTTTTGCCAAACTAATCGCTAGAATTAATTGGTTTTCAATAAAATCAAATTTAAAACATCTTATGTACTGTGATTGTTTATTTCCCTCAGCTAAATCTCCGTACATCTTCATTTATATAAAGTGAATAACAGTGAAATTGAAAATTGTATATAGCATTTTATTAAGCCTCCGTGGCTTAGGCGGCAGCACGCCGGCCTTTCACCGCTGGGTCCGTGGTTCAAATCCCGGTCACTCCATGTGAGATCTGTGCTGGACAAAACGGAGGCAGACAGGTTTTTCTCCGGGTACTCCGGTTTTCCCTGTCAAAATTTCATTCCAGCAACACTCTCCACTATCATTTCATTTCATCTGTCATTCATTTAATCATTGCCCCAGGGGAGTGCGTCAGGCCTTGGCAGCCGGCACAGTTCATATCCTCGCCGCTAGATGGGGGCTTCATTCATTCCATTCCTAACCCGGTCGGAGACTGGAAGCAGGCTGTGGATTTTCATTTTCATATATCATTTTATTGAAATGAAATGTATTCTAACAGCAAACAAATAATAATAAAAATGTAAGTTATACTGTATTCAAATAAATAAGTTATAAATAGTTGTAAGTTATGCTTTATTATTAATGTTTTTATTAATTTATGTACATATTTCCCGTAAAATATTAACGTTTTAAAAGTTTACTTTTAAGGGGGTACAATTTTAGAAAAAATATGTGTAAAGGGGTACGGGATGAAAAAAATGTTTGGGAACCTCTGCTCTACAGAAATGTAATATACTCGTACATTTATTAGATCCTTTTCATTAAGCTCTACTGTGAGAGATGACTGAAAATCGCTGAGAATTGCCTGCTTCAAACTTTACTACTGTCTTTGGGCCCCGATATTGATGAGTAAACTACTAGAGGGAAGGAGACTGCACGTTTCAGAATGGTTCTTCAGCAAGCCCTGTCTAGTCCATGGTTTAATGACTCACGTTGTTCGCTACCATGAGGCAACCTAGAATTTTAGACCACTGCCACCTCCTTCCCCATTCTATCATTATTTACAAGACACACCTACTACAGACTTGTCATCAGTACACAGAGCTGATAACCATTATGTACACGCCCTTGAATAAAACAAACAAATAAAGCTTTTCCTTATGATCACCACATGGCGCAGTGGTTAGCATTCTTAGTTTTCACCTCTGTGGTCTGGGTTAGAGTTTTGGCAACGTTAGGAAATTTAATTGTGCTCTAAAGGACTAGAACGTGGTATACTCAGCCTCGTGACACAAATCAGAGAATAGGTGGGTTCAATTCCTACCACATCTCCGTGTTTACCACGTCTATTCAAAGCAAATGCCTGGATGGTGCCTAAGTCAGTTCCACGGTCATCTTATTCCCAAGTCCTACGCCCTATTACAAATACATACACTAATACAGCCATCAAAATAACACAGGTTATTAGACTAATCCCACACATAATCAACTAAATAATACTGGTAACCATGATGTACTTAAATGCAACAATGACAACAATGTCAATAAAATATTTTCCTTACACCATGAAATTAAGTTGCAAACTTCGTTCGATTTTGATTTTCCTGCTCCTTACTGTTTCATGTCATGGATACCACCATTGCTCCTTTGTATTGCTGGTAGACAAGTAGGGAGATGTCGCGTAGGTGTTGCAAATTAGCTAAGTGGAGCAAGCGGTTTAACCAGTTATCTTAAATCAAGCGGCTGTCATCGGATCCAAATTACGGTTAATAATGCTACCTTATCTAGTGTCCCTTTCAGGAGATCGTATGTTTCATTCTGCTTCACCATATATTCATGCTGTATATCAGAGGATTCAAATGGTACCTCACTACCTTCAGGAGCATTATGAACAATGGGCTGGATGTATGGCAAATTTGATGACAATAAGTGAAAGAGAAATAGATGCATTTATGAAGATTTTTAATGTCTAATTATTTAACAGCTTATTTTGAATGAGCTAAGTTAGAAACGTGCCGGTCATGTGGTGTTGGGGTAGGCCGTCTGCGTCGCACTCGGATTCCGGGATTGTTCCCGGCTCCGTCAGGGAATTTAGAAACTAACGTGAGGGCTGGAACGGGGTGCACTCAGCCTCGTGAGGACAATTGAGTATCTGTCTGACAGTGAGGTGGCGCCCCGTACACGGAACCCAAGATTAACCGTCGAGAGTACTGTACCCGACGCGCTGACAACGCGTCACCCCATAATCTGCAGGCCAAATGGCTGGGCAGCGGTCGCTTGTTAGACCTAGGCCCTTCATGGGCTGTAGTGCCACGGGGTTTGTTTTTTAAAGTTAGAAACACAATTTACCTAGGCGTACCTAGGTAGCCTATATTAATTACAATACTGTTCTTTGCTCTTTTGAAACGAAAATCTAAAATACTAGGACTAATAAAAAGTCAGCAGCCAAAAATAACTCATGAAGGGAAAATTGTCAACATTTGAGTGGTCCTGTATAATTAGATACTGTCAGAAACATGAACGTTGATTGGGTAGGAATACACAGATACAGTTAGCAAGGCAGAGGGAGTGTAGGCTTGTATTGATAAACCTACTTGATATTTGTGAGGATGTGTTTCAAACACTGGTAACCGTAAAAATAATAAAAGAACCAACAGGTGGAACACATTAGATGGGGATTTTAGTTGTCTAACTTTTTAAGGTACTCATGGAAAACATGAACATCTATAAATTTTATTGAATGTGGTTATAAATAAATAAATTAATAAATAAATAAATAAATAATTAAATAAATAAATAAATAAGCCATTAAATAAATAATAAATAAATAGATATATAAATGAATAAATGAACGAATGACTGAATACGTAAATACAGCGAATGGATAAATGAATCAGTAAATAAATAAATATGAAATAAATATATATCAATGTTTAAATGTACATAATTGCATCGAATATTAACAAGTTACGTAACAACAGGTTTTGAGGAAATTACTACATTTTTATATTTTAAAAAGTATTTACTATGCTGAATGTATATGTTTTATTTGCCCATAGTATAGTCCTCAAAGTTATCAAACATTGGATTAACACTAAGTTTATCTCACTTTGAAGCAACACAGCACGCTTGGTTGGATAGGAAATTGCATCTCTGTAATAGGCTTATAAACACTTGTGCGTAGTAACCCGCTATCCTGGGTTTTCTTCGGATTGCCTCTCTCTTACACTCACACTGCAGGGCTGTACTTATTTTGAGGCGCTGGTTACTTATATAAATTATATCCGCTGATAATTATAGTTACACGTCTACAGAACACACAATTAAACAGGTTATCCAACCATTCATGCAATTCGTTATATACAGAGGTGTCCACTGTGTGGCGTAGTGACTCACATTCCTGTTTGTCACTCTGGAGACTGGGGTTCGCTTCCCAGCTCTGCCAAGAAATTTAATCCTGATCTGAGAACTGTAACGGTTACTCTCAGTCTTGTGAGGCTGAACAGAGAAGATAAGTTATTCACTTGTCCACTTTACAATACAAAATATCTTTTTATTTATATATTTTGATACATGTTTCGGCCCTGTGAGCCTTCTTCAGTCAAAATCAGTAAAATTCTCCTAGATCATTCTAAAGGTTGGTCTCTCATATTATTTTTTTTGTAAATCAATTTTACATCGTCAGGATGCTTAAAATACATGAATATAAAATGCTTAAAGAAATTAAAAGATTTAAAAATGCACGAAATTTTGAAACGTGGGCTCCATTCTTGTTAATCTATTTTCAAAACGAGGGACAGAGAACAGAGAAGAGATTGGTCCAATTCCCACCTCATCTATCATAAATGGGATTTCCGTGTTTTTCCATTTCAAATCCAGACAAATAGTGGCTGAATTGAGGCCACGGTAGCCTCCTACCCACATCCTAGCTACAATTTGAACCACACTAGTACAGCCATCACCATAACACCGGTTATAAGACAGATTCCACACCCACACCCAAGTACTCGGGGCTACATGCCCATGATCACACAAAGTCCCTAAATGGATAACCACTACAACCACCACCACCACCACCACCACCACCACCACCAGCAACAACAACAACAACAACAACAACAGTAACATATACAGAGGTGAGAATCTGTACGTCCATCGGTAGACGAAGCAGCACAAGATATAACCGCATTATATTGATTTATGTTACAGAATGTACGCTTGTCTCCAATAATATTCTAATCTCTCTCGAGATTTATGTGCACCATATTTATTTTATCCACAGTATGAGAATTGTCGATAGCCCTTCTATCTCTCTCCCTTCAATATTTATGTTCTGTTTCTTTTTTAAATAAGACCATATTTCAGAGAAAATAGTCTTAAGCTTCTTGAGAAACAAGAAAAATACTTATACTTGTCTATAAAAAAGTTTGTACGTAAGGACGTTTTACATAATAGAGTAAAAACTTTGATTGCCTTTGTAGCAGTGGCCGTAAAGCTTGGGGGCGTGTAACGTCTTCTCCTATCGACGTACAGTATATTGGCTAAATCAACTGCTATAAAGGAAATTGACTTTACTACGCATCTGGGAAAAGGGAAGAAAAATCAAACATTGCTGCTGGTGCAATGTTTCTTTTCTTTTTATTTTAAGATCAGGGTGGTTAAAATAAAAATCTTCCGTTACGTTTGGTACTTAAGTTGATCATAACGTGCTTTGTTGATATAGGTCCAAAACAACTGATAACATCTCGTTATTGATTTCTTCTTTATTTGGCCCCACACGTTTCCGCTTCCTCCCCTTCTTATGTGTTCGCCGTATGCTGGTGTGGTCATTAACATAACGTTAGAAACAATTCATATTTGACGTTATAGTCGGTACTAAGTGGTTCATAAACTGTCAAGCTTTATGAATAATTCTATTCGTAAAAGTGTACACGCATTACTGTCAGCATACTGACCACCAGCATGGTCGTTTACTAACCTTAAACTCCTTTATAGCTAAGGTAATTGTAATAATAATCATAATAATAATCATAGAGGCCTGTTTGCCATCTCTTGATGAATACAGTACATTTGCATTTGTCAGTTGGCACAGGCTAGAGTAAAAGGTGGCTTTTCACCGATGTCTCAGTCTCACTCATGGCTGTGATTATATGGAAGCTACTGAGGTATGGGTGGTGCTTAGTAATGGCATTCAAGGCACAGTCAGTGCCTGTGAATGCTGTGAAAGGTTAAACTCATAGGGTTAGGACTACTGTTCTGACTCAGTGAGGAAAGCAATGACAAACTACCTCACTCCTCTTCTTGCCTAGAACGCCTCAAAATAGCGCTGCCTTGGGTTTTTGTGGGTATCTCCTCACATAACGTAACGGCGGTACTTTTTGAGGATCCAACCAGCCTTTGGGCTGACTACCTAACAGACAGAGAATAATAATAATTATTTTAGCGTATGGCTTTTAGTGCCGGGAGTGTCCGAGGACATGTTCGGCTCGCCAGGTTTGTAGCTGCTCCGAGACGGACACTCAATGGGTGAGCTACAAGTACCGTTGGGGAGGAAAGTTGGAATGTAAGGACGAGGAGTTGGAAGGTAGCGGCTGTGGCCTATAGTTTAGGGACCAACCCCGGCATTTGCCTGGAAGGAAGATGGGAAACCACAGAAGACCATCTTCAAGGTTGCCGGCGGGGGGATTCGAACCTCCTTGCCTCCCGGATGTGAGCGACTGCCAGCAGTCATGCCGTAACGACCACGGCTAACTCACCCAGTAGTAATAATAATAATAACAATAATATATATTTTTTTTTTTGAGGGAAACCGTTGGGAAATCTTCAAAAGACAGATTGCAAGCTTCCGGACTTACAACTGTGCAACCCACTAACCCTATACTTGGCTTAAGACCACCCCGGAACTGCCTGTTCAGCCTTACTTCAGGGTGGAGCCACTGTTACGACCAGAGGTCTCAGTCAATTTCATTAAACGTGATGATAATGAAATCATCTTCACTGTCTTCAGCAAACAATCTTCTCGGCTCCTCTTCTTTTTTTGTTTTTAGCCGCTCAGAGATGTAGACAGCAATAATAATAACAATAACAATAACAATAATAATAATAATAACAACAATAATAATAATAATAATAATAATAGAATAGCAGACCTTTATGGACGGAGGAAAGAAAGCACTCTCTCTCGTTTCAAGGGGCCTAACATCTAGGTTATCGGCCGAAAGAAAGCCGGCTCATAGTCAGAATATCAAGCAGTATAGGAATAGGAGAAAACAAAAGTCCCAAGCGACGAGAAGATACGAGTCCCGTGGTCCTCAGTAGGGCCAATCGACAAATAATAATAATAATAATAATAATAATAATAACGGATTACGTTTTACGAGCATGTGGCCTGGATGACGTCAACACGATTAACTTACCGCATTTTCACTTTTCTTCAAGAGAGAAAGACAAAGAGAGCCTGGTTCAGTCAGATTGAAAAAAATCTGGGAGGGATTGGGATCTGAATTTATCCAGGAACTTGACCACCTTAATGGAAACTCTTCAAACATCGGAGTTTCCAACCTAAAAAGACGCTGAAATATGGAAAGGCGTGGACAAAAGAGAGAAAGAAACAACACCGTCTACAAATGAAGGGATAGTGGACAAATTTTAAAGCTGAAAGGAAACAGTTGAAATGACGTGGTCATTAGTTGGCCAAAACGAAACAATAATAATAATATATTTTATTATCTATGCTTGCAGGATGTGTGTCGGTGATTGTTTCCTGACGTTTCGGCTGTCATTGGATCAGCCTTAATCATGGGTACGAGTTCGTGTCTGTACTCAAACGTTAAGCCTGGATAATAAAGTGGACAGCGACCGTGAAAGCCCACAATAATAATAATAATAATAATAATAATAATAATAATAATAATAATAATAATAATTTCACATCTATGGATATGTATTTAAAACCTACGCCCAGAAAATCAATAAATATAACAATTTAGCTGAGGATAAACAAATGTTGGAAAACAGGGTTAAGGTTAGGATACATCCCTTCATAATATCGGCCCCACGGCGTATTAGGGCTCGTTAAATCGTACACCAGGATTGTGCGCGCAGCTGCAGCAAATGAACATCATGGTCATCTAGTCCTGTGTACTTGGGTGTGTGTAGAATATATCGGGTAACGTGTGTTATTGTGGTGTTTTTGTAGTGTGTGTATTTCTAATTGAGGCGGGGATTGGGTAGGAGGAGGCTGTGGTCTTACGTTAGGAGCCATCCTTACACTTACCTGGAGGAGAAGTGGAAAACCACGGAATATAACATTTAGTATAGCTGACTGCCTCACGAGGCTTAGTGTACCCCGTTCAACCTCTCAGACTAGAATTCACTTGTTTAGCAGAGCCGTGAATCGAAACCGGGCCTCAGGGGTGATAGCGAAAGAATGCTAGCCTCAACTCCACGCGGTGGTCCGTATCGAGCAACTTAACGAGGTAGATTGCACTTCGAGGTTCTTGTTAGGAGAGGACACTCTACCACCAATTCACCAAAGAAGCCACTTCAGAAATAAAAGCTTTTGGCATCCGAAAAGTATATTTTCCTTTTAATATGAATTGCGGTATCATGATCCTAACTGGTTAAGAATTCCATAACCACTTCTTACTTTCGGTAGAAAAGTATTAACAAAACATAATCATTTTGAATGTGGCTTTAAAGAATGCATACGTGCTAGTGTGATCGAACATCTGTTAAAGATGGGCATTGTTTTTTCCTTCATTCTAGACAACCAATCATGGCTTAACCACGGCAATCCGTAAAATGTTGACTAAAGTAGCCATTAGAGCGATATGAAGCATCACAAAATGAATGATGAAATGGCCTGCGGTTAGAATGGGCGCAACAGTGTGAAACATTGTCGGTAAAAACACATTGCTAGTGAGGAAGGCTTAGATAATGTATTCCATCCAGTTTAACAGTGCCACCCCAGCTATTAGCATGGTAATGCTCCTGTCCCCTGTTATTGGTCAGCTTTAAATGGCCCTTCATGAGGAACATGCTTCTCATGACGACATGCTTCCATCAAGACACACAATTTTCAGTACATAAAAGCTCCCATAGTGGCCGCCCAGAATAGCTCTTATGAGCTGCACCATGTAGTTGACACTCCTCCGTTAACTAGTAACTGGAGTTATATTATTACTTCTATTATAATAATATTTCCACTTTAAGGGATACTTGTACGGTCGAGTACAACCACTCAAACAAAGAAGTCTGAGGGCTGGAACGGGTGTTATTCAGCCTCGCGTGGCAGAACTAGTAACAGGACAATTTTTCTTTTCTTTCTTTCTTTCTTTCTTTCTTTCTTTCTTTGATTTTAGGGGCAGATGACCAGACTGTTTCACACCTTAAAATACTACTACTACTACAACTACTACTAATAATAATAATCATCATCATCATCCTTTTTCTTTCTTTCTTTTTTTTTCTTTCTTCCCTTTAAGTGGCAGTCGTCAAGCCTCAAACATGTGCAATGGATAGCTTATGTGAGTTGATTTTTGCTCAAATGACAACCTACGTATCAATTAAACATGCCTGAGACTCGCAACTGTCCTCAGTATGAATGCGTAATAGGTGTTGACCGGCCAGAAACTGTGGCAATAACTGTAGACATTTCCAATCTAGACTGAAAATATTTCTATCTTTGTATAATCTTTGTGCTTCATGGCCAGTCATTATAACGAAACAATTTGAAAATGTGTTTTCCTTCGGAAATGGAATTTCCTAGTGAAATTGGATAAGGAACCAATTTAGAATAATGATAATTTGTGTTCCAGCTTTGTGACTGGTCTCATATTTCCATGATTGAAGTAGATAAATAGTGTAAATTTATGTCGTTGGAATTGGTATAAAATAAAGAAGACGTTGTAGTGTTACAGAGACGCGTGCTTCACATTCTCATATGTGGTCTAAATTTTAAGACTTTCATCGTGTTGTTCTTCATTTGTCTTGGGGAGGACGTGTCCTATCAGCAGTAATATAAGCATTAGAACATAAGAAGAAGGGACTAAAATATCTGCTATATAAATAAATAAATAAATAAATAAATAAATAAAAAATATAAATAAATAAATAAGTGTATTGACACTTGATTGGGGACCAGTTAGTACTTTCCACTATGAACGTTTACATTTTCAGCTATTCCATTTAGAGTTATTAGGATTTTGTAGTTTATTAACTAATTAAAATTAATTAACAGAAAGGAAAATGCATGCTTTAGGGGATTATCACTCCATCATGATCAATTTATTCCAGGAGCCTAGACGAGTGAACCATGGCACAGTACTCAGTTCATTGCCCACGGTATAAGTATTTGCAATATTTGAGCGGAAATTAATTCTATGAACTGTTTGGCGTTAGTCTCTCCGCAAGTATCATGGGTTTCACTAAATGTGTAATTTGTTTGCAGAAGGATATCAAAATAATTCCTAGCACATAGTAAATATAACCTAAATATATCAGCAAACTGTTACAATGGATACGGTTAGAAGATACAATAATACAACTGGTGTGTAAAGACTAAAGAGTCATTATCAATGCTTACAATTGGCTGGCAACTATCCGATTTAAATAAATTAGAATATTAGTTAAGGATATTAAGAAGGCGATGGAAAATAAATGAGTCCCCCTCGACGGTAAAATATAAACATGGTGATCAGACTGAAAGTTACACCATGTAGGTCACAAGGCTGTGATTAAAACCGAATGGAGCCCTATTGTGCCGAAGACACACAGAATGATTCCAAGCAATATGATCAAACACACTACGTGCAATTCTCGGATGTAACCTCAATCAATGGATGAATGGTGTTTCCAGCTGATCAATATAACATACCTCATGTATATATTGCCAATATTTAAATTTCTAATGTAAATTGACCGCCAATTTGAAACATGGGAAAATATTCCAGTAAATTAATTTGAGGAAAGAAAAATCATCCCATGGATTTAATGACTAATGTTAACCAGGAGACATGCATTGGGTTGCCAATTTCATGCTGTAATGCGTGCCTTCACATTTCTAACACAGCGTGCTGCGGAATTGTGCCCCTCTATTCCCCATCTGCAAACAAGCGAACTCCCAGTACCAAGGGTGCCAAATACGCAGTAGGCCTATATCCCACTTAGAGACATGGGATGGGAGATGTGTTTCAAAACAAGTGGTATGCTGAGATCGCTGAAATTTCCAATCAATTTAAGGAAAGTAACAAATGTAATTCGTACTATAGTAGTCTACCTAGGTTAATGCTACAGCTACAGCTATGTAACTGGTATTAATGAGCTCAGCCATAGCAAAATATTGTCCCTTCTAAAAATGTGGGTTTATCCTTTTCCACATCCCCCAGCCTACTCTATTTGAAATCCTTAATAACGTAACTATTTGGATATTCAACTCTGCTAGCTAAAACACTGATTACTAGTAATAATTTACGATTGCACAGAGTTTTATCTAGAAGTGTCAAATATATTTACATTCCTCAATTGTTTTTAATGGGAATATAGAAGACATTAGTCCCAAAGGGTTTTAGTGCAATTGGGCGTACATTAAACTCAGGTAGGTTCAGTGAACTGACCAAGATACTCGAAAATTTTACAATTGGATCTTTCCGGTCAAGTGCCCTTCCATTTTATGTGTTTTATTTACCATTCTATAAATCAATGTGTAGTAAGGCGATATTTTTTAAATTCATTAATATACGCGAAAGATTTACATGGCAAGATTGAAGCCTAAATTCTTATATTTTACAATGAATTTGAAGCTTTTAATTCTAGAAATGTCCGTGGTAAGATATCGAATTATTAAAACAAAAAATAATAAACAAAAAATAAAAAACAAAAAATAAAATAAAAAATAAAAATAAAAATGAAATTAAAAATTAAAATTAAAATATAATGAAAAATAAAAAAAATAAAAATAAATGAAAATAAAAATAAAAATACAAATACAAATACACATAAAAATTAAAATTAAAATTAAAATTAAAATTAAAATTAAAATTAAAATTAAAATTAAAATTAAAATTAAAATTAAAATTAAAATTAAAATTAAAATTAAAATTAAAATTAAAATTAAAATTAAAATTAAAATTAAAATTAAAATTAAAATTAAAATTAAAATTAAAATTAAAATTAAAATGGAAATTAAAATTAAAATTAAAATTGAAATTGAAATTGAAATTGAAATTAAAATCAAAATCAAAATCAAAATCAAAATCAAAATCAAAATTAAAATCAAAATCAACATTAAATTAAATTTAAAATTAAAATTAAAATTAAAGATAAAGATAAAGATAAAGATAAAGATAAAGATAAAGATAAAGATAAAGATAAAGATAAAGATAAAGATAAAGATAAAGATAAAGATAAAGATAAAGATAAAGAGAAAGAGAAAGATAAAGATAAAGATGAAGATGAAGATGAAGATGAAGATGAAGATGAAGATAAAGATAAAGATAAAGATAAAGATAAAGATAAAGATGAAGATGAAGATGAAGATGAAGATGAAGATGAAGATGAAGGTGAAGATGAAGATGAAGATGAAGATGAAGATGAAGATGAAGATAAAGATAAAGATAAAGATAAAGATAGATAAAAAACAGAAAAATATTAAAATTCGATTCGACTATCAAATAGGTTAGAAGTTTGCTGGCAATTTACCTCTTCCCTTTAAAATGATTGTCCTTTGGACCTTGTTTTAAGGGTCGTGTCGAAAAGTCTACACCTGTAGAGAATTCTTGATGTCAATACCTGGGACCCCCACATCCTACTCACTCTCTCAGAAGACTCCTGCAGTGTTTGGGCACTTTTAACATCACTTTGCACGCTTCTCTCCGCATGTCGTCTTTCTCTTCTGCCCTCTGTCTCTGTCACTCTACTTCTATCTCTTGTCTCTCTGTGTTGTTGCAGTGGGCTTCAGTGGCTTCGTGGTTTTTCCGTCCTGACTCTTCACCACTCACCTGCACCAGTACCAACACCAACACTACTACAACCACCGGTAGCACCAGGACTACCAACACTAGCAGTAACAACAGTGACCGACAGTTCAGCTTAGCGCCCACCATTTGCACGGTAATGATTCACTTGTGTTATTCTTATGTTCCTTACCCCGATCACCGCTACCCTGCACTGCACGGCTTGCCATGTCAACAATTGCTAGTTTAGAAGTGATGATGGTGATACATGTTTTGGAGGCAGTGCTGCCAACATCTTGAAGTCGGCTTATCAGCCAGAAAGGGTTTTTTCTAGGTATATTGAGTATTGAGTGTTTCAAATTAAACATATTGTTCTGTAGATATGCAGGGTCTTAAAAATGAACGATCAATCATTATTAAAGATAAATGTACCTCTCTCATAGAAGACTAAGGGTGAATATAATCGTGATACAGGAACATCATTTTGACTAGGTCCACGACAAATTTCTATGAACTAGCGTAGTTCTTTCACTCACTGAGGGCAGCACTTAGCGATGAACTGTACTCAAATGAGTGCAGCAATCGGTGTTCTAGTGTGTATGAACTAATTTTTTTTGAGCTGAACTTGTAAACTATATGGGATTATAGCAGCAATGATTTAATTACGATTTAGCAATCTAACAGAAATTCAACAAACACTGGGTCACCAATATTCATTGCACCAGAATGGGCAAGATTACAAACGGTGGTTTAAAATATCACCAGAGACATATTTCGAGAACCAGAGGTACACAATGAGACATTTATTATTATTATTATTATTATTATTATTATTACCATTATGATTATTATTATTATATGACAGGTTGTTCTGATACCTATGTAGTAGACTATTCAACTAAAGAAGGATACTGTCGATCAGATATTTTCAATTTCTTAGTTTAATTGTCTAGTCAGGCTATATAACCTAGCAAACTTTCGGTTGATTGGCAAATTACATATTTTGACCAGATTCAGCCAGAAAATTAGTGGAAGAAAATGGCGGTTCTATGCATATTTAGGTATGAGGAGATGTTTTATCAATCCACAACACAACACAACCAAAGGAAAAAGTGTACAGTAATGAATCAATTATTGTGGAAACAGAAAAAATCAATTTTATACCATTTTTGGAATTTTGCTGATTCATTTAGTAAAAAATAATGCACCTCCATTGGTGTTAAAATTTACAATGTCACGGTCTTCCTTAAAATATGATGTATAATATACAGGCATACAGCACTTCAAGTATTTCGTGTTCCATGCAGAAAATAAGTAAGTCATCGGAATTTCTTTTCACTCCAGTAACATTTATAGTGTTAGCCTAACTTATTGAATGAGAAAACTGGTCAGCTGTTCAGTTAACCTGAGGGATGGCAGCAGATATCCTCATCCCTTTTCTTAAATACACCACTATTGCTATTCGATTATTGTCTGAGTGTGAGTGCCATTTCGGAAAGTGGATAGTATTGTGATTACTTGTATTGCTGTTTTAAGTTAAACTTTACTTGTAAACCGTAGTTAATTAAAATTTATACAATGTGGGGGTAAGAAGTGGCCAGATGATTTCGTGAAGAAAACTATACTTTATTATTTAATATTTCAAAAAAAAAAAAAAAAATTCGAGCATTTGCACATTGATAAGTGCAAATACAATGTATCAAATTCTCGCGGCACCTGCCAGATTCCCGAGCCAATTTATTATAATTACACACACTATTACAGTAACCACAAGAAAACAGGTTATCAGACAAATTGAACACCACTCAAGTACACGGGACTGATGACCGAAATGTCCCAAGCTCTTAAATCGAATTATCAACAAACCTGGTGCAAGTCATCGCAAGAGACACCCCTCTGGTGTCAATTCACAACACAACACAACCAAAGGAAAATAAGTAAGTCATCGGAATTTCTTTTCACTCCAGTAACATTTATAGTATTCCAGAACTTAATAACAGAATTACATTTCTTACCAGAATTCAGGAATCAAACCCGAACTCCCGGAGAGTCAGCCTACAACGTTGTCCAGTTAATGAGAAAAGAAATGGATGGAGATGAATGAACTAAAAAACACAAAAAAGATATATGGGAGATTTTGAAACTTCGGGACCGTATATTAGCTTTCATTGATTATGTCGCATTATGTCCTACTTCTCCCTTTCCAGAATGTAGTTTTGTCTCAGCTCATCGCCCACCAGAAGCAAACCATAGGTACGCCATTGTCTGAGACAATCGCCCGAGGCGATAATGGCGAGAGATTCAGTACATAACTAGCTTGAATTTTAGGTGTGCTGCAGGATTATATGGTGAATATTACACGGACACTTACCATACCTAATTTTCCTCTTCATTAATGATCAATGTTTCCTGAATTACACTGCATGTAAGAATACAATTTCTATAGACTTATGTATGAAAGATAATATCATCTGTAACGAGAAAATTTCATTTTAAATAAGCTCTTTCAATGAAAACGTTATTCTCCACTCATAAAAAAATCTTCCAACTACATTTGATACCTTCAGTGCAGCAGTTTGCATGTATTGATAATATTAAAACATAGCCTATTTAAAATAATTATTTTAATTGCCGATTGGTCTTTATGGTATCATGTACCAACCGGGATTGTGACCATTATTCGTACGTAACGCCGTCCTTGTTTGAACATGAAGCCAGCCGTGCTAGGGAGATTATAATTGAGGCAATCTCTCCACCCGATTTGTATTTACTAACATACAGAAACATATTTAAAATACATATTCCCTGAAATACATTGTAAGACTGGCAACCTGGTGTCGTGCTCTAATATCATATGACTTATTCTCCTGATTACACTCATAAGGAAATAAAATGGGTGAACAGCACTGCAATACGGAACGTTTTGTGTTACTCTGATTCAGAAATATCCATATACTTAAATTATTGAATCACAACCACAAATGTGTCATCGGTGGATCGGCTGTGGAGTCCTATGATGGTGGGTTCAGTTCTTGGCCAACGAAGTTGGGTTTCTGAAGGGTAGAAAACCCATGGCACTTTGAGTCGTACTAGGCCTATATTGGTTCCCAAAATATCTCTCGTATAACGTTTGATGGCTACGAGGTAAAATTAATTAAATATCAGCCGCATTCCACCTAGTCGAGTTCCGGTTCCTCTGCCAGATTGCAGTCCAAAACTAAACGTCAAAATTGGAGAGTACACCGCTTAATCATGGCATCTAGATCCATACGACTGTTATTTGTTTCATTATAATTATTTGTGTCGTAACGTGCGTAAGTGTATCCCTTACTATTTCATTCCCACAGGGTTGTAAATAAGGGGGTGTTGTTGATTCTTTATGGGATATGCGTCATCGTGGTCATGTAGCCTCGTGTACTTGGGTGTGTGTAAAATTTTGTCTGATAACCTGTGTTACTGTTCTAGAGAGAGTATTTGTAAATAAGGTAGGATTTAGGTAGGCAGTGTCCGTAGCCATAATTTGGGTACCAACCCAGCATTTTCGTGGAGTAGATGTGGGTAATCCATGGAAAACTACTTTCAGAATGGCTGAGGTAGGAATCGAACCCTCCTCTTCTCTGATTTGCCTCACGAAGATGATCTAAGTAAGGTGTGTTCAGTTTCTAAACAACCGACAAGCTCTCTGCTGACTCGGTAGACGCGTGGGTTCGAGCCCCACCGTCGGCTGTCCATGAAATGGTTTTCCGTGGTTTCCCATTTTCAACACCAGGCAAATGCTGGGACAGTACCTTCTGACAGGCCACGGCCGCTTTCTTCCACATCCTTGCGCAGTTTCATTCATCTTCATCCATTCCATCTCTCATCCCGACGCGCAGGTCGCCCACGGGCGTCGACTAGAAAGACCAGCACTCGGCCTCTCAGGAGGCTACACGACAAAAACAAAACAAAAAGTTTCTATACGGTGTTTTTTTTTGTACGGATGGAAGCACTTCATGATACCAACCTCAATAGAGGCGATAATGAGAGATGAAATTTAATGAAACTGACTGGGAAAAGTGGCCGAGGTTTACTAGAGGTGGTACCGTCCCGACATTTGCCTGGATTTGAAAATGCGAAATCAAGGAGAACCATTTGAAGGGCGTCTGACGACGGGATTCAAACCCTCTCGCCTTCCAATTACGGAGATAGCCAGGCACCATTGCCAAGGACTTAGCATACGTAGCTACCAAAGTTAATTATTATTTTAAGGCGTAAAAGTAACAAAATCAGCATTAATTTAAGTTTTTAACAAGATGTTCAGTAAAGAACATATAGCCTACTTTGTCCTAAATGCATGGGTATTGTTATAACTCTTTGTCCTTTTCAAGGAGTATAATTGAATGTTGTTTGTAGTAGCTTGTTGAAATACAACGTGCTATAGGGATATTAAACATGAATATGAGGTGCCCTTTGCTAGTACTACCAATGTAAAAAAATCATTCAATTCGGTTTCACCGTGTTTGAATTGATATGGGGAATGGATTTGCACACATACATGGCCGCTATTTGCAAACTATTGGGCTGATGACCTTGTAGTCAGTCATAAGATGCTTTCCACAAAAAGGCATGTTGTTGCAAAATTTGGTAGAGATCAAATTATTAGGATGGTCGTAATTTGATTTAAGCTTTTAACATTTGGGTGGCCGTCATTCTGTTTCCGTCAAGATGGCGGCGATATAAAACATGACACTGAGGTGCCCTTTGCTAGTGCTACCTCTGTACCAAATTTTGTTCAATTCGGTTTTACCGTGTTTGAATTGATAGGGGGAATCGATTTGCACACATACTTGGCCACCATCTGCAAACTATTGGGCTGATGATCTTGCAGTTTGGTCAGAATATACTTCCCACAAAAGATATGTTGTTGCAAAATTTGGTAGGGACTAGATTATTAGGTTGGTCGTAATTACATTTTAGCTTTTAACATTTGGGTGGCCGCGATTACGTTTCCGTCAAGATGGCAGTGATCTAAAACTTTACACTGACGTGCCTTTTGCTAGTGCTACCTCTGTACCAAATTTCGTTCCATTCGGTTTCACCGTGTTCGAATTGATAGGGGGAATCTATTTTCACACAAAGATGACCGCCATCCGCAAAATATTAGGCTAATGACCTATTAGATTGGTCGAAGGATGCTCCCTCCATAAAGGTATGTAGTTGCAAAATTTGGTAAAGATCGGATGATTATGTTAGTCGTAATTTGATTTAAGCTTTGAACATTTGTGTGGCCGCCATTACGTTTCTGTCAAGATGGCGGCGATATAAAACATGACACTGAGGTGCCCTTCGCAAGTGCTACCTCTGTACCAAATTTCGTTCCATTCGGTTTCACCGTGTTGGAATTAATAGGGGGAATCGATTTTGACACAAAGATGGCCGCCATCCGCAAACTATTAGGCTAATGACCTATTAATTTGGTCAAAGGATGCTTCCTCCATAAAGGTATGTTGTTGCAAAATTTGGTAGAGATCGGATGATTAGGTTAGTCGTAATTTGATTTAAGCTTTGAACATTTGAGTGACGGCCATTACGGTTCCGTCAAGATGGTGGCGATATAAACATGACACTGAGGTGCCTTTGCTAGTACTACCTCTGTAACAAATTTCGTTCCATTCGGTTTCACCGTGTTCGATTTAATAGGGGGAATCGATTTTCACACAAAGATGGCCGCCATCCGCAAACGATAAGGCTGATGACCTATTAGTTTGGTCAAAGGATGCTCCCCTCATAGAGGTATGTTTTTGCAAAATTTGGTAGAGATCGGATGATTAGGTTAGTCGTAATTTGATTTCATCTTTGAACATTTGTGTGGCCGCCAATTCGTTTCTGTCAAGATGGCGGCGACATAGAACATGACACTGAGGTGCCCTTCGCAAGTGCTACCTCTGTACCAAATTTCGTTCCATTCGGTTTCACCGTGTTTGAATTAATAGGGGGAATCGATTTTGTCACAAAGATGGCCGCCATCCGCAAACTATTTGGCTAATGACCTATTAATTTGGTCAAAGGTTGCTTCCTCCATAAAGGTATGTTGTTGAAAAATTTGGTAGAGGTCGGATGATTAGGTTAGTCGTAATTTGATTTAAGCTTTGAACATTTTTGTGACGGCCATTACGGTTCCGTCAAGATGGCGGCGATATAAAACATGACACTGAGGTGTCCTTTGCTAGTGCTACCTTAGTACCAAATTTCGTTCAATTCGCGTTCACCGTGTTCGAATTGATAGGGGGGGGACAGACATTCAGAGTACACACCCTCACACACACACACACACAGACTCACACATACACACACACAGACAGACACACCTTTTTCGCCCTGTGTTGATCTCAAAAGTCTACTTTCATTTTTTGCAAAAATCGAAGGTAGGCTAAAAATGAATGCTGGAGACATCTCTAATAAGGAGATACCAGGAGATACTAGAAGTGACCCTACAGGTCTCCGGATTGACTTTTACCAGTCACATACAGGACGAAACCATTGCCACGATAAAGGCCACAATGGGGATCCTAAATCTTAAAACCCTCTCCCTCAGAACTGCAATGACACTATTCAAACTAAAAGGAGCTCCAGTGGTGCCATGTGCCATAGAGATGATATGGATGGCCACACTAAATCCACAAAAACCTGAAGTCTCTAGACAGAGCCAAGGCCAGATACGTAAAAAGAGCTCTCTGCAAATCCAAATTCGCGCCAACCCGACTTGTGTACCAGCTATCAGGTACTACATCCTTAATTGCAGATCTAATGAGTAGGGACCGGACATTCATGCACTAAAAACGGTTAAAATATGAATGCAATTATGCAGTAAAAATGTAGAAAATATGCATTAAAAATTGAAAAATATGCACTTGACAATAATCCAATCTTATTCACTCTTCTTTCCCCTCCTTTGTCGTAATATGTGCAGTCATTTTTGCATGTTGTTCAAGCTGAAATTTCTTTTCACATTTCACTTCCTTCGAGCATATTTGACGATAGACGAAAACGCTATCAGTTGAATAATCACTATTACCTGACACCCACTGATTTAATAAATTACATTATGCAACGAGCCTATAATGGCAATAATTAAGACACGAGTATGTTTATAAAACGAGCGAATGCGTGTTTTATAATTTCCATACGAGTGTCTTAATTACCAGTATAGGCGAGTTGCATATGAGTGTGTATGTTCGACGGTAATTATTATAACTATTTTATGTTCGAACATAAATATTCATAAATATCTGTCGAGATTTCGCCAGTTTTATGTGCTGAACAGAGCGCATAAGACGCAGAGAATGCCTCCTCGATTACTCTACATTGACAGTAGGCCACGCAGTGAAATTTAAATTAGAAGGCCGTGGAACTCAGTGTAGGTGCGATGCTATCCTCATCTAATTGGTCAAATAACTGTTTCTTGAGCTCTGATTGGTGGGAGAAACTGTTTCATAATAAAAAATAGTGTTATAATGAGTCTCATTATAATACAGTTTTCTGACATACGAGGCACGTCCAGAAAGTAAGCTCCGTTTGGTAATAAAATTAAATTGTGTACAGATACAGAAAAAATATTTATTGCACAACATTCTACACCTCTTAAACTACTTTTACACATAACTGCCGAACTTATGCAGGCATTTGTCATAGCGTGGCACAAGTTTTTGAATACCTTCTTCATAGAAGTTTGCCTCCGACCCATAAAAGAGTGTGAAGACTCCCCTGTAAGATATCCTACTGTTTGGCCACCACTGTTAGGCAAATTGCGTGCTTACCAGGAGAACTGCGTATGTTTAGGAGTTCTCCTGACCACATACGCAATTTGCCTAACAGTGGTGGCCAAACAGTAGGATACCTTACAGGGGAGTCTTCACACTCTTTTACGGGTCGGTGGCAAACTTCTATGAAGAAGGTATTCAAAAACTTGTGCCACGCTATGACAAATGCCTGCATAAGTTCGGCAGTTATGTGTAAAAGTAGTTTAAGAGGTGTAGAATGTTGTGCAATAAATATTTTTTCTGTATCTGTACACAATTTAATTTTATTACCAAACGGAGCTTACTTTCTGGACGTGCCTCGTATAATAGTCAGGGTCGAACATAAAATACTTTCTGCTCCTCTTCTCTTTAGGCAGAGAGTAAACAACATGCAGACTAAAGTAACATTTTAACTGAAGAAACTCTTCATAAAACTAACCTCGAACTACTGGCTGCCCAGATGGTTAAAGGAATGTCCCACCCTATTCCCTTCTTGAAATAGTCAGGCAGCATGCTTGCGTAACATACTGTTATCTCGTTATCTATTGATCAGAAAGTTGCTGACAAGGGATGTCCAGCACGCAGGTAAAACCAATTTTGTTCAAGATTTTTTAAATTAAACTTTATTTTAATTGTATATTATGTTCAGAATATGCAATAAATCCAATAAACACATGGCCATATGCATGTTCAAAAACTCCGGTCCCTAGTGATGAGCACCCACAACCTGGCATCAACCCCAGCCTCCACAAGATTCCTATAGGAACAACTCCTGAAAACAGCAGAAATATACCCGGAATTCTATCAAACCCCCAGCCATGATCAACCTAGAATGGCAAGAATTGAACTTTGCGCTACGCCACATCTGCGTAACAGGCGCAAGGCTTTCATAAACCATCCAGAGACAGTGTGTGTGTAATGTGTGGTCTACAGTGCCCACCGTATCACCTGCTTGAGTGCACACTAAGAACTATGCAAAAGACTGAACAGTACATTTTGTAAATTGTCAATTGTAACATAATCCTACTTTCTGTATGGCCATACGGTTGTCCGTTTTCAATACTGTGATTGCTCATAAGCACTCCGATATATAGGCGTGCTCTCTCTATGCATACACTAAGTATGGAGAGGAGTGATTTATGAAGTGCTCGCACTGCCTGAGAACAAACAGTCCTCTAGATGTCGTGTTCATTAACATTAGCAAAGCCCCCAACAAGAAAACAACACCTTGGCTTTGTCCACACAAGATGCAGGGGAAGGCTACATTTGAATATAGATTGAAAAATGTTTATGGCTGTAGAGTTTTTCCCCCGCTGAGGAACCAATCAACTCAGGCCGGACATTTGTTTCTTGAGTGGCGAGTCACAATAATTACAGGGCCCTAGTCTCAGCGGACATATGGCGGGCGATCACCGGGATTCTTCGCCGCAGGGCTGCCCAGGTAGCGCTTCTACAGAAAGTATCATGTCATCGTAATGCTGCCAAGGTACTATACGTGTATTCTCCCCCATTGTTACTCTTGATCCTACGGGATCACAGTTGAGTACCTATGTGTTTTTATTACCGGATGCCCTTCGTGATACCAACCTCATCAGAGGAATTAATAAATGTTAATTCTTGTGGCCTCACAAGCCTACTGCAAGCCGTGGACGTTAAATTTCCCACCATCTGCCGCAAGTCCTGTAATTGGAGGTCCTATCCTGGCGCTGACAGTGGCTATTATGAATCTGGATTTTACTCAGGATTTCCCACACTCCCTCCAGAAAAACTACGGGATAATACCTTAACTTATTTCAAGTCTTGGGGCACCTGCCAGATTCCCGATCCAATGTATTACAGTTACACACACTATTACAGTAACCACAAGAAAACCAGTTATCAGACCAATTGAACACCACCCAAGTACACGGGGCTGATGACCGAAATGTCCTAAGCTCTTAAAACGAATTAACATCACAAGAGGCACTTCTTTGGTGTCTTGCATGTCGTGCAGTACTTTAGAACAGAATTACATTTCTTACCAGAATTCTGGAATCAAACCCGAAATCCCGGAGAGTCAGCCTACAACGTTGTCCAGTTAATGAGAAAAGAAATCGTTGGAGTTGAATGAACTAGGTTCAGAAATCGGGAGAGAGCATCCGTAACCTGAAGGTATCGTCCAACTTATTCTTTGTTGGAATTCTGAATTTTTGTTTTTCCGTATATTTTTTGTTCAGTTCGTTAGAGCCATCTATGGACCACGATGATTGTGTTTTAGCTGTATGTTTCTTTCTGTCATCGTCGTTGTTTGCCACGATTGGTTTTCTGAGTGGTGGGTTTGGCTGATGCTTTCTTGTAGGTGCTTTGAGCTTTTCTGATGAGCCAGGAGTACTTCATTTTCCTGCTAAATTCAATCTTGCGCTCCTCAGACCATTTCCTGGTCTCGTCCTTTGGACTGTGGGTAGCTTCTGTGAGGGACGTTACGAAGAATGTAGTTTTGACAGTTATATAATAGTTACTCTGGTCATCTATGTCATTTTGATATATTTTAGTTTATTATTGTAATTTTTAGTTTTAATATTTTCTTGTTTTATTATTTTTAGGCTTTTCATATTTAGGTCTCCACCTCTAAAATTAAATTCATCCTAAATTTGTATAACTTAATCTGTACCAACAGCGGTAGCTACGCTCGCTAACACGCAGTGCTAGACCAAGCTCTCCGTGGACTCAGTAGACGTGGGATCAAGGGCTACTGTTGGCCATCCTTGAAATGGTTTTCCGTGGTTTCCCCATTTTCAACTCCAGGCAAATACTGGGACGGTACCTTCTGACAGGCCACTACTGTTTCCTTTCAGATTCCAGTTTCATTCATGTTCATGCAATCATCTCTCATTAACTCATCTCTTGAGGTTGGCGTAAGGAAGGCCATCCGGCCGTAAGTACCATCGGCTTCATAGATTTTCATCGCATCTCATCTTTGACCCTGTTGAAAAAGGGAATAATGAGGAGTAGCTTAGACATATAACACAGCATGTGTTAAAAAGGTGCAGATGGCCTTACTGTTCCTCCTCTTAAAAACAATAACTAACTGAAAAACTAAAAAGGTACCATCCCGACATTTGCCATGGGTTGCAAATGGAAAACTTCGGAAAAAGAGGATGGCCAACGGTGGAGTTTGCATCCACTCGTCCCTCGAGTTCGGAGATAGTCTTGCCTGTTGGCATTGCACCAAAACGCGCTGGTCGGTACCAGCTTTATACGCATGTTGGCTGCCTTCATATCTATAGAATTCATGTTACCCATCATTGTAGGTATCTCTGGGGGATACATCCAGTATCTGCCTAGCGGCGTAGCCAAGCACGTCGAGTTACAGTACGTACCACGGCTACAATGGAGTGCTGCAGTTCGGAGGTCACTTTGTGTTTTATAAGGGGAGTTCTGTAAAGATCTGAAGCCATTCTCTTTCAGTGTTGCCTATACAAAATTTACAATTTAACTCTTCAGTCGGTCAACACGATTGCACCCAATGAATGGGCGGGGTAGCTTGCCACGGTGGGTGAGTGGTTAACGTGTCGGTCTACTAACCCCAAGCATGCAGGTACGCTCCTGGCCGTGGTAAGTGGTTTTTGAAAGACGGCAAAAATTTACGACACGCATGTCATACGATGTTGGCATGTCAAGAGCCCATTTGAATTCAGTAGGCCGTGTTCATAATGGCAAAATTAATCTCGGAAGTTTCCGCCAACATAAAGTTCCTCATTTCTCTACTAGAAAGAGCTATAGTGTTCAAGGAGCTTAGATATCTAACCTCCTTGACTTTCATAGTGCTTCAAGGAACAACGAAATTCGACATGCAAGCTTCCCTCTGGGTGTCAAATAACAAAGCTTGCACCCTGCATCCGAGGCCATACGATATTATTATTATTATTATTATTAATAATAATGGGCGGGATACAAGATATAAATACTGTATGTAAACACACTCCTGGAAAAAATACATGTATACATAAATTACGACAATTGCTCCATTTAATTGTAAAAATGTAATTAATACATTTTCCAGGAGTGTTTTTACATACAGTATTTATATCTTAACCAACTATAATAATAATAATAATAATAGACTAATAATAATAATAATAATAATATCGTATGGCCTCGGTGTCGGGTGCAAGCTTTGTTATTTGACACCCAGAGGGTAGCTTGCATGTCGAATTTTGTTGTTCCTTGACTATGAAAGTCAAGGAGGTTAGATGTTAGATATCTAAGCTCCTTGAACACTATAGCGCTTTCTAATAGAGAAATGAGGAACTTTATGTTGGCGGAAACTCCCGAGATTAATTTTGGCATTATGAACACGGCCTACTGAATTCAAATGGGTTATTTGACATGCCAACATCGTATGACATGCGTATCGTATTTTTGCCGCCTTTCAAAAATCACTTACCACGGGCAGGAGCGAACCTACAATCTTGGGGTTAGTAGACCGACTCGTTAACCACTCACCCACCGTCGCAAGCACCAACTGAAGAGCTACAAATGACAAGGCAAGTTATAACAAATAGTCTTTAAGTATAATTGCCTGTAACATTCTGAAAATCACCAATTATTTCAAAAAATTGGGCATTTTCGGTGGCACAGTTGGTAGCATGCTGAGCTTATATGCCCAAGATCGTGGGTTCAAACCTGGCCGAAGTTATCGGATTTTTTAAGAGCATTAAAAATCCCTCAGGAGGGTAAGTAAAGCCGGCGGGCCCATGTCATAGATTTATGGCACGAAGAAGAATCTTCCACTAACTACACTTGTAAAGCTAAACTGTGTAAGTTAGTTTGATAACGATATATTAGTTCCAACCTTCGCCACCAATTTCTGGCTGCGATGGCATCTAGTAGCCAAGAGCGCTGCTAGGTGTCGTGGACGGTAGCATTTGGCAGCAAAAGTAGGAACTTCTTGAAAAATTGATCGTCTGCAGTCTTTACCTGAATCACAGATAACACACACTAATACAGCCATCATAATTAACACTGATTATCAGACAAATTCTACACACACCCCGAGTAAACGGGGCTCCATGACCACGTTGTCGCAGCCCCTAAACTATGGAACCAAGCAACCAACCATCAAAATAATTGATCGCTCAACTGAAATTATATCTATGGAACAAATTCAGTACAAAATCACCATAGAAATAAACCTCTATGTTCAGTGGCAAATATTGCTTGAATATTAAAATAGTTCCATCTCTGGTTTTTAGGTATTTTAAAAGTCCCTTGCTCACACAAACCGCCATATGATTAGTATTTATTGCAGAGTTGTGCCAAATCCTACGCGCCTTTTAGGGAAAATAAAAGGAACTCTCTCATGCTGATTTATGGTGTCGCCAGAGTGTGTACGCGAAGCAAGATTTATTCGCACTGCGGAAGGAACTGTGGCTGTCTATGAATACGTAAAGAGCATAACGCTGGCAGGCGTGAACATTCAATGGTCCAAATGCATCAGCCCATAATGTGAAGGGCATTAATGTCACATGACTAGGGGTTGTTAGCGGTTACATTATGCACCCTTTTGACCCCAATCCTACCGTAGCTGGAACGTGTACGAACTAATGCTCAGATCTATACAACTTGCACAATGCCCGCTGAATGGTGCCGCATTTCCACGCCCATAATACACTGCTTTACTGTGCAAATAGAATAAACTAATGTTTATACTCTAATAATCTCCATCGTGATTATTCTTGATTTAAGGGGCCAACATCTAGGTTATCGTCCCCTAATATAGTATACTACCATAGGCTCATCGACAACAAATGGCATCTAACAACAACACTAATAATAATAATAATAATAATAGTAATAATAATGCCTGTTTTATCGGTTATACGTCCCTATTAACCATTACGGCTTTTAATAATGACGGAGTGCCGGAAAATACTGTTGTTAATTAATTTAGGGACTTTGTGACATCGTGGTAATTCAGACCAGTGTATTTGGGTGTGTTGAAGTTGTCTGATAACCTGTGTCACTGTGATGTTTGTACTAGTGTGTGAATGTGTAACCGAGATAGGATTTGTGTTGGAAGCGGCTGTGACCTTAAGTTAGGTACCATCCCAGCATTTGCCTGGAGTGGCAGTGGAAAACTACAGAAAATCACTTCTAGGATGGCTGAAGTTGGAATAAAACCCACCTCTTCTCCCTTTTGCCCCCATGAGGTTGAGTGTTCCCCGTTCAAGCCCTCAGAACAGAATTCAATTTCTTGATAGAGCCGGGAGTTTAACCCGGATCTCCGGGATGACAGCCAAGATTGCTTCACCAGAAATTGAGCATACATTTTATTAGAACTCTCTGTATATTCAAGTAATGATTGGCTACGGGCCATTTTGACTGTCAGGCAAGTAAACGAAAGCTGCACGAGGAAATAAATACATCAGCAAGGGGGGAGAGATGTACAGCCCTGTGTTACCAGAAACGAGAAAGTGGTTCCTTCCTATTCGTTGGGTTTCGAACACCAGGTGTTTTCTAATCTTTATGTGGTCAGAGGTCTTCTTTTTGTTCCGGTCAAGGCCATCACTGACCTTTGGTCAGGTAGGGGCCTCCCACCCCCTTCCTCTCTATTTTGTTTATTACATAAGAAGACCACACCACCGTATAATTTGTTAAAAAACAAGTTATCATCCTAATTTAAAGTACGTAATTACCGTAACAGAATAGTCTTCTCCATAATTGATCTCCCAATTCCTGTCACCTTAATTTGTTGGAGAATGGTCGAATTAGGTAGATAATCGCATTGCTCTGAGTACATTTATTAACTGGACAGGAAAGCCCTAATGAGAAATGATCCTCCTGTTATTTATTTCATGTATTTACCACACCTAATAGTAGTTACTGACTGCCGTTTTATTGAACATGGAATACGCTTAACAAGTCGAAAGCCACTGCCCTAAACTTGGACGGGCGGTAATTAAATTGTGTGGAACGGAAATCAAACAAACACTTTGTACATGTGAGTTAAAAAGGTCTAATACCAAAGAATTTCAAATATTTCTTGGCTGTGAGTGTGTTTAATATTAATGAGTTCAAAATAGGCAGCAAAGGCAGCAAGAAAAAAGTATGATTAACCCAAAATGTTATTAAACTATGCGAGAAATTTACTTAAGCCATTAAATTTGGATGGAATAAAAATTACATTTTGTATTTGTGCTAGGGGTGCCAAGTGGGAAACTACTCTATAGTTTCAAAATGGCTTTAGTATCACACCAAACTCTTGTCCGTCTCTCTGCGTAAAGGCTAGTATTATTGGCTGTCACCCATGAGGCCCGGGTCCAATTCCCGGCTCTGTCAAGAAATTTAATTCCGGTCTGCGGTCTTGAACGGGGTAGACCTACAGCCTCGTGAGGCAAAACTGAGAAGAAGTGGATTCAGTTCCTAACTCAGCCATCTTCGAAGTGGTGTTTCGTGATGTCCCACTTCCACTCCAGGAAAATGCCGGGATGGTATCTAAATTAAGGCCTCGGGCGCTTCCTACCCAAATCCTACCTCAATTACAAAAACACCGATTAGTACAGACATCACAGTGGCACAGATTATCAGACAAATTCTATACCGGGATACATAACCACGATGTCGCAAAGCTTCTAAAAACCAACAGCAAGAAAATTCTTGTTGGTATTATTACATGCCTGGGGAGGTTTCGCTTCAATGTAACAATCTGGCTCTTCAGTAGACGTCGGCACACCCTGTCAGAACCCCTTGTGGTACAATAACTACTTGTTCAGCTCTGTGGCTGAATGGTTACCATGCTAGGCATTGGCCTGAAGGGTCACGTGTTCGGTTCCCGGTGGAGTCATTATGGGATGACGATCTGTATACTAACCACCCATCAGTACAATTCATGATACCAAAGATGCAGATGGTTGAATAATTAAGACTTATATCAATGAATTTTGTCCTGGAAGAGCTAATATTTTGTGTCCCCTTGACATATGGCGCCGGACAAAACTTTAAAATTAAAAAATTAAAACAATTAAAATTTAAACGTAAAACATAAAATATTATGTAAATAATAACACAAACAATATAAAAATTAAGAATATAAGAAACAATATTATGAAATAAATATTGAACCCTTGCAAAGAAGCATATGAGACTCAGATTCGGGGCGTAACAGGTCATATTCGTAAGTTGCTGTCAGGGCGCTTCATTAACTTGCAGGGTATCATATAACAAATTAACATGCAGGAAAGAGTGAAGCCAGGGTTAAAAACAACTGAATTTAATAACAAATCACCATATTTACACATAAACAATTAACAACAAAATCTCCCAACTGACTCCCATTTAATAAAAATGCCAAAACTAGGCGGTATCTCAGGAGAGATTAATTACCTGGACCAAGTGTCCTTAAATAAAAGATACAAAGGTGACCATATAAGTGACCATATAAGTGCGTATGCCGTTCTACATGCATCACGATGTGTACTTTGAATGCGTGATTCGTTATCATCCGGGATGACCCTTCAAACACCGAATCCGCATTTCCTAGAGCTAGACCGACACGGGGGAACACAACTACACTACTTAAATTAAACCGACACTTCCTAAATCTACTATAAACAAACACAAAATTTCCGAGTGAAATTGGACTTAAATTGCCGTAGCAACATTTACTGCCTAAAAACTTAGGACTTCTCACACAAATCAACACAAGTACATTAACACGTGACCAATAGAAAAATACTCAAATGACCGCTGTCAAAATTTACAAATACTCTACAACTACACCACACGGGTGTGACACACAAAATTACATGAATTGAGTCATCAACAAAGCAATAGGCAAACAGCCAACATTTACGTTAATCACAATATTTTATCCATACAAGGTACAACAATCCGTTACACACATGGCGAACTCCCCAATTAATTATGGCTTAAAAATTAACCATCACAATGAACAGGTTTGCTATATGAAAGCTTACAGGGTTCAGTCGGACAAAAGGACTGCCTATCAAAATAAGTCACAGGCAAAACGGGCGGTTTGTGGAACACTGCATGTCTGTCAACCCACGTGTCAAAAATACGTCGACCTCCCAGAACATGGGGTCGAACCTCGAAGAAATGTGCCCCAAAGCACAATAATACATGTGTGTGTCAGAATAACCATATGGACAAGAATCAGCAGCCTCCCAAGAGCACTCTGTCTTTCCATCTCAAAAATACAATAGCAGCAAAAATATATAAGGGCGGTAGGACAACTACCCCCTCCTCACGTAGAATCAACACACACTAGACACATCAACACACACTGAATCACACGTATGGGTTTTGACAGACCCTGAAATAAAATACACAAATAATATCCACATGCCGGCGCCATCGTTCATTGCCGTGACTAGTCACCTGAAAAGGACTCAAGAAAATCTATCAAAATTAGAACGAAGGTGTTCTACAATTACTTTTAAGTTGGTGCACTCGGCTACCCTAACATGAATAATTAACCTGTTCAGCAAAATGTTTTACACTCATTTCCTCCCATTCCTATTTCAAATATTAACGTTAATAAAGCACCATTTATCGAATGTAACGGGTTCCGCAATTGCAAGGATAAAATCACGCACGCACGCCGCGTACATTACTCATGACTCAAGAAAGAAAAACAAAATATCAACAAACACTTTGGCCACGCGCCAACGGACATTTAAACATACAGTGTCGGTACAAGAAAAACTCTAAAACAACAAGAAAGAAAAACATGACTATATACAAAGTTCCCCGGCCAAATCTAACTACATAATTGAAATAAATCCAATTTTAGTACATCACCGCTTCTGCATGTAGACCAAGGACATCCTCCTCAACCCATTGCCCTATGGACAATTTAGCTCTCCATAGTAGTCGTCTGTGCTGATTTCTTGAAGCTCATCCCAACTTCAAACCACGTGCTGCTCATCTTGGTCTCGACTCCTTGGCAGAAAAGTTCAATATTAAATATTTGCCTATCTATAATCGCTTGCAGGCTACTCAGTTCACCCACAATTGTCCTAGTGCGATTAATAGCGAAGACTGGCCCTACTTATATCAGACACACGCACTATAAAAACATACATAAAATACACACAATTTATAGAGAAATATACATGTCGAGTCCGCGCCACTGGCTCGTTAACAAGTTCACAATCCTGGCTGCACTAGCAGTCGCTATCTCGTCCGGTATTTCCGTCTGTACTATGGACTTCGGTTCTGGTAAGCGCTAATTAGGGTGATACGATACCTCCCTCTTAAAGTTGAACTCGTCGTCTTGAAATGAATGTTACTGTTCATCACGCGCTACCGTGAAATATTTAGACCACACAACAAAGTTGATTTTATAATAATATGTATTACCGCCTTTAAAATTTGATACTGCGATCGCTGCGACTTCAGTTCCTCAAAGCTCACAAAATAATTAGCTTTTACTGATTTTAGAGCGTAAAAATCATATTTTACACCGAATAATGACTTAGATAAATTCGAGCGTCAAAATCACAAACCAAACTGACGTGGAGTATGCCTCTCAAGGCTCCACAAGATAAGACTCTAAAATTCACACTTCGAACTGACGTGGAGTATGCCTCTGAAGGCTCCAAAAGAATAGCCTTTAATTGGCGTCAGGCCAAGCTATTTATGAGAAACTGACAAGGGCGGTGGAGTGGGGCAAAGTCGGATAAAAACTTCCAGAGTTTTTGTCTCACAAAGATGTAGCTAGTGTCATTCTTCTTCAAATAAATCCAACGTCTCAAATTACTCGAGCGGAGATTAATCCGTTCGGCGGTTCCTTAGATACACACTTCCGCGGGCTTTTTACTACTGACGCCGTCCACCTCGTGGTCACGGCTTGGTCTCTTGCGATTGGCTGATTCAATCGTATGTTCGTTGAGAAGATCTCGTGATTCTTCCTTTATGTCTCCAATTTTGGTACAGTAGTTGCACAATTTAGCCTTGAACTCGACTAATTCTGGCCGTCCCCCAGGAATAGCTACTGGCTCAACTTCTGTTGCAATCGTTACGAAATGCTGGCCTCCCTAATATCCAAGTCGACTTCCTTATGTGCTGCCTGGGCCGTAGTAATAATAATAATAAATATGAATACTTATTTATCGAAGATCAATAAGGGTTCAATATAAAAACATAAATGAATGCCAAATATATTTATTTTTAAAACATAAGAAAATATGAAGTTTTAAAATTGAAAAAAGGAAGAAAAAAGAAAAAAAACAAGATGTTCAGTAAAGAACATATAGCCTACTTTCTCCTAAATGTATGAGTATAGTTATAACTCGTTGTTATTATCAAAGAGTATAATAGAACTATTCTTTGTTGAAGGCCATAGAAACGATTTTCCTCTACCAAACGCCACAATCTAGATAAAAACTGCTACCATCATTGAAGAAAGAAAGATAAGAAGTATCTCAAGAATGTTATGGATCTGGAGACATAATCGACCGGACTGGCTGCGTGGCTCGGCGGTAACGTTCTCGCTTGCTGGGCCCTAGGTTGCAGGTTCGTATCCTGGCGCAGTCAGCTGGCATTTGAGGGTGCACAAATGCGAGGGAGCCGTGTCAGTACATTTACTGGCACGTTAAAGATCCCCTTCGGGCCAAAATTCCGGCACCCCGGTGTCTCTAAAATCAGCAGTAGTTAAAAACCAATAACATTATTATTATTATTATTATTACGACCTGCCGTGGGCAACATCCAACTTTGAGTTGAGGCATGTCTTTACACGTCTGGTTGCGCATGGCTTTCACAACCCTAATTGAATTAACAAATCTTTCCATGACCCTACAGAGACGTGTGTATACAAACTATGTGGATATTTTCGATAATATAATCCTAACAGAGCGAGTGCATTCTAGCGGCCAGAAGAAGAAACTTTTCAATAAAATCTGGAAGTTACCTTTTTGGCAGCTAGATGTCTCGAGTAAATCTGCTGGCGAATTATGTTTTAATTAAATATATATTTTACACCATAATGTGCACAATATAACGCTTAATAACATTTTCAAGTAACGCAAAATAGGCTGTTACAAACCCTTTAAAATAAAAAGTTAAAATGTATCGTAGTATCATCTTGTCATTCTTCAAATTCGATGCGCATAGAATGATAATGGTATAGAAATCAATGGATCCCCACGTAGACTAGTCGTGACATCTATTGGTGAAATATCGAACAATATAATCCTAACAGAGCGAGTGCATTCTAGCGGCCAGAAGAAGAAACTTTTCAATAAAATCTGGAAGTTACCTTTTTGGCAGCTAGATGTCCCGAGTAAATCTGCTGGCGAATTATGTTTTAATTAAATATATATTTTACACCATAATGTGCACAATATAACGCTTAATTTTAAAACATCTGAGTCATTACAAAACAATAAACATATAACATTTCAAGCAAAAAACCTAGCTCTGATCGGGTTTGAACCATAGGCATTTGAGCGATAGTCTAACGCTCTACCACAGAGCTAATTGTGTCAACGAATATCGATCTATTTAAAATGACTTACATAGAACTTGTTAGCAAATAATGATTTATACTAAACGATTTCATCACTGGAGTATATTATTTATATATAAAGCATTTCATACAAAGTTTTTTTTTATCAGTACGCTATATTGCATGCAATACTCAAATTAGTGAAATATAAGTCCGGCACAATATATCCGCTGCCATCTTGTCTTATTACTGAATCAGTTCAGCTTTTTAAAATCACGTCTGCACTATAGTATTACAAAATAAACTTTTAATTTCGAACGTGCCTCTTCCTTTAGAACAGTTAAAACGATTCTCGGCTCGATAATCGGAACTGGTGGGTCCCATGATATGGATTATAAAGTTTGCATAATTCGCACGGCCGCCATCCTGAAATGGTATGGCGGACGACCTTGTAATTTGGTCACAAGACGCATCCTATACGAAGGTATGTTGTTACCAAATTTGGTAGAGATCGGATGATTTGGTTAGTCGTTATTTGATTTTACGTTTTGAACGTTTGAGTGGCCGCCATTCAGTTTTAGTAAAGATGGCGGCGATATAAAACATGACACTGAGGTGTCCTTTGCTAGTGCTACCTTTGTACCAAATTTCGTTCAATTTGCATTCACCGTGTTCGAATTGATAGGGGGGGACAGACATTCAGAGTACACACACTCACACACACAGACACACACACACACACACACACACAGACTCACACACACACACACACATACACACACACACAGACTCACACACACACATACACACACACAGACAGACACACTTTTTTCGCCCTGTGTTGATCTAATAAGTCTACTTTCATTTTTTGCAAAAATCGAAAGTAGGCTAATAATACACTAATAATAATAGAAATGAAAAATGATTATAACAAAATTAGAATAAAAATTACAATAAAATATTAAAATATAGTTTTGTCTTATAAAGCTGTGGTTTATTCCTCTGTCATGGGAACTGGGTATTTGCTGATGTCTTCCTGAAAACAAACTGAAAATAGAAGAAATAGAGAAAGTATAAGCAACAAAAAGAAAAAGAGCAACTCTATAAAGAGAATTGCACTGCTTCTTTTCGAAAGGAGCTAAGAGTTTTCAGCTCCTTTAGCACTGATTAGCTCTATGTACAATATGCTGTTGGGCTTTACAAATTAATGAAATATCTAATATACCGTGAACAGTAAATCATTCTCATACGGACGTTTTCAGAGAACTGAAATGTAAACGAAGAGTTGAAAGAAAACCTGACTCTACTAATATAGGTTCCTAATTTTTAAAATATTGACAAAGGCTGACTTTAAGTATCCACACCACTGAGGCAAAAGCATGCACGTTTATATTAATTCCTGAATAACCTTGTTGTGGACAAATAGAATGTGCCCAACCAAAGCAATAGGTAGTATTTTAATGAAGGTTTGACACGGCTGTCAACCCCTTCCCTCAACTATTTGGGTGGTCTGACACTGGCCAGAATTTATTTGTTTTCACACTCATTTAAACGAAATGTAGAGACAATATTTTGTGTATAACTAGTATAACAATCAAACACTTAATATACTAGCTGGAGAAAAGTACTCAACTTGTGGGACCCTGGCATTCTTCCTTAGAGCTTTTATCTTACTGGGGATCTATGTGCCATAAACACGCGCGCAGACGAGGTAATGAAGTCTGATTCCTTGATAGCCAGGACTGTATGGGAAACAACCAAACCTCTATTTTATCTAACTCCATATGCTTAGTAAATGCAAGGAACCAATACACTTATGTTTGCGAATCGCATCATTTATTGGATCAAATAAGACACTCGTCAGGCTGGGACTGAGTAGGTTTGAGTTCCAACGCTGCTATCTTGAATTTATTTTGATCAAGTTGTACCAATGTCACTCCAAGCTTCTGAGTAACCTTAGACCGTAATAAAGGGATTGCCTGTCGGTTAGGTAGTCAGCCAAGAGGCTAGTTGGATCCTCAAAAATTACCGGTGTTAATTAAATGACTGAAATAGCGTGTGTTATCTGTTTTTAGCCTATTTTCAATTTTGAAAAAATAGGCTTATGAGATCACCTTTTGTCCGTGTGTGTGTGCGTGTGTGTGTGTGTGTGTGTGTGTGCGTGTGTGTGTGATTCGTGTGTGTGTCCCCCCCTAATAAAATCGAAACGGCTGGAGCGATTTCAATGAAACTCGGGAAGTTCATAACGCTATCCCCGGCGACCTCGACCGTGCCCTTCAAATTTTGTTACGTCTCTCCAATCCAACATGGCGGCTGTGGGAAATATTTCACTAGCATTCAATATCTCCGAAACTATTACCGATATCGCCCTGAAATTGTGTACGGTGATAAAGGGCACTACTAGAAGTTCACCTATGAGACTTTCAAAAACCTGGTGACTACAAAACCAACATGGCGGCCAAGCGAAGTTGAGACATTTAAATAGACTTTTCTCGCGATTTAACTATCTAAATGTAATGAAACTTGGTACAGCAAATGTTTATACACATTGTAATGCACTGGAGTCTAATTTAGTTCAATTGTTTACATAACCTCAAAATGGCGGCTGTGCGAAATATTTCACTGACATTCTATATCTCTGAAACTATTACAGATATCACCATGCAATTTTGTACGGTGATAAAGGGTACTGATACAGGTATACCGATGTATATTTCATAAACCTGTAAAGTACGAAACGAACATGGTGACCAAGCGAATTTAAAATATTTTAATAGACTTTTCTCGTGATTTAACTCTCTGAGCGCAGTGAAATGTGGTACAGTAATTGATTTTGCAGATTGTAATGCACTGCCATCTAATTTAATTCAATTGCTTACATAACCTCAAGATGATGGCTGTGCGAAATTTTAAAATTAAGTTTTAATTTCTTGTGTCGTAATCATGCGATCGAAGTGAAAGTTTGAATAATGAACCTAGGCAATAATTGTCCTTGAATGGTACATAACTCTATGGCCTATACACATAACACTCCTAAATGGTGAGCTACTGAAATATTTAGACGGTTCTCAATATCTATGAATCTTTTACAGCAACCAAACTGAATTTTTTAATGTTTATAGAGACTATGAACATATGTTCACCTATAGGACTTTCAGGAACCTGGTGAGCACAAATCCAACATGGCGGCGACGTGAAGTATAAATATTTAAATGGACGTTTCTCGTGAATTAACTATCCGAGTGCCGTGAAACGTTGCACGTTAAATGCTTATACAAATATTGATCCACTGGCATCTAATTTATTTCAATGGTTTGCATTATCACAAGATGGCTGCTGTGCGTAATTTTAAAATCTCGTTTTTACTTCTTGTTGTCTAATCATGCGATTGAAGTTTGAATACCACACGTACACAATAATCTTAATGTAATAGTACAAAAATAAAAATCCAACCTGGCGACCATCTGAAATATTTAGACGGTTCTCAATATCTATGAATCTGTTACAGCAATTAAACTGAAATTTTGTATGTTGATTGTGGCAGTTAACATAAGTAGGATATATGAAAATAGGCTGTATAGTTCTTCACGGAACTACTTGTTTTATTTAAGTACTGCAACTTAGAATTTTTCAAATAGTCGGTAAATACCCACAACAATTCAAAGGAGCACTATGTGAAGTGTTGGTTGGTTCTTAAGTTTAGGGGCTGCGACAACGCAGTCATGTAGCCCGTGTACTTTGGGTGTGTGTAGAATCTTTCTGATAACCGGTGTTAATTGTGATGACTGTAATAGTGTGTATTATCTGTTTTTTAATTTAAGTACTTCAACTTAGAATTTTTCAAATAGTTCCTACTTTTGCCGCCAAGCACCACCGTCAACGACTTCTAGGCCAAGTTCAGAACTTAGCTACTAGACGCCACCGCAGTCGGCATTTCGCAACGAACGTAGAAACCTAAGAGCGCTGTTTACATTCATAACCTATCCAATTTAGCTTCACACAGGTGCAATTAGTGGAAGGTTCTTTAACATGCCATAAATATATGATATGGGACCACTGGCTTTACTTCCCCTCCGAAGGAAGGAATACTGAGGGATTTTTAACGCTCTTAAAAAATCCGACGACTTCGGCCGGGTTTGAACCCGAATGTGAAGTGTACTAGGCAAGATAAGGAGTGAGGAGGTTTGCTATTGCTTTCAGAACCATATAACTGACCCTATGATTATTATCTTTCACAGTACACACAAGTACTAGTTGTGTCCTGAGGCCATTATTCAGCACCACCCATACCCCAATAGCTTCCATATGAATGAGGCTGAGACATCGGTGGAAAGCCATATACAAATGCAAATGCACTGAATTCATCAAGAGATGGTAAACAGGCATTGATTACATTACTGCATACAGCAAGATTAACAGATTAACGAATTAATACAAACAATTACATGGATATTATGACCACGATGTCCGTAGATTTTAAGTGAAGTAGTAACTAGATAATAATGAGGACAGCCATGTTATCAACACAAAGCATTTTATACTCTCAGAAGTTAACTTTATTCCATGACTGCTGGAATGTTGAATTTTATTTATTTGAATGTCTTTCTTTCTTTCTTTCTTTCTTTCTTTCTTTCTTTCTTTCTTTCTTTCTTTCTTTAAAAGTGAGGTAATGTGGAAGGCAAATTATGTTGCCTAAACACAAATATTGAAATGCAGTCGAAATAAATCAGAAACCTATATGGACATCAAATTGGCAGGTGAAGTGCTGAAGGAAGTGGGAGACTTCTGTTACTTACGAAGCAAAATAACCAGTGAGGGACGAAGCAAAGAGGATATAAAAAGTAGGTTGGCTCAGGCAAGGAAAGCATTTCTACAAAAGAGGAATCTGTTGACATCGAATATAGATTTAGGTATTAGGAAGTCATTTTTGAAAGACTTTGTCTGGAGTGTGGCGCTCTATGGAAGTGAAACTTGGACTATTGGTGCAGCAGAAAAGAGGAGAATTGAAGCGTTTGAAATGTGGTGTTACAGGAGAATGATGAAGATCAGATGGGTAGATAGGGTTAAAAACGAAGAGTTATTGAGACGAGTGGGAGAGGAGAGATGTTTCTCACGAATGCTAATGAAGAGAAGAGATAGGTTGGTAGGACACATACTAAGACACCCAGGAAATGCCAGCTTAGTTATGGAAGGAAGGGTCGAGGACAAGAACTGTAGGGATAGACCTAGGTTAGAATATGTTAAACAGATTGCCTTGGATGAAGGGTGTGGTAGCTATGTAGAGATGAAACGATTAGCTCAGGACAGAGAGACATAGAGAGCTGCATAAAACCAGTCAAAAGACTGAAGACTCAAACACACTCACACACATATAAAGTACAATTATATGAATCAGAAATGGCAACTTAATTTACATAGTTCATTTGTTGCTACCTAATGACGTAATTGCAAGTATTGTTACTCGAAGTTTACAAGGATTCCTGGCTAGCACTGTGGCCTCATAGCGCCGAAATACTCACCTTAGCCCTTTGACGACGTAATTTCTTCCTGTTTCTTTGTTCATTTATTGATCAAGTCTGTAGGCCAGGTAACAGCCAAGAGCAATGAGCGTTTGTTCGCAGTTACGCCTTGACAGGGCGCCTGCATAGTGCCTGTACTCGTCCATGACAGTGTGCTAGTTGACATTCGATAATCCGCGTATTCACATAATGATAAACTGCAGGTGAGCACCTTATGTAAGTTATGAGTTGTATATGAGATTTAATTGCCAACTGAATTTCCTCTCAAAATGCCTTTACTGAAAGGGGCGTGATGGAACAGTGGTCCTACCAAGGCCGGCTGGGTTCGAGTGTCAGTTAATGCATGTGTAATTTTTGAAGTGAAACGTTACGTCCTGTGGATTCTGTTTAAAAAAGTAGGCCACGTGGCCTATGATCACGAGATTAACTATCACGTAAAGCTACAAGCTTCCAAACTTTCTAGAACTTAAAGATCTGAGAAGTTGATCTAATAGAAATTTTATGTTTTCAGTCGATCAACACGACTATACTCAATTGTATTTGGTGTTTCCCTAATCCTGAAGAAAATACATTAGTTTGTTATAATCTTATTATTAATAATCTCAATATCCTGTAAATATTAATAATAATCCCGTGTAAATATTAATATTTATCTCGTGTAAATATTAATTTTTTATCTCATGTGTATATTATTATTAAACTCGTATAAATATTAATATTAATCTCGTAAAAATGTTATTATAACTGTAATCTCATGTACATTTTTCTAAGGATTAGGGAAACACCTATTATAATTGGGTACAACCGTGTTGACCGACTGAAATACAGGGTGCTTCAAAAAAATGTATACACACTTTAAACTATCGTAGTTTTCCCGCTCTACAAGGCTAATGTTATATTTCTTCGCCAGGTGGCAGCATAATCGTCCCTCTATGTTATATTGTCAGTTGGAATTTGTAATATCAACATGGCGGACGTACGTTTGAGTTTTGAAGAACGTAAGCAGGTTATTAAGTGGTACTGGAAGTTTGTGAATGTAAATGAAGTTCAAAGACAGTGGAGAAGGGAGTATGATACAGAACCACCTTCAATATTAACAATTACACGCATACGAGACAAATTCGAAGTTCATGGAACAGTGTGTGATGTGCATAAAGGTCATTCAGGTCGACCTCGAACAGCTACAAGTGATGAGTCATCAACGGCAGTCTTGGAACTGTTTCAACGCTCTCCTAACAAATCTTCAAGGCAAGGGGCACGTGAAAGTGATGTAAGTGCTAGCAGCGTGCAACGCATTCTGAAGAGAGGCAAGTATCGTGTTTACATTCCAAGGCTGGTGCAACAGCTAAGTGACGACGATCCAGATCGAAGGTTGCAATTTTGTGAATGGGTTCAGGAGATGGTGATTCGTGAACCGGGATTTATGGGTAGCATCATTTGGTCGGATGAAGCCCAATTCAAACTTAATGGAACTGTCAATAGGCACAATTGTGTTTACTGGGGTGAAGAAAATCCTCACATTACAATTGAAAAAGCTGTAAATTTGCCTGGTGTAAATGTGTGGTGCGGTTTGTCTTCAAGGGGACTCATTGGACCTTTTCGATTTGAAGGCTGCAGGTCGCCAATTTGAACAGTATTATCATTTGTTATTTATGTTTCATTTACATTGGACTTTCAACTTTCTAATTTCCTGAAATTTAACTTTGTAGAACGGCAAATAAATTTTCTATGGAAGTTCAAAGTGTGTATACATTTTTTGAAGCACCCTGTACATTACATATCGATTACTAAGGCAACACTGAACAAGTAGTTCCGTGAAGAACTAGATGGCCAATTTTCATATATCCTACATATGTTAATTGCCTCTATCAGCATACAAAATTTCAGTTTGATTGCTGTCATAGATTAGTAGATATTGAGAACCGTCTAAATATTTTGGATGGTCGCCATGATGGTTTTTTATATATGTAGGTCATAGAGTTATGTACTATTAGATGATGATTATTGCTTAGGTTCATTATTCAAACGTTGAATCTGATCGCATGATTAGAACACAAGAAATACAAACTTAATTTAGAAGTTTGCACAACCACACTCTTGAGGTTATGTAAACAATTGAACAAAATTAGATGTCAGTGCATTGCAATGTGTATAAACATTTGATGCACTAAGGGTCACTGGGTATTTAAATGTTTCAAATTCGCTTGGCCGCCATGTTCGTTTTCTACCTAACAGCTTTCTGAAAGTCTCATAGGTGATCTTCTAGTACTGCCCTTTATAACCGTACAAAATTCCAGGGTGATATCTGTAATAGCTTCGGAGATATAGAATGCCGGTGAAATATTTTGCACAGCTACCATGTTGGATTGGTGAGACGTAATAAAATTTGAAGCGCACGGTCGGGGTCAACCTAAAAAGTACTATGGCCTTACCGAGTTTCATTTAAATCGCTTCAGCCGTTCAGATTTTCTTAGGAGGGGGACTCACACACATACACACGTACGCACATACACACACACGGACAAAGGTGATCTCATAAGCCTATTTTTGCATGTATGAAGTTAGGCCAAAAGTGGCTTTCAACACGATAATTGATTTAAAAAATTAACCGTATCAGTAAAGAGGCCTCTTGTTATAAGCTGTCAAAGATGTGACCAGCCGGGAATCGAAATCACTCACTCAGTGACAGATACCGATGTGACTCTCGCCAGCCCTACTACTTTGGCTCCGAGCTAGTAAGTGAGTGGTTTTTGGGAGTAAGCCAGTAGCAGTGCAATTGGTCGGATAATTTGGCGAGCCATATCGAGTACATTGTGGAGTTTCGCCTTTTTTAAGGATAGTTGCAGTGAATTTGAGGATGAGATGCCACAACAGATTTTTCACTGCAACATGTGTGCCAAATGTCATCAATATCGTGGATTGTACGTTCAAGGGGGCCCATACCGACTAGCTACTCAATAGTCCTCACTAGGTTGAGGTACTCCGTTCCAGGCCTCCCGTCAGATATAAAGTATCTGCTGGAACCGGCAATCGAACAAGTGGCTCCTTAGCATGAATACTGCCACAGCTCGTTTCCTGAACAAAACAAAACAAAACGAAACGAAACGAAACCAAACCAAACGAAACGGAAATGAAACGAAACGAAAATGAAGATGAAAATGAAAATCAAAATCAAAATGAAAGGACACGACTCAAAACAAATACTAAGAGGTAAGCATGCAACCCATGCGCTACGGGGACAGCGTAATAGCTCGTATGGTTTCATTATAATTTATCAGTTCAGGATTGTTGTAGCTGATCCACACACGCCACAAAGTAGCCTATGTATTCTAAGCTCGCCAGAACGGGAATACGTCCTAACCAGTTTTATAGTTTTCAGGCCCAACAGACCTGAACAAATGGCAGTGATGTTTGACAGCCAGGTAACTTGGTTGACCGGGAGCTTTTAACGGCCTACCTATTTACATTTTTTAATTGTTGGTGTGAGGTGTTTTCGTAACGCAGGGAATACTCAGCCCGCACTGTTTAAAACACATTCCTGCAATAACTTTGAACCTCTAAAAGCTTTCCGTGAGACGCCAAGACTCTGTCATGTTATCCTGCCAGTCCAAATAGCCGTCGCTAATCCCGAGAGTAAAAGCTTTCAAATAGTTGCTACACAGCACCAGTTACTCAATGAAAAATGGATATCGTCATAGCGCGTGGCAAACGTGCAATGTAATAATGATTTCCACCATTCTTTCATTAAGATTAGTCATCATCCCTCAGCCCCATGGGAAGGTTAAATCCTACCGAACATTTCCATTTAAAATTCCTCTTCCTTTGATATAATATACTGTAGTACATAAGATAGATCTGATTCGAATTTTTCTTTGAGAACAATTAAGTAATTTCTCTGGTCAGTGTGTGGCCTTGTACAGTAGTATTACTGTACTAACTCGTCTTAAGATCCCTTTCAGGGAAAGCTTCCGGTACCTCATCGTCTCTATTGTAGCAGTAGTTAAAATGATTATTAAACTCATAATTGGCTACCAGTGTTAAGTCATATTCCACCTCCAGATCTCAGACGTAAAGATGTTCTCCTAAGGGAATTCAATAAAATAATGAACAATCCATGATTGCCGATACATGATGACATCAGCGATGCAATTACTGGTCGCCTGCGCTCCAGAAAACCATCAATACGAGATGCCATGAACTTGAGGAACAGCAACTACCAAACTTTCGTTGAGTGGCAGAAGAGACTCAACAACAAATGTTGTCCAACAATGCCTCCTGTAAAGAAGACGCCACCACCTGGTTTCAACCTCCCTCGTAGACTAGGGTCCACATTGAACCGGATGCGAACCAACCATGGGAACTGTGCAGCCTTCCACTACAAGTGGAACAGAATTTCAACGACTGAGTGTGACTGTGGTGGTACACAACAGACGATCCAGCACATCATCACCGAGTGCAGCAAAAGAAAGTACAGTGGCAGTGCTAGTGACTTTGCTCTCGTGACCCCAGAGACTATTGCCTACATCCAGAATTTGGATATACGTATATACATTCACCTGTATCTCTAGCCATAAGCTAAACAAATAAATAAATAAATAAATAAATAAATAAGTAAATAAATAAATAAATAAATAAATAAATAAATAAATAAATAAATAAATAAATAAATAAATAAACTCATAATGTGAATAATTTTAAGTCACTTTCATGGAAAATAACTCAAATGTAATATTATTGCTGTTGATTGATTTAGGGGCTTTACGACATCGTGGTCATGTAGCTCCGTGCACTTTGGAGTGAGTGGAATTTTTCTAATAACCTGTGTTATTGCGATGACTGTATTAGTGTGTGCATTCTTAATTCAGATGGGGTTTGGAAAGAGGCAGCATGATCTTAAGATAGAAGCCATCCCGGCATTTGCCTGGAGTAAATAAGGGAAACCATGCAAAACCACTTCTAAGATGGGTGAGATTGGAATCGAACGAATCGAACCCTCCTCTTCTCAGTTTTGCCTCACGAGGTTGAGTGTTCCCCGTTCCAGCACTCAGATCAGAATTAAATTTATTGGCTGAGCCGGGAATCGAACCCAGACCTCCGGGGGGACAAGAATGAATACGTATCTCTTAGTGCACCTCATGACTGGAGGTTGACATATATTTTGGCAACATTGGAAGTGAACAACATTATCCCGTAGTGAGATATTGAGAATAAGTTTGCCATCTTTTGAATGATAGTAAAATACCAAAGTCTTATATCTGACGAAAAGAATGACAGTCTTGGAAACTGAACAATATGGAAATACAAGGTTCGAATTCATTTCATCTTGACTGCTTTTCCAAGAATTCTTATTTCACCAAATGTAAGTAAATGTAGGCTATACCGTATTTATAGGACATAAATCCCTAACAAATATCTACTGTCACCACGCCATTATACCTAGTTATCAGACAATATCTACACATGTAAGTCGTAGTTCCTAATTTGTTTCTTGTCTATTATGTTCATTCGGTTTCCTTATTATTATTATTATTATTATTATTATTATTATTATTATTATTATTATTATCTACTCGCGATAAGAAGATTTCATGGTGACTGACAAAAAAGCAACCTGCACTTAGAATGAGTTAATGAGTGAGTAAGAAACCACAATGGACCTAATAAGGAAGGCAGCATTTATTTACTGTAGCCAGGATTCGAACCATTGACGTCAGATACAGTCACAATCCAGTGTGTGGTGTTTCAATTGACTTTCACTAGTAGGCCTATATCATTCTGGTTTGGTTTCACTTAGGTCATCAGTACAATATAGTTAGGCGTGTGGTGAATTTGTTTGGAAGCCTGAATTATTGTGCTGTTTGTTTTGAAGTGTGAGTTCTTGTTAAGAATGGAAAAATAGTGACCATGACCTTAAATAAAGTACCACTTCAGCATTTGCTGCAGTAGAAGCAAGACACCACTAAAGCCACTGAGGTGGAAATCGAACCCACATATTTAGGAGGTTTAGTAGTACACAGTCCCAGCCTTCATACCAGTATTGAATTTGTTTCCACAATTGGGAATCAAACCAAGAACCGTTTAGGAGCAGTAACCTAAATGCGTATCCTTGGGACCACATACCACACTTGGAACTGCTTCAGAAGTCAATGGTATGACAGTGTCCGCATAGTGGGTGGTGTTTGAATTGCTCTGGGAGGAGACACTTGTTCTGACAGGTAGATCACCTGTCCCTAGGGCTGGGTGGGCCGTCTTTTCTCATTGTGGTAATTAAATTAAATATTCCCCAGCAAGGAGTCCTCTCAAGGGTGTGGAAACACCTTCTTGACTGACGAATTTCCAAAAGTTCCGCTGTAAATCAAGTGCCTTATTCTAGGGCGTAGTCTTTGCGTGATCTATGTACGCCCTACCAGATCATTACGATACGGGTAGGAGGAGACAAACGGCTCCTGGAACAATAGTTCCTTCTGTAATGTTGATACAGTGTTAAATGCCCTGCGACACACGTCATATTTGAGCCAGGGACAGCGCAGTCATCAACCACTTCTCATCACTCAAGAACCAATACCACATAGCAGAAGTGTTTTGCCTACTTACATTGTCTTGATCTCTCAAAATTACACTTACAGATGGATGATAATAATAATAATATCGTATGGGCTTGGGTGCCGGGGACAAGCTTTGTTATTTGACTCCCAAAGGGTAGCTTGCATGTCGAATTTCGTTGTTCCTTGAAGCACTATGAAAGTCAAGGAGGTTAGTTATCTAAGTTCCTTGAACACTATAGCGCTTTGTAGTAGAGAAATGGGAAACTTTGTGTTGGCGGAAACTCCCGAGATTAATTTTGCCATTATGAACACGGCCTACTGAATTGAAATGGGTTCTTTGACATGCCAACATCGTATGACATGGTGTCGTAAGTTTTGCCGCCTTTCAAAAATCACTTACCATGGCCAGGAGCGAACCTGCAAGCTGACCACTCACCCACCGTGGCAAGCCATAGCAGAAATGTTTTGGCTACTTACATTGTCTTGATCTCTCAGAATTACACTTACAGATGGACATAGTTGCTTGATACTGTTTAGTAATAAAATCTTGCATAAGGGTAGCACGCTGGCCTTTTACAAAGGAGGCAACGGAATTCGCTCCTGACTCCATCATACATTTATGATCAGTCGTGAGGGCTGCAAAAGGATACACTCAGTCTCGTGAGGACAATCGAGTAACTGTTCGACAAGAGAAATCACACCCCATGGCCTAAACCTAAAGTAATATACTTGAGGGTGTCGTCAGAGTTGCTCACGGGTCTTCTACAATCCTTATGCTATGAGCTGGGTGACAGTCGTCCTTGAATTCGCATGGTAATCTGGGCCCAATCGTTGGTTAAATCGTGCACCACGGCCGTGAGGGTAGCTAAAGCAAATCTAGAGTTCGGAGGTTCGAATCCCGGCGCTAACAGTGGCTATCCTGAGTGTTTTCCCACACTCCCTCCTGGCAAATACCGGTATAGTGCCTTACTCCAAGATCCGAGGCACCTACCTCATCCCTGTCCCTGATACAGCTACACACACTATTACAGCCATCTAGCGAATACAGATTTTTATACAAGTTCAACACACAATCACCTGATGACAAAGATGTCCCAAGATCCTAAAATGAATTAACATTAACTTTTTTAGTTTGTTAAAGATGATCTCCAAGGGCAAAGGCCTGGTAAGGAACAAATTCAAGTGACGCCACTTGTTGTATGTGCCAGATTTGGAAGTGTAGTGCACGTTTTAGTGAACTGTTAAATAGATTTGTTATGAGTTTATTTGGTAAGGAATAAAGACTACAATCAAGATTACCACTTAACGTTGAATGTTTTAGAATCCAAGCACTCGACTTCGACTTGTAGGAATGGGTACCGAAGCTCTGGCCATTATATCCAATTATTTCCTTTTCGATTGCATTTCAATGCGACAGTCTCGAGTCAGTAGACTTACTAGATACGTAAATGACCCTATGAAGAGCAAAATTTCAGACCTTCGTCGCTTTTAATGAGTAACATATTAAAGAAACGTTAGAACCATAACATTAATTTTAACTGTGACGTAATATGAGTTATTAACTTCATAACTGAGCATTAAGTAAACTTTGTGGTACCTTTTCGGTCCTCATAGGTAATGGAAAATGCAAAAGGCTCTTCACTGTCTTTGACCTTGGGAATATAAGGTGAAAGCAGTATGGTCATTTGGCTACTAGGCTTCTCAAGCCCTTACTCACAAGTAAGCGTAGGTTATCCTTCGATTGATGAAATATCTCAAGTCGTCATTTTTAATACAGTTGGATGAGTCAAACAGGAGTTACCGATAAGAAATATAGTAAAAGAATAAATTATATAAATTTATGAAGTAGGCATATGTATAAATATGAAATCAACATTATCTGAAACAAATTGGTCGTTATTCACAACATTTAATTGAATCTGTTGTATTAAATAAAACCATCATTAGCCAATACATATATTATTATAAGTTATTTAATATAACAGGACTATTTTCGACCACTATGTGGTCATCATCATCAATCTTAAGTTGTCGGAAGAAACTATTGTTGTTGTTGTTTGAGTCTTCTGTATTTTGACTGGTTTGATGCAGCCTTCCATGCCTCCCTGTCCTGAGCTAATCGTTTCATCTGTACATAGGTACTACACCCTATATGCGAGGCAATCTTTTGAACATATTCTAACCTTGTTCTACCCTTATAGTTCTTGTCCTCGATCCTTCCTTCCATAACTAAGCTTGCTATTCCTGTGTGTCTTAGTATGTGTCCTACCAACCTATCTCCTCTCTTCATTAGCATTCGCCACACAAAGTTGCAATTAATTGAAACTATATGGTGATTTAGAGTTACTCTTAAAATATTCCATGCTGTAGAAATCAGATCTGTTACAAAGAAATTTAATCAAAAATACAATAAAAAATATAAATTATCTTTTAAAAATATTGGTTATAAAAGAGTCGTGTTGCAATCAAGATTTAAAATTAAAAAGAATTTGTAATTCGTGCAACTAAAATCATATTTATACGTTGACATAAAACATAACTGTTCTAATATTTTGTTCGTTGGGTGTGCTTCTTGAGATGTACTCTACAAGAAACGAAATGTTGAGTGGTAATTACTCAGAATTTTCCTACAAGGAGAATCAATTTTTGAATCAATTTCAGAAGTATTATGGTAAAAAATGTAGCCTTTTTCTTAGTCTTAAGGCTTCTAAGCCAACTCGCCGACAAGGTTTCTTCCTGCCGAAGGAAGAACTGATGTCGGCTTTTACTTTGTTCTCTAGTTTGACGAGAATGTTTTATCTTTCTCTAGTGAACACAACACGGTTTGTGAAGCGTCTCTTCCTAGTTGGTGATATACCACTTGAGGTCATCATAAGTTTCTCCACGCGAGCAAGTAGACCATATCTGTTGTGCACTGGTCACTGCTATCACAATTACAACAAGCTCCAGTCCGTGACCGTTAATTGGCTCCATCACAGTGACACAGGAAGAGCAGTTATAAAGTGTGAACTTTATCACACGAAGCAAGTAAAATGTGATCAGTTCCGTAAGAACACCCACATCATTCCAAGTAATGAGCATTTTCTTCGTGTTTTTATTAAAATATCAATAAACCCTAACACACGCCGTGGTGCTACAGCCCATGAAGGGCCTTGACCTACCAAGTGACCGCTGCCCAGCTGTTTGGCCTGCAGATTAAAGGGTGAATCGTTGTCTTCTGGGCCGGGGCGCTACCTCACTGTCAGACAGCTACTCAATTTATTGTACTCACGAGGTTGAGTGCACCCCGTCCCAGCCCACACGTCAGTTTCTTAAAAACCTAATGGAACCGGGAATCACACCCGGAACTCCGGGTGCGAGGCTGGCACGCTACCCCAACACCAAGGGGCCGGCAAAAAAAAAAAATGCAATAGCAACCGTATTATTATTATTATTATTATTATTATTATTATTATTATTATTAACACATTCATTTCACCACATAAGTGGGACATATCAACATATCGTCGGCTTGTTTGCAAGACGGTATGGGTAATTCTCTTAAGGTGGCACATTGAGAAACGATGACGGCCTTCTGCATGGAGATATTATTATTATTATTATTATTATTATTATTATTATTATTATTATTTCCTTGCGAACCGACCAAAACTAAGGACCACGCTTATAACACTTCATTCCTTGTCATCGTTCTTTCTTACTTCCTTTTCCTCCACATACAGTATTATTATAGTTATTATTATTATTATATTTTGTCCGCTAATATTCATTCAATTCCCATTATGTATTATCACCTTAATAATGATTAATGCCTCTTACTGCTTGCCACGGTGGGTGAGTGGATAGCGTGTCGGTCTACTAACCCCAAGATTGCAGGTTCGCTCCTGGCCGTGGCAAGTGATTTTTGAAAAGCAGAAAAAATACGACACGCATGTCATACGATGTTGGCATGTCAAAGAACCCATTTGAATTCAGTAGGCCGTGTTCATATTGGCAAAATTAATCTCGGGAGTTTCCGCCAACACAAAGTTCCTCATTTCTCTACTAGAAAGCGCTTAGTGTTCAAGGAGTTTAGTTATCTGACCTCCTTGACTTTCATAGTGATTCAAGGAACAACGAAATTCGACATGCAAGCTACCCTCTGGGTGTCAAATTACAAAGCTTGCACCCGGCACCCGGGCCATACGATATTATTATTATTATTATTATTATTATTATTATTATTATTCCTCTTACTACGACATTGCTCACACTGGATTGATAATGAAGATGTCCCACACCCCTAAATAAGATTAATATAACTACAAAATCGTATACAGCAATTTAGCACTATTATACAATCAAAGGGACTAATTTTGTTTTCGTAAAACAGACCCTCTCGTGACACTCTGGTACTGACAACATAATAACACAGGTTATCAAATAAATTTTATATACACACACACACAGAATTCAAGGGTTTATATGACCATGATGTCACAATGTGCCAAACTAAAGGAAGGAAAAGGAAGGAAGATTTTAGTTTTACGTGACCGTTAATCTCGAAATCATCAGCCACGGGACCTTCTTTTTACGTGGAATCCGAACCACAGGACATGGCATTTCACTTTGAAATTCTCACATGCATTGACCGGGCATCGAACCCAGCCCACCGTGGTGAGAGGCCAACAGCTTGACCGCTGTGCCACCACGCAACAGCAACAATTGATTTTGTAGAACGAAGACAATTAATTTTAGTATGCCTCATCACTGAGCTCATATTGCTTTCGTGAAATATGTTCATTTCACAAGAGTCCACTTCGTTGCGTCGTGGCTAACTTTCTTGGTTGTCAGCGTGGAGGCCCGGGTTTGACTTCCGGCTCTGCCAATAAATTTAATTCTGATCTGAGGGCTGAAATGGGGTACACACAGCCTCATGAGGCACAACTGAGAAGAGGCGGGTTCGATTCCCACCACAGCCATACTGGAAGTGGATTTCCATAATTTTCCCACTTTTACTCCAGGTAAATGCTGGAATGGTTCCTAACTTAAGGGCACGGCCACCTTCTACCCAAATTCTACCTCGATTACAAACACACGCACTAGCACAGAGATCACAGTGACTCAGGGTGTCAGACAAATCTATGTTGAATCCTAAGTCCAATACGGCCTACACTCTAGGCGCCAGTCCACGAAATAATGACTCTACTACGTATAATGTGTATTTTTTGTACCCAAAATTACGAAATAGCTAGAAAAACTAATTTGCCATTAGCAAGTAAATTATAGAAATTTTACTTCAATTGTCACCAAAACTCTTTCTGGTCATATTACAAGGTTGTATCTCGTTTTGTGGTATTGGGTTAAAAGCAATATATTGTGTTATGAATAAAATACAACACAAAAATACACGGTGTTCTAATAAACTATTTTGTAAAATAACATTTTATTTCATAGATGTGCTCTGCAAAAGCCATTAATAGAAGCGTAAAATAACTAGTTCTGAAACAGAAATCGTTCAAACTTATTGTGAAGCCTGTGCAAATATATTTTGAAAGAGCAAAATACTTTGCAATACTGCATAAGAAGTCGGCAATCAGTGAAATCGAACTCAGCCCCGTCGCTAGCGCGCTGCGAGCTGATTTCAAGCCGATTGCGGGTGGGTAGGCAACACATTTTACAGTTCCGTGTTGAATCGGAACAGGCTGTCCATGGGGTTGCTTGACCTCGATGGTGCAAAGCCCCTATGGAACATTTCACAAGATTAACAGTAGAGAGTAGTCTCGTACAGGAAATCGGTCATCGCTTTAGAATGCACTTTGTGAACATTGGAAGCTTTATTTAGTGTGTGCAATTGCAAAAGCAATCAATGTACTTATCCTGCAGTGGGCCCTTGCAAATTTATACAGGCGTTTTATTTTGTTGCTTCCCTCGAACACCGCTTAGGTCGGCTACTTTTGAACACTTAGGGTTAGTCACAGTAATATTAAGGTCAGCATTTAGTGAGTCGGTGTCACTGACCACAGATGTAAGTAAACAACTCTTTATAAACACTAACTGAATGTAAATAACCGTCTGGCACCAGTCGCTCGCGCTCGGGCCGGCCATAGTCCAGAACACAACCAGAAGCTTATAGTCAAAATTTCAAAATAAACAGTACGGTACGTTCCAAAGTTAGCGCGCGCCATGCCTCTCACTCTCTCCGTCTTCTTTTTCTTTCTATTCTTCTTTTTTCCTGCTGTCGACGAGCTGGTGAGGATGGAGGCAACGCCTTCTGGAAGCTAACGAGGCGACCAAACAATGAGCTACCTTGTGTGCGCCGGCCACCATATTGGATCCTAACACATTCACTTGATCTTGTTCATCAAATATCAGCGGGTCCATTGTTCAGTAACTGCCAAAAGTAAGGTTGCTGTTGACTTTCTCTCGCAAGAATGTAACTTGAGCATGTGTTGGCTGGGTCTTGGGGAATAATTTTTGCTACACATTCTTGCACATATCTGGGTTTGTTGTATTTTACATTGCTATCTAGATCTAGCGGTAAGTATAGTAGCCTCGGCTCTGCCATATATGACTGAAGTCGATATATGGTGCTTTCAGTCCATGAAGACAACTACTGTGAAGTTGGATAAGTTCAAATTCTCTTCCAGGCCATTCTCGTGGTTTTACAACTTCATTTACTGGAAAATATGCCTTACCTAAAGCCATGACAACGTCCTTCCCAATGACAGTCCCAACTACAAACACATACAGTAGCATAGCACAGGTTATGTTCAAAACCACTAGCCGAAACGTAATGTCCTTTAATACAATATATACCATTCCAGCATTTATTCGTATGAGAAGAATTAAAAAAAAGGTATCCCTACTCTGGGTGTCAAGTGTAAGTGCCAATATTCGAATTTCAAATAATATTCGAAATTAATATTTAATTATTAATTAATTAACTTATTTATTTATTTGGAGATGAAATTAATTTTTATGACTTAATTTAAAATTCTTGGAAACGTTTCTTAAAATACTGTATTTATCACTTGTGTTATTTTTCTTTTATTATTTATTTATTTATTTATTTATGTATCTCTTAATTCCGTGACAAAGGCTATTTGTAAACGGGTTTATTTGACAATCGTGGTAGTATTCCTTGGCACCAATCAAGACAGGGATAGAACTTTGTTGTTGAAGTACAAAGTTTGTCCAGACTGAGAGACTTAAAGCTAGTGATTAGCCGTGCATTCCGGTGGGCGAGGTTCATCTGTCTCAAACGTGGCGTGTTTGCGTGGTGTCGTTTGGGTGACAGCACTGGCTGCATGTTGCGGGAAATTGGCCCGCTTCTATATTCCGTCCCTCACGGCAATGCACGTGAGAACACGAAGACACAACTGTGGAATTACAAACGAAATGAATTGCCTGTCGTCATCACAAAATAATCAGAATAAGACCAGGATTGGGGAGGGAGAAACTAGCGAAACAAAATGAATAAAAAAAAAGAGAGTAAAGTTTATCGTTCCCTTCTACTACTTTGAATGTCTCTTGGGGTAAACCGTGACAAGGGAGAAGTTTGGCTTACTACAAACTTGAGAAAATACTTTGATATATCACTTTTAACTTGACATAAAACGATGGATGACGCGTTTAAATTAAAGATTTTAAACTTCTTGTTGGAAGTAATCAAAAGTACGCCGTGGCGTTGAGCGTTGTTAGCGAGAAGAAGAACGGATCTTATGCTAAGGACGAGTTCCCCAACTTCTTGAAGGCAATATTGAAACGCCAGCAAGTAAAAATACTCAAGGTAGTTAAGAATTGTTTGTAAGAAAATATAGAAAATGTGAAGCAGCTTCAGAAACAAGAGGCTTAAAAGTTGCTCGTCTTCACCTGGCTTTGCTTGGATAGAAAGCTCTTGAGAGCTCTAATCTTAATATTAATAGCTCTCTTCTTTCTGGAGCTCCTCTGTGACGTCATGGACTAATTTGCTGTCTCAAAAGTGTGGACTGCGACAAATATTATGTTGGAGAACTTGACTTTTTATACCAACCCTTATTATTCTCATTGCTATTTTATCGGGGATGAGGCAAGATGAGTTTCTGTGTAGCAGGTATTTATGCCCGGCCAGATGCTCATCCTCACGCCAAAATCATCAAAGGAATCAAGGGAATATCAAATAGATAAAATGTACGTAGGCGAGAGATTTGACGTAAGCGGCTGTGGTAATTTTAAGACACAGGGACGGTATTTGCTTTGAATTGAAACTGGGTAAGTATAGAAAACCATTCCAAGGAAGGCTAATGATGGGGTTCGAACCCAAACCTTATAGTCATGTTCACTGAGCTAGCTAGTTCTTCGGGGCATAACACGATGATTATGACGATGATGACTACAATCTTTTTTTTTCTTTTTGTGACGAGGGATTGTGGAAAATCTTACATCAGAAGATTACTTCAGGATGGTGTCGATTTAATAAGCCTTTTGAGCCTCTTCTTTTTAATTCAATATAACGCTACCACTTTTCCGCTGATGCCAAACAGCTCCCAATCAGAGAGCTATCTGGTTAAACGTTTCGACATGTTGCAAAGGTCACATCAGGTATGGTTTCCTCGCAGCCATGACGTCAAAAGGTTGACTTATTCCCAATACTGACGGTCCTCAATCCCAACCTTGCAGTCATTTCCAAAATACGACGTCCCGTAGAATCTATATCCGGCATGCCCCATTCCAGCGTCTTAACATTGAAATCACCAGCTACAATGAAGTTATTTCCCATACAGTCCCTAACAAAAGTTTTTGACCATTAACTTACTTCACATTAAACATTCCTGGTCATACACTTTTGTCACAAATGTTCCCGTGATTATTTTCAAAATATCTTGACCTCTTATGCTTCTGTTTATGTGCAAACAATTGAGCTCAGATATTAATTTTTTGAATTGCGAGTTTTTTATTTAAAATACTTCCATGGCTATATTTTAAAACTGTTCAGTAAGTACGGAAACAATTGTAAAATGACTAGGACATGTTTGGGAATGTTAGTTATGATGCCAAGGCGTTCATCGACATCATATAGTATTCAAAAACAATTAGCAATAAGACAAATATGTTGGTTTAGTGTATAAAAATTAATTCCTTGGTAGAAAAGCTTGATTCTTCAATAACAAATCTTCAAAAAAATTCGTACTACAAAAAGTAAATGTCTGAGCACAATGGTTTCTACATAAACTGATGCATAAGTTAGTTAGTTATTGTAGTTTTAAGGGATGACTACGAGGTCATCTGCCCCCTGATGCATAAGAGGCCAAGTTATTTTTATAATAATCACGGAAACATTCTTTTACAAAAGAGTATGACCTTGATTTTTAGCCTATTTTAATTTATGAAAAAGATAGGTTTATGAGATCACCTTTTGTTCGTGTGTGTGTGATAAAATCTAAACGGCTGGAATGATTTCAATGAAACACGGGAAGGACATAGTAATATTTTGTTCGACCACGACCGTGCCCTTGAAAATTTATTACGTCTCACTAATCCAACATGGCGGCTGTGCGAAATATTTCACCGGCATTCTATATCTCCGAAACTATTACCGATATCACCCTGGAATTTTGTACGGTGATAAAGGGTACTACTAGAAGTTCACCTATGTAACTTTAAAATACCTGTTGAGTACAAAACGAACATGGCAGCCAAGCGAAGTTGAAACATTTAAATATACTTTTCCCGCGATTTACCCATCCGAGCGCAGCGAAATATAGCACAGCAAATGTTTATACACATCGTAATGCACTGATATATAATTTAGTTCAATTGTTTATAGCCTCAAGATGGCGGCTGTGCAAAATATTCACATTTTATATTTCTTGTGTCTTAATCATGAGATTGAAGTGAACGTTTGAATAATGAACCTACGCAATAATCGTCATCAATCTACGTTTCTCGCGATTTAACCATCCAAGCGTAGTTAAAATTGGTAGGCAAATGCTTATACAAATTTTAATCCACAGACATTTAATTTATTTCAATTGTTTACATCACTTCAAGATAGTGGCTGTGCGAAATTTATAAATCAAATTTGTATTTCTTATGTCCTAATCATGCAATTGAAGTTTGAATTATACACCAACGCAATAATCTTCATGAAATAGTACATAACTCTACGGCCTGCATATATAAAATCCAACATGGTGACCATCATAAATATTTAGATGGTTCACAATATCTACGAATCTATTACTGAAATCAAATTGAAATTGTGTATGTTGATAGAGGCAATTAACATACGTAAGATATAAGAAAATAGGCAATTTAGTTCTTCACGGAACTACTTGTTTAGCGTGAATTAATCTAATTGTGTTAAACTTTTATTAGGGACTGTACATCACAATGTGTCCTCAAAACTACCTAAAATCTTTGGATATTGATAAATGGACTCGTTGGGGGCGAAGCAACTGCTCATGTACGTAAGCATACCACTCTTAATCCAAACGAACTCATTAGAGCTTTGACTGGTTATTTTTCCAAATGATAATGATAGTGAGGATGATTATTATTAGTAGTAGTAATAGGCCTAATCTAAACGTTTTTCTTCTTGGTTCAAATCCTTTTCTAGGGCATCCTAAAAATGGTTTTCCATTTCAACTTCAAGAAATATTTGGAATAGTGCACTACTCAAAAATGAAGTTACTTCCTCCCTATATTAAACCCCAATTAAAGTATTAAAGTAACTCTGGCGAGCTTTCTTCTTAGCCCAGTATCCCTTCATGTTTGCACTATGGGTTGCTTTTCTTTCCTGAGTCCACTTCACTCCCACGCAATGTTTTAGTTGTCAATGACTGGAGAGTGTGACGGATGTTCTGAACAGCATTCTAAATTTATCCCTGTTGAATATACTGTATCCTTGGGATCAATTTCTAAAAATTCGAGGTCTTTTCGAACAAGTCTCTCCATTTGGCATTTGTCCCCTTCCCTCTAGAAATGTTATAACATATTACGTTATGGATTGTATGTCCCTTTTAACTAATGTGGGTTGAGACGCCGGGGTGCCGGAAAATTTGTCCTAAAGGTGGTTTTTAACATATCTGTAAATCTACTGACACAGCTTCCTCACAATAGAGCATCGTCAAACGCCAACATTCTGCGTCGAAATTCGGTGCTGCATCCTTGGGCACAGCAGGTGAGAACGTTACCGCTGCACAACGCAGCCAGTCTAATAGTAGCATACAGTAGTGGAAGTAATAGTAAACTCACAGTTAAGAAACTTTGTAGAATCATATTACTCTGAATGTAAATTCAGATGGGTTTATTTAATATCTGTGAATTAATATCGTAAATTTGATGGCTTCGGTAATGAAGACATTGAAAAGGAACGTGATACACTTCAGTTAGATCCATATTATGTTCATGATGCGTGTGGGAGAAATCTCTACACAATGGCAACGTGTCTCTCTCTGCGGGATGTAATGAATGGCTCATTCATTACAAGGTGCACGGTCTGTATTTACGTACACTGAATGGCTTTATTTAGAAGTACTTTTTATAATGAAGGTCACACAGAATTACGCTGCAAAGACGAGGCGAATTATTATTGTGCAACACTTACCTCCATCTGTAAGTTATATAACACCATAACAACCTCGACAGTGATATTTTCTCCAAGACTGCAAGAAAGAATAATGTTGATTTTATTTCCAGTTTTTTATGAAAGTAGTTTATCAAAGTGTTGGATTTTTACGAAGAAAATGGAATCGACAAAACCAAGTTAAAATCCTATGACCCGGCTGGAAATCTAACCAGGTGTCCTTTTTTAAAATATAAATATTTTTTTCTGTTTTTCCTTTTTAATTTTATTATTCGTGCTTTTTTATGGTAACCTGTATATTATTTTTTGTCTTTCGTTCTTGATGACGTCACACACACCCAGTTCCAGAGGCAGGGGAATTAAACTTAGCAGATTAAAATCCCCTTGGCCCGACCGGAACCCTTCCGGTCAAAGTCTAACATGTACTACCCAAAATAACCACGAAGCCGGGCATTTGGGCCAAAGTCTAATGCTGTAATCATTTAACTACGAAACCGGGCGACACATAATACATACAAAATGATCTCTTTACAGTCTTTAATTTCGTCTCAAAAATAACCATGAACACAGTTCTAAAATTTTGAGATTGCTTTATCCTGAACACTACTTTACTTCCGTATCCTTCAGTGGGTTTTCTTTCTTAGAAATTCTTCTTGCATTATTTTACCGCCCATGACCCACACACACATAGGCACAATGCATCGCAACCCTCATGTATCCAACTTTGATCCTTAAAGTAATAATTTACTCCAAGACTGCGAGAGAAAATGGTATTGATTTTACTTCATTAATTATGTCTTCTTAGAGTAATTAATCCAAGACCTGGATTTTCATGGCAAATAAACTTGAATAGGCTGGAGCCCTTTCCAGACGCAACGTAAATTACTCGAATTGAGTGTTGATTGTCAGTATCTTTCTGACGTATTATTAAGTAACGTCATATAGCGTCGTAATCTACCCCCATTAACCTATGTGTGTGTGCCAAATATAATAATTGGTATTATTGTGATGGCGATATTGTAAATACTTTAATTGGGGTTTAATATAGGGATGAGGTAACTGCATTTTTGAGGCGGGCACTATTCCAGATATTTGATGAAGTTGACCTGGAAAACCATTTTAGGATGCCCTAGAAAAGGATTTGAACTCAATCTTTAAAAAAAACTTCAATTATGAGAGAAAAATATAGAAGACACCCTTCAGTCTTCATCGATGACCCAATCATTTAAAAGCTAAATGATAGTGATATTCTTATAAGTTTCATTTGAGTGACACACACTTATACGATAAACACGTAATAATACACCACGATGTCTTTAATTTCGTTTCCTCTTAAAATTACCATAATCAACATAAACATTGTTCTAAAATTTCAGATTGCCTCTCTCCCCAACCCTCGTCTACTTCCTTATCCTTCAGTGTTTTTTATTCTCTTGAGAGATTCTCATTGACCCATTTTTCCCGGCCCTTCCCCTACATCACATCCCCCGTGAATCCCATTTCTAACCAGTACTTCAAGTTGGACACACTACGAAACCTTGTATTAGCTGTTATAACTCAAGCAGTGACGCGGTCATCAATCTATATTCCCTATCAAGACAACGGCGCCCCCACCTCACCCCTCCTTCCAAGCCAGCCGCCCCGAAAATCATTAGTTGTGTCAGGCCAGGAGATGGGCTCTGTGATCAGTTATGGGGCGAGAGGGGGGTAGGGGGAGTTTTTTTGTGAGATTGGATTGGCTTGGTACCACCTTGTGTCAACTCCTTATACAGTCCTGCTAACAACACTACCACATTCTATGAGCAGACAATGAGAAATGGCGACATGCTTCTGCTAACTATGCGTTCGCAATATTTCTCCCTCACACCTTCTTTTGACAAAAAAAATATCGATACACAAAGATAGGCGACGCACACATAAAAGGGGTGAACTAGAATATTGAATAGCGACCCACCTGTCAATAACTAGGCTCTAACATATGACCGTCATTAAAAATACAGGCGGGTGTTTGGGGGAATGAAGGTTTCTTCTTGTTTGGTCGTTATAACCCGTATAACCCTTTGGGTTCAAAATAGCATTGTGATGTTTTTTTGTGCGTACATCACAGTAAGGGTGTTTTATTACTATTTTTTACATCATTATATCCATCTGTGGAGCACGATAAAGCATATTTTGCTGATTGATGTATTATTCTTCTCCCAAAATCTCTTCATCTGGGAACTGGAAAGCATCCTCCGCTCTTCTGTCCACAATTTCTTGGTCCTGGCAGTAATATTGTTAATATTATTGTTATATTTGTTATACAGTTTTAGACTATTGCTATTATTAGTATTAATAGCAGCTTCGGTGGCGTAGTCGGTAGCATGCTGAACTGCTATGCCCAAGATAGCGGGTACAAACCCGGCCGAAGTCGTCGGATTTTTAAGAACGTTAATAATCCCCCAGTATGCCTTCCTTCGGAGGGGAAGTAAAGCCGGTGGTCCCATGTCATAGATTTATGGCATGTAAAAGATCCTTCCACAGACTAAACTTGTGTGAAGCTAAATTGTTAGGTTAGATTTCGTAGGAACGCTCTATCAAATTTCCATCGTTCACCACTAGGTATCATTGATATCTGGTGCCGAAAGTTGGAACTACTTGAAATTGAACGGAACTTGTAGCTCACCCTAAGGGTGTGCGCTGGAAGCAGCTACAGACTCAGGCGAGCCGAACATGTCCTCGGACACTCCCGGCACTAAAAGCCATACGATAAATAAATAAATTATTATTAGTATATTTATTTAATTAGCTATTTAATAATTCAATAATTAGTTTATTTATTTATTTATGTATTTATTTATTTATTTATTTATCTAACTAGGTGACATAGGTATCAATTTTGACATTTCATATTAGCTCCACCAAACATTGCTTAGATTATATTTTATCTTGTAGTCACCAATTATGATTGAAGACATCTTTGGTGTGTAGTCATGTAGAATGCTGTTGATCTTTCACGTCCATAAATAATCCTAGTAATTTGGGATAAAATGAAGGCGAATGTAGGCTGCTTACGCGGACACACTACCATAGATTCACTGAGACAGCGTAAATAACAGATATCTTAAGCTTAGAGTGTGACCTTTAGTCAGATAAAATATGAGTGGCTTGTATCACTTATGGCAAGAAAGAGTTAATTTGGCAAAACTTGACAAAACATTAATTGTGTTTCCTGGGGATATTTTCCCGATTGGGATTACGATTGAAAGCTATTCATTATTAAGTTTCCTTTTCTACATTGTTCTGAGTGCTGACAGACGCTGATAGAGCACGCTGATTTATATTAGTGGCTTTACTGTTTATATTCTTCATAGGTAGAGAATCATTTTTAGTTGAAGGTGTATGACTGTGGGTGTGTGTGTATGTATGAATGTACATTCCATGTCCAATGTTAGATTATCCTTCGAATCTAGAAGTCGTTAAACATTTTGAACTCAGTTCCATCTGGGCTAATTTGTGTTGTTCCACAGTTTTAGTTAATTGAATTATTGTTGTATTGTAGTAGAATGTTTGGCAATTATCGTCATCCCAAATTCAACTTCAAGAAGTTTAACTTATTACTAATTTTAAACTAATCCAAGATATTCTTTGTCATGGAATCCAAAGAGCAGTGTTTCTATTTCAGTGTTCATAGTGTAAGATCTAGTGAATCTTATCGAGGCAATATATTGAAACGAATATAAATTTTAAATAAAAGTAGCTGTATATTAAATCCACTTTAATAATGTACAGGATTTAATTCTAAAATATTAATGCAGTAATTCACTAGTAATTTTCAGTATGGCTAGTCTTCCAAATTTCTTTCCATCTGAGTTGATTGTACGGTCATGGAGCGACTGTAATTTAATTTAACAAAATTCTATATGTAAACATCTAAGGAAATGTATGCAGGTCAGCGCTGTTGGCGATTCTCAATTGATAGACTACCGCTAATACTATACTGTATAATCTCACGTAATTCTATATCGAGACTGATATGGCAACAAATTTGATGCCCATTATCTATACATCACATTTAACATTCTTATGAGTAATTAACTGCATTAGTCGTAATCTAAATATTAAAATAGAAGTGACAGCGTCCTTATATCTCCCCATACTGATCGATATCTAAACAAATGAACGCCATAATTTTTAGCCTTAAACACATTGATTCAATAGTGCGAAATAACTTGTTTTTCGTAAGGCACTCGATCACTGTGATGCATCATCTCAACGACTCTTACCTACCATAATCTGCTGAGGAAGAAAGCATTTAAGTTGAGGAAACACCCGTTCAACTTCCCAGAGATTTTTGCTTTCTCGTCTACTGTTGTACGTCATGTAAAAACTGTTCTCCACACACTAGATGGACTTGCCTGCAAACAAGAAACCGTTTGCTTAAGGTTAACTGAGAATAAGAGTAAACGTAGTCTTTGTCTAAAATAACTACAACATAGCACCATACTCATTGAACGCAAGAATTATATAATTTAATTTGTTAAAATACACAATGAGCAATAATACACTATGAATTAAAACTATTTTAATAGTTTGTATTCAACAGACGTGTCAAATATGTCAATTTGAACGACTGGGACACAATTTCCGGTTGATCAATTTGTGAGCGGGATAATAAAAAATCCTAGAAAATTGGAATAATTCTCCACTAATAATAGGCGATTATTGCACTGGCATGTGATATTATTTGAAATACTATACATCGCATCACTAAAATTCTTCGTTTCTCTTCGGCCAATTTTAATCCGTAAATCGAGATGTTCACACTTCATCTGTATAGACAATAAATTGCTCTGGTTGAATAACTCTAAGCTTGGAAGGTTCCTATAAACTTAGTGTGTCCAATTTTGAAAACGTGATGGTAGGACTATTTTGTTACTGAATTTATTGCGCTAATGATAATTCTATCTTTATATTATTACAAGTACTATGGAATAGATCTCACTGGAGGGAATTTGATGCGGTAATTATTACAAGGGTTTGGCACTGTTTAGTTGAAAAGGCGAATTTTTATACAATGAACCAATATTATAATCAGTTACGATATTAAATGACAGAAATGAAAGAACACCTCTACTTGTCCGAGCGGCAATATTGACTTGTTTATAACTTATAAGCAAGTTCGTAGCTCTCGGAGAGTCTCGTTCTTTAACCACTCGTATTTTCTATATAACTGTACACTACAGCTACCTCAAGAGTTAAAACAAAATATCAGATCACGTTGGCAGTCATGGATATACAAGCAATGGTAAATTGGCACTTGTCCATATATCTTATACTCGCTAATGTATGCATGTTAATATTCATTTGTGCTATATTTAGAAATAACCAGAAAGTTACTTACTCTATTGCAAGATAATATGTATACAAACCGTTGAAATAATGAAAATAAATCTTGCTACCAGCTTGTACGAAAAAACATATCATCGTAATGTGAATATTATCAATGTAGAGATTAAAAGTGATTTATTCAAAACTCTTGAGATGCCTGAAGCTCAAATCATTACATTGAAATCATCAACTTATAGGATACAGGAACCTAATGGGGCGTGTTAGGCAATTCGGTAATTTAAATGTATCTAACTAACCCCGTGGCACTACAGCCCTTGAAGGGCCTAGGCCTACCAAGCGACCGCTGCCCAGCCAATTGGCCTGCAGATTTTGGGTTGACGCGTGGTCAGCGCGTCGGGTCCCCTCGGCCGTTAATCTTGGTTTTCGTGACCGGGATTTAAATGTATCACACCCAAGAAATAAGTACGTTAAACACATATTATTCAAGACATGTAAGGTAATAATGACACCGTTAAAATGTTGGTTAATAATTAGAGTGATTTATATCAAATGTATGAATTTAGTTAATAGACTACAGTGTATTGTTGAAGGCACAGAAGTTTTCTGTGTGGAGAAACTATTATCTCTGACAAAAAATACATACTGGAGTCTAACAGAAATCTGTTGACATCAAATATAGATTTAGGTATTAGACAGACATTTCTGAAAGCTTCTATTTTCAGGGTAGAATTCTTTGAAGGTGAAACTTAGACTGTCGGCACAGCTGAAAAAAAGAGAATAGAAGCGTATGACATGTGGTGTTACAGGAGAATGATGAAGATCTGCTGGGTAGATGGAGTAACAAATGAAGAGCTATGACGAGTTGGAGGGGAGAGTTGTTTCTGGCGACAAATAGAATGAGTAAATATATTGAAGATCAGGGATAGTCAGCCCAATGAAACACAATCAGTTTGGAAACTCTTGTGTACTATTTTAACTTAATTTTAAAGAAACAGGAAACCAAATAAGTTTGTTTTGAAAAAATAAATAATGTGTGCATGTCAGAAAGTAAAGGCATGGGAATAAGCTAACCTTGTTTTCAAGTTGATCCAAGCCAGTGCCCCATGGGGCCCGCCCATTACAATGGTTAGACCTGTGATGAATTAGGTTACAACAAGGGTCCTACCACCCCCAACCACAGACAGACTAATTTACTTTTCACGCCCTTATCCTCCTGAAAGGGCTGCTTTTACCATGTACAGAATATCTGTTGTAAAGTCCGTTTGGCTGGAAATCTACTGAGCATAACGGCATCATGTCAATAGGTTGCACGGATCAGAGCGTTTTTAGTGAAAATCAATCATAGCATAACCTCAATCAACCGAAATTATATTGTAACAAGTTAATCATACGATCAGCAGTGGCGCTTGGCAGAACATTCCGGGGTTTCAAATTATTTCCCTAGCTCCTCAATAGAGAAGGAAATAAGTTTAAATCAAAATATTGCCTACAGAACCAGCAATTACGTCATCCAATTGAATCACAGAAACGTAGAACCACAACACTCCTCAAAGTATGCCTCTACCACACAACGTGGATAGGAACAAGCGGGTAGAAGAAATTGAATCAATTTTGCGTATTTCACGGTCGTACAGCATAATTACCCGATATATAGAGATTGCAGCGTGACAAAGAATGCAATTTTCCAACCTCAACGAGTCGAGATAAAGTTACCTTAAAAATTGATAATAGCTTTTGTTTTGGAAGCATACAATTTTGAAATTATTAAATTATATCAAATTGTGAACTCCACTGTCTTTTCCTCCTTAAGATGATTACCATGTGGCACTATCAGTGGCAAAACGCCGGGGTTAGTTTTGGATACATTTTATGTTGGTGCCTTAAATGTATACATTTTTAAAATTCCTTACAGCCATCAAGCAGGACTTATAGTTACAAGATCACTCGGGAAACTAGAACAAGTGATTTGGCGCTGGTAATCTGTCTGATGTTTTGCTACATGTCGGGAAAGCTCGAGTCTATTCGGGCCAGCTTAGCCTTCAAGATAGGCTACCAGCGACACACCACATAAAGAGAAGTAATAGAGATCGCAGGTTCAGGCCCGGTCGAAGCCGTCGGATTTCTTAAGAGCATTAAAATCCCTCAGTATGCCTTCCTTCGGAGGGGAAGTAAAGCTGGCGGGCCCAGGTCATAGATTTACTGCATGTAAAAGAACCTTCCACTAACTTAAATTGTGTGAAGCAAAATTTGAAAGTTAGGTTTGATTAATGCTCCCAAGTCCCAACGTTCGTCGCCAGGTGCTGGTTGCGATTGCATCTAGTAGCCAAGTTTGCAGCTAGGTTTCATGGACGGTAGCATTCGGTAGCAAAAGTGGGAACTACTTAGATTTGACATCTGCAGTCCTTACTTGAATTAAAACGGATAACACACACTAATACAGCCATCACAATTAACACTGGTTATCAGTCAGATTCTACACACATGCAAGGTACACGGGGCTACATGACCGCGTTGTCTCAGCCCCTAAACTAAGGAACCAACCAACATATATCCCCATGTCACCTCTCCGAATCGTTGTTGTTTTCAATTAAGGGCTTGGGTATCTTGGTAATTTCACCCCCGTGTACTTGGGTGTGCGGGTAGAATTTGTCTGATGATCTGTGCTATTGTGGTGTCATCGACTCTTTGAACTCTGTGCCTAGACTTGGGCCAGCCAGTGGGTGTGCAGCGCAAGTATGATTGCCCTAGTGAACTATCGAAAGAGGAACACTCCAGAAGCAAATGTTTCCACTGTGAGCTCAAAAACTTACTAAAGCTGAAAGAATCAGCTGTTCATAAAACATGTTATGCCAAAATTAGTTATTTTATAACAACTATTTAGTCTCATAATTCATTACGTTTTTTGTATATATTAGTTTTACGCTCCTTCTAACTACTGTGGCGTTTGGAGACGGTGGGGGTGCCAGAATTTTGCCCCGAAGGGGATATTTAACGCGCCAGTAAATCTACTGACCCTCAAATGGCTGCTGACTTCGTCAGGATTCTATCCTGCAACCTTGTGCATAGCAACCGAGAACGTTACCGCTGAGCCACGCAGCCAGTCCTTACGTGTTTTCAGAGGGTTCACTGAACTAAATGCTCATTGGTTCAGTGAATCCTCTAACAGTGTGAGACTCTCAGGGTGGCCTGGAGCAGGTGTTTTGAGTCTACGTCTAAGTGTTTCCTGGTAGGTGAGGATGATATAAATACGTCACAATGTCCCAATCCCCGAACCATGGTCAATAGCCATATGAGATAAAAATATTCACACAATGTGATCACTGACACTCACAACTTTGAAATGTTCACCGATTCACCTGAAAAAATATCTATAGGCTACTTCTAGTTATTTATTATTAATTACAAATGCGCACAAATTGTGCAAATTTCAAAAGACTAGCGGGCCCGTGCGAGAAATCTAGCATGTTCACAAACCACACTTTCCTAATAGATTTATAATGAGAGACTTAAGTAGAAAGGTTGATACTGGATGTTTATATTTCAACCAAACGATTATAGGCCTAGAACACTATTTACATTTCAGTTAGAATTCCAAGTTCTACGTTCCCTAACTTAAGAAGGCATTCACTGAAAATTGGATCATCATAACACTCACCGGTTATTCGATATTTATGAAATTATACGACTTGAGTACTTATTCCTTTGATTTACAGTTTCTGAAATCAATGCAAAATGGTAAAGGAAAGACCTCAGAATATTAAAATGACATGAAACAGACGTCACAGCGGCCAAAATGTGAAGTGGACAGCAATTATGGAGCGTATTTTCCTACACCAACAGTATCTGCAAATCGCACACCGTACATTTTTTAAAGTCATTTTTTAAAGTAATTATAGATATTTATGAAACTAGAGTGCAATTCGTCATTGCTAACGTCAATTCTCTTTCATTTGAAGGCTCATTGTCACGATCGGTCGTTTGTGAGCGACGCAGGAGGGATCTATACTACTGAAATAATATTTCATGATGATTCAATAACCTCTGTATTGATCAGTTTGTGCAGAAGTCAGTGATGGGTTTTCCACGGCTGGTGCAGTTAATCACATGGTATCGTTCACAATTCTAGTCACAGAATTCACAGATGCACATCGGGTTGGGTTCGTGGAAGCGTTTCGTTTTACACATGAAGTGGTGGTAGCCATGCAGCGCTAGTGAATTGACAAAATGTCTTAAGTCTTGGTTAAGTATTCTCGAAGTTGTTTCATTTGATGACTTCGCATAATGTGGCCATCGCCCCATATACAGCACTAAGGTGTGAGTAATCTAGTTATACTAATTATTATTGGGCCTGGGATTGGGAAGAAGGTGGCCGTAATCCAGGGGACCGTCCTGGGATTTGTTGATAAAAACTATGTTCCAAGCATTTTACGCAGACAGTAACAACAACTAAAGTGCCATTTTGACAACCAGTCAAAGCCATGCATTTATGCCGTTGTTATTACAATTTCCCTCCCAATCCCGAAGAAACGAGAATAATAAGAGGGGAAAATACACACTATTACCTTTTCCAATGGTGGGGATGAAGCGAGATAAGTTCTGTGCGACAATGTTCATATTTTCTAAATGCCGGCTGCCCTTCCTGACACCAGCAACCGAAAGAAACATGACAAAGGGTTGGAAGGAGATGGTTGTGGCTTATTATAAGGCTTGAGTTGAAAGCGGAAAACCAGGTTAATCATTACAAGGACGGATGATGAAGGGGCTTAAACCCACTCGTCGCTGAGATCGGATATAATTTGGCTCATGGCCTGACGCGTTCACGTCATGAACTAACACAGCCGGTATAATTCCTGCTATTTACCATAAATGAATTCTGAACATTAAAAATATATATTTTTAGTTTCGAGCTTCAATTGAGGGAATAATTAAATTTATTTTATTTTGTTTATTTTATTTTATTTCATTAATTTTATTGAAATTAAATGTAATTTTATTTTATTTCATTTATTTTTTATTTTAAATTAATTTCATTTCATTTCATTTTATTTTAGTTTAGATTATTTCATTTTATATTGTATTCGTTTCAATTTTCTTTTAAATCCCTTCTTTTTTCGATTATTTCATTTTACTTTATTTTATTTTACTTCATTTTATTTAAATTTAACTTAAATTAATTTAATTTTATTCATTTTAATTTAATATTCGTTTATTTTGTTTTATTTTATTCTATCTAATTTAATTTAATTTAATTTAATTAAATTTATTTTAGTTCTCTTTGTCTTTTATTTTATTTTATATTAGATTATTTCATTTTATTTTAATTTATTTCATTTTATTTCGTTTTGACCATCACAACCACTGTCGCCATTATTGGTCTAGCAAATAGTTTCCTCATTAACTGGGTCTAACTGAATTTGCCTCTCGCATGAATTACCTTTATGAACTAATATTGTCGATCATTCGGTTGGAATCAGGTATTCAGGTATCTGTTTCTGTAACAAATACTGTACATACACATAAATAATCAATCCTCATGAAAAACCGCAAATAGTATGGCTTATCGAACGCTGGTATTTGCACTAAATGTAGTACTATGCATGTTGCAAATGGTTGACCACATTATTACACAAGTATGTTAACATCCTTGCGTTATGCATCACTTCATTAAGCCCCCATTATGTTGGAATGTTTGACATTGCTGTCCATGTGATTACTCTGATACAAATTGAAGGTATTTCAGATATGGAATATTGTGATTTACGCTTCGCTAGTGTCATTGAGTAGTTTCAATCAAGACCGATCTAGGGATAATAGTTTTAGCTTTATAGACATCATCATCTTGCACAGTATCCAGCCACTGGCCGGGTCTGTTTGGAACACAAGCTTCTCCAACGTCTTCTATCTTCCCACCATCTCTCAGCCTTGTCCAGTCTTCTCCTCTCTTCTTCACGCTTTCTTCCACCCCCTTCAGCCACCTGTCTCACGGTCTTCCTCTCGGTCCCTTTCCTTCCCACTTCGTCTCGTGTATCCTCCTGGGTATCCTCTTCTCCTCCATTCGTTTTACATGTCCATACCATCTAAGTCTAGAGTTCTCTATACCATCCTGTAATGGTTCCTCCTTCATTAATCCTCTGGTCCTCTCATTTCTTATTCGGTCCATCTTTGTAGCTCCAATACTCCTTCTCAAGAACCTCATCTCACTGGCCTGTATTTTGTTCTTCTCCCTTTCTTTCATAACCCAGGTATCCGAGGCATACGTCAGGATAGGGACATAGTACGTTCGATATATGATCTTTTTCTTTCTAGAAGGACACAGTTTTATAGAGATTATTTTAAAATAGGCTATATCCTGTCTTGAGGCTAACATATTCTGACTTACTTGACTTAATTCCTGTTGCTCCTCTCGGAGAATAGGGCTTCCTTGAAACGCTTCCATTGGGACCTGTCCATGTCTTTTCCATTTCCAGGCATTCTTCCTCGATCGTCTTCTTTCATGTCTTCTTCGGACGACCTCGTTTTCGGGACCCTTGTGGGTTCCAATCAAGTGCAGTCTTCTCGATGGCCCCAGCAGGCTTCCTTAGGGTGTGAGCTATCCATCGCCACTTTGGCCCCTTTATTTGTATTTCCATTTGGTTTCCTCCCAAAGATCTTAATTTGATATGGCATCTGGCCATCTTTGATTGATTATACGTCACAAGCAACGATTCAGCAAGACTTGCAGTTGGTCAATAATCTTCTTGGTGAACTTAAAAGTTTCACAACCATACCATATAACATATTTTGAAGAGTAAGAAATCAAATCTATTCCTCAGTTGTGGCTCGTACCCTTATCCTTTACACTCTCTGCTGCCAAGAAATTTAATTTTGGGGTGTAGTTCGTGCTGTTGTTTCACATAGGAGCTTGCGAGATCGTGGTCATCAGGTCATGTGCTTAGTAATGTGTGTAATCTATCTGATAACTTTTGTTATTGGGGTGGGAGTAATAGAAATTTGTCCTTTGAGAAGTAGGTTGCTGTAGGTTTTAGTGGGAAACCACTGAATATAACCATCGTCTTCTACGTCTACCTCTGCTTCTCTTACCCTCTACAGCAGAACACATTAACTTCTTAAGTAATTTCTCCACCCCCATTCACTTCACGAACAAATGAAGTAAAATCTGATAGCATTGAGAAGCCACTTCCTCGCATGTAGTGTAAAACGTGAGTTATATTTCCTGCGATGCTATTCTTAGTGTTCGGCAGCACGCATTATCACAGTATATGGAGGGAATTTTTACCAATATTCACAGGTAATGGGTTGGACATCGTATATCACGCGGTTCACTCGACGAGATTTCATTGGACACTTGTGCTTATTGGATATAACGTTCACTGAATAGTACCAACAGACATGACTCGCTTTTCTCCGTCTTATGAGGAAATTTACGGTGTATCAGAACTAGACCATAGATATGCTATATGATTACACTTGATCACTTCTATACACTGCTATTTTAATTGTTAAGATACGGAACGGGGTGGTGACTGTTGATAAAAAGAAAAAGGAATGCAGTGAAGTAACATTATCTTACAGGGCATTGTAGGAGGTTATATTTCTGCCGCGACGTGAGATTGTTTACTCTGATTCAATGGGAGGTATTTTAGATATGCCTGTGATTTACGCTGGTGTCATTATGTAGTATTACTCTTATTGCCGCTGCCTCTCGCCGCGACGTCTGAGTGACAGAACGTGCTTCGCCCTGCCCCTCTGGTTCCTCTCAGACATATTCGTGACGTGCCAATCTCTGTCTAGAAACTACAGGGGCCTGCAGACTAGCCTGGCAGAACACACTATATTTTCAATGCACAGCACTGGCCAAAACTTAAACAGACGCCTTTTGTGGTTTAGAGACACGTATTGAATCTCTTCTTTCAATGGCCCTGATTTCAATTCCCGGGAGAAACCACGCTAAGGATGGCCACTCTCACTGCGGGGATTCAAATCTCGGATTTCGGAAACCCAGCTGTAGAGCATACCCTACACCGATCGATTATGCTGGTGAGCGGTCAAAAATCAAACTCGAACCCTTCATGAGATATTTTGGCCAATTTTCCGATTTTTAGATTTTCAACAAATATGGAACGCAGCCGAAAAAATCAGGAACTCTTATTGACGTCAAATTGACAGGTGAAAAGCTAAGCGAAGTAGAAGACTTCTGCTACTTAGGAAGCAATGTAACCAGTGATGGGCGAAGAAAAGGGGATATAAAATGTAACTTAACTCAGGCAATGAAAGCGTTTCTACGGAAGAGAAATTTGTTGAGATCAAACATAGACTTAGGTATTAGGAAGCCACTTTTGAAAGCCTTTGTGTGGAGTGTGGCACGGTATGGAAGTGAAACTTGGAATGCTGGAGCAGTAGAAATGAAGAGATTAGAAACGTTTGAAATAAGGTGTTACAGGAGAATAGTAAAGATCAAATGGGTAGATAGAGTAACAAATGAAATCGTATTAAGAAGAGTGGGAGAGGAGAGATGTTCCTGGTGACTGTTAATGAATTGAATTGAATTGAATTGAATTTATTGATAGAGAACTGCCACTGAGGCAGCGTATACATGGTTCTGGCTTGAAGTATTGTAATAAGAAACTAAACCTGGCTTAACAAGTAATAAAACAAAATTTAAATGACACTTATAACTAAACAAGCCAATTAACAAACATGTCGTATACAAGACGAATAATACAAATTAGAATGAAGAGAAGAGATAGGTTGGTAGGACATGTAGGCTACTAAGACACCCAGGAATAGTTAGTTATGGAAGAAACATTAGAACACTCTCCAGAGGCTCCATTAATCTAAAGACTTGAAAGTGAGCTTTCCTAGGCGTATCTCCTTATAGTGGAAACCGAATGCACTTGCCCGGAATGCAGAAGATTCATGTTCGAACCCCGAGGGTTTTCTCATTTTCAATTTATTCTACAGATGTGACCGCTTTAAGAGGAGTCATTTCAGGTTATAATAATAATATCAATAATAGTCTAATAATAAATTACACAATGAAAACGTAGAAGTAATGCACATGCCTTTGGAATACGCTTTAATAATAATCATTGGCGTCAAATGTACTCATCTCCAGAATCCCAAGACTTTCGCTATGTGCATTCACAAACAGAGGCTTGTATACCTTTCCCTGTATACAAAATGTTATTTCATACAGTGTTGTGAAGTAATTAAATCACTGCTTTCGAATAAAATAAATAAATAAATAAATAAATACAAATAATTCTATGTCTACCCTTTATTAACCCCGTTTCCATCGGGGTCGGGGATGAAATGCGATGAAATTCGACATGGCTGACGTTTTTACGGCTGGATGCCTTTCCTGACGCCATGAACCCCATGAGAGGAGTTAATGACAGATGAAATGAATGAGATGAAGGAAAGTTCAATTTCAAGTAGTTCCAACTTTGACTACCAGACGCAACTGTCACCCAGCGGCGAACGATGGAACTTGATAGAGCGTTTCTAAGCCAGAAAACCTACAAATTTAGCCTCATACAGTACTACTATCTTATTCAAAACCGTCTTGTCAAACACTAAAGAATGTGTATGATAAGGCGGTTTTGAATAAGATAGTACTATCAGTCAACACGGATCCTCCCTATATTATTCTGCTAAGGTCCCATTCCGGTTTTGTACCGAAAATAAGGTCCTGTTAACACCAACCTACACATAGCCTATGGGGTACCTACAGGTTCCGCATAACCCCATGTGTGCCCGAAACGCACTCACTTCCTCTTTAAATGCTTCACAATTAAATGAATACCTTAAAAATGTACATTTACAATGGGAGCACCGTAACCTGGCGAACCTCCCGCTAGAGCGCAGGGCAGCGCGGTGGCGGCAGCCATCTGGCGGGAGCGCGGCGTACTGCTAGGCGAGCCTGTTGCTAGAGCGCAGGGCAGCGCGGCGGCGGCAGCCATCTAGCGGGAGCGCGGCGTACTGCTAGCTGAGGAGTCTCTTAGCAGATGGCTTCGCTGTGGTCTCGCCAAGACTTTCTCTAGGGTTCAATCCTTTGCAAATTTAAAAATTGCTGTAGAAGAAACTCCCGAGCAAACAATAACCGATGAATTCATTGTAACATCGAATATTGTCTACAAAGAGGTGCTGTGACAAGTACAAAACACTGTCCTACAGTAATTCTGTGTGTTCTTCTCATGTACGTATGCCGTTTAACAACAATAAATATATGTCTTCAATATTTAAAACTTCGTTCTCCTACATTCTTCCCTACTACCCCTTCAACCTACATTCACTTTGCGAAAGCTCGCATGGGTCCACTAGTATTAATTATCACCATTGTCATAATGGTTAATATTTACGCAGTTTAAATACAGTACTACCAATTGTAGTGATAGGCTCTTTTTCATGCCATAAATCTATGACATGGGATCGCCGGCTTTACTTTCTCTCCGACCGAAGGCATACTGAAGGATTTTAACGCTCTTAAAAATCCGATGACTTCGGCCGAATTTGAACCCGCGATCTTGGACATAGCAGTTAATCATGCTACCGACTACGCTACCGAAGCCTTTTTTATTTATTTATAGTCTAAATAAATAAATAAATCAGTAAATAAATAAATTGGCAAACAAATAAATAGGCTACATATGAAAATGAAATGGCTTGAGGCGATTGTGACATAACATTTCACATTTTAATAAATAAATAGTACATTATGCAACGAGCCTATAATGGTTATAATTAAGACACGAGTATATTTATAAAACGAGCGTATGCGAGATTTATGATTTCCATACGAGTGTCTTAATTACCATTATAGGCGAGTTGCATACGACTGTTTATGTTTGACTATAATTATTATAACTATTTTATGTTCGAAGATAAATATTCATAAATATCTGTCGAGATTTCGCCAGTTTTATGTACTGAACAGAGCGCATGAGACGCAGAGAATGCCTTGTATTTGACCATGGCCTTCTCCATTACCCCACTATGACACTAGGCAACGCAGTTTAGAAGGCCTTGGAACTCCACGCAGGTGCGATGCTAACCTTATCTAATTGGTCAAACAACTGTTTCTTGAGCTGTGATTGGTGGAAGAAACTGTTTCATAATGAAAAATAGTGTTATAATGACCATCATTATGATACCGTTTTCTGACACATAATAGTCAGGGTCGAACTTAAACATATCTTACGTACCATGCGTAAATTATACACCAAATATGTTGATTTTGTGGATGCTAAAAGTTTCTAAGAATCAATGATCAGAAATTGATTAACTTCACAGTAATATTTTACTGTGCTAATCAACTGGCATTTCAAATGTGTTCCTTGTTGCAGAACATGATAGACTATCATCACGAACAACGCATTCTCAACATATTCTACCGAGCGATCCATATGAACATTTGAACAAATAATGTGACACATGTGCAACTTCGGGTGATTATTAATTATTTAGCCTATGGCGTATAGTACCGGGAGTGTCCAAGGCTGTAGCTGCTTCAATGCGGTCACCCATGGGGTCAGCTTCAAGTTCCGTTCAATTTCAAGTAGTTCTAACATTCGCAACCAGATGTCACTGATACCTAGTGGTGAACGTTGTAACTTTGATAGAGCGTTTGGGAGATCATAATACACAATTGCTTACATACATAAGAAAATGACCAGCGAGTTAAGATCAGGTGATCGGGGAGGCCACTTTATTTTTGTCTTTTTAGATTATTCGGTCACCAAAAAACTAGTTACAAGTTGCATGGAAGCCTTAGACGTATGACCCGTTGCTCCATTTTGTTGAAAATAAACTTTTGTCAGTTGAACGTTATCCAGCTCTTCCACAAATGCTGGTCAGAGGATCTCACGCGCAGAAACAATCAACAAACTTGACAATGGGCAGTGGTACTGATTCTCCCAGATCCACTGATATCAAACAAATTTCCCGTTTCTACGAGCTTTCAGAGGGAAATGATGAGGTTCATATGAATCGCTCTGTGCTTTCTTTTCTGTTTTCCGGACAGTTGTTCAATGGGAAATTGCGTCAAGAAATAGTGTTTATTCAATCATCCATTTGAGTGAGAGCCTAAGTCAAAGTACATGATGGGATCAGGAATCAATGCTGCGAGTTTTCACTCAAGACTCCACAACGAAAACACTTGCTAATATATTCCTAAAATAACAGAAATTTCCCATCTTTGTCGCTCCAAACAAGCACGCCGGCCGCTGAGAATGCAGGAAATGGCTTGTCGTGTTCCTCTTAGTCAGACGAAACAAACAGCTCGACCTATCATTATGTTGACCTGTAAGTACACACACGTATGTTTGGCAAGGTAACCCTAGCATTATGTTTTCCTAAATTGAACAATTATTAGTAGGGGATATTTCTCTGGTAAACATATTCGTGACGTGTCAATCGTTCGTCACGCTGAGGTGCTATAGTGCACTGGAGGCTAACCTGAACCACTGACCCCTGTGTTACAGCAATTAACTATTCTTAACCAAGGAAGATTTGAGGAGAGAGAACAAGTGAGTATATAAGCTCTACACTAAGGCAAAATACTCACCATCTTAGCCAAATGGTCTTAATAAGATCAATGACTGAACGGGGAAATATGTACTTGCAGAGATCCAACATTCGAATCTCGACGCTCGCAGTGGTCATTCTGTGTGTGATATTGTCAGGAATACCTTCACATTCGCTCCAGGCAATTGATATTCCTGTTATTTATTGTTGTTGTTGTTGTTGTTGTTTTTGTTGTTGTTGTTGTTCTTCTTCTTCTTCTTCTTCTTCTTCTTCTTCTTCTTCTTCAGCTATTTGGCATCCACATACGCCTCATCCTTTGCCTTCCACATCGAACGACACTTGTCAGTGAAATCTAGTTCTAGTGGCGCTATGTGTCGAACCATTTCCATGGTCTCTGAATTCTTCTTATTATAATATGGTCAGGATAAACCTTATTATGGAAGACATACAGGGCGATTCTTATTAACGTTTAAAACTCTCTATAGCGGCGTAGTTAGCATTGAGACAAGTAATTTGATATAGGCCACTTAGGGTCGCAAGTGTCCGGAAATACCTTAAAAGTGAACCAAAACATATGACGTCATCAGGTGACGGCTCAGCTCAAGCTATCAGGCCCGTGCTCCCTTACGCACACCAAAGCAAACGTTGAATATCATATAACTCTGGTTCCGTGTCTTAATGTCAAAAAAACAATCTGCTTTCTCTTAAAAGGAGAAGAGAGAGAATGAAGAAAGATGATGGGTAGGCCTTGGATTTGAACCTCGAACCCCACGCGCCCGAGTCTCACACGCAGACACAGAGCCAGAGTTCAACGTTTGCTTTGGATGCTTTGGTGTGCGTAAGAGAGCATGGGCCTGTCCACTCGAGCATAGCCGTCACCTGATGACGTCATATGCTTAACAGTTGTGGTTCACTTTTAAGGTATTTCCGGACACTTGCGACCCTAAGTGTCCTATATCAAATTACTTGTCTCAATGCCACCTACGTCGCTACAGAGAGTTTTAAACGTTAATAAGAATCACCCTGTATAGTTTGCTATAACGTCGTTGTTACAAGTAAAAACCGGTAATCTGGTGATTAGTTTTGCTCCATTCTATAGTATTACTTATTGCCGATCATCAGGTCCCTGCTATGAGCTACAGTAGTGCAGTACAATGTTCCACTCTCTAAGGAGTACAATTTGCTATAAGGATTATGTTCTTCACAGGGACCGTAGGAAAATAAACTCTACAGAAAATTGCATCCTTTGTACAGTGGAACTGAAGATCATCACATCGCAGGTTTCTTATATGATACGACGTTCTTTAAAATGAACATTTAAATCAGGATATATAAAATCTTCAATGTACTTCGCTTCACAAAATTATTTTACTTGTTGTCTGCCAATATTTCCAGTCAATCATCAGCATTTGATCGTGTCACCTCTTTGTTCCCCTAATCTAGAATATACGTGCTGATGATCAGTGTATTAGCTAATCAAGCCATGGCTGTGGTTGACAATGCGAGTTAGCAAGTATCGATTGTATCGAACATGTGCTGGATGGACGCTAACGAGGCGGGCGCGATAAAGGGGCTGATGAGCGAACGACAGAGAAAATAAGTCAAGTAATGGAAGATGAGTGACAAGGAGGTGTGTGGGGAGCGGCCGGCGACGGCCAGATTAAAAAGGCGAGGCGACTAACTCTATTTTTCAAAAAAAGTGGAGGGAAGTTGTTTTATTTTCCAGACGACACACCGACAATAGATTGGTCGAGTCACCATGTTGATTGGTGTCTATGAAGATACGACCCCCTCCTTTCCTTAGACGTTAATGATGCCACCACAATACAACAGCTATTTAGCCACTACACTGCCTCTACCTACCCCCTTCCCTCAGCATCATCATCCTCTTCTGTTCTCCTTTATTCTATTCTCCTTCTTGTATAACAATCGGGGGAGAAATTTTACGCTCAATATTCTTACCAACTTGCGGCCCCATCTCCTAGGAGACACTCCAGAAAAATCTTGACTATACCAACATTATAAGTTGAATATTCTTCTTTCCTTTCTTTCTTCCTCTGTGCATCGCTCTTTTTACCTCTCAGAAATCTTTCTCCAGCCCCATCCTCTCAGTGTCGCTTTGCTATTCATAAGGACAATAAGATTTGGAAGTATGAAGGCCCTTTTTTTTTTGCTGTTGTTATATTAAGGACCTTTCCCTATTACCTTTGCTCATCATTGTCGAGGACAGGTGGTTGGAACACAATACCTAGCTTCCACGGTATCGTAATTATAATCTATTGAGAGACCGCTGATGGTGACACGGCGGCCAGGGAGGTTCCACAAGTCATCTCACCAGCAGAAGTTCCGGTGAGTGGGGGCTTACTACAATAACAGACCTCTAGTTATGACGTGCTGCTTTGGGCATAGTGATACAGCACAAGTCGAAATAACTGCCTGCTTGCTTCACACATGTTGTTCCTATGTAATATCGAGCAGGGATTTGATTTCAAATATCCAGTTTGTTCTCGGACTTTTATAACTCATAGTTAGTTAGTTATTGTTGTTTTAAGGGGCGGAACTACGAGGTCATATGCCCCTCTTAACACAGATTAAAGAATAACAATTTAGAATTGAATTTAAAATTTTGAGGTGGACACCTAAATTTAAAAAGACCAAAAATTAATAAAACAGAAACAAAAAAATTAATAAAAATAAAAATTATAAAAATAAACAAAAATTACGGAAAAATAAAACATTATCGTTGAAAAACGAACAAGTCGTTGAGTCAATGTTCACTGGAGAATTTAGATTGTTATAACTCATACAATCATGATGTAGCACCACTGAACGCTAGACTCACACAACTAGAATAGATAATTGACATCAAATAAAGGAAGGGCCAAAGTAAACAACTACGACCTATGTAGGCCTACATCTGTAAGTAGTAATTGCGATTAAAACATTTTTCAAGCTACCGTCATAGTTCCTTTCCTCAAATATATTATGTGAGTGTTCTCAAGGAAGGATTGGAATGGTTTAAATGTACTGTAGTAAACTGGTAGTTTTGAATGAACATATTTAATTTACATACTTGTAATTGTAAGACATTTTTAGCCTATTTTCATTTGTCCATGTGTGTGTGTGTGTGTGTGTGTGCTCATATGTGTGTCCCCCTAATAAACACAAAACGGCTGGAGCGATTTCAATTTCATTTCATTCTGCCGGTTTTATAAACCATTTGATACTAAATTAGTATTATTTTGTTCAGTGCATTCGTAGGATATCAATCTGCTGGAATATGGACTCACGGGGTAAACAATAGCCTCCATGTTGACCCAACGGGACGGCACGGCCCAGCACGATACGGCACGGTTAGCCTGAACTGTTAGTCACTAATGCGGTGTATTATTCTAATATAAAATAAAAATATCCTACCGGTCACCTCCTTGACAGTTTAAACCACCCTCTGTACGATAACCGGATTTGGTTAGGCTGGACCTTGTTGAATCGTAAGTTACGGTTGGACTATAATATTTGCATGATTCGTGCGTCCGCCATATTGAAACTATTTGCCTGATGTCCTTGTAGTTTGGGCAAAAGACGCTTCCCATATTAAGGTACATTGTTCAAAATTTGGTAGAGATCAGATGGTTAGTTTAGTCGTAATTTGATTTAACCTTTGAACATTTGGGGGATCACCAGTATATTTCCGTCAAGATGGCAGCTATATAAAACATGACACTTAGGTGTACTTTGCTAGTGCTACCTCTGTACCAAATTTCGTTCAATTCGGGTTCGTCATGTTTGAATTAATAGGGGGGGGGGGGCATACACACACACACACACACACACACACACACACTCTCACAGCCAGACTTACAAACTTTGGTCCGAGTAGATCTCTTATGTCTACTTCCATTATATTTTGCAAAAAGAGGAAAGTAGGCTAAACACTGCATTTATTAGTATTATTCACCGATACCACTTCATCTGTGAATAATAATATACATTTCGAAATTTAATGTTTTTCATTCGGTCAACATGATTGTACCCAATTGTAATGAGTGTTTCCCTAATCCTGAAGAAATTTACATAAGGTTAATAATGTTTCTTTTTACAGGATTTGGGGCGTGGTGGCTCAGCGGTCTAGCTGTATGCCTCTCACCAAGGCGGTCCGGGTTCGATTCCCGGTCAATGCATGTGAGATTTTCGAAGTGAAATGCCATGTCCTGTGGTTCGGATTCCACGTAAAAAGGAGGTCCCGTGGCTCATGATCTCGAGATTAACGGTCACGTTAAACTACAAGCTTCCTTCCTTCCTTTTTTTACAGGATTTGAGAAACACCCATTACAATTGGGTACAATCATGTTGGCCGACTGAAAAACATTAAATTTCGATTACGAAGGCAATACTGAACAAGTAGTTCCGTGACGAACTAAAGAGCCTACTTTTCATGCCAATGATTATTCTATAGTATATTAACCTATCTAGAATAATGACGAAATTAACTTGGTAATATCGAAATGTCTAATTAATTCGAAATATTCCTGGTATAATGTAGCCTAATAGAGCACTATAGTTGGCAGCCCTGGTGACCAAATATATTCTTAGTTCCATCTCTTAAGGTACAGAATACAAAATTTGGTTGAAGTCCAATGGACGTTACATGCAGTTAGACATTGGATCTATCAGCACGCGTAAAAGCATGTTGGCAGCAATGTCATGCGTGTGCTGGTTAGAAATAAACGGAAATATTATATCTTGTTGTACCAATTATGGATGAAATCCATTTGTTAGTATAGAAGTCACATGCATTTTAAAATTGGTCCTATCAGCAGGCATAGAATCATGTTGGCAGCACTGACTTATATTAATTATTCCAAATTAATCTAGAATGTCAGGTGCTATATGTGTGCAAAGTATAGGGCTGTTGGCTTGCATACTTCCTGATATATTGATATTATGGTAAAAAAATTATAGACAGCATTTATTAACAGTTGGCAGCCCTGATTGCTCTTAAGAATACTTATAGTTATATCTGTTATGTTTCACATAGCACATACGAAATTTGATTGAAATCCAACTGATAGTATAGAAGTAACATGCATTTAAACATTGGCCCTATCAGCAGGCTTAGAATCGAGTTGGTAGAACTGAAGTATATAATTTACTCCAAAATTAATCTAGAATGTCAGGTACTATACGTGTGCATAGTTTAAAGCTGTCGGCTTGCATACTATCTGATATATTGGTATTTGGATAAGAGAATAGAGAGAGTAATTATTCACAGTTGGCAGCCCCGGTGGCTCTTAAGAATACGCTCAATCATATCTGTTTTTGTACACATATTACATACAAAATTTGGTTGAAATCCAATTGATAGTGTAGAAGTTATATGCATTCAAAAATTGGACCTATCAGAAGGCTTTAAATTATTTTGGCAACACTGTCATGTATGACCTCCTGGAAATTATACTAAAATAGTGTTATCTACATGTGTGCCAATTTTGGAATAGCTCCCATGCATACCTTCCAAGATATCCAACATGGAGCTCAAATTTCTAGTGCGTTTTTTCAGCTGTTGGTAGCACTGAAATCATTTTCAAATATGGACGTCAGATATTCCGGTATACATCTTTACTCATACTAACTTTGGTTTCGATTTCTGCAGTCGTTTAGGAGTTGAAGGGGGGGGGGGGCACACACACAGCCAGACAGACAGAAGGACAGACAGACAGACAGACAGACAGATATTTTCCCGGATCGATCTCATTAGTCTACTTTTTCCTCATTTTTGCAAAATGTGAAAAGTAGGCTAAAAATTGCACAGCCGTCATTTTAACTTCTCATAAAATTCCATGAAATTATACATCAATATATTAATGTTTGTATGAAGATATACCGTGCCATCGGATAAAAGTCGCGAGGAAAATCCATTTAAATATTCAACGTTCGCGTCACCACCATGTTGGTTTTGTGCTCACCAGGTTATTGAATGATCCATAGGTGTACTTATGTCAATAGCGTTTATCAACATACACAATTTCAGTTTGATTGCTGTAATTGATTCGTAGATATTGAGAACCATCTAAATATTTCGGATGGTCGCCACGCTGGGTTGTTAAATGAGTAGGCCATAGAGTTATATGTACTATTAAATGAAGACTATTGCTTAGGTTCATTATTAAAACTTCCACTTTGATCGCATGATAAGGAAACTAGAATAAAAACTTATTTTTAATATTTAGCACAGCCGCCATTTTAAGGTTATGTAACTAATTGATCTAAATTAGAGGTCAGTGTATTACAATGTGTATACACATTTGCTGTACTATGTTTCACTAAGCTAGGGTAGTTAAATTGCCAGAAAAGCCTATTTAAATGTTTCATTTTCGCTTGACCACCATGTTCGTTTTGCACTTAACAGGTTTATGACAGTCACATAGATGAACTTCTAGTAGTACCTTTTATCACCGTACAAAATTTCACGATGATATCTGTTACTGTTGTGGAGATATAGAATGCCAGTGAAATATTTCGCGCGGCCGCCATGTTAAATTGGCGAAACGTATTAAAATTTGGAAGGCACGGTCGAGGTTGGACACTTACCGAGTTTGTACGAAATCGCTATGGTCGTTTAGATTTTATTAGGGTGGGCACACACACACACACACACACACACACGGACAACCCAAAAGGTGATCTCGTAAGACAATTTTTTCAAAAATGAAAATAGGTTAAAATGTCTTCCAACTCGATAATACTAATATATGTAAATGTTTTCAGGAAGAGTATTATAAAATATAACTCGCCTAATTTGATTGGGAAAAGGTGTGTTCAAGTACAAATTGACAGAGAAAGAAATGAAGAAGGCCATTGTGATTGTAACTTTGGAAAGAAACATGTTTCAATCATACACTGGAGGCAGTTGAATAGTTCCTGTGGTAGTTTGATGGGATGTGAGCATAGAACCAGCGCAGAAACGCAATATTCTGTTATCAAATTACTTGAACTCAAGATCCACAGAATTATAGTTACTCAACCATGACCCTGTGTAATTACAGCGTATCCACGACGACCCTCAGGGCGCATCAGGTTCTAGGTTGCCGCTTTAATAAGGTTCAGCATGAAGCCAGCTTCAAGTGACAAATAATTGGCAGGCTGTATACACGGGGCCACTCAAGTTAAGCCTACTTGTTGTCCGCTCGTCCTATAATCCTACTTAGAGGTGCAGATATCTGAATGTAATATTCCAGCCCCGTTGCTCCCTCTTCGAATAGAAGCTGCTCTGTGTTTAATGAAATATGGGGATAAGGAACCTGCTTAGCGTATCTCATTTGGAGGATCTCGAGTTTTGGATAAATTTTCACGCAGTTTGACAGGACGCTGTGAGAACTAGTTAGAACCGCTGTTCCAAATCCACGAGTTTGAGTAGCCTAGGCGTACACCCGAGTACTCAGCAGTGATGCTCGGAGCACGGTTGGAGAGGGGCTGGGGGTGATAGCCAATACGTCACTGGTCGAAGGTCATACGCTTCCTGCCAGTCTTGATGTATCCACCGCGCAATAGCATGTTGCAGGTTTACTCAGGCAAGGCGGCGAGTACTCCGCTGCTCACTGGCGAGCTTCTCGGCTGGAACAGCCTGAGTTAGAACATTTTGTACAGATGGAACAGCTCGAAGAAGAGCAATTCTTTCAAGTACAGTAGAGTCCCACCAATCCGTACTAATTGGAACCAAACCCTGTTGGGATTAGCCAAAATTCGGATTAGGTGGATTTTCGTCAAATACGACAACGTATTGATTTTAAGAGACTGGGCTAATTTTAAAGCATTGCCTGCCAAAAGCCTTGTATCACAAGAAGAACAAGAAGTTCCGTGAAGAACTATACAGCCTACTTTTCATGCCAATGATTATTCTACATTATATGAACCTATCTAGAATAATCACGAAATTAAGTTGGTAATATCGAAATATCTAATTAGTTCAAAATATACCTGGTATAATGTAGCCTAATAGAGCACTACAGTTGGCAGCCCTGGTGACTGAATATATTATTAGTTCCATCTCTTAAGGTACAGAATACAAAATTTGGTTGAAGTCTAATGGACGTTACATGCTTTTAGACACTGGATCTATCAGCACGCGTAAAAGCATGTTGCCAACAATGACATGCGTGTGCTGGTCAGAAATATTCTGAAATATCTTGTTGTGCCAATTTTGGATGAAATCCATTTGTTAGTATAGAAATTACATGTACACACATCAAAAAAAGTTTTGCATCACCTCGGTTCCAAGAGTTCCGGAACCTTTAAATACAAAGGGAATAGAGATCAACACAAACAACATTTCAGCTCGTTTTATTGCTCATGAGACCCACACATTGCATGTTGTACCATCATACAGCTAGACTTTCAGCATTTGTGGTCCAGATTGCAGTACACACCACTACCTCTAATACCCAGTAGCACGTCCTCTTGCATTGATGCATGCCTGTATTCGTCGTGGCATACTATCCACAAGTTCATCAAGACACTGTTGGTCCAAATTTTCCCACTCCTCAACGACAATTCGGCGTAAATCTCTCAGAGTGGTTGGTGGGTCAAGACGTCCATAAACAGCCCTTTTCAACATATCCCAGGCATGTTCGATAGGGTTCATGTCTGGCGAACATGCTGGCCACTGTAGTCGAGCGATGTCGTTATCTTGAAGGAACGCATTCACAAGATGTGCACGATGAGGTCGAGAATTGTCGTCCATGAAGACAAATGCCTCTCCAATATTCTGCCGATATGGGTGCACTATGGGTCGGAGGATGTCATTCAGGTATCGTAAAGCCGTTTCGGAGCCTTCCATGACCACCAGTGGCGTACGTCGGCCCCACATAATGCCACCCCAAAACATCAGGGAACCACCACCTTGCTGCACTCGCTGGACAGTGTGTCTAAGACGTTCAGCCTGACCAGGGTGCCTCCAAACACGTCTCCGACGATTGTCTGGTTGAAGGCATATGCGACACTCATCGGTGAAGAGAACGTGATGCCAATTCTGTGGGGTCCATTCAGCATGTTGTTGGGCCCATCTGTACCGCGCTGCATGGTGTCGGGGTTGCAAAGCTGGACCTCGCCATGGACGTCGGGAGTGAAGTTGCGCATCATGCAGCCTATTGCGCACAGTTTGAGTTGAAACACGACGTCCTGTGGCTGAACGAAACGCATTATTCAACATGGTGGCATTGCTGTCAGGGTTTCTCCGAGCGGCAATCCGTAAGTAGCGGTCATCCACTACAGTAGTAGCCCTTGGGCGGCCTGAGCGAGGCCTGTCATCGACAGTTCCTGTATCTCTGTACCTCCTCCATGTCCGAACAACATCGCTTTGGTTCACTCTGAGACGCCTGGAAACTTCCCTTGTTGAGAGCCCTTCTTGACACAAAGTAACAATGCGGACGCGATCGAACTGCGGTATTGACCTTCTAGGCATGGTAGAACTACAGACAACATGAGCAGCGTACCTTCGTCCTGGTGGAATGACTGGAACTGATCGGCTGTCGTACCCCCTCCGTCTAATAGGCCCTGCTCATGCATGGTTGTTTACATCTTTGAGCAGTTTTAGTGACATCTATGAACAGTCAAAGGGACTGTATCTTTGATACAATATACACAGTCAACGTCTATATGCCGGAGATCTGGGAACCGAGGTGATGCAAAACTTTTTTTGATGTGTGTATTTTAAAATAGGACATATCAGCAGGTATACAATCATGTTGGCAGCACTGCCTTGTATTAATTACTCCAAATTAATCTAGAATGTCAGGTGTTATACGTGTGCAAAATATAGAGCTGTTGGCTTGCATACTTTCTGATATATTGATATTAGGTTAAAAAAATATAGACAGCATTTATTAACAGTTGGCAGCCCTGATTGCTCTTAAGAATACTTATAGTCATATCTGTTATGGTACACATAGCACATACGATATTTGGTTGAAATCCAACTGATAGTATAGAAGTTACATGTATTTAAAAATTGGTCCTATCAGCAGGCTTAGAATCATGTTGGTAGAACTGACGTATATAAGTTACTCCAAATTAATCTAAAATGTCAGGTACTATACGTGTGCATAGTTTAAAGCTGTCGGCTTGCATACTTTCAGATATATTGGTATTTAGATGAAGAAAATAGAGAGAGCAATTATTAACAGTTGGCAGCCCTGTTGGCTCTTAAGAATACGCTCAGTCATATCTGTTTATGTACAGATATTACATACAAAATTTTGTTGAAATCCAATTGATAGTGTAAAAGTTATTTGCATTTAAACATTGGACCTATCAGAAGGCTTAAAATTATTTTGGCAACACTGTCATGGTTGGCCTCCTGGAAATTAAACTGAAATAGTATTATCTACATGTGTGCCAATTTTGGAATAGCTCCCATGCATACCTTGCATGATATCCAACATGGAGCTCAAATTTCTAGTGCTTTTTTTCAGCAGTTGGTACCACTGACATCATTTTCAAATATGGACGTGAGATATTCCGGTGCACATCTTTACTCATACTAAATTTGGTTTTGATTGCTGCAGCCGTTTAGGAGTTGATAGGGGGGGACACACACACAGCCAGCCAGACAGACAGACACACATTTTCCCGGATCGATCTCATAAGTCTACTTTTTCCTCATTTTTGCAAAATGTGAAAAGTCGGCTAAAAATACGTTTGGTCGTTAGCGTAAAAAGAATCAATCAAACTTTGTTATGCACATTGTTAGTAGGTCTAGGACTTCCATTTTTTAGGTTTTGTGTATAAGATAGCAAACAAATTCACCGTTTACTCCTGTAGCATTTAATTCATGTTTTTCTGAGTTAATAAATTTACATTTCACTTGGAAAGCTAGTTTAATCTTAATCTTTATTTTTTCTTGTTTTAAAATTCAAAACAAATTTGGAAGATATTCTTTCCTAGTCCTGTTCGGATTAGGCGTATTTTCGGGTAAGCGGGGTTCGGACTGGCGGGACTCGACTGTAATCACATACGCTAAGGTGTATGCTTCACAACCCTCAAGCTCTTAAACCAGAAGGAGTTAGAAAGTATGGTTTGTGCTAATATCTTCCAAATAGTCTCAATAGTAGGCTGCATGAAAAATCTTGCATTTCGTGAAAGGCCAACGGAAATGTATTTTTTTTATAAACGTTTAAACAAATAAACAAGATGTCAGCCCCTGTCAGAGCTGTCACCTGGAACCCGCATAACAATTAAGCCGGGCGGGTGGCCTATACACATGGAATGTTCACAATTGTTCGTAGCAATAATAATGAGCATTCAAATGAAAAAGACTTAACCCACAGCAGTAACGAGTTGCACTCTGATTTCATGAATATCAACAATTTGTGTAAAAAGGGCTTATTAACAAATAAACAAGACGATAGCCCCTGCCAGTCGCGTCGAGCCCGCATAAGAGTAACGCCGGGTGGGTGAGATTTCTCGGACAGGCCTTATAATTACATAAATCAGCAAAAAGAAAAAAAAGGGGAAAAAAAGAAAGAAAAGAAAAAAAGGCGAATCCCAAGTTCGTTTCAGACCATGTCACACAGATGTCACTCCCGCTTGAAGGGATCAAGCTTACCTCACCAAATATCCAACAGATCACTTTCCAGTGCCTCAAGTGAGAGTGTAGTCGTGGACCTTAGCTGACGTGGACATAATATGCATTTGCTGAGAATGAAGAACGCTCGGCTTCGATTCCCAATTGTGGTCCAACAATACAGTAATAAATGCACAATGACATTAAGAGTAACCCATCAAAAGTCAATAAATGAAATACTAGAAGTTGTTTAATGTACTAGTTTCAGATACATTGTGGTATTTTTCAGCATAATTAACAAGAAGTACAGTAGACCACATTGTGGTTGAAATTACTACATTAAACAACTTGTACAGATTGCTTTGAAGCCGTATTTCAGTGTTGCCTTACTTCAATTGATATTATAAATTTCAGTCTGTCAACACCAAATAATTCCAATTACGGTAAAACGCCGTTTATCCGGACTAATTTGGGACGGAAAGTGTACCGGATAACGATATTTCCGGATAATCAAACATGCGTTTACTTCATAGGAAAGAACATGCACCGTGCATTATGGTGATAACCACAAAGCTTCTCATTTAGCTGCAACGCCCTCTCACATAACAAAGGTCCAGAAATGGAATCTCCCTTACTTCTTGTCTGAATAAACCATAATTACGCCGCTTCTTCCAATATTTCATCCATAGCTGATCTCATGGTTTTTCTCTTTGTAACCCCTTCTTCACTATCTAACTTCGATGTATAATTCAAATTTCACCTTTTCGGTTCTTCAAATCATAAATTGAGGATTTTCTAACACTAAGTTTTCATTAGACACTGCACTCTCTCACCTTTATCCAGTTAATTACTGATCTCCACCTTGTTATCAATCGATAAAAATATTGCGATTTCTTTTTTGATACAAAGTTTATGTTATTTCTATAAGTAGGCTATATTGCATGCTCCATACTTAACTATTGAAATATAGGTCAGACCGGAGAGGTTAGCTGCCATCTTGTCATGTGACCTGGACGGCTCAGCTCTTTTAAGTCACTGCTACAGTATAATACGTATAAGTAAAAGTATACATAAAAGTATAATACCTCGTATTATAATAATATACCCAAAGGATCACGTCCTTTAGGATAGCTTATACCACCCTCGCCTCGGTTCGATAATAGGAATTGGTGGGTCCTAAGTTATGGATTATAATGTTTGCATGATTTACACGACCGCCATCTTGAAATTGTATGGCTGATGCCCTTATAGTTTGGGCGCAGGACGCGCCCCATATTAAGGTATGTATTTACCAAATTTGGTAGAGATCCAATGATTAGTTTAGTCGTAATTTAATTTGAGTTTTGTACATTTGGGTGGCCGCTATTGAGTTTGGGTTAAGATGGTGGCGAAACAAATCATGATAAAGAAGTGACCTTTGCTAGTGCTACTATTGTGCCAAATTTCGTTCAATTCGGTTTCGATATGTTTGAATTGAAAAGGGGGGGGGGGGGGGGGGAGCAGACATAGACACACACGCATACAGACTGACAACTTTTAGCCCGGGTAGATCTCATACGTCTACTTTCATTTTTTGCAAAAATCGAAAGTGGGCTAAAAAGTGTAAATTTATATCGCAGTAACCAGTAGTAGGCCTACTAAACACCGGTTTGTACTGTTCGTGAGACAGAACTGAAACGAGGTGGGATTAATTCCTATCGAGTCATCCTAGAAGTATTTTTTCGTGGATTCAGTCACTTCTACTCTGGACAAATTCTGGGTTGGTTCCTAAATTAAATCCAAGGCCATCTCCCATCCAAATCCTAAGCCCAATTTCATATACACACTAGTTGTTGTTGTATAATCGAGGGGTTTGGACATCGTGGTCATTCAGTCGTGATTACCTGTGTGTGTGTGTGCGCGCGCGTGGAGTTTTGTCTGATAACCTGTGTTATTGTGATGGCTGAATTAGTAGGTGTATTTGTTATTAAGGTGAGGATTAGGAAGGAGGCAGCCATCGCCTGAAGTTTGGAACCAGCATTTTCCTGGAGTAGAAGTGTGGAAACCATAGAAAACCACTTCCAAGAATCTAACCCACCTCTTCTCTGTTTTGACTCACGAGGCTGAGTGTACCCCGTTCCATTCCTCAAACCAGTAGTAATTATTTGGGCAGAGCTGGGAATCGAACCCGGATTTCCGGGGTAACGGCGAAGAATGCTAGCCATTACACCACAAGATGGTCACACAAACACCATCACAGTGACTACCGGTTATCAGACTGATTCTAACTCAAGAATACGCGGTCAAATGATCATGTTATTATGTCAATCATGAAAATGATAAAGCGCTCAATACCGCTATCTACCCTGCCTCTCCCAGTAGGGGACATCAGTCAACCTGATAGCAAACTGAGCAAATTTGAAAGTTTAACTGTTCTCAACAGCTGAGACCCAGGTTTTGCCATTGTCCCCGATAAACCTACGTTCATAATATGTCGATTGTGCAGGGTGTAACCCATAATTAAGGTTTCAGATCAAACTGTGTGCTCACTTCCTTTTCCTGGGTATCTTTCGCGACCTGCACCGGACTATCACCCATGAATGACACTTCCGCTCAGAAAATTGAAAACCTATACTTAAGCTGTTGGCTGAGCAGGGACACTCCTTTGTCTTGCTGAACCTAGCTGACAATATACAGACAGACGACATCTCCCATCCGTTAGGCCGCTAACTGTGTCAGTGTATCAAACTTCACTTGTCATTACTACATTGCAGGTGTGCACGTTGCCTCGGTGGTAACGTGAAGTAGCCTATAGTGCACATAATCTACGTGAATTATAAAAATAAAATGCCAGTCCACCTCGTAGGGTGAGGGTCAAATGACCTCGCTGTTCCGCCCTTTAAACACCTCTAGGATACTGACCAGAATTCTTGGCTTCCAGCGCAGAGGTCCTGTTTCAATTCCTAGCTCTGGCAAGAAATTCAATTCTGCTCTGGGGTCTGTAACGATGTTAACTCAGCCTCGTGAGGCAGATCTAACAGGAGGTGGGTTCGATTCCTACCTCAGCCACTTTAGAGGCTTTCTATGGTCTCCCCACGTCTTCTCCAGATAAACGCTGAGATGGGTCTTAACTTTAGGCCACGATCAGCTCCTTTCAGATCGTAGTCTCAGTAACAAATACTCACTCTACTACATACACCAAAATAACACAGGTTTTCAGATAAATTCGACAGTGAGTGAAATTCACAACCCCCAAGTACACGGGGCTGCATGACCACAATGTAACATGCCCTTAAGTAATCAACAACAACGACATTCGTCCAAGTGTGAAGTCAATTTCACTTCAATAGTGTTGTGAAAAGAGGTCCTTATAAGGTAATTGAAGAAGCCACATTTTGAAGATTCATTCATTTATCCTTTCATTTAGCCATCTGTCTTCCTCAGCCAGCTCTAAGCACCTAAGCATTTACCTTCAGCTGACTAATGCGAAAGAGTTGTAGTAGTCCCGTGTACTTGGGTGTAGGCATAATTTGTCTGATATTCTGTGTCACTGTGATGTATGTACTAGTGTGTGTCTCATATTTGTAATAGTGAGGTAGCATTTCGGTAGGAAAGGGCCGTGTCCTTAAAATAGTTTAAATCTCGGTGACAGGGACACAGGTTATCAGACTACTTCTACACACATCCAAGTACACGGGGATGCATGACCACGATGTCGCAAAGCCCCTAATGAATCAATAACAGCAGCAAATTGTAAGCCTCGTGAAGAAACCCAATTTTGTGTTCAAGGTTTAATACAAGTCTACCTCCGCCCTATGGGAGAGCAGTGAAATGGAGTCATTTACTTAACTGGTGCTGTCCTCTTTGCAAATGAATTCATTGTGTGCGCCGTGCGACTGTCACTTGTCCTGACACGCCTCGACAGTGACAGGGTACCTGGCCGTGCTTCACTTCACACACGAACACGCCAAAGTAGGAGTCAGTTGACACGGAAGATCACATTACTTTGATTACGTCTCTCACATACTCTAATCCTAATCCACCATGTACATTATGGACAATAGGTTGTCCATAAATAAGCATCCTGAGTCGAGTTCATTGTGTTGTAGGGTGACAACCTCCACAATAACGTCTCTCCGATATTCCTCTATTTTCAATCCACTGTGTTTAAGATCGACACAAAGATAAAACAATACACATTCGATCGGTGGAACCACCTTCAGGCTGTTCCAGCCGAGCTGCTCGCCTAAGAGCAGCCGAGTACTCGCCTCCTTGCATGAGTAAACCAGCAACATGCAATACAGCTCTGCTGTGGGGGCTGCCGTCACTGCGTGGTGGATACATCAAGACTGGCAGGAAGTGCATGGACTTGTACTATGACCTTCGCCCAGTGACGTATTGGCTATCACCCCCAGTCTCTCTCCAACCGTACTCCGAGCATCACTGCTGAGTACTCGCGTGTATGCATACTCAAACTCGTGGATTTGGATCAGCCTGACCTACGGACTCCCTCTTAAAACAGCGCAGTTACCAGGAATATAATCTTCCCCATAGGTTTTGACCGACTCCAATGTAAAATGCTGACACCAAGCTTTGAGCTTTCACAATTCCTTTCCGGCCATGGTAAATTTAAATTCTATTTCGAGCGTTTCAAAATTCAAATATAAGATGGTTACTCTCGCTTTTGTTGATCGTCTCAAAGTATGAGTCACCTCTTATTTGACTGTCCTGCCTTTGAAAGAGAAAGATATAATCTGAATTACCATTTGAGTTACTGCAATAATGAACTAACAAATCCACTTGATCATATTTTTCAAAAATCTTGTTGTTACAGTCAGTTTCTAACATTCACACATCACATTTACTCTAAATTATCTTTTGTAAATTGCCTTAGATAATATGTAACCTGTAATTTCTTAAACTACAGCCCTAATATACTTTGGTTCCCCTTGTATTGAATATTCAATAATAATAATAATAATAATAATAATAATAATAATAATAATAATAATAATAATAATAATAATAATAATAATAATAATCATACTACTACTACTACTAATAATAATAATAACGACACAAGGGCATCCTTAAACAGGTATTCCTAATCGGATTTACTATGTGGTAGGGTGTCTTCCTCCATAACGCATCTCACCTATTCTTCTAATCCTAATTCATTGTGTACATTGTGGGTGCAAGGTTGTCCAGGAATGTTGAGTCGGTTTTGTTGTGTGGTAGGTTGGCTACATCAATACTGTTAAGTATTTCGCATATTCTTCTAATCCCAATACACCATGCTCCCTATGGACAGAAGGATGTCCATAAATAGACATCCTGAGTCAGATTTTTTGGTGGTAGGGTGGTTTCCTCAAGTAGCACCTCTCGTAAATGTATTCTTATAATCCCAAATCATATATTATCGACACAAGGACGACCATAAACATGCATCCTGTGTCGGATTTGTTGTTTGACAGGCTGGTGAGCTTCTTTTCGATCCTCTTCCAGTCACAGCACCAGACAGGTGTCCATTTTGTCATCGAAAACCCTGAGCTGGGAATCGAATCTGGGACCTTATGATTGCTATCATACACCATCAACAGAGGAAGAATATGCATACGTCTTAACTTCAGTCATTTAGCCACCACATATTATGTATTCATTGCGTACACATATCCACGAACATAAGAAAACACAGACACCTGTAACGTGATTAATGTCTTCCACGCAGCTGTAGATCCCACGTTGCACGATAAGTAGCTGTCTCTCAGGAGCTGAACTCTGACCAGAGTGTCTATACAGCGTGGTGTGGTATGACTAGACAGCCAGACTGCAGGTCAGGAAGAGCCGGATGGCAAGAAGAACGTATACAAATGATGCGTTGCTGAGCGATAAAATATGGTTTCGTGGCGGTATTTAAACCTGACTAGCAGGCTAATCGTGCGTTTTATTGGTATTTGCACTACTGAATGTTGAGCAGCGCAACGAAACAAAGAAATGAGGTCAGGAACTCCAAACTGCGCGTGTTTTCTCCCAAAAACCATGTTACTGCAGTCACTTTATGGGTAGAAACTCAACGTAGGCAGTCCGATAACAGTGCTAAAAACATCGCGTGTGAATGTTCTAGAGGGAAAGGGATGGGCATGTGGTTGAACGGGTTCCCTCTCTTTCTGTGATACCAGCCTATTGTCTGCGCGTCGGGAGAAGTTGGTTCGACGCGCTCTGACAGATTGCGGGGATTTCGGCTGTACGCATGCGCAGCCCATCTATTTCTGACCTAAATATATTGACAGTCAGTAGTTGCTACCTCCAGTATAGTGCTTGTTGTTTATCCTGCTCTAAACGTATTGCTTCCTTCGTTCTGTCGGCATTGTCACAAAGCTTTGAGTTTGGTTATTAACAGAGCACAGAGTATAAAGAAAGGAAGAAAGGCAGAAAGAATGCACCAAGTGAGTGAAGCAGGCGGTGACTTGATGTTTCTGGAATGCGTTGTACACGGCAAGACATCTAAAGTTCAAACCCAACTATCTTCTCCTAGTGCGCAGACATTACAAGCGTGAGGTGCCTGGGTGACCTTCACCTAAATAATAGCTTTAAAATGAACCGGTATAGATCCTTCTTCACACAAAGTATGGTTAGTTTGCTGCAGCCGTTTAGGAATTGAAAGGGACACACACACACACACACACACACACACGCACACGCACGCACACACAGAAGGACAGATACATCTGCCGGGGTGATCTCATAGTCTACGTTTTCTTCATTTTTGCAAAATGTGAAAAGAAGGCTAAAAAATTACGAAAAATGTAATGTTCTCATTGGCCCCGATATGCGAACACTATCGCTAGCTGAACTTGGCCCTATTCATTTTTTCCTGAACTAGGGGCTTTCTTCACCTGCCACGCTTTTCTGAAGCACTCTCATTGTCATTGCAACAGGCTGGCAATTTGTGTGTAACTGTTACCTTCAGACTATATAAGGGGCAGTCAAATGAAAACGAGTCATACGATATTACGAGCATGGCGCGGACCGTGGTAACGCAGGTAGGTGAGTAGAGTCCTCTATTGGGAATCAGCAAAAAACCGCGCGAACGTTCACCGCTGTGCCGTTTGTCTGTCAGACGTGCTCGATGTGAGGTCTGTGAGTCGTGTGAGCGTCTGACGGCACTATGAAGGCCAGGAAAGAGGAACAGCGAGGTGTAATGCGGTTTTTGACTGTGAAAGGAGTCCCAGGAAGTGAAATCCATGCCCGAATGTCTGCTGGGCCCTGAAGAAAGACATTCGTGGCCGTCAATTTGCTTCGGATGCAGAGGTGCACACCTGGATAAAATCATGGTTCCGGAGGCAACCACAAATATCTTCCAAGAAGGCATTGACCATCTTGTCCCACAGTGGGATAAATGTATTAACAGTTATGGCGAGTACTTTCGAAATAACAGACAGTGCACTTACTTTTTCTATCTGTCTCGTTTTCATTTGACTGCATCTGTCTCGTTTTCATTTGACTGCCCCTTATAGATATAGATGCAGACTCTAGTCGATTGCACATTCTAACACTTTCAAGGCCATGTGTAACAATCCACTACGCAGTTTGTTCTAACAAACCATGCGTAGAAAATTGTCACACACATATCGGTTATGTTCTACACAACGTGTAAAAACGTTGCTCAAAATTCCTATTGATTTGATGTGCAAATCCTTGGAGAATTTGTCATCGTCTATTACATCTGATGAGTTATGGCATTGGTCGGTATTTCCTCTTTCTAATTAGACAGTTATTTATTACTTGGTGATAAACATTATATTATACAATTATTTGTAGAGAAACAATAATATTTGTGTGCAAATACACGCGGTGAATTTTAAAGGGTTTGAGGTAACAGGCTATCTAATATTTGGAATGAATCACATGTATCAATATGATTCACATCAACTCTTATATAACTTGCAGATTTTGACCTGCTTTCTATAATTGTGATTAATTATCAGATTTTTTTTAAATATTTCTGGTCCACCGATAAAACTTGTCCTAAGGGTATGGTTGAGCCTGCATATGTATACAATAAAAATCAATACCCGTGGCACTAGGGTCTAGGCCTGTCAAGCGACCGCTGCTCAGCCATTTTACCTGCTGATTGTGGGGTGACACGTGGTAAGCGCAACGGGTCCCCTCAGCCATTAATCTGGGTATCCGTGACTTGGGCGCTGCCTCACTGTCAGACAACTACTCAATTGTCCTCATGAGGCTGAGTTCAGCCCGTTCCAGCCCTCTCGTCACTTTATAAAAGCCCTGCGGAGCCGGGAATCGAAACCGGGGCCTCAGTTGCGAGGCAGGCGCGCTATTCCAACACCACGGGAGCGGTATATGTAGCTTGTAGTGGCTTTGGTGGCGTAGCTGGTAGCATGCTGAGCTTCTATGCCCAAGAGCGTGGGTTCAAACCCGGCCAAAGTCGTTTTTAAGAGCGTTAAAACACCCTCAGTATGCCTTCCTTCAGAGGGGAAGTAAAGCCGGCGGACCCATGTGATAGATTTATGGCGAAAAATAACCTTCCACTAACTACAATTGTTTGAAGCCAAAATTTGTAAATTAGAATTGATAACGCTCCATTAGTTCCAACGTTCGCCGCCAGATGCTGACTGTGATGCCATCTGCTAGCCAAGACCGCAAGCTAGGTGTCGTGGACGGTAGCATTTGGTAGCAAAAGTAGGAACTACTTGAATTTACTGTCTGCAGTCCTCACTTGAATTAAAACAGATCATACACACTAATACAGTCATCACAATTAACACCGGTTATCAGACAGATTCTACACACACCCAAAGTACACAGGGCTACATGATCGCGTTGTCGCAGCCCCTAAACTAAGTGAAGAAGGGTGGAGGGATGGCACTGAAATTAAAAGTTAATTCGTAAGCACACTACCATATATCCCTACCTTCACAAACTAGTAACAACAACAAAACTTCGGTGACTGTCAGATGGTACACTATATCAATTCCCTCGCATCGCTCGTACTACTGGCTGATATAATCTGTATTGGATAGAGTTGTTTATAATGTATTAATAAATGTATTTTTGAGTACGGCAATTTAAAACGATTTTCAGCGATATTTCACTGTTTACAATCCGTGGAAAGCAAAAGACTCATATACAGTAGGTTGAGCGAAAAGTAACCTGCGCCCTCCACTCGGAAATAAGCTTGCTAAAGAATAGAGAAGAGAGCTTGGAGCGGATGTTACAAGATCCGTGAGGAGGATTATAAACGTCTCCCTCATGCCTGACCCTCTGCGATTAAAATATTTTATTGAAGCTTTATCCTGTCGTCTTGGCTCAGCTGGGCATGGAGAGCCCTTTTGAGGCAGCCAGGGTTTTCAAGAACTGAGGCAAACGGTGTAAGTCGAACAATAAGCAGAACTATTCACTGACATCGATGGGAAATCAACTCATATTTAGAACAGATTTCGATTTTCAATATTTGAAGACGCGATAGCCGGATTTTTATAAGAGCTCAATGTAACCAACTTCTCCTCAAAAAATGTACGAACGAGTATCCTCGTCAATTCTACTTTGAAATGAAAATCCACAGCCTGCTTCCAGTCTCCGACCGGGTCAGGAATGGAATGAATGAAGCCCCCATCTAGCGGCGAGGATATGAACTGTGCCGGCTGCCGAGGCCTGACGCACTCCTCTGGGGCAATGATTAAATGAATGACAGATGAAATGAAATGATAGTGGAGAGTGTTGCTGGAATGAAATTTTGACAGGGAAAACCGGAGTACCCGGAGAAAAACCTGTCTGCCTCCGTTTTGTCCAGCACAGATCTCACATGGAGTGACCGGGATTTGAACCACGGACCCAGTGGTGAGAGGCCGGCGTGCTGCCGCCTAAGCCACGGAGGCTTCTCAATTCTACTTTATGAAATCTAAATTGTCCTTCGTTATACCCATCCGTGGAGCGCGATGGAACTTATTTAGCTTATGCTATGATGTTTTTTGCTCTTACAAAATATTTTCATCTGGGCGCTGCAAATCTTCCTGAGTTCTTCAGTCCATGATTTCTTGCTCCTGGCAGTCATTTTCTCAAAGAAATGATAGTTTCTGATTAATGTTCTGTACTGGAGTCGATCTTCTATAGTTTCCTATGTACTGTAATGCCTATTCTATTAAGCCAGTTGTTCTTGACTTTCATCAAGAGAGCAAGGTTGAGAATCCTTTTGGTGAGCCTGTCATTATTCATTCTAGGAATGTGGCCATAGAACTTCTATCGCCTTTCCCTGAAGGTGTCAGTGTGAAGAATTTTCCTTTCTTGTATTTTTTGTCTTTAATAAGAGATCTGCCTCGAATGATGATGTTTATTATTATAATTATTAACACTATTAGTATTAGTATTATTATTTGTCAGCTAACTCGTTGGATCAGTGATACAGTGTCTGCCTGTTGACTCCAAAACCGCGATTCGATACCTGGCCAAAGGAAGATCCACGGTACTCCGAGTAGGGTTCTAATTTTCACTACCAGATGGCAATGACAAATCGAACGTCTAAATCGGAGAGAAGATCGCCTCAATGAATCTAACCTAAAAGATTTGCCACGTTAGCTGAGACAATACGAGTATTATGTTTAGCATTATTATGTTAAAAATATGCAGTCTGATTGTCCACGAATACGATAATAATATCAGTTGAAGCTTGTTTCATTACTTTTTCCTTCGTTTTTGTACATTTTGTTAGTATAGGCTATTTAGCCTTTATTTGAATAGTGACGGCTGGGAATCGATATTGTAACTTGTCAGTTGATCAACACAAGATAATCCCAATTACTGCGACATGCGAAAAAAATAACCTGTTATGGACTACATATGACACGTTTCTATCATCAAGCGAGCATCATCTGATCCAAAGATTTGGGAAGCAGAACCGGCATCCCTGACCCGTCCTAAAAAGAAATTAAGTGGCCATTGGTTGCATTAATGCATTTAAAAAAATACCTGAGTTTAAATCAAGACCTGTGCCATTATTTATATTTGTAATTACGTTAGCGTTTATTGTGAAATCACCGTAGGGAACCAGTAAATTCATTGTGCTAGTAGGTTGGGAAACACTGTTTCTTCTTAGATCACACAATCAAGCCCGACTGTGAAACGTTGAAGGTTGTTATGGCAGTGCATCCTCAAGTTACAAGACACTTGGTTTAATGCATCTTACCTGTGCACATCTTGTGGATATAATGATGGGAACATCATTCGTCTTGCTGGCCAGAGATCCCAGAGGCACTTAAACCGTGGCGTGGTATTGATAGATATCTGTCGGAGTGAAGGTCAGGGAAATACGTGATGGCGTGTCGTGATGTCTGTCACGAGGTTCAATTCCTCAGACTTGATCATTTTGCAAGTTTTGACGGTGACGTGTCTAAAATGATCTGAAATAAATTATACATGATTGCACTTTTTTCAATCAAATATTTAGGTACTCAAGTCCAATACTGAAAGCCGACTCTTCTTCTTCTTCATCATCTCCTTTAGCTTTACCCACTACTTAGGAGTTTTTGTTACTTATTCGCCTACTGTTTTATACCATGCACATCTCCCTGGCCCATTGCCTTGTCTCTCAATTCCTCCTTAATGCAGTCCAACCGTCTTCTTCTCGGCATCCGCAATTTCTTGTGCCCTTCTGTAGGTTATTCGCTCTCTTTCCCAACATAACCATCATCTGGATGTTGTATGCTTCCGGAGAAACTTAGATATTCCAATCAGTCATTTATTTTGAACTGATATTCATCAGATCAACCGGGGCAAAAATGATTTATGGTCATTCAGAAACATACAACATCCACTTGTATCTTCCAGGAAGGCTATTTTTATCCTACTTTTCTCATTTTGGAATTGTGAGGAAAAATAGACTCATGAGATCGATACGGGAAATGTGTGTCTGTCTGTCTGTCTGTCTGTCTAGCCTTCTGTCAGTGAGTGTGTGTGTCCCCACATTGACTCCTAATCGGCTGCAGCTATCGAAACCAAATTTCGTTTGAGTAAAGATCTATACCTGAATATCTCACGGACATATTTCAAAATGACGTCAGTGCTACTAACTGCTGAAAAATCGCAATTGAAATTTGAGCTCTATGTTAGATATCTCAGCGGTTAGGCATGCGAACTGTTCCAAAATTGGCACATACAGAGATAATAACATTCCAGTTTAATTTTCAGGAGCCCATACATTACAGTGGTGACAACATGATTCTAAGCCTGCCGATAGGTACAATTTTCAAATTCATGTAACTTCTATAGCCTACTATCGATTGGATTTCCCGGTCAATGCATGTGAGATTTTCGATGTGAAATGCCATGTCCTGTGGTTCGGATTCCACGTAAAACGGAGGTCCCGTGGCTTATGATCGCGAGATTAACGGTCACGTTAAACTACAAGCTTCCTTTTTTCAACCAAATTTCGTATATACTATGTGTACTACTTCAGATATAATTGTGCGTATTGTTCAGAGCCACGAGGGCTGCCAACTGTTAATAAATCCTCTCGCTATTGTTTTTAACCCTAATATCAATATATCAGAAAGTATGCAAGCCGACAGCTCTAAATTTTGCACACGTATAGTGCCTGACATTCTCCATTAGTTTGGTGTAACTTATATACATCAGTGCTATCTACATGAATCTAAGTCTGCTGATAGGTCCACTTTTTAATTACATGTAACTTCTATACTAACCAATGGATTTTATCATAATTGGCACTATGATAGACCGAAATATTTCGTATTAATTCCGAGCAACACATCCATGAAATTGTTGCAAAAATTATTTTACGCGCACTGATAGATCCAATATCTAACAGCATATAACGTCCATAGTACCCATTAGACTTCATCCAAATTTTGTATGTGCATTATATTATATACCTTAAAAGATGGAACTAAGAATATAATCAAAGTCACCAGGTCTGCCAACTGTAGTACTCTATTAGGCTACACTATTTCAGGTGTATTTCAAACTACAGTAGTGTATTTTGAATTGTTGGTATTACCAACTTGATTTCGGGATTATTCTAGATACTGTAGGTCTATATAGGCTAATCATTGGCTTGAATCTTAAATTTTAAGAAAAGTAGGCTCTTTAGTTCGTCACGGAACTACTTGTTCTTGTAGGACATTGGCCTTGCTCATGGTTCATATGAGCCTTCGCAGCATGCACTAGCCAGCGTCTTAGTGTAGTGTTCTATATCAACTGATGATCTCAATGAAACGTTGGCGAGAAGATTGAGAAACGAGAACATTTTCAGTTACTTTGAATTTGAAGCCAATCTTCATATTGTTTCAAGACATGTTCATACCTATGGAGCTTTCACTCTTATATGTTATTGGAAATCTGGGCCATTCACGCCATATCTTCGATCCTTTCATTTGCCAACCTATTATGTCTCACCTCCCCCAACATCCACCACACCATTGTCATTTCTACTACTTCTAGCTTCTTTTCTTGAGCTTGCTTGGAGGTCTGGATCTCTCTGCCATGAATCATTACAGGCCTCATTACTGTCTTAAAGATCTTCTCCTACCTGGTGCTTCCTAAAACCCGGTCACAAAACACCACTGACATTTTTTTGCAGTGCCTCCAGCCAGCTTGAAGCCAGTGGTTTATTCCTTGATCTAGCTCTCCAATAAAGGTTCCAAGGTATTTAAAATCCTATACTCTTTGTAATCTATTAACACCACGACTTCTGTATATTCTTGTCCTCCAAACCATGTATATTCAGTCTTTGATTTACTTAGTTTAAGTCCTTTATATTAGACAAACCATTCTTCGCCTCTCCAGATATTCATTCACTGTCTACCTGCCACTAACGCAATATCGTCGGCAAAGAGGAATGACCAAGACGCTGCAAGCCTCACGTTCTTTGTCAACACGTCTATCAATAGATTGAAGGTGACTCGACCTTGAAATATTCTGGGGTCCACGTTGTAAAATTTCTCCAACTTTATTTTAAATGTAGCCTACGGAATCATCCATGAAATACGTTCTCAAAAATACCGTAAAATTTAACTCTCCTCCCCCCGCTGTAAAATGTTTAGTGCACTCCCCCTTCCCACACACACACGCAAGTGAACGTCCAAAATATGTCACCCCCCTTCCTTGTTGAAAGCATTGCGCAACTCGGTGCATGATATAAATTTCACTTTACAGGCCAGAACTCCAGAACCAGATGCAGGAAATTTCCGAACATGCGAGAATGTTACGCAGCATGATTTGTTGCTTCCATAATCAACCTACGAAAGAAATTGTTTTTTAGAAACGTACATCTAAAGTGCCAAAAAGAAAGTTCATTTGAATTTTTCTAATCAGGTCATTACGAAAAACTGACGAACGTATACTTTTGACATTTATTGTAAGACCCCCCCCCTTTTGAGCGGACGTATTTTATGGATTACCCCTATTATTATTATTATTATTATTATTATTATTATTGTTATTGTTATAGTTAATATTGTTATTATTTCTATTATTATTAATAACAATCTTGACTGTTTGCGTGGTGCAGCGGTAAGGCTCTCAATTTCTGTTTTGTGGTATTGAAGCCCGAAGTAGTCGGTTGGTGTGTTAGGGTACTTGAAAGCAAGAGACCTGTATAATTAGATGCCCTGTAAAAAAATAGCCCGCCTCGGTGCGTAGTGGCTGTCACCGCGGAGGCCCGGGTTCTATTCACAGCTCTGTCAAGAAATGTGATTCTGATCTGATGGCTGGAACGGGGTACACTCAGCCTCGTAAGGCAAAGCCTAGAAGAGGTGGGTTCAATTTCCAACTCAGCCATCCAGGAAGTGTTTCTCCATCTTTCCCACTTCTATGTTACTCCAGGCAAATGCCGGGATGGTTCTAAAATTGAGGCCACAGCCGTCTCCTTCTCAATTCTCAGTTGAATTACAAATATACCCTCCAATACAGCCATTGCTATAACCCAGTTTATCATACAAATTTCACAAACACCCAAGTAGCCTTCACGAAGCTACTGTACATGACCACGGTGTCACAAACCCCTAATGAGTCTAAAATGCATAACTAATCCGGCACCCATGTATCTCTGAACATACTGTTCAAAGAGATGTAAAACACTATTATCATTATTCATTATTATTATTATTATTATAGCTTGCCACGGTGGGTGAGTGGTTATAGTGTCGGACTACCAACCCCAAGATTGCAGGTTCGCCCCTGGTCGTGGTAAGTGATTTTTGAAGCGACAAAAATCACGACACTCATGTCATACGTTGTTGGCATGTTAAAGAACCCATTTGAATTCAGTAGGCCGTGTTCAATGGCAAAATTAATCTCGGGATTTTCCGCCAACACAAAGTTCCTCCATTCTCTACTTGAAAGCGCTGTAGTGTCAAGGAGTTTAGATATCTAACCTCCTTGACTTTCATAGCGTTCAAAGGAACGACGAAATTCGGCATGCAAGCTACCCTCTGGGTGTCAATTAACAAAGCTTGCACCAGGCACCCGAGGCCATACGATATTATTATTATTATTATTATTATTATCATCAAAAACCCGGGGATCGAACCCGGGGCCTCCGGGGGAGAGGCAGGCGCGCTACCCCAACACCACGGGGCCGGCATTATTATTATTATTATTATTATATTATTAATACTATTATTTTTATTATTATTCTTTCTTCGAATGAGCCAACTATGGACTTCTTAGGTTAACCAAAATGGTTTTCAGCTGGATGAGTTGGGATTGGTTTCACGTTCTTAGAGTCTTCTTCCTAGCCCATATCTCCTTCATTTCCTGACTTTGTAGTTGTTTAGCTGCTTCTGACCTCTTTGGTCTCTGCCCTTTCTTGAGTTTAATCTGTGGGTCTTCTTTTAACATTTTTCTGGAAAGCTTGTCTGTCTTCTATAACGGATTCAGAGATGTTAAAGGTTTGCACACCTTGCTTAACTTGCTAGTACCACAGTGATGTTGCTTTCTTACAGGAGCTGGCTCTGTGGATTACACTGGTGAATCTTGACTCGTTCATTCTCTCAAGGTGTCCGTAGAATTATTATTATTATTATTATTATTATTATTATTATTATTATTATTATTGACAATATCTAAACGGTTGGTACGCATTTGAGAGGGGACCCTAGTTATTTATGTACGTCATATCAGCTACAGTTCTTTTGGGAAGGAATTATTGTGGTTTCCTGAAACTGTGGTTCAGGTTTTCCTCGAAGTTGCACTATCTAAACTGCAGTAATTTTGAAATGAAGCGATCCATTTGCAAAGTAGACGCTTGTCGTCGAGTAAGTCTGAAAATGTGTGGTATTTAGAGTTTATGACACGAATCTCCCCCGCTGTGGGACTCGCGTGCCGCTAAACCAGGCTCATTCTCATTAAACTGGTGAGACCCGCCCGTACAAGCGTGACATTATCACAATGTTAACTCTCATGCGAGGATACCGACACAACTACAAATCCTTCTCTTTTAAGATCCAGTATTTACGTGGATCGTATTAACAGGGTGTTCCACCAGCCGTATCTCTATCTCTACAGACGAGCAGCTACGAGCATTCTTGGCTGACACCCTGGGGGTCCAGTTTCGATTGTCGGCTCTGCCATGAAATGCAATTCTGCTCTGAGGGCAGGAGTTGTATGGAGTAGAAGTGGGAAAGCTCAGAAAACCACTTCTAGGATGGCTGAGTTAGGAATCGAACACGACACTTCTCAGTTTTGCCTCACGGGGCTGAATGTACCCCGTTCCAGCCCTAAGACCAGAATTAAATTTTTCACGGCGACAGCCAAGAATGCCAGCCACTACGCAATTAGGCGAACCCTCTATAGAACAATAATAATAATTATAATAATGATTGAAACTCAGCAATCTTTCTAGGTGTGTGCCGTGTCCTGTATGGGGTTTCACCTAGGATCCCAAGCTGGCTCATCAGCGGCTTCTTGGTGTCCCCGCCCGGACCCCACAGGAATAGCAAACTGCGCGCTACCTCCCTTTTTAAGATGCACACCTGCGCCTCTTAACTGCGAGAACTAAAAGCTCAAGCAGCCATAACCTCCCTATGAAGGCTTCCCAAAAGATGGTATATTGGCTTTCACGGCCAGTGAATTAAAACTCAGCAATTTTTCTAGGGAGGTAGCGCGCAGTTCACTACTCCTGTGGGGGTCAGGGTGGGGAAACCAAGAGCCTGCTGATAAGCCAGCTTGGTGTCCTAGACAAAACTCCACACAAGACATGCCACAAACCTAGAATAATTGCTGAGTTTTAATACACTGGCCTTGAAAGCCAATATACCATAAAATAATTATGTTATTGATTTTACGTCCCTTTAAACTACTGTGACTTTTAGAGACATCGAGGTGCCGGAATTGTGGCCAGATGGGGATCTTTAACGTGTCATTAAATCTACTGATCTGGCTCCCTCGCATTTGCGCACCCTCTAATTCCAACTGACTGCGCCAAGATTCGATCCTGAAACCCTGGGAACAGGCGAGAACGTTACCGCTAAGCCACGCAGCCAGTGCACCTTCATAAACTGTTGAGGGTTATGTGTCATGCAATATTGTTTCGAAGTAAACTTCTCGTGCAATACGTCCTTTTCATTTCGTTATTAAAAAGCACTGATGCATGACTTTTAGACCCTTGTGTACTATTCTATTTCCTCCTTCCCCCTAAATGGTCATGAGCACGAATCCCTCGAGGTTTACCACTACTGGTACAATAAAAGAAAATGCCAACATGTTTACCACCCTCGAATAACGATATACGAAGCCTACATCACGCAGTCTCGTCCCACATAACTTGATTTTATTGCCTCTAGTCTCATGACGATTTTTAAAAAAGAGGGATCATCTCTACCCTCGACAGTGAACATGGCATAACGAAGAAATCGAGGCCTTTGCCCTTGTAAAACACAGCAGCACGTAAATTAAATTGCTAGCTCGGTGTAATTGCTCCCTGCAAATCGCATTATGTTGGTCAACCCTGAACAACATCAACCCCACCCCATTCCCCCACTTTTCTCCCACGTAGTTTGTGGAAAATTAAAATCCACAGACCAGTCATCTGATGCTTGACCTTTTTTTTATATATTTATTTTTTCACTGTGTTTGTCTCTCTCTACCTCTGGGAATTACAACTCGTGTAGAAATGTTTTACTACCATCCACCTCTTCCGTCCTCCTCCTCCCTCTGCGACCTCTTACGGCGTGGAGAGAAAGCTCATAATGATCTGCAATTGGCAATGCCTTTTTAATTAAACCTCACTTTCAACATTATACAGACTTGATGTTTGGATTAAAAAACATACACGCAAGTAGAAAAGTTAATTCAATATGAGTTCTGACGAGTTATACAAGTCAAGGGGTGGTCCTTTCTCACACATCACAATTTAAATGAAGCTATTAGCCTACCTCAACGGCAGGACATCACATCGATTCCCTCGGGGGACTATAAATTAGCAGTGGTATCCCATTATTCAAATACTGTTATACTTAAGCTAAAGAATCTCACTACTTACCTGTTTTACAACGGAGTCCTTATAGTGAGTGACTACTCAGAGGATACAGGGCGGATAGAGTATTGTTGTTGTTGTTGATTATTATTATTTAGGAGGTTTGCGCCATCGTAATCTTGTAGCCCAAAGTACTTGGGTGTGCGCAGAAATTTGCTGATAACTTGTGTCACCTGATGTCCGTTCTGGTGTGTGTATTTACAATTGAGATAGAATTTAGGTAGGAAGCGGCAGTGGCCTTACTGGTGAATAAAAGAGGGAAATCACGGAAAACCACTTCCAAAATGGCTGAGGTCGGAATGGTATCTGCCTTTCCAAGAGAAAAGTACGTCTCATATGTCAATACCGCTTGCAAGGCTACTACTGGGGGTAAAGTCAGGAACCAGAAAGCGAGACGTGATGAACTGGTTTTGTGTCAAAAGAAAACCCGGGGACTCCACAGCACATGAAATCGTTAGCCTACCAAGCGACCTTCCATAACTACTGTAAGTTTGATATTCCTGAGTGTCTTAGTATGTGTCCAATTAACCTGTCTCATCTCATCTTCAGCAGTCGCCAGAAACATCTCTCCTGACTCACTCGTTTTAATACCTCTTCGTTTGAAACTCTATCTAACCATCTGATCTTCATCATTCTCCTGTATCACCACATTTCAAACGCTCCTATTCTCCTCTTTTACGCTACGCCAATAGTCCAAGTTTCACGTCCATACAGTGCCACTCTCCAGACAAAGGCTTGCAAAAATGATTTCCTAATACCTAAATCTATATTCGATATCAACAGATTCCTTTTCCGTTGAAATGCTATCCTTGCCTCAAAGTTTAAGAAGTCTAAAATTCTGAAATATTCATAATCTGATTTTTTTGCGTAATTTTGGCTAGATGAAAACTATTTCTAGTTCATGAAAGGTGTAGGCACTTTTGTTTTATTAGATTAAAAATTGCTCGTTAAAAAAACTTATCCGAGAGATCAATGTCAATTAACACAGTGGATAGCCTATACTTCAGCTGTACACACTACACAATGTCGACAAGGGTAGGCTGACAGTCTGACGGCTGATATTGTTTTTGTGAAGCCAAGCGGAATCTGTGGGCCACCCCTGTACTGTATGCAACCCGTAGATGCTCGTGACAGCTTCGCTCCGGCGGGCGGTGGCCGACCCGGAATCTTTTTTTTATTGAACTCGCACAAAAAAATAATTAAAGAGCAACCTAGGCCGTACATACGGAGCACTCACTCGGAAAATATAACGGATTAATTGTTTGGGAGTTCACTTGGACTTGTGCTGCTTGCTTGCAGGCGGTGTCGAATGCCGCTACTAACCATTAATTAGTTATTTGTCTGCGGGACTAACTCGCTATTTTTTTATTTCATTCGCTCTCTTTTTTACACACACAAAGTATCAAACCTTCCTTGTTATAGCACAGCCTGAAACAAAAAACTTTTTTTTTTGTAAAAAGAGGGGGTGGGAAGAGTCAAATTAGATCCATTACAAATGATCTTTTTGATTTCTCAACCGCTAAATTATTTTGCAGTTGGATTAAAATTCTGTTATACACACAATAAACCATGAATGACGTTACAGACTCTCTGCTTCGTTCATATTACCTGGTTGGTCGATATCTGATAACTCATTTACCTCTACACACAGAACTTGAAGTCCTGCAATCAGCTCAATGAACACGGTTTGTCAAATAAGAGAGTTATATAAGTGACGTAAGGGGAATAGTTCTCCATGGAGCGATCATAACTGGTAAGTAAGACCGGAAAGCAGGAGATTCGGGTTCAAATTCCGACTGTAGCTCATTTTCAAGTCTTATTCACTTGTTCAGTACGGGTAGTGGGAGACGACAGCTGCACGAAAACGGTCCACACTTCGCTCAAACAGCTAAGTGCACAATCCCCATTAACCTGACCACTTAATAACAATCATATTATTCGCCCTAAGCAAACAAACTCGAGGGTCAATCACCACTATCGGTATCTCAACAAAACAAAGTCACATACATGGTCTTTATATTTGCTTGGCAAGGACATTCTCGCTCACGCGCTCCACCAGTGATGGCACAGTTGCCGGCTGCCGCGCGCGCGTATGTACGGCAGAATACGGTGCTTAAAATCAGTATCATGCATTCTTACTCACCATGCTTACAGTAGATGCTGAAAATGTTCCCCATCTGCTGCCAAACATTACCGGCATCTCCTTATGAAGTTTCCGGTTAATCCGGTTCAGTAAGGACATAACGACATTAACGTCTATATTTATTGTTTACTGTACCTGTACCTTTGAATCTCAAATTAGCCAGTTGTTTTATTGTCCGATTTATAGGAATGGGTCTCCCTGGAAATTTCATTCGAAACGTTTGTCTTGTTCTAGCGCACGATTTCCTACACTTTATTGTACGTATTGTGCAGATATACACGTTCAAGTAACTAATATTTCACATAAGGCATTACAGCACTATACACAATCACAATAAAATAACTGGCTGTAAGAGATTCAAAAGTACAGGTTCATTAAACGATAAAAATAGGCGTAAAGGTCGTTATTTCTTTATTGTAGCTAAATTAAGCGGAGTAACCGGAAACTTCATAAGTAGATGCCGGTTAAGTTTGTCAGTGGATGGGGAACATTTTCAGCATCTACTGTAAACATGGTGAGTAAAAATGCATGATACTGACTTTAAGCACCGTACTCTGCCGTGCATATGCGCGCCCGGCAGCCGGCAACTGAGGCGTCACTGGCGGAGCGCGTGAGCGAGAATGCCCTAGCCAAGCAAATATAAAGACCCTGTATTTTGACTAGTTATACTAGTTTAATCACTACCGCAACTGAATAAGTGTATAATGTAAATAATATCATAACTCATACTTATATAGGCTACATTTATTTAATAGCCTAAGTGTAATGGATCTGACGATAATCGCTTGACGATCGAAACTGGTCATCCAAGTGTATTTAATATCTCATGTAAATAATTCATAGGATTAGGGAACCACCCATTACAATTGTGTACAATCGTGTTTACCGTCTGAAAAACATTACATTTCGATTCTTACTAACAGTATGACCGTTTTAAGGGAAGTAATTCCTGCAATTTATTTTGTTACATTTAGGGGCTTGGACTTTGTTGTCATTTCATCTCCTTGTACTTGGGTGTGTATGGAATTTGTCTGATAACCTCTGTTATTGTTGCGTGTGAATTTGTAATTGAGGCAAGGGATGGGATGGAGGCCATGTTAATGACTAACTATTAAGTTTTCTTTTGGACAAATAAAGAAATATATGACCTCGTTTGTTTATGTCCATTTGTCCGTACCTAACATTGATGAATGCACAAAACTGTTTTTAGAGAATATCTGCTCGTAAAGTGATGTACTTGAAACGAACATATAGAAAATGAGACAACTCCTGGTATCTGAACCCAAATAATCTTCATCTTAACTAGGTGTTTCTACCGCATCTGCCAGAAACTAATTACCAAGTCTCAAATGTGAATTTCCGATTCATTATCACTTGCTGTTTTGAGTTATTCCACTAATTTTTGGTAGAATTAAATTCAGGAGACTTCGATGGCCAGGAACTGCGTGAAGGCCTCTCTGAATGCTTATCATATTGATCATGGATAATGGTAATCTGTACCGTCGTCAAGTATTGCCATGGAGTATCCAGTTAGGTTCCAAACTAGCATTTGCCTTAAAACTATGAAAAGAAAATCATCCTATGATAGTCGAATTGGAAGAAGAACCAGCATTTTCCCATGAATCCTCACGAGGTTAAGGACCCTGTTCCAGCCCTCAGCCAAGAATTAAATTTCTTAGCAAAGCTGGGAATGAAATTGAAGAACGTTTGGACGGATGTTTCAATATGCGCTCTTAATCCTCAAAAGGCGAAGATGAGAGATGAAGCCGGAAAATTAACTTATACACATTAGTAAATCTCAACTCTTTTAGTTAAGGGATTCCTACGTGCGCGTATATCTCTCATATTCACGCAGGCCCTGCATGTTAACAGTACATACCAGGGGTAGATATCTGAAATAATCACCTGTTTGGGCGCGCGCACAGTTCTCACAGCCGTGGGAATGGACGTCTGACGCCCCGGGACATAGTACCACGCATTGCCACACTCGACTTACAGTATGTCGCGCACTCACATCACATGCAGCGATACTGCTACTTGCAACAGTGAGTTATCATTATTATTATTTGGGTTACTACTTCAAATCAGGCTCTACAATACAGGAAGTTAGTAATTGTTAGCTATTGTTGTTTTAAGGGATGCAACGGCGTGGTCATCTGCCCCTAAACAATACAGGACATAATAATAATAAGTGAAGTTCAGAGGAGAGATGGCTGATGCCTTTGAAATCAGGACAGGAGTGAGGCAAGGAGACGGGCTATCACCGCTTCTCTTCAATTGTGTTTTGGAAAAGGTCATCCGAGAATGGCGGAAGGAAATGCAAAATTCAAGGGTAGAAAATGGTGTAAGGCTAGGGTACAAGTATATGGATCTTACAATCGACTGTCTAGCCTTTGCAGATGATCTAGTGATCTTTTCAGATTCCATTGATATGACAGAAGAACAACTTAACCAGCTGAAAAATCAAGCACTGAAGGCTGGGCTTCAAATCTCCTTTAAGAAGACACAATTCATAACAAATATAAAATCAGCGCCCAGGGAACTGGAGGTCGGACTAGAAAAAGTTCTGAAGGCAGAAAAGTTTAAATACCTCGGTGAATGGATAGAGCCTAACCTATCAGAGAAGGAAGCCTTCATGTCAAGCATTAATAAAATGTAAATGGCATACAACCTGACTAAAGACATCTACAATAAGAGATCGATATCCTTAAACGCCAAACTTAGACATTACTGCACTGTTATTCGACCAGAGGCTCTGTATGCGGCTGAGACTCTAATAATGAACAAGAAAGGTCTAATGCAAGAACTAGAGGCTAAAGAAAGAAAGATTTTGAGGAAAATCCTGGGTCCCATCAAAGAAAACAGCGAGTACAGAAGGCGTCACAACCACGAATTGTACAAGCACGTGGAGAAGATCAGTGACACGATTCGAAAAAGAAGAATTGCCTTTTATAGCCACATGACACGAATGAGCCCAGGCAGGATATCAAAACGGATATTGACGTACTTTCAAGATAAGAAAACCAAAGGGGCATGGTTTACGGAAGTTGAGGAAGATCTACGTGAAATGGAAATTTCCCCTAAAGATATCCAGGAGCGTGTTCCACTTCAGGAAATACTACGTTCGCACAAATGTTTGCAGGAAAAGCCGAAGTTGAAGACAGGGAAGGCGTGGTCCCAAGAGAGAAAAGAACAACACCGGAGACGAATGCGGGAACACTGGGCGGTAGTTAGAGCTCGGAAGAAGAGACAGTTGAACTGGCGTGGTCCCTAGTTGGCTGAATCGAAGAAAGAAAGAAAGAAGAAGAAGAATGTTGTAGTTGTTGTTGTTGTTTGAATATTCAGTATTTTGACTGGTTTGATGCAGCACTCCATGCATCCCTATTCTGAGCTAATCGTTTCATCTCTACATAGATACCAAACCTTACATCCGAGGCAATCTATTTAACATATTCTAACCTTGGTCTACCTGTAGAGTTCGATCCTTCCTTTCATAAGAAAGTTTGCTATCCCTGGTTGTCTCAGCATGTGTCCAACCAACCTATCTCTTCTCTTCAATTTCCGGAAACATCTCTCCTTTGCCACTTGTTACTCTATCTATCCATCAGATCTTCATCTTTCTCCATCAATACAACATTTAAAATGCTTCTATTCTCCTATGCAAGAATAAACTTTCTTCGGCTTTTCCCAATTAAATGGGGTCGTTGGAGCTAACCAGGCTCATTTTGGATTTGACCGGGGATTTAAGGCTGGATGCCCTTCCTGACGCCACGTGATTTTTCAGGTGAAAATACTATACCGCTGTCACCAGGATTCGAACCCCGGCCGTCCGGGTGAAAGACGAGCAGCTAAACCACTGCGCCATCACGCTCCCCACCAACAGTTCAAGAATATTCATAAATCATAATTATAATAATGATTTGCTGAGGAACACTTGAGAAGTATAATCGCAGTTGGAATTGGAAGCGGAATCTCCTAAGTGATCGGGTATATCTCCACTTGAGACACCGCAACTGCACCTCTCCTTCTTAGAATTCAAAATGTGCCACAGTTGGAACGTGGCCATATTGGTGAAATTGGCTAAACGCAACTTCCCGGATATCAGGAGATTCGGGTTCGAATCTCAACACAGGTCACATTTACAAGTCATTCTCAACAGGTATGATTGCCCGTAGAAGAGCTATATCCCAATGATATTTCTATATTTCAATAATAATAATAATAATAATAATAATAATAATAATAACCCCTAGCACTACAGTCCATGAAGGGCCTAGGCCTACCAAGCGACCGCTGCCCAGCCATTTGGGGTAACGCGTGATCAGCGCATTACTCCCCTCGCTCGTTAATCATTGCAATAATAATAATAATAATAATCAACATGCTACAGCTGCTGGAAGCCTGCTGAAAGAGGAATAATGCAATATATAAAGTAAAACAGTCCTTTCACATAAACAATTTATTTATATTAATATATGTAATATTGTGCCAGATAAATAGTAAAGAACATGACAGAATAAATATTTTTCACTTGTAAAATTATGGATAAAAATTTGATATTTTTCAAGTCAAGTAAAATTTGAGCTTTGGCACACAGGTGATTCTTTGAGTGTCGTCTAAGTGAACGGATATATCTCCACTTGAGCCACCGTAACAGCACCTCTCCTTCTTAGACTTGAAGATGTGCCATCCATGGTCCATGTGACCATTGTCATCCAATTGTATTTATTAATCTCATGTAATTTTCTTCAGGATTACGGAACAGCCCATCATAATTGTGTTGACCGACTGAAAACCATCAAAATATCAGTTACTAAGGCAACCCTGAGAAAAGACTTCAAACGCCATATTGTAAAATTATGGAATCAAGATTTGAAACATATTGGAAATTGTTTTGTTACGTAGAATGTCTCAGCCAGAGCCTCTGTCATGCAATATGCTTGAAAAGAAACGACGCGACGGCTAAATCTGACAGAAAATATCGAGAATAGCTAAGAGAAGAGCGGGAATGTCAATGTTTTGGTCCTTAAAAACAACAATTACCACCAGCTCTGGATGCTACACCATGTTTCCGATGTTGGTGTGTTTTAGTTACTAAAGTCTATGACGAGTAACCTTAAAGTAAATTTCCCTCCATCAGCCCAGATTTGCTTAACGTACATTTCACGGTCGTCACCGTTTTTGTGCACAGCGCGTCACAATAAGAAGCGAACTAAGAGAACCACTGCGGTGTGTCAATTGGAGTAAAAACTCACAAAATCAACAAAAACCAAGACCATGAAAAATCTTCCTTCACTATGACTGCAAAGGCCAGTAGCCAGTTTGATGTAATTCACAATGAATCTTCTTTTCTCTACAACCGAACACTGCTAAATTACGAACCACGTACAAAACATTCAGCTATCTTACTCGTTGTTAGCCTACTTTTCACATTTTGCGAAAATGAGGAAAAAGTAGACTAATGAGATCGATCCGGGAAAATGTGTGTCTGTCTGTCTGTCTGTCTGGCTGTGTGTGTGTCCCCCCCTATCAACTCCTAAACGGCTGCAGCAATCAAAACCAAATTTAGTATGAATAAAGATGTGCACCGGAATATCTCACGTCCATATTTGAAAATGATGTCAGTGCTACCAACTGCTGAAAAAACGCACTAGAAATTTGAGCTCCATGTTGGATATCTTGCAAGGTATGCTTGGGAGCTATTCCAAAATTGGCACACATGTAGATAATACAATTTCAGTTTAATTTCCAGGAGGCCATACATGACAGTGTTGCCAAAATAATTTTAAGCCTTCTGATAAGTCCAATGTTTAAATGCATATTACTTATACACTATCAATTGGATTTCAACCAAATTTTGTATGTAAAATGTGTACATAAACAGATATGAATGAGTGTATTCTTAAGAGCCACCAGGGATGCCAACTGTTAATAATTGCTCTCTCTATTTCTTTTAATCCAAATACCAATATATCGGAAAGTATGCAAGCCGACAGATTTAAACTATGCACACGTATAATCTGACATTTTAGATTAATTTGGAGTAACTTACATACTTCAGTTCTACCAACATGATTATAAGCTTACTGATAGTACCAATTTTTAAATACATGTACGTTCTATACTATCAGTTGGATTTCAACCAAATTTCGTATGTGTAGTGTGTAACATAACAGATATGACTATAAGTATTGTTAAGAGCAATCAGGGCTACCAACTGTTAATAAATGCTGTCTATATTATTTTTACCTTAATATCAATATATCAGAAAGTATGCAAGCCAACAGCTCTATACTTTGCACACGTATAGCACCTGACATTCTAGATTAATTTGGAGTAATTAATATAAGTCAGTGCTGCCAACATGATTCTATGCCTGCTGATATGTCCAATTTTTAAATACATGTAACTTCTATACTAACAAATGGATTTCATCCAAAATTGGCACAACAAGATATCATAATATTTCAGATTATTTCTGACCAGCACACGTATGGTATTGTTGGTAACATGCTTTTACGCGTGCTGATAGATCCAGTGTCTAACTGCATGTAACGTCCATTGGACTTCAACCAAATTTTGTATTCTGTACCTAAAGAGATGGAACAAAGAATATATTCAGTCACCAGGGCTGCCAACTGTAGTGCTCTATTAGGCTACATCATACCAGGTATATTTTGAACTAATTAGATATTTCGATATTACCAACTTAATTTCGTCATTATTCTAGATAGGTTCATATACTGTAGAATAATCATTGGCATGAAAAGTAGGCTGTATAGTTCTTCACGGAACTTCTTGTTTATGTTTATCAGATTCAATTACCCGCATTGTTTCTTCAAAACATAATTTCAAGGTTTGTAATAATAATAATAATAATAATAATAATAATAATAATAATAATAACCATAGCAATAATGTCGCCTCCGTGGCGTAGCGGTCAGCATGGTTAGCTGCCGCCTCGGAGGTCCTGGGTTCGATTCCCGGCTCTGCCACAAAATTTGAAAAGTGGTATGAGGACTGGAACGGGGTCTACTCTGTCTCGGGTGGTCCAAATGAGTAGAGGGGGCTCGATTCCCACCTCAGCCATCCTCGAAGTGGTTTTCCGTGGTTTCCCACTTTGTCTTCGGGCAAATGTCGGGATGGTACCTCCTGTAAGGCCACGGCCGCCTCCTTCCCTCTTCCTTGCCTCTCCATCCGAATCTTCCCCTCCCTTCCCATCCCTCATGAGGCCCCTGTTCGCTTTGCAGGTGAGGCCGCCTGGGCGAAGTGTTGATCACACCTCCCCAGTTGTATCCACCCCGACCGGATGTTCCAAGTTCCAGGACACTGCCCGTAGAGGCGGTAGTGGTGAGTTCCCTCGCTGAGTCCGTGGGAACCACCAACCTGGAGGGTAAATCGACTAAGTAAAAAAATAAAATAAAAATAATAACAATAATAATAATAATAACAATAAAAATGAGAAGAATAATAAGACGAAGAAAATGTAGAATAAGAGGAAGAAAGAGAATAATAATAATAATAATAATAACATGTGACCGCTTGAAGTTGATAAAGACCTTCAGGAAATAGACATCTCAAATGATACGGTAGTCAACAGAACTAAATTCAGATAACTACAGTGTTTGACAAAAATTGTCAACTTTCTAACCAATTAAGCGTTACATCCAACAGAACCTGGACTGAGGAGAGCAGAAAGAGCTATAGCGTGGAGATGAAGAGATTTTGGAAGGACAAGAAAGCTAGGTCAGCTAGGTAGATTCAATCGCGCTCCTTTGACGGGCATAACGATGTAAATAATAATAATAATAATAATAATAATAATAACAAAAAGGAAGATAGTAGTTTTAAGTGACCGTGAATCTTGCGATTATGAGCCACGGGACCTCCTCTTTTCGTGGAATCCGAACCACAGGACATGGCATTTCACTTCGAAAATCTCACATGTATTGACCGAGAATCGAACCAAGTCCACCTTGGTGAGAGGCCAACAGCTTGACCGCTGTGCTACCACGCCCCCAATAATAATAGCATCTCTCTAGAACACCAAGGGCCCCTGTTTTGTGAGGTAGACAAGGATTTGCAAGAAGTAGGGATCACCCACGTAGACATTATGGAACGTGATCTTTTGAAGGAAAAGCTTGGAGCACACCACCAATTCCAAGAAAAAGCGAAATTAAAAACCGGCAAGAAGTGGTCTGATGAAAGAAATGAGTTTCTCAGGCAGCGAATGCGTGAACACTGGGCTAAGATCAAGGCCCAAAGACGGAAGCATTTGAAATGACGTGGTCCATAGCTGGCCTAAACGAAGAAAGAAGAAGAATATCATCTCTCTAGTTTCTGTTAAGTTTGTACATAGGGCATTTGTCCTTGATGTTATGTTAAGCTATCAGGTGTATTTGTTCAGACGACTAATGAATTCCCAATTATGTAATGTTTGCTTTTTAGTAAACAATTTACCCGGTAACATGTAATGGCTCGGGAACTAATCCAATCGGCAGATGGCGAGGTGAGACATTAACCGTCTGTACATCAAAAGTTTGGTGCTTTTCAGTCGGTCAACACGAATGTACCCAAAAAGAGCAGGGTTATGCCCTAATCCTGAAATAAATACATTTATGTATTTATTAATCTCATGTAGTTTATTTCAGGATTAGGGCATACCCAGCTCTTTTTGGGTACATTCGTGTTGACCGACTGAAAAGCACCAAACTTTTGTTTACTTAGGCAACACTGAAAAATGGCTTTAAACCCCACAACGTCTGTACAACCCTGCGTAACGTCCTTCATTCACGCGCTAGGTTACAGCAGGCCGTGGGTTTCAGCAATAACACGTTGATCACAGCCTCCGAAACGTGCTGTTCCGCCTGACATGGCTGAGCTACCGTATACCGTAGAAGTGTCCATATACTTCAAATAAGACTAAGCTATTACGGTGATAAGCTATTCTGTGCAGACACATGCATAAATGCTATATTCAACAAGATACGGCAACAGGTTTATATACGACATTACTGGAACAAAGTGGGATAGAAAATTAGGGAACTTGGATATAAACCTTACCTCATCTGTAATTCTTTCAGCACAAATTTCACATACACCACCCGAGATTTGAACGCTGGCTGCAACGATATAAGGCTGACACTCAACCATCTGAGGCTACATTTATTTGCTCAGTGAAAATATTTAACAATATCTTGTACTTACAGTACTTTGGTTTCTTATGAGCTGCTGATATTAGTTGTTCAAAATATTGTAATAATGGAGTAATTTACAGTAGTAGGCCTGTTATCGACCAAACTTTATCACCAGACTTCATTCCTAATTGTGCAGATCAGTCACGTGTATTTTGTGTGTGTAATTACTCTGATAACATTAGTTATTGTGATGGCCGTAGTACTGTGTGGGACAACTAAGGCTAATATTGGCAAGGAGGCAGGCGTGGTCTTAGGTAAGGAACAATCAGTTACTTGAAAGGGCCGTGAATCGAACCAAGGACCTCAGATATGACAGTCAACAACGATAACCATTGCACCACGAGGCGATACTGGAAGTTTCGGTCAAATTCTTTTGCTGCGTGTGGATGTTTAGGAGCATTTGATATACGTATTTCTTATTCTTGAATTGATCGTGTAATTTGATAAGCATATTATAGACCAGGCGTTCTCAACCTGGTGCTCTTTAAATGAATTTGAGTGCTCTCGTCATACGATCAAAAAAGGGCTCGTGAACACAAGTTCCCCCGAGATCCATTCTTCAATCCTAATTTTGTTGCACGAACCGGAATAATAGTGTTTTCATGGTAAGGTTTGACAGTCAGAAATGTTATCATTTTGTGAAATGGAATTTTTAATCTACAGTAAAAATAATTGGACATCCCTGTTTTATGAGTAACACGAAATATGCTGATTCAACTTGACTGTCCACACCTACATGTATGTCACCTGCATGAGTCATGCAAGTAGTTGCAGCATGCCTAGTGATTGGTGATTAACTAGCTATTTCAGCTCTTCTGAGGGGGAGAAATATAGGCAAAGGAAAGAGAGAAGCAGTTTTTTTAAAATTATTATTGATATTGCTTTACGATGTTACGCGCAACTATGGAGTTCGATTGAACCTATTTCACAGATGAATTTTAATTAGCTTTCTTCTCTTCCCAAAATCTCTTCATTCTCTCACTGTGATTTTTTCTTCCTTGCTGCAGTCCATGCATTGGTGGCTCTCGTTCGGGGGATTCACACCAACCATCTGAATCTAAGCCTGTCCGAAAACAATTACGTCTGTTACCTTGATTTCTTGAAGGTCATGTTGAATTTCTATTACGCAGTTATTCTTGTCTTTTACTGTTCTTCTTCTTCTGTCGTTTAGGCCGACTGTCGACCACGTTAGTTTGATTTCAGCTGCTTTTGAGTCTTTATTTTTACCCAGTACTCCTTCATTTATCTTTCTGCATTCTCCTCCTTTCTTCAGTCCATGGGGCCTGGATCCGGGGTGTAAGATGACTCTTAAATCCCGTGAAATTCTTAATTTTGACTTTGTATGTTTCGCTGTTGCTGATTTCAGCTTCAGATGTTGCCATTTCTTCTAAGTCCTTCTTCACCTCCTGATACCAGCAAGCTTTGGTTTTCGTTGTTGCAAAGAATTTTATTATCTGGTTGGTTAATCTACCTGGGTCCATTCTGTATATATGTCCAAAACTGTGATTAATATTATTATTATTATTTAGTTATAATGATTATTATTGTTATAATTATAATATTATTATTGCTCCGGTACTTGGTATGTCATGATTGTGGTTCTCACAGTCTCAACAAGGCTGAGAGCGGCTGTTATAGGGCCATACACAGTTGCAATAGAGTCCATGAGCGGTTGCAAAGCATTTAAAGTCTGACTGGAGACGAATTTTCGTCCGTCATTTAACTGTGTTCGTTATTATCAGCGGAGTGAACACGAAAATGGGGAAGGGTTAGTCCACACTTAATGTTGGCATTACCCATTACCATTACGAGATCTAATAATGAGCGTATATATCTGCAACGAGGTAGCATTATTGCTGCAACACAGAAAACATTCAACACTAAAAGTCTAATAACGCTAATTGTCTTTACGACTTAAAACACCTGGTACATCAGATACAAGCTGCGTGTTACATACAGCACAGCCGCGCAAATTAAACTTGTGTAATTAGTATAGATAATTATCAGGCATTTGGTAACATTCATTGATGTTCTCTATTTGAAACAAATTACGTCGAAGAACACAATAGCAAGCCCTGGCTCCCACTTTCATTGTCTTGTTTATAACTCCGGCTCTCGTCGTGACAGATCACTTACCAACCAGACCTCTGCTCCGGCACACCAGCCTCTCCTGGTGGAGATGGACTCAGACACAGATCGAATGTACAGTACCTACTAGCACAACGTGTGTCAAACTTACTTTCAATATTACGGTATATTCAACTCTTAAAATCAGCACTTTTATCTAAGCAACTGAAAGTCAAACTTTGTAAGACTCTTAATAGACCGGTTGTTACCTACGGATCAGAAGCATGGGCTATGTCAGATGTTGATGAGAATGCTCTAAGAGTCATTGAAAGTAAAATAATGAGGAGGATTTATGGCCCTGCAAGAGAGGGTGAAGGTGTGAAAATAAGATCAAATAGAGAAATAGAAGAGATTCTCAGAGGCGAAGACATAGTGAGGTTTTTGAAGTCCCGGCGGTTAGCTTGGTTAGGTCATGTGGAACGAATGAGTGACAGGTTATCAATGAAGTTGCGAACTGGGGCCATGGAAGGAAGGAGAAGACGTGGGAGGCCAGGAAAGAGGTGAATGCAGGACATGGAGGAAGATTTGAAAAATATGTGGGTTGGAAGGTGGTGGGAAACGACACAGGATCGAGGAGAGTAGACGAGAATAATGAGGGAGGACAAAGAACACCCCGGGCTGCAGCGCCGAGGAAGTAAGTAAGTAAGGTACAGTACAGGGTCTTTCATATAAAATAAGAGCGCCAAGCGGCGGCTTTGTTAACCGATGCTGCGGTCACCTTGGCAGTGCTTTTGGCGCGCCAAGGCCCCCAGCTTTAAGCGTGTGTACAATCCTATATGATACAGCGGCCTTGCTAGCGTGTGTACAATGCTGAAATCTTACTTCAGTTAGTTAGTTATTATTGTTAATGAAACCGAAACCCCTATAGTATTGAAAGCGCGCGCATAGTACACACGATGGCTGTTTTTTTTTCAAGTTCCGATGGACTGTATAAAAATAACAGATTGACATTACCAAACTTGACCTTGCAATAAGCGTGCTGTTGCTCAGTCGCCAGTCTAAACCTCAAGTGCTAACATGGTGCGACAGTTATCATTGCAACGTCGTATTTTTTATGTAAAGCTTATTTTAAGTACGAGTCGGCTCGGCGGGTACGTGTTGCATTTGTTCAGCAATTTCCTGATGAAGTGCCACCTTCACTAGCACAGATTCACGTAATTGCAAATAAGTTTGACACTACTGGCTCGGTGCTCAATAAAAACATGCCCGCACACGAACAGTTTTAACAGAGGATGAGCTAGATGGAATTGGCGAGAATCTTGAACGGTCTCCGAATAAATCACTCACAAAATTAGCACAAGTAGGGGTTTCGGTTCCATCTACAATAACTAACTAAAGTAAGATTTCAGCATTGTACACACGCTAGCAAGGCCGCTGCATCATATAGGATTGTACACACGCTTAAAGCAGGGGGCCTTGGCGCGCCAAAAGCTCGGCCAAGGTGACCGCAGCAGCGGTTAACAAAGCCGCCGCTTGGCGCTCTTATTTTATATGAAAGACCCTGTGTATTCAGGAAAACTAGACTTAGCCAACAAAATATATTACATTGCAAGACAAACATAGAGATGTAGGAATGCGGAAAAAGCCCATGGAGGGAAAATAGGGATAGCTGTGTTCACAAGGAAATTCCGTTCAGTTCAGTGTAGCCAGTGGAAGTGTTAGCAGGTGCACAAGAACGGAACCCACATCGCTCAAAAAATAAGCTAAATTTATTCAGTTCCAACCTGACCATTCACATACTGTATATCACACTAAACAAGCAAACATAAAGACCAATAACAACTAATAACAAGATGTTTAGTAAAGAACATACAGCCTACTTTTTCCTAAATGCATGGGTATTGGTATAACTCTTTTTCCTTTTCAAGGAGTATAATTGAATGTTGGTTGTAGTAGCTTGTTGAAATACAACGTGCTATACGGATATTAAACATGAATATGAGGTGCCCTTTGCTAGTGCTACCTCTGTAAAAAAAATTCAAACAATTCGGTTTCACCATGTTTGAATTGATATGGGAAATCGATTTGCACACATACATGGCCGCTATCTGCAAACTATTGGGCTGATGACCTTGTAGTTCAGTCAAACGAAGCTTTCCATAAAAAGGTATGTTGTTGCAAAATTTGGTAGAGATCAAATGATTAGGTTGGTCGTAATTTGATTTATGCTTTTAACATTTAGGTGGCCACCATTCCGTTTCCGTCAAGATAGCGGCGATATAAAACATGACACTAAGGTGCCCATTGCTAGTACTACCTCTGTACTAAATTTCGTTCAATTCGGTTTTACCGTGTTTGAATTGTTAGGGGGAATCGATTTGCACACATACATAGCCGCCATGTGCAAACTATTGGACTACTGAACATGTAGTTTAGTCAAATGACGTTTGCTTGTTGCAAAATTTGGTGGAGATCGGATGATTAGGTTAGTCGTAATTTGATTTAAGCTTTCAACATTTGGGTGGCCGCCATTACGTTTCCGTCAAGATGGCGGCAATATGAAACATGGCACTGAGGTGCCCTTTGCTGGTTCTACCTCTGTACCAAATTTCGTCCAATTCGGTTTCACCGTGTTCGAATTGATAGAGTGGGACAGGCATTCGGTGTACACACACACACACACACACACACACACACAATTTTTGGCCCCGTGTAGATCTCATAAGTCTACTTTCATTTTTTGCAAAAATCGAAAGTAGGCTAATAGCTTAACAAAGAATCAGATATAACTAACATATCTTGACGACTTTATAATAACTGCTGTAACTGAATAAATGCATATATTGTAAATACCACCACCCACATACTTGTACACATATATTTAATAGTCTTAAAAGATATGATGAACGCTTTACGATCAAAATGGTCATCCATGTGAATTATTTTTTATTAATATCATGTAAATGTTTTTCAGGTTTAGGGAAACACCCATTACAATTGGGTACAATCGTGTTTACCGACTGTAAAGCATTAATTTCGATTACTTTTCAATGTATAAGATAATACCCTAAACGAATGGCAGTCCTTAGCCAAGGGTTACCATAAATATTCAGCCTACAAATAAATTCAGTTGAACAATGATAATTATTAAACAGAAGATGGTAAAGGAAATTTTATCAAGGAAAAATCTAGATCAATTGGCTGAGGAAGCCTTCATTTACAAATATTATATAGGTGATATTGAACTGGCAAAGAATCTCTGTGAACATTTAGAGAGATTAACTGCAGTTCTGAACGATTAAAACCAATATTTCTGAAAATATAAATTGTTAATTTAGTAATCACTCCTTTAGCTCCCAATAAAAAGATAAAAAACAATGGTTTCTAGTTTAAATGAAATAAGAAGAAACAAAACATATTCTCGTAATTCTGGATTTATCTCCTTTTTTTAGACGGTTGATTCACATGTCGTAGGAACTTGTCTCATTTGGCCAAGGTTGGAGATCGAATTCCTGCTCAATACGTTGCAATTGGAAGTTGTTTAAATAAAGAAAGTATCAGTGAATTGACCCGTTCAAGAAACACAAGAGTGAAATAATGATAATAACAATAATAATAATAATAATAATAATAATGACGAAAGTCATTTTAACAAAATATTAAAACAAACATAAAGTAAAATTAATTAGTATTCTTCTTCTTATTATTATCATCAATATTATTCTACGATAAATATTATATTAAAGTTCTATTAAAGCTCGGAAATACTTCATAATATTTATATAAAATGTACAGAAGTTTGAAACAGTTGACTAATAATAACGACAAAAATAATTTGCTGAAATGTTCAACAGATTTTCTAGAGAATTCCACAATTATTAATTTCAAAACTGAAGTCATGTTAATACAAAATATTAAAAGGAAAATAGTTATTTCATTTCAGTTCGTTCCCTACCAATAAAAATAATTCTGAAATTTATAAAGTAAATTGTTCTGCAGAACTATATTCCAGTGTATAGCGTGTGTTGGTGAACAGCCATTAGGAAGAGAATAACACTGGGAAGCAATGGCGCATTAGAGATTTAATTTCTTAAATGATAACATGCAGGGTGTGAACACGTTAGCGGAATACCAATATCGGGCATTGAATTTAATAGGCTGTCACTTGGCAACAAGCTATAGGGGTGCAACGTATAGGTAATAATAATGTTATTGGTTTTACGTCCCTTTTAACTACACTGGCTTTTAGAGACGCCGGGGTGCCGGAATTTTGCCCCGAAGGGGATCTTTAACGTGCCAGTAAATCTACTGACACGACTCCCTCGCATTTGCGCACCCTCAAATGCCAGCTGACTGCGCCAGGTTTCGAACCTGCAACCTTGGGCTCAGCAAGCGAGAACGTTACCCCTGAGCCACGCAGCCAGACGCAACGTATAGGACAGGCCTCACAGCTGGCGAACAGCCCTATAGGGAACGTTCTAGTTTTCTCTAAGTGTAGACTATTTCTTTATGGAAATGCAATAACATAAATATAATTTTACGACAGTACATCTACAGTATGTAACAATCAAAATGTTCAGTAAAGTTAGTTAAAATTAACAATAAGATCATGGACTGCCAGCTGAACTGTTGACTACTACAGTAGATAATAATATCTCGTGAGCAGTGTCAGAGAGTTGTCACCTGTTTCATCTGGGAGTATTCTATAGGTGTGAATGAAGAATATAAGTTTACCATAAGGTACACTTTAAATAAGTAATACGACATGCAAGTCGAAAAATCATATATCCCACACTCAGGTTCAACCCTAAACGACTTGGCTGAGCCACCACAGAGTAGCACATGGGTTAACCAAACGTGACTTCATCGTTGTTACCGACTGTTATTGTAGCAAACCAAGTACAACTCCTTGTGGCCATTTGCATATCCACTCGCGTGATGTAAGTTGCAGGGAGCTCTGGCACGTCTAAAAAAAAAAATACAATACTCTAAAATAATAAATTATGTACTGCACTGTACTTCACAACTAAGTTTCTGGTCTCGTAACTCATATTATTCGTACACGCTTGTTTTTGTATTTCTGCCTCAATAACTTCTCTTTTCAACTCTTTGCTCTCTTGGCATAGAAATACAAGAACATATGCCTTAACAAAAACATTAAGCTCTAAGACTTATCCAAGCTTATAGAATTATATTTTTCAACATGGAATGTTTTTATTTCTTTTGGGATCAGATTATTAGAAGTACATTCTTCTTCCGGTTTCCAAACGTTAAACGAAAGTTATCTTAAATTGTTTACAATAAAGAGTATAATACTACCTTATCATGACCTCACGGGCTGGAAAGTAATGGGAATAAGTTATATTTAAAATAATATATAAATGCATTCAAATATATATACGCAAAATGCAAGCAAAACATTTTTGAAAACACAGAAGATGTTTTCAAAAACATTTCTATACCCATAGCCACATCAATTTGATCTTTAATCAAAAGAAGGTACAGATTATCAACATCAAAACAATCATTTTATTGACGGGGACCACGCCACCGAAGTAGATTTACTGTCACGTTAAATTTCGTCACTCTGGCATCTCTAAAAGCCGCAGTTGTTAAAATGGACGTAAAACCTATTACATTATTATTATCATGTATTGCAAAATCAGCACGTTAACAATAATGTATAACTGCGATCATTAAATTTAGTATAATATCTTCTGCCATGATTTTCAGTGGTCATATATTTCGTTTTAATACGTGCAATAAAGAATGTGTTTGGTATCAGATGGTCCAGAGAATTACTGAAGTGTACAATTTGACGTGGAAACAATATGTCCCACGTCGTAATGCAAATCCACGGTAAAAATAATCACAAAGAAATTAAATTTGGCTTTCATTAATCTCAATTTCCGTCCCTATCGTCCACGCATAACAATTGTCGAGTGAGCCACGCTATTGGTTTGATAAATGTTCGCAATACATGACTAAACGATTGGTATATAGAATAGCCCTTTCAGCTCAACCTACGCAAATTTTGACCATTTATCACTGACATTATGCAATATAAAGTTCCTTAAAGCTGATGATGCTGTTTATTACTGTTGTGAATGGTAAAACGTAGAATTATCTAATCTTGCTAACATACGTGTTCCACCTAGTGGAATAATGGTGGCATTCTTGGCCATCCTGAAATTGGTTATCCATGGGTTTCCCCACTTTTACTCCAGGCAAATGCCAGGATGGTACCTAACTTTAGGCCACGGCCACTTCTTACCGAAATCCTACCTCGCTTACAAGTACACATGCTGAACTGCTATGCCAGAGATCGAGGGTTCAACTCCTGCCAAAGTCGTCGGATTTTTAAGAGCGTTAAAGTCCGTTAGTATGCCTTCCTTCGGAGGGGAAGTAAAGCTGGCGGGCTCATGTCATAGATTTATTACATGTAAAAGAACCTACCACTACAATTGGCAGTGTGTAGCTCAGTTTGTAGGCTATTTGATTAGAAACGATCTACAAAGTTCCAACCTTCACCACTAGGTGTCAATGGCAGTGGCATCTGTGGTAGCCAAAGTTGGAACTACGTGAAATGGAACTCGGTAGAGAGCCTACGGGAGTTCAATTAAAAGACCCTGCTATGGCCATTGGCTGCAATTAAAATATAATTGAATCTACTGACACGGCTCCCTCGCATTGGCGCACCCTCAAATGCCAACTGACTGGGCTAGGATTCGATCCTGCAACCTTGGATCCATCAGGCGATAACGTTACCGCTCATTCACACAGCAAGTCTGCAATAGATGAGGGTTACGTTTTGATTGATAACTTGCATTTATATTTCGCCTTTCAATTTCTGTTGTTGTTTGTTGTTGTTGTTGTTGTTGTTGTTGTTGTTGTTTAGGGGCTTGGTGGTGCAATGGTCAAGCTGTTCGCCTCTCACCAAGGTCGACCATGTTCGATTCCCGGTCAATGCATATGAGATTTTCGAAATGAAATGCCATGTCCACGTAAAATATAAGGTGCGTTCAAAAAGTAACGAGCCGCAGGCTGTAATGCGCAAACCGGTGACGACATCGGCTAATCGTGGCGTGTGTAACGAGGTGTGGTTCCGACCAGAGCGTGAAAGGTCACAGCCCGTCGCTAGAGGGCACGCGTTTACGTCACGTGACGATACAAAGCGAGCAGCAGCATGCATCAATCGTCCAACGCTGCCAGTCGCATTGCAAACAGTGACATGGAGGCATCAAACGAAGAGCAAAGAGGTGTTGTTCGGTTTCTGACAGCGAAAGGAGTAGGGGGAACGAACATTCATCGCCGAATGTCACAAGTGTACGGCGAACACTGCATGTCCCTTGCAAGGGTCAAGTCGTGGCACAAGCGCTTCAGGGAAGGACGGGTGTCGTTAGCCGATGATGCCCGATCTGGGGCACCCCCCTGCATTACCGATGACAACGTCCAGCAGGTTGATGAACTCATTACCCAGGACCGCCGAGTGACAATGAACGCCATAGCCGCCGTGGTCGGATTGAGCGTCGGAAGTGTGCACACCATCATGAAGGAAAGACTGCACTTGCGCAAAGTGTGTGCCCAATGGGTGCCCCACAGTCTTCAACCACACCAGGATGATGTCGAATGGCCTACTGTCTTGGTCTTGGTTGGACGATTGATGCGTGCTGCTGCTCGCTTTGAATCATCACGTGACATGCACGCGTGCCCTCTAGTGACGGGCTCTGGTCGGAACCACACCTCGTTACACACGCCACGATTAGCCCATGCCGTCACCGGTTTGCGAATTCCTGCCTCCGGCTCGTTACTTTTTGAACGCACCTTATAATAATTATGTTATTGGTTTAACGTCCCATTTAACTACTGTGGTGGGGCAGATGACCTCGTAGTTCCGCCCCTTAAAACAACAATAAGTAACTAACTAACTAACTACTGTGGCTTTTAGAGGCGCTCCATGTAAAATGGAGGTCCCGTGGCTCATGATCACAAGATTAAAGGTCACACCAGCTTCCATCCTTGTTTGTTGTTGTTGTTTCCATCAGGGGCTTGGTGACATCGTAGTTATGAAGCCTTGTGTATCTGGGTGTGTGTGGAATCTGTCTGATAACCTATGTTATTTCTGATGGCGTACTAGTGTGTGTATGTTTAATTGAGGTGGTAGGCGACCATTGCCTTCATTTCGGGACTATCCTGGCATTCGTCTCGAGTAGAAGTGGGGAAACCACGGAAAACCACTTCTAGGATGTCTGACGTAGGAATTATACCAACTTCATCTCACTATTGCCTCATGAGTCTGAGTGAACCACGTTCTAGCTATCAGACAGGAATTTGGTTTCTTGGCAGGGACGGAAATCGAACCGGGACTTCCATGGTGACAGCCAAGAATGCTAGTCACTACGTCACGAGGTAGAATAGATATAGAAATTATAAACCACAATGCAGAATAATTATGAAGTCCTTAGATTGACATGACATTCAGACTTACAACACGAAGTACTGTAAGTGTCAGCTGGCCTGATTTTGAACTTGTATCCTCAGTCATATCGTTATCTTTGTCTACTTTCTTCCTTGCCTTATATTTAACAGTATTCCGCTACGCGAAGCGCTTGCAACCCTTTAAGGTCTCATAATAAACTTTGCTCACATTCTTCTTCCTCCCCCCTACGCAACACAAACTCCGACCTAACTTCCCCAGCAGGGCCTGGCGTGTGTTTTTAAAATTTCATACTTCAGCTCATCATCATAATATCAAATGTGTTTCTCAACTTTTGCTTTAGAAAAAAAAAAAAAAAAAGGAGAACGATTTCTAAATTAATTAAAACATCAGTTGCCGTATAAATTTGCATACATTATGTATTAAAATTGTTGCAACAACGTTATGCTGGATAAAATCATAAATTATAATTTGGAGTGCTTCCTTGTTGCCTTCTCTATCTTGAAGACCGAGGTAATTAATGGTAAGAAATGCGCACAAGTAGGTGAATAGTTCAGATGAGGGTACAGTCTGACAACATCGAGTATCGAAAACGAAATTGTCCGTCTCGCTACGTAGTTGCTAGCATTCTTGGCTGTCAGCGCGGAGGCCTAGGTACGATTTCCCGGCTTGTCCAGGACATTTAATTCAGGTTTGAGGGCTAATGAGACAGAACTGAGAAGAGGTGGGTTCGATTACTACATTAACCATCTTTTTCTGCAACCGAATGCTGTGTTAGTGCCTGCATTAAGGCCACGGCTGCCCCATATACAAATTCAACTCCTATTACTAATACACACACTAGTGCAGCCATCAAAATGATATAGGTTTTCAAACAAATTCCACACACACCGAACTATAACGGGACAGCATGACCATGATATCGCAAATGGATTAACAACAGGGTGAACCTAAAGCCTTGATGTGCCTAATTTGGTACCTACATTCTTATTATCGTTATTATGTTATAGTAAGAAAATAATTTGGATTAATTCATTTTAGTACTTGTTTCTTATAATTAGGTTGTAACCTGTTAGAACGAAGCACTGAAAATAAATAATTAATAAATAAATAGTAAATAAATAGATAAATAAATAAATAAATAACTAAATAACTACCCCACTAACTAAATTAATTAATAATCAAATAAATAAATAAATACATTATAAATATAAATACCTAGCCGCAAACACCACTACATACATGAAAACCCCTGGAAGATATACTGGAGTTTTTCATGTCAGACAAAATGTAATAGCCAAAATGAGCAGTGGTTTCATGGGGTCCACTGAAATACAATACGTTTAAACAAAGGGCACGCGTCAATTAAAGGCCGAATGTTGAAGACTGCTGCACTGCTCTTATGTGTTGATGTGATGAAAGATATTTGAAAATCCACAGCCTGCTTCCAGTCTCCGACCGGGTCAGGAATGGAATGAATGAAGCCCCCATCTAGCGGCGAGGATATGAACTGTGCCGGCTGCCGAGGCCTGACGCACTCCTCTGGGGCAATGATTAAATGAATGACAGATGAAATGAAATGATAGTGGAGAGTGTTGCTGGAATGAAATTTTGACAGGGAAAACCGGAGTACCCGGAGAAAAACCTGCCTGCCTCCGTTTTGTCCAGCACAGATCTCACATGGAGTGACCGGGATTTGAACCACGGACCCAGCGGTGAGAGGCCGGCGTGCTGCCGCCTAAGCCACGGAGGCTCCGTGATGAAAGATATTTAGTTATCTATTTTATTATTTCAAGATGGCGGCTGTGCGTGATATTCACTCTCATATTAGCATCACGTTGGTAACATAGAGTCCTGAATACCTGAATAACAAGTGCTGTGAGCATTGATTCATTGGATAGTACGTATAGATTAGGAATTTCCTTGTCAACTGCTGGCCTCGACGTTCCACTTCTTGGTTGGTGGTTGGTTACTCAGTTTACGGGCTATGACAACGCGGTCATGTAGCCCCGTGTACTTTGGGTGTGTCTAGAATCTGTCTGATAACTGGTGTTAATTGTGATGGCTGTATTAGTATGTGTTATCTGTAATACAGGTAAGGACTGCAGTCGACCAATTTCAAGTAGTACCTACCTTTGCTACCAAATGCTACTGTCAACGACACCTAGCATCAAACTAGGGCACTAGATGCCACCGAAACCCGTACTTGGCGCCAAACGTTGTAACTTAGAGCGTTAATCAAATCTAACCTACAAATTTAGCTTCACACAATTGTAGATAGTAGAAGGTTCGTTTACATGCCATCAATCTATGAGATGGACCCGCTGACTTTACTTCCCCTCCGAAGGAAAGCATACTGGGGGATTTTAACGCTCTTAAAAAATCCGACGAATTCGGCCTGGTTTGAACCCACGATCTTGGGCATAGAAACTCAGCATGCTACCAACTACGCCACCGAAGCCACCCGTTCCACTTCTTGAAAGCCACAATCACAGCCACGAATCTACTGCCACGAGAGGGAGGAAATATTTCCATTGTTTGATAAGAATGTTTTGCTTTATGAATACAAACAAAATAATGATAACAGCTCTGTTTTGGATTAAACTGGATCCAATGACAACCTTCCTGCGCCTAATCTGATACCACATTAATGAAATACACTTCCGGTGCTGTTGATAATTACTCTGAGAGCTCTCCTCTGATGAAACAAGACAAAGCCATCCGATAATTAATTGCGGCCTCAATATGAATGACGAAAACCATTAAGGTATCAGATCTCCCGCGTTTGTTTCCTTACTGCCTTGACACCACATGTCTCTATTGTCAAGAGTAACAGCGGAAAGAGACAAGACCTAGACGTTTTCAAGTGTAGGAATGAATTTAGTTCCAATATTTGCTTACCTGAGCAGTGATTGATTTAACACATTTGATATGAGTGCCGTTGAACCTGGTAGCGCTGTTGTTCGTTTATCCTAGTGTAGAGGTTTCAACACGCGGCCTTCAAGTGTCACCGCCCCCTGTAAACATATTATGTTACAGTATGTATCAGTAGACCACTTGAAACAACTGCAAATGTTGGCTATTACATTTTGTCTGACATAATATACGTTACTGTGAATGAAATGTTGTGTTAATATCTTATTAATTTTTTGTTTGTTTTTGGAATACCGGTAATATATTTATTCCTCAAAAAGTAAAAGGAAGAATAGTTGTTGTTAATTCATTTAGGGGCTTTGCTGACATGTAGCTCCATCTATATGGGTGAGTGTGGAATCTGCCTGATAGCCTGCGTCATTGTGACGGCTATAGTAGTGGGTGCATCTATAACCGAGATTAGGATAGGAAAAACGAGATGGCCATTGTCTTAAGATAGGAATAATCCCAGCATTTCCCTGGAGTAGAAGTGGGGAACAACGTAAAACGGAGACAATGGGAATCGAATCCACCTCTTCTCAATTCTTTCTCACGAGCCTGAATATAACCCTGTCCAGCCCTCAGACCAGAATTATTCTTTTCCAGAGCTGGGAATCGAACCCTGACCTAGAATTTACGTGTGTACAGTCGGGTCGAATCATCATATTTCGTGTTTAGTTCGTAGGCTTTCGCGGCTGGTGCCTAGTTTATTTTCTAGGCTTTCAGGATGGAGCCGCGTCGTATGTCGGTGATACTCATAAAACAGGGATAGAGGGGGGACTTGTTAATTCCGCGGTACGGCTAATTCCACAACACTTGAAATACACTTTTTATGCAGATATGTCCGGCTCCGTGGCTAAATGGTTAGCACGCTAGGCTTTGGCCCGAAGTGCCCCGGGTTCGATTCTCGACCGAGCCGTCAGGAATTTTAATCTCCAGGGGTTAATTCCCGTGGCTCGGGGATGTGTGTACGTCACGTCTTCATCATCACTTCATCCTCATTATGACGCGCAGGTCGCCCACGATCGTCAACTAGAAAAACCTGCACTCGGCCTCTCCGGATGCCACACGATCATTCATGGAGATATACCCCCAGTGCAAAAGACGCCTTCATCTCACCAGTAGTGTTGAGTCAACGGGTCAACTATTTAATTTCCCTTGGCTATGAATTACAAAACGACAAATACCAACACCTGGTGTTAAAATCGTGAAAACCTGTGTGGTAGGTTAGTCTATTTTGTTTGTGAAGTATTTATGAAATCTCATGTGTTTATGTGATGCATTTATGAGGTAGTGGTGGTAGAGAACCATATTATTAGACTTATCCATACCCTATTTAGACAAGGTATCGCGGATTTAGCCCTAGTGAGTTTACCACAAGCATCAACAAAAATAACACCAGAAGTTACTAAATTCAAATTTCTACGAAAATATTATTAATTGATTTCATTTCATTTCATATTTATTTATCAGTGCCTTACACTATATTTACAGTACACTGAAGGGAGTCTCTGAAAAGAGCAAAGCCCCACTTCGCATTCGGGATGCGTCAGACAACCCGTGTCTGATTAAATTTTAAGAACTGAATTTATGTCACAAATGAGTAGTAATTTAATTTCTATGCTATTTTTTTTAAAACCTTTTAACCTAAGGGAACCGGAACGTGTTATAGGCTCACAATTGTCAATTTTTTACCTTAAAAATCTTCCATCTTTACTGAAAAATTTGATGTACCAATTATTGTGCTTAAGTGATATTTGATGCAATAAAATTGGGTTAAACTTAATGTTTTAAGGCAATACTGTAACTACTAGTACTAGTCAAACATTATTTTTGTGTTTTCCGTAAGTCATATTTTTTGAACCTTCATGTAACATTTTCTCAGAAATTATTTGATCAATGTATTTGAAACTTGTTAGAAACTTGTTAGTCTCTAAGACCCTACAGTATACAGTATACTGTAGGTATATTAGTGGGAGTAAATTTATTCATGTATCTTGATTAGTTAATGAAGCCCAGCTTGAAAAGCACTGACATTTTTACAGTTTTCAACTAGGATATATAAGAGAGAAAAAAACTCACTCAACTCTTGTAAACAATAGTACAATAGTTTTACTTCAGTAGCGCAAACATGGTTTTAATATTATTCATGCAAAATTTGTTGGGTTGGTTAGAGTATTTGCTCAGAAAAGAGGACATGAGTTAAGGGAATTTTTAACAATATATTTCTTTAAGATTGTTTTTGTAATGCTCTTTGTGACACCAAATATTCAACATAGAAACTTCAAATTTTACCCAAATATTGATGAATGTGCTGTGAATATATCAAAATAACATTCAAGGAGATATCTATTGTAGTTTGTGAGATATGTAACTAAACAACGGAAGCTACATTTTTTCTATAGATTCACACGTCCCGGTTCCCTTAATTTATCATGTTTACCATCAAAACCTTAATACTTCGGATTTAGCCAAGTTTCCCATACAGTTATTTTTACTGTAGATTAAAATACCATTTCACAAAATCATAAAACTTCTGACTGTCAAAACTTGTAATGAAATTAATAAGTTATTATTCCGCTTCGTGCAACAGAATTTGAATTGAAGAATGGATCTCAGGGGAGCTTCTGCTCGCGAGCACATTTTGGATCGTATGATGGGAGCACCAAATTTCATTTAACCCTTTATAGGGTAAAACTATTTTTTATATTTATGTATTTTTATATTTTAATTTATTATTATTATTATTATTATTAATGTTGTATTTTGTTTCTCTAATTTTAATGTTTATATATTTATTTTTAATTTTTAATTTATGTTCTTATAGATTCAATTTTGATATTTTTCTATTGAATTGGTTAATTAACCAACTTCCAAATTGATTTACAATTATTTTCATATTTTTATAGTTATGTTTATTATTTTAATTGTTGTATTTCTTTTAGTCGCCTCCGTAGCGTAGCGGTCAGCATGTTTAGCTGCCGCCCCGGAGGTCCTGGGTTCGATTCCCGGCTCTGCCACGAAATTTGAAAAGTGGTACGAGGACTGGAACGGGGTCTACTCAGCCTCGGGTGGCCCAAATGAGTAGAGGGGGTTCGATTCCCCCTCAGCCATCCTCGAAGTGGTTTTCCGTGGTTTCCCACTTCGTCTTCGAGCAAATGCCGGGATGGTACCTTCTTCAAGGCCACGGCCGCCTCCTTCCCTCTTCCTTGCCTATCCATCCTCACCATCCCTTACCTTCCCTCATGAGGCCCCTGTTCGCTTTGCATGTGAGGTCGCCTGGGCGAGGTGCCAATCACACCTCACCAGTTGTATCCCTTCCGATTCGATGTTCCCAGCCCTAGGACACTGCCCGTAGAGGCAGTAGTGGTGAGTTCCCTCGCTGAGTCCGTGGGTTCCACCAACCTGGAGGGTAAACGACTAAGAAAAAATAAAAATATATTATTGTAATTGTATATTTATTATTTTATATCCATATTTATATTTTATTTTTACACTTTAATTGTTACTGTTTTTAGTTTTAGTTTTTTTAAATTTCGTTTAACACATTACATCAAGTAGATAGCCTAGGCCTACGTATAATTATATTTGATTTTTAGAAATACGAGCACTTCGGCATGAAAATTCTCTGAAATTTGGCTTAAGGATTCAACTATCAGCCTCTTTGAAAGCATAAACTGTCCTTATGACAGGTGGTTAATATAGAGACCACTATCCCATAAAGAGCACCAGGATGAGGACGTCTGGTCCAGACCAAGGCTCCATCAGTTTGAGACACGCTAGTTTATCTCACGGTGGAGCAGCGCGCGCCTTTCTGTCGCTGTTGGTCTCCTGTTAGCACCTCGGCGCAGGACACTAGCAATGCCGGTAGCCACAACCAATATTGACACAGACTGACGGGTAGCCGCGCGGTGGCGGTACAGGGTGCACCCCTACAAAAGTAGCCCATAAAATCGAGTTGCCAAGGGGAAGCTTCTGTCAACAGTCACAAAAAACGGTAACAAACACAAAACATTTTAAGTCAATAGGCACATTTTTCACTGCAGACTAACTTTCCTATGAGGATTATTATTCGTTGACGTAAGGATAGAGAAATACAGTGTAGCCTACTTGGATGTGCGTGTGTAACCTGTATTACTGTGCTAGATGTACTAATGTGTACGTATTTGCAACTTTTGTTTGTTGTTAAGAGGCTTAGATATCGTGATCATTTAGCCGTGTGTACTTGGGTGTGTGAAGAATCTGTCTGATAACCCGACTGGCTGCGTGGCGCAGTGGTGACTTTCTCACCCAAGGACGCACAGTCAGTTAGCCATTCAGGGTACACAAATACCAGAGCTGTGTCCGTTGATTTACTATCACGTTAAAGATCCTCTCCGGGGCGATATACGAACATCTTGGCGTCTCTTAAAGCCTCAATAGTTAAAAGAGACGTAAAACCAATAACATTATTCTTATTGTCTGGTAGCCCGTGTTATTGTTGTGTTTGCAGTAGTGTGTGCATTCGTACTTCAGTTGAAGATTAAGAGCGAGGCGGCCTTGGTTTGATGTTAGGACCCATCTTGGTATTGGCCTCGAGCACTAGTGGGAAACCACGGAAAGTCACTTCAAAAATGGCTGAGGTGGGAATCAAACCCACCACTTCTCCGTATTGTCTCACAAGGCTCTGTGTGAAGAGTTGCCTAAGAAATGCAAAGCATTATTCTCCAGCACCACATTTCAAAGGTTTCAAATTTCATTAGTTATAACAACGAAGAGTCCACATCTCTACACAGTAGAGCAAGATGGAAGGCACTAAAGTCCGAACCAGTCTTCACTTCAATGTGAGAGAGAGAACGATATTTCCATAAATGTGACAGCTAGGCCCATGTCATGACACATTAGGCCATAGACTGGGTCCCTCATACCATACAGTAACAGAATTTGTAAAGTTTTAATCTGTCTAATAGGAGGATATCGGATAAATAAACAGGAGTGACTTTGCATGACCTATCGGAAAATGAAAGTCTACACCGGCATTCTATGCCTTAATACTGTCCGCATTGCAAAAGAACGAGAACATATCCAAGGAAGTTGGACAAGAAACATCATAGCTAATTGAAGCAGTGCTAAATCTACTTAAAGTAAGAACAAACGTGGAGCTCAATCTCGCGGACATAAGTTGCGGGACCTCATATTAATGTAGAATCCGAGCCACTGGACGTGACATGGACCTCAATAGTGACCTAAAAAAATCTAACATATATTGCCCAGGAATCGAACCCAGACCGTCTTAGTGGGAGGTAAGCAGTTTAACCGCAGCTCCATCACGCCCCAAAATGTATTTCAATGTTAGATTTCCAAATCACGTTTTACCATAGGACCTATATCAGCCCATGAGAAGCCTTTTATTTCCATGTAAATGAAAACCAAAAATTGAACACCAGCACTGAGACGAGGAGCCATCGGGAATAAAAATAACAATAATAATAATCACAATAATAATAATAATTGTATGGCTTCACGTGCATGTACACTAGTCTAATAAATCTATTCATATAGTGTTAGCTATGGGATCCTAGAATGTTACTTGGCCTTGTAGTCACCAAAATGTATTATGAGACAGCTTCAGCGAACTGACATCGAACGATTCGGATTGGCATGAATCTTTCTCGCCTTGCAATAATCCGACTTTGTCGGTAGGAAATCAAGCTCATTGAAGAAATTACGTGAGTTGTATTGCTACGTTACCAACAACCACGGGCATAACCAAGTCGTAGAAGAACGGGGCTCCATTTCTCGTAATGGCCCATACGATGAAGTAGTGTTCAGTGGGGCGATCATTTTCTGGTTAGATTCCTCCGAGAGGTGTATTTTAATTGTGTCATGTTTTGCGCCAAGGGTCCTCTCTTCCCATCCATCTTGCGCGGCCCGGTCTCATTAAGAGTGGATCAAGCCACGCCTCTCAACGTCTTGTGCACTCCAAGTATTTACTGATGCTCGGGGCCACGAGAATTATATCTAGAAACCAGTTCCCATAGTTTACAAGCATATCGAATCTGCGTGAGGCCGTTTTAAAGGAAATCTCCCTGGACGTCATTAAGCTTGTCCGTACCGGACACTCGCTGCCACGGACAATAGACACTCTACAGGTAATATATCTTCAACATACGGGACGTAAATAACCAACCAATTAACTCTTTAGCAAATGTTCTACACACTTGTTGAAGAATCCATACTGTAAACATCCTGTACGAACAATACATGCTGCTACAGGGGAGATGAGATTCCTGGATCGCTTTCTTTGCAGCACACCATAACTCTCCTTTAACAATGAGTGACTCAGCATGGGTGTTTTTGTGTTTTTAAAAATAAATCTTTCAGTTTAAGTACTCTGACAAACAATTCTTATTGAACATAATATTACCACCAAGTTTCTCATATAGGGTAGCGATTTAAGTAGCCATGCATGAATTAATACATCAAACCTTCTTGACAGCTCCAAGAACAACAACAAAAAAATGTTACGCAACTCCATCAAATCGTCAATAACTATTCCCAGCTACAACTTCTTAATAAATGAATAGTAGATTACGTGCTGAGGTCTTTTTTAGATTGATTGGTGCAAGGATGCGTGGTGTAGGATAGGCCTATTGTCTTATTTGTTTTTTAAATTTTACTCCAATTTTGAAGAATATAGCATAACAATGAAAGAATGAAACTCTCATCTATTTTAAGTCTCCAACCTTCAACAATTTCCTAATCACTAATTCCACAAATGTTTTAATATTCTATTCCACGACGCACTGAATCATTTACTAAATTTTCCTTGGGATCTTATTTCCACCTCCAGCCATTTCTTGCTTCGCAAATTTCTGGATATTTCCACCAATATCAAAATAGTGGGATTTGAAGCAATTTCTCAGGGTTACCTTATTAACAATTGAATGGTAACTTTAAATCGATCAGCACGATATTTTAACAAAGCCTAAATTTGTTTTAGGGTTAGGTGCCTGTCTGTAATTTGCGTGGACAAATTTCCAAAACGATGGTTCCCATGGCAACAAGTGTTCGTCATCTAGGCCTCCTATATGGTTACCAACAAGAGTTCGTCATCTAGGTCTTCTAAAGTATATGGTTACCAAGACAATAAGTGTTCATCACCTAGGCCTCCTATATGGTTACCAAGGCAATAAAAGTTCATCATCTAGGCCCCCTATATGGTTACTAAGGCAACAAGATTTCATCATCTGGGCCTCCTATATGGTTACCAACAAGAGTTCGTCATTTAGGTCTAATTGAACATATCCATGTTTCGTTGTTTCTCGGTGTAGCGGGGGAATTATCTTGTTGACTGTTTCTTGCAACCTAACATCATAGACACTAGTGTTAACTGATTGAATGTTACTATTCATTATCGATAAAACTACATTTTTTAAAATATTAATTGAAACGAAAGTTTATTTAGTAAATTTGTTTTATTATTACACTTTGACGTTACCGTGCGCTATTTAATGACTGCGATGGGGAGCTGCAGTATATCCGGAGATAGGTTGTTCGAATCCTGACGCTGACAATGATGATCCTGAGTCTGGTTTCTCTCTCCGGCTTTCCACACTCATCCAGACAAATTCCAGGATGTGTTTTTATTTCAAATCCCAGGGCACGAACTCCAATCTCTGAACTTAATATTAACATGTACATACACAAATACAGTTTATCAGACAAATCGAACACAGACACTCGATAACATAAGCTTTCTTTTTATATTCCAACAAACTTATGTTCCATAAGCTTGCATTAGCTTACGATACTTCACTCAACAACATATTTAGTTTCAATTGAACGTGAAAAAAAGTAGCAGCAATGGCACTGGTGATACCCTTTCCTGTCATTATTTACTTTTTACAAAATTTATAAATTCTAAATTATAAATCATAAAATTCCAAATTACGTGGTAGAATACTTCAGGAATTAATTTTTATTCTATCTTCAATATTTCTGGGTGGCAGGTGTTATCTGATTACCTCGTTTCTGGTTTGCAACTCTGAATGCTAGTAATCAGTGTTCAAAAATTTGATAATTTCAAAAGTTGAGGAAATTATACGGGCTACCTGCCTTTAGTGAATATCCAGAGTGACCTTTAACTTCAGCATTAAAGTGTGATATTTTTTCAGACCCCGAGTCCTTCTAGTTTTTGAATTCCAAATAATTTTACTTCCATGTCATGAGGGTTTGGAATCCAGTCCAAGCCATTTTTTTTTTCAAATTATCCAGCACCAAAGGCCATTGGTTTGGCAAGTGATTCTTCACTCTCTACAATATCGCGAGATAACATTTTTAATTACCTAAGACTAAGAATCAAGTTACTTCAGATATCAGTGGAATATTTTCTTATTCAGGTATCCTGTGAACAAACCAAACTCTTAATACTACTGTAAAAGTTTAAATTATGAGTGCTTTTGTTACATTCACATGTCATGTGCACGATGTATGAGAGCGGGACCGGATCGCCCAAGATGGTAAGCTTAGGCTACTCTTTAGAACAATCATTTGTCAGGTTCGACTTTTAAGAGTGTGGGAGGTGGGCCGGGCGGAATTCTCAGTGCCGTGGTTGGCCGGAGCAAAAACAAGGATAGAGACAGACCAGATCTGGGGCCTACCGCTGAGAAGTGTACACCTGTGAGTATACTGAGCACCGCCACTGACTCTGCACTGCTCACCTGCCTTCTTAGCTCCCAGCATTTGGTGGGATTACAGCCATTGGCAACGGCCTATTTACAGTGCAACCTCAATATCTCGAATTAACTCGGGAGCTAAATCGTATTTCGAGGTGGCCAATCGAAATTTAGTGATATAGAGAAATCCCGTATTTGAGCCTGTATGGTGCATTATGGAATCATATTTATCTACGGGCTGATACTGAACACAGTAGCCTATGGACTTGCTGCGTGGCTCAGCGGTAACGTTCTCGCCTGCTGTGGCCAAGGTTGCAGGATCGAATACTGGTGCAGTCAGTTGGCATTTGTAGGTTCGCAAATGCGAGGAAGCCGTGTCAGTAGTTTTCCTGGCACGATAAAGATCCCCTTCATGGCAAAATTCCAGCACCCCGGCGTCTCTAAAAGCCGCAGTAGTTCAAAGGGACATAAAACAACATTATTATTTGAATACAGTATAGATTAGAATTGCTTTTCAGTCGGTCAAGACGTGTGCCTAATTGATTACTTAGGCGACACTGAAAAATGGCTTCTAAAACACCAAGTATTTAACAATATACAGTAAAAATAAACTTATATTTAATGGCATTACATTAATTATAACACTTGCAGGAACTCACTTAAAGATAGAATACTGTAGGCTACATAGACTACAGTAGCGAAAAAAGAAAGATACATTACCTCCATTATCACGGCCTCTTTTCCGCTTCTTTCCATCTCCATGCCCATCCATCTTCACTCACTTCATCTCTGATTGACTCCTCTCATGAGTTAGGCGTCATGAAAGGCATTCGTCCGTACATTAAAAAAAACGCTCCCCACATAGTCTTTCATCCTCAACTTCGTTGAAATCGTGAATAATAATGGGTAGTAGACACACATGCACATTTATAAGCCCATTCATACGAGGATGCAACAATGACTATCAGAAAATACTCTGCATGACGTTTAGAATATGTAGGCTCAAAATAATAGAGGAATAGAATAGTATAGAAGAGGGTAGAAGCCGGTTAGTATTATACAATAATTTAATAATTCAGTTGATTTGGGATGCTTTAACATCCCACAGCCTTTGAAGCAGGGCCTGCAGATTCTTTTCCCTACACCATTATGATGACAAGTGGGAACAGCCTCTCTCTTGGGTTATGGACGGCCAAGGAAATTAGAGCAACTGCGCGGGCGATAGCCATTTAATTAACTCGTTCGATGACCGCACGGGATCGATATTAACAGGCAAGGCTAAGCACGGAGGAACAAGGAAAAGAGTGCCCCTCTTCCGAGATCAGTGTATAGCAACGAGGTCTTGGCGGGAAAAACGTAAGCTAGAACTAGACGCAGGCTGCTGCCAATAATCGACAAATCTAGCATCAAAGCTTAGCTAGTCACTGACATGATCCGATTTTGTTGTTGCATTTTGAAGGTTGGACATCATGATAATGATCCCCGTATATTTGGTTGTTTGTAGAAACTATCAGATACCCTGTTTCTATGTGGAGATGGTCGTAGCCTTTTAGAAACCATCCCAGCATTTTCGTAGTTTAAACATGGAACAACACTTCTTATAGGATAACTGAGGTGGGAATCGAACCCACCTTTCTTCAGAGTTTCCTCACTGTCTCCACGCAACCCTCAGACGGGTTAAATTTCTCAGCATAGCCGGGAGCTGATTCCAGGATCTTTGGGTCTGAAGTCCTAATACGTACCCTGAGACCATAGAAGCTAAAGAATATTATCACCAGTCTTGTAATAGGTGCATGTCTTCATCTCTTCAATTAACTGTCCTGAAATGTAATTCTTCATAAGTTTCCTATTCTCATAAAACGTAGAATTTGCCAGATATCCGCCTATAAATACCATAAATATCACCTTCCTCGGTAAATCAACGGTAGTGTGTTCATCTCATGATCCCAAGGGTTCAAATACCAGCCGAGAAATTCAGAATATCAAGGGGCGGGAAGAATCCATGGCAATCAAGATTTTCCGCATGATTCTTCTCTCCGCCATCTTGATGTTCTCAAGATCCCCTTTGCAGTTGAAGTTTAATGTCTCGCTGGCGTAGAGTGTCTCGGGATTGATGACAGTCGTGTAGTGTCGAATATTTCTGGTGGTGCTCATGCTTTATTGTTATAGATGTTCACGATTTTCCCGTATGATTTCCGCATTTTGAGTTCATGAGGTTTTGTTCTACTCTTTCCATTCCTGTGGGTTCGATGATTTCACCCAAGTCATCATCATAATCGAGTTTGGTCAACTAAGGACCACGTAAATAACTCTTCATGGTTTCAGTTTTCTTTGGCGCCAGTATTCCTTCATTCTCTTGCTTACAGATTCTTTCTTTTCATAACCTCGATGTTAGAACCCTTAAAACAACAATTATCATCATCATCATCTTTCTTTTCAGCTGTCCAATATTGTTTCCTCCTGGTCACTGTTTCTGGCTCTAAGAACCCCTCAAATGTGTGTATCTTATTTCTGAAAGTGGTTCTGTTGAGGATGTCTTGTTCGGTGATGTTCATTTCTTGTAAATCCTTCTTGGTGTTAGCAAACCATTTTTCATGAGAGTTGCCTTTTCTATTGGGATAGTTGAAGTGGTTAAAAATGTTCTTTTGTCGTCAGGCATTGTTGAAATATGTCCAAAGAATTTAACCCTTCGTTTTCGTATGGTATCTGAGATTCTTCTGCATGTTTTATATACTTCTTTGTTACTGCGTAATCGGTATGTGTCAGCTCATTTTTTGGGTCCGATAATTTTTCTTAAGGGGAGTTCCAATGGATAAAATATGAAAAAATGTCAATTTTCAGATTTGTATACGATGTAAAAGCTGACACTTTGACGTTTAAAATTATGTATAACACTTGATATTTGTTATTTGCAAAACATGCCTAATATTTATTTAAATAATGCGGTGCGCGTTAGATAGTTAGAACATACAAAGGCATTTTCTCAGAACTTACTTTTTGCACATAAATGTTCCATATTTTCCTGTTGTTTCTTATCACAGAAGTCTCAAATTTTTACCACCTGTAGCTTGGCTTGTAAATGAGATTTTAATACGGGGATTTGTTCGAGCTCAAATACATTATGAAAAAATGGATTATTAACGAAAAATTTGAGATTAAAGAAATTATGGTCACAATAGTAGAAACACCAAACGCCCGTATTCAAGTACTAAGAATTGATCACTAATTATGGTAATAAAATTTCATCTAAATCTACCCAGTAGTTTCTACGAAATAGGAACATGAATTTATTAAATATTAACATTAAGAAGATAGGCCATTGGAACTCCCCTTAAAATGTTTAGTTCCTTTTTATCAATTTCTTCAATTTCTTCTTTAGTTGTTAGTCCTAGGCATTCCTAAGCACACAGGTTCTCTTGTTGAAGTATTTGAAGTGATTAAACTGTTAATGTTATTGTTATAATCATTTGACATAGTTATGTCCATCAAAGGAGCGTGATTGAATGTGTCTAGCTGATCTTGCTTTTATGTCCTCTCAAAATCACTTCATATTCTCGCCATGGCTCTTTCTGCGCTCCTCCGTCCACGTTCTGTTGGGTGTAATGATTGGGTGGTTTGAAGTTGATGATTGTCAACTAGTTCCCTGAATTTAGTTCTGTCTGGTACCATGCCACTTGAGATGTTTATTTCCTGAAGGTCTTTTTCAACTTCAAGCAGACAGTTGTTCTTAGTTTTCATTGAGAGAGTAGGATTTAGTCAGCCTGTGATCACACATTCTGAGAATATGCCCATACTATAATTATTCCCCCCCCAGGGGCTCACTTCTAGTGGGACGTGGGTTGGCGACCACGGGGCCCCAGCTGAGTCCGGCATTGCTTCCACTTACTTGTGCCGGGCTCCTCTCCGTCTTCTTTTCTGTCGACCTCACTTGGTCAACTCTTGTTCTCTTCCGACCCCGACGGTATTAGGGTATCCGAGGCCTAGGGAGTATCTTCCTTTCCCGCCTTAATTGGCCCTTGTCTCATCTTTTCTGATACCCTCCTTCTGCGAGGGGTCAGCCTTCTTTTAGGTAGATTTCATTAGAAAGCTAACTATTGCAATGGGTACCATGTTTCGACTTCCGGAAAATTTCGACATATCTTCACGTTTCACATCCCCTAGACCCCAAAACCACCGTCAGTTAAAAAGTTTATAAATAATTTATGTATATATATGTATATATATATATATATATATATATATATATATATATGTAATATACATATATCACTTTCTTGTGGACACGATAACTACCGCAATTTTGCACCAATCAATTTTAATTTTTTACATAATATGTATCCGTATAAAATCTCGGTCCGGTTCGTTAATGGGCACAATCGGTCGACGGGGGTGAATATGGGGGTCTTTTATCGAAAGAGTGAAATATCGCTATAACTCTCTTAATATTTGAAATATCGAATCCATTCAAAGTTCATACTATGTGTCGAATAAGGCCCAAAAATTTATGTTTGAAGAGTTTTTGATAGCACCAACCATTGATCAAAGGGGTGGGAAAAAGTGGGTTTTTCGGGAAACATTAATCATATCTCTCTTAATAGGCACAATATCAAAACCGTACAAAATGGACAATATTCCCCTAATAATTACCTAAAACTTTTGTCTGAAAGAATTTTTGATATGACCCACCATTACGCCAAGGGATGAGAAAAATTATTTCGGAATTATAAGAAAGTGCCAAGAGCTATCAGAGGTTGCCATGACAACACTACTAAATTGATGAGGGATGAGCCATCAGACGTTGCCATGACAACGCACTTGCACGCGATGACATTCAGTTTTCCATCTGACTAAGTGAGAAGCGGCTTCGGTGACGTAACTGGTAGTATGCTGAACTTCTATGCCCAAGTTCGCGGGTTCAAACCCGGCCGAAGTCGTCGGATTTTCTAAGAGCGCTAAAAATCCCTCAGTATGCTTTCCTTTGGAGGGGAAGATCCAACGTTCGTTGCGAGTTGCTGGTTGCGGTGGTATCTCGTAGTCAAGTTCAGGGCTAGGTGTCGTTGACTGTAGTATCAGGTAGCAACATTAGGAACTACCGCTTGAAATTGACCGTCTGCAGTCATTACCTGAATTACAGACTAATACAGCCATCACAATTCACTCTGTTTATCAGACAGATTCTACACTCACCCAAAGTACACGGGGTTACATGACCGCGTTGTCGCAGTCCCTAAACTGAGGAACCAACCAAAATCTCTGCGGGAGATATAATTTTGCGTGAAGAAGTAACAGACCGTTACATAGTTACACATCAGTGTCGAAACCTTGCATAAGGACAGTGTGACCACATGTGTAAAAATGTACCCCAAATGACAAGCAGGTTACCGTCCCCATAAGACAATAAAATGTTTAAAATATGCATAAAATGACGAAAAACAAAGTTAATTAAGCTCCAATTATAAAATACTTTCTCGCAATAAATGAGGTCTGATCCTTCTACGAAAACGTGCATATTCTGCCTATTTTCGCCTATCCCCAAGTTTGCCCGATGAAATCTACCTCCGCCTTCCGGCGTGCCGAGAGGTCTTTTTTATTTCCATGTTATCTCCTGCCTTCTGCTCAAGGCCCTCAAGGAGGCAGGGTGTATGTAGCCCCACCACTTCTGGTGCACCCTAGATATTGCTATACCTCAGGGGCTCACGGCTGGTGAGTTCGGGATTTGGCGACCCCGAGGGATTCCTGAGCTGGGTCCGGTTTTCCCTCTTTTATCCATTACCTCTGGGGCGGACCCTCTCCTCTTTCACTTTCCTATCTGCCTTTCATGAACTCTCCTTCCTTCCAAGTCTCCAAGTCCCTCAATCCGTATTCTTCTAGGGTTCAGGGCATTTCTTTTCCTCCTGTCCTTTATTTGCCTTATTCTCCTTTTGTTTTGCATATATTCTTCTAGTATATAAGTTAGTAGTTAGTTTTAGTTATAGTTTACACTTTATTATCATCTTCACGATCACCTAAACCATTAGGGGCCGATAACCTAGATGTTAGGCACCTTAAAACAACAATCATCATCATCATCATATAATTATTGGTATTATTATTATTATTATTATTATTATTAGTATTATTATTAATTATCATAAATACTGTCATTTTTTTCAATGAATCGGCATACTGTAAAACGTTGCAAGATAGTCTTTGAATCCTAATAATTTATGTTAAGACGGATTATGTACTCAAAAAACTTCGTTCGAAATGATTGCCATTTGTACGCACTCAACTCTAAGTCTCTGCGGCCATTGAGGGGTAGATGACTTCACTGTTCCGTCCCTTAAAGCAACTATAACTAACTTTCCAGTCATCCACCAACTGAATCTCACAGTATTTTCTTAATTATTACAATGTTGAAGATAATACTATTTTCCCCCGCGAAGTCAGATTGTGGATTGTGAACATCCAGCTGCTCTATGTTCCAGCAGTTGTCTGTTGATGTTACTAGAAGTTTAACGGCTATGCTCTGCTATGATGGAATGGGAAAACTTTTATTGGGTTCGAAAGTATGTCATTACGGGTGGCTGACGTTGGTTGCTTGTCGTTAACTGGATAACGTTACACTTCCAGGAACACTAGCGAAAGAGTGTTCCCTTCTGTCTGGAAATAAGTTGAATGTATCTTAATCATGCGTGTTGTATTAAAGAGGGGAGATAACGCAGATGGATATTGAAACAACTGAAACTATGTGCCTCAATGGATCAGACCTTAGCTTTGAAACTGGAAGGAATGAAATTTGATTTCTGGTGTAGACGGACATAAGAAAAAACTGCTTCGCATGACGTCTTAGTGTACTGTTGAGTATGTTGTAGGGAAAGCACGGAACTAGTGCAATATTTGAAGGAGAAGATATAGCATACCACTAGGTCAAAAAATTATAATATACACTAGAAATATATTCTCATTCTGATATAACTTACTAGTTCTCACAACCATTATTTATACTCCATCAAATCGCTTTGTCTAGATGCACCAATTTGGGTTCATCAGCAAACGCATGGTACACCCTGACTGGACCACCACTGGTGCAGCGCATCTTCCACTACGTCCCGTACTTATAGCACACCGCTGTGCTACTTTACTGCGGGAACCAGGAGCTCCTACAGCTTTCCTCCCCCCCCCCTGCACGGATAAACAAACCGTTATTCGCATCCGCCCCGCATCCACACGACTGTTATCCGCATCCGCCCCGCAACCGCACAACTGTTATCCGCATCCACCCCGCAACCACACAACTGTTATCTGCATTCGCCCTGCAACCGCACAACTGTTATCCGCATCCGTCCCACATCCGTACAACTGTTATCCGCATCCGCCCCGCAACCGGCCAACTGTTATCCGCATCCGCCCCACATCCGCACAACTGTTATCCGCATCCGCCCTCCAACCGCACAACTGTTATCCGCATCCGTCCCACATCCGCACAACTGTTATCCGCATCCGCCCCGCAAACACACAACTGTTATCCGCATCCGCCCCGCAACCACACAACTGTTATCCGCATCCGCCCTCCAACCGCACAACTGTTATCCGCATCCGCCCCACATCCGCACAACTGTTATCCGCATCCGCCCCGCAACCACACAACTGTTATCTGCATTCGCCCTGCAACCGCACAACTGTTATCCGCATCCGTCCCACATCCGTACAACTGTTATCCGCATCCGCCCCGCAACCGGCCAACTGTTATCCGCATCCGCCCCACATCCGCACAACTGTTATCCGCATCCGCCATCCAACCGCACAACTGTTATCTGCATCCGTCCCACATCCGCACAACTGTTATCCGCATCCGCCCCGCAACCGGCCAACTGTTATCCGCATCCGCCCCACATCCGCACAACTGTTATCCGCATTCGCCCTGCAACCGCACAACTGTTATCCGCATCCGTCCCACATCCGCGCAACTGTTATCCGCATACGCCCCGCAACCAGACAACTGTTATCCGCATCCACCACACATCCGCACAACTGTTATCCGCATACGCCCCGCAACCACACAACTGTTATCCGCATCCACCCCACATCTGCACAACTGTTATCCGCATCCACCCCACATCCGCACAACTGTTATCCGCATCCGTCCCACATCCGCGCAACTGTTATCCGCATACGCCCCGCAACCAGACAACTGTTATCCGCATCCACCCCACATCCGCACAACTGTTATCCGCATACGCCCCGCAACCACACAACTGTTATCCGCATCCGCCCCACATCCGCACAACTGTTATCCGCATCCACCCCACATCCGCACAACTGTTATCCGCATCCACCCCACATCCGCACAACTGTTATCCGCATACGCCCCGCAACCACACAACTGTTATCCGCATCCACCCCACATCTGCACAACTGTTATCCGCATCCACCCCACATCCGTACAACTGTTATCCGCATCCGTCCCACATCCGCGCAACTGTTATCCGTATACGCCCCGCAACCAGACAACTGTTATCCGCATCCACCCCACATCCGCACAACTGTTATCCGCATCCACCCCACATCCGCATCCACCCCACATCCGCACAACTGTTATCCGCATCCACCCCACATCCGCACAACTGTTATCCGCATACGCCCCGCAACCACACAACTGTTATCCGCATCCACCCCACATCCGCACAACTGTTATCCGCATCCACGCCACATCCGCACAACTGTTATCCGCATCCACCCCACATCTGCACAACTGTTATCCGCATCCACCCCACATCCGCACAACTGTTATCCGCATCCACCCTACATCTGCACAACTGTTATCCGCATCCACCCCACATCCGCACAACTGTTATCCGCATCCACCCCACATCCGCACAACTGTTATCCGCATCCACCCCACATCCGCACAACTGTTATCCGCATCCGTCCCACATCCGCGCAACTGTTATCCGCATACGCCCCGCAACCAGACAACTGTTATCCGCATCCACCACACATCCGCACAACTGTTATCCGCATACGCCCCGCAACCACACAACTGTTATCCGCATCCACCCCACATCTGCACAACTGTTATCCGCATCCACCCCACATCCGCACAACTGTTATCCGCATCCGTCCCACATCCGCGCAACTGTTATCCGCATACGCCCCGCAACCAGACAACTGTTATCCGCATCCACCCCACATCCGCACAACTGTTATCCGCATACGCCCCGCAACCACACAACTGTTATCCGCATCCGCCCCACATCCGCACAACTGTTATCCGCATCCACCCCACATCCGCACAACTGTTATCCGCATCCACCCCACATCCGCACAACTGTTATCCGCATACGCCCCGCAACCACACAACTGTTATCCGCATCCACCCCACATCTGCACAACTGTTATCCGCATCCACCCCACATCCGTACAACTGTTATCCGCATCCGTCCCACATCCGCGCAACTGTTATCCGTATACGCCCCGCAACCAGACAACTGTTATCCGCATCCACCCCACATCCGCACAACTGTTATCCGCATACGCCCCGCAACCACACAACTGTTATCCGCATCCACCCCACATCTGCACAACTGTTATCCGCATCTACCCCACATCCGCACAACTGTTATCCGCATCCGCCCTCCAACCGCACAACTGTTATCCGCATCCGTCCCACATCCGCGCAACTGTTATCCGCATACGCCCCGCAACCAGACAACTGTTATCCGCATCCACCCCACATCCGCACAACTGTTATCCGCATCCACCCCACATCCGCACAACTGTTATCCGCATCCACCCCACATCCGCACAACTGTTATCCGCATCCACCCCACATCCGCACAACTGTTATCCGCATACGCCCCGCAACCAGACAACTGTTATCCGCATCCACCCCACATCCGCACAACTGTTATCCGCATCCACCCCACATCCGCATCCACCCCACATCCGCACAACTGTTATCCGCATCCACCCCACATCCGCACAACTGTTATCCGCATACGCCCCGCAACCACACAACTGTTATCCGCATCCACCCCACATCCGCACAACTGTTATCCGCATCCACGCCACATCCGCACAACTGTTATCCGCATCCACCCCACATCTGCACAACTGTTATCCGCATCCACCCCACATCCGCACAACTGTTATCCGCATCCACCCTACATCTGCACAACTGTTATCCGCATCCACCCCACATCCGCACAACTGTTATCCGCATCCACCCCACATCCGCACAACTGTTATCCGCATCCACCCCACATCCGCACAACTGTTATCCGCATCCACCCCACAACCGCACAACTGTTATCCGCATCCACCCCACATCCGCACAACTGTTATCCGCATCCACCCCACATCCGCACAACTGTTATCCGCATCCACCCCACATCCGCACAACTGTTATCCGCATCCACCCCACATCCGCACAACTGTTATCCGCATCCACCCCACAACCGCACAACTGTTATCCGCATCCACCCCACATCCGCACAACTGTTATCCGCATCCACCCCACATCCGCACAACTGTTATCCGCATCCACCCCACATCCGCACAACTGTTATCCGCATCCACCCCACATCCGCACAACTGTTATCCGCATACGCCCCGCAACCACACAACTGTTATCCGCATCCACCCCACATCTGCACAACTGTTATCCGCATCCACCCCACATCCGCACAACTGCTATCCGCATACGCCCCGCAACCACACAACTGTTATCCGCATCCGCACAACTTTTTGTATTCCCACGTTTGTTATCCGAATCTACTGGCATTACTGCACAATAATATTTTTAAATAGAAAAAGCATAAATTACTAAAGCAACATATTTAGACATTTGAGGAAACAGTCGTTCCCTTAGGCTTTGTGTGTCAAGTGCTATGTTTAAAATTAATGTTATTCAGCCAGAATTGCAACCCTTTCCTGTTCGGAGTGTTAATTATGCTTAATGACATACAGTAATTTGAGTGAGATTAACTTAAATCAGCATCTTATATTTGTCATGAAAAAAACATAATGGCAAAATATGATACGTCATGGATCCTAGTATTTAAAGTTCGGATTGTATTCTAAAACCTATCCGCAGGTGTTCTCCAATCATTATCCGCAAGCTATCCGCTATCCGCACAGCCTTGCATGGTGAAAACTGTTGCGGATATCCTCATCCGCGCAGGGCTTTACCTATAGAGCAGGCGTTCTCAACCTGCTGCTCGAGAGCACAAGCTCCACTGAGATTCATTCTTCAATTCAAATTCTGTTGCACGAACCAAAACATTACAGTAGACTAGTGTTTTCATTAAAAGTTTTGACAGTCAGAAGTTTTATCATTTTGTGAAATAGTATTTTTAATATACAATACAAATAATTGTACATGCCTTTTTTGTGAGTAAATCAAAAGATGCTGATTCGTCTCAACTGACCACACGTAAATATGTCTTACATGCATGAGTCATGCGAGCAGTTGCAGCACTCCTCAAGGACGGTGAATCCCTAGCTATTTCAGTAATTCTAAAGGAAAGAGAGACAGGAACAGGAAAAAGAGGTACATGTTTGATGCATTATTATTATTATTTTCAACATAATTTCCTGATGGATATGGTAAATCTCAACATTCAAGATATGGACTTTACAATCAAGTATCTTATAATTATTACTGGTATAATAACAATTGGGCTATGTGACATGTATCGAGCAACACTGCGTTCTGCATTCTGGCGATCAGATGTGTCATTCTTAGTTACTCCAGATCCGGTACCAGAGCCTTTGGAACTATTCCCGTTGCAGTCATTACCTGTGCAAAAATTTACATTATTATTATTATTATTATTCCTGTTATAATTAATTTTATATAATTACATTAATTATTTATTTATTTAATCGATTGTTCCCCTTTAGGAGAGCGATTGAACTTGAATACATGATTTCATCTCCTGGCGTTTTCCCGCTTCTGTTCCCAAAACCTCTTCATCCTCTCAGAATGCTCCTCCTTCCGCTCAGCTGTCCATTTTCTTCCAGGCTGTCGTGACGGTCTCTGATCAAACTTAACATTTTTGATTTTATTCCTGCACTCGGTGCGGTCCTCAAGATTTTCAATGTTGACCTGTTTTAGGTCCCTCTGAACCTCTGTCAGCCATTCCGTGCCAAACTTACTCCGTGTTATAACGTTGAGCAATTTCTTCGCCGTTCTGAAATTTTCCATCCTGTAAATGTGTGTTTAAAACAATATTATTATTATTATTATTATTATTATTATTATTATTATTATTGTTGGTTTATTGGTGCTCGGGTACTCACAGTCTCAAAGATGTTGAGAATGCCTGCTATAGGGCTTTCCCGAAAAATGACATTGGCTTATACGGCCATAGTTATACTCCATCAATCCTTCATGGCATACCCCACGGTGTGTAATAATAATCATCATCATCATCATCATTTAATGCATGTGACAGGCCATTAAGACCCATAGCAGAAAAACAAGGGTATACAATTCTTGATTACAATATAAATAGCAAGCATAACCTAATATATAACATTGTACTTCATAACAGGAAGAATGATTTCAGCTTCTCAAATAATGGTTGCATATATTAGACCAACGATTTCTATCCCTGGCATCATCTATACTTGCATCTGGATCTACCTGGTTCAGTGCCAACATAACTCGATCTTTCCATCTCGTTCTTGGTCGACCTCTTGGACGTTTTCCCGTTGGCTGGAAATTGAACACACGGTTCGGGAGAGTACCTTCTGCTCTGATAATGTCTCCTAACCATTGTAATCGTCTTCTCTCTATCTCTCTACTGATGTCTGCCTTTTTATAACGTCGATATAACTCCTCTTTACTCCGTATTTCCCAACTGTCAGTTTCTGGGCAGTATTTTGGGCCATAGATTTTCCGCAGCATTTTTCTTTCAAATGCACATATACGTTCTTCAAAAGTTCTTGGAGTCGCCCACGTTTCACAACCATACATTAAAACAGGTCGTACTAGGGTCATGTATAGGTGGATCTTGTTTTCCTGAGATATTAGACGTGACGTGAAAATTCGATTCATGCTATAGGAAACATGAGTAGCGTTGGTGATTCTTTGTCTTATTTCCTTTTCTATTTCAGTTTTGTTTGACAATATTGATCCTAAATATTTGAATGATTCAACTGTCTCAAATTTGTGCATTCCAACGTCGATAGCGATCGGAATATTCTGTCGACGTGATATAATCATGTATTTTGTTTTCGATTCATTAACCACCAACCCCATTTTCATTGCTTCCAGTAGGAATCTTGATGTATCCAAAGTGTTCCCCATGATCACCACATCATCAGCAAATGCAAGAATTATGTCGGATCCGACCATCTCCATTTCCCTATTCCAACCAGTTCCACGTTTAATCTTTTCCAATGCTATATTGAAAAGGACTGGGGCTAGAGGATCTCCTTGTCTTAGTCCACTTTGAACGCTAAAGGATTCTGATTCTTGATTTGCAAACCGCACCTGGCATCTAGAGTCAGAGTAACAGGTCTTGATCAACCTTATGTACTTCATTGGAATGCCCATCTCGTGCATAGCCATCCATAATACTATACGGTTTATACTGTCATAGGCCTGACGAAAATCAATGAAGATTAAATGCAATTCCTTGTCAAATTCGTAGAATTTCTCCATGAGTTGCCTCAATGTAAGGATGTAGTAATAATAATATTATATAATTATATAATTATATAATAATTATTATTATTATTACAGTTTCACAAACACTGTATACAGGAGACGGTTGGCATTTTTGGGCACATATTTAGGATGGACAACAATAGATTAACAAAAAGATTATTCAGTATAATTAATACCACAATTCGTGGATAAATTGGAAACAAGAGGGGACCTGTATGAGATGCACATCGGAGAGAACATGATGAAAAAGATACAGTCAGTCTGAGAGACTAGACTTTATATCATTTCAAATGACGCATGCTACAAATGCTACACATGTTAGAAAGGCTTAGGAGAACTCTTTGAACAGACTCCATTACCCATTAACTCTGGCTTCCCTGCGGGGAACGGAGAGTGGGAGGTGCACTCTGCTGCATGACGTCATGCACTCGCCGTCTCCGTATCGCATAACACCAGACCCCAGGAGTAAACTCCGACTCAACAGACTCCATTACCCTTTAATTTAGGCTTCCCGCGCGAGGAACGGAGAGCGGGAGGTGCACTCGGCTGCATGACTTCCCGCACTCGCCGTCTCCGTATCGCATAACGCCAGACCCCAGGAGTAAACTCAGACTCGGTGCATATGAACTGAACAACATGATGACGTCATACAAGCCGTAACCGTAACGCATAACGATGAAGTCGACAAGATCATTTGAAATGATAAAACCGAGAAATATTCAGAACCACTGTAAATAAGTACATACCCATTTGGAGTGAAATCTATCAGCATGACTGGTACAAAATGGACAGAAGAACGCAAGAACCAACACAAGAGTCTATGTAGAGATTTTGGGAGAAGAAGAAGAAGAAGAAGAAGGCATAATTCATCGAGCCAATAAACAAGGTCCAAAGCGCTCTGTGAATGGGCATAACGTAGAAAGAAAGAAAGAAAGAAAGAAAGAAAGAAAGGGAGAAAGAAAGAATAATAATAATAATAGCAATAATAATTATAGTAATATTAGTATTATTATTACTCTTATTATTATTATTATTATTATTGTTATTATGCTTTCTTTCTTTCTATTCTTTTACTATTAATAGTCATATAACTTAGCATATAAGAAGAAGAAGAATAAAAGAAGAAGAAGAAGAAGAAGAAGAATCTTGAAGACCTGGTGTACTGTAGTTCAATCATTTCTCAATAAGCTACACAAATAGAAGGTGACATTATCGTCTTGCAAACAAGGTCGTCGTTATGTTGATTTTTACCCAGAGACAAGGTGAACTAAACATGCAATAATAATAATAATATGAATAGGCCTAATACAAATATAATAACTATAATAGTCTAATAGTATGGAGTATCTTAACAGAAGAAGCTCTCACTGTCATTAAATTTAGGCTACTAGAATATGCCCGTATTCATTAAATTCTTCCTTAATAATATCTCAGTTCATTGTGATGAGCTAAAGATATAATGATACGATCCATTTCCCACCTTTATAAATCATCGGCTTTGTTTCTTATAACGGAAGCAATGCTCTTTGTCTGAACTCTCTCTACTTACTCGAGATTAATGAAGACAAGATTCTTTTACGAATCGAAGACAATGAACTCTCAGATTTCTATTGAGCTATTATTGTTTATTCTACAGTAGATCAAGTGAGCTTTCCTTCCCTCTTAACTACAAAGTAGACACAACAGGCTCATATAAAATAAAGATACCACTCACTTCCAGTAGCACTTCGGATGACTGAACGTTAAAATCGGGACTTAACCACAATATACAACTTTACAAACGTGAGAGTCATGTAGACTGTGCTTAAGGTTGCAGGATCGAATCCTGGCGCAGTCAGTTGGCATTTGAGCGTGTGCAAATGCGACGGAGCTATGTCAGTAGGTTTACTGGGACGTAAAAGATCTCCTTCAGGGCAAAACTTTTGGCATCCTAGCGTCTCTAAATTCTCACTAGATAAAAGAGATATAAAATCCATAAATTCTTCTTCTTCTTCTTCTTTCGATTCGGCCATCTAAGGACCACGTCATTTCAACTGTTTCTTGCGGCATCGAGCTTTAACATCCTCCCAGTACTTTCGCATTAGTTCTCGATGCTGTTGTTTCCTTTCTGCAGTCCACTTCTTGCCAGTTGGAAGCTTTGGCTTTTCTTGAAAACATCGGCGTGCTGTTAGTTTTTGTTTAAGTGTGGCACGTTCCCAAATATCGTTGCCTGTAATTCCCACTTCTTGTAAATCTTTGTCCACCTAAGTGAACCAAGCTCCCTTGGTTTTCTTTTGGAGGAAGTAGGTGAAAATTCTAAATAATAATAATAATAATAATAATGGTTTTTTTCGAGGGAAGTGGAAAAATCTTGCATAAGACCTTGAGAAGGGTCCGCACTCCCCAAGAGTGTGGGATTCTTACCCACTAAAAAACCACACCCTGTCCTCTTGACAAAACCCATCCCGGGACCACTTTCGTATTACTTCAGGATGGAGCCATTTTCTTTGCTTCACAAGCACCATCTTACTTCTCAGTTCATAGTCCGCGGATCGCAGACTTAATCAACTAAATCGAGCAAGTCCCCATCCGGCTTCTTCTGACGAAGGACCACCTCAACAAAGAAAGCGACTGTATCCCAGCTGAGCTCGTTCCTCAGCATAATTCCAACTATATTGTCCGGCGTTATTGGACCAACCTCAGCTTCAAGTCGTTGTTTTTCCGCTGCCCAACGATTGCAGACGAAGAACGTATGATGTACGTCATCTCGTTCGTTCTCACAGTAAATACATACTGGACTCCTTACTTTGGCCATACGATGAAGGTAACACCGAAAGTAGCCATGAACTGTCAACATCTGAGTCAGAGAGTAATTAGTTTCTCCGTGTTTCCTACTCGTCCACTCGACCAGACTCGGTATCAGCCGAGCTGTCCATTTTCCTTTGAGATCGTCATTCCACCTCTGCTGCCAAAGCTCCATCTTGCGTGCTACGGCTTCCTTCCGGGCTTGAGCCTTGCCCAGTTCTTCTCGTCGGAAGTATACGTCTTTACGTTCTTGCGCGAGTAAGTCCATTGGCGCAACACCTGAGACAACCAGAACTGCAGGTTCCAAAACTGTACGGTAAGCACACGCCATCCTCAGAGCTCCTCTCCTCTGAATTGCAGCTAGGCGTTTCCTATAGTTCTCTATCCTCAGCGAATCAGACCAAATCTCAGCTCCATACAGGAGAATAATAATGATAATTATCATAAGAATCATATTAATAATCACATTGTAATGTATTTTGTGTCAAGCTGGGGAGAAAGAAAGACCCTCCTGTTATTATTATTATTATTATTATTATTATTATTATTATTATTATTATTATTATTATTATTAGGCTATTATTACGAGTATTATTATTATTATTATTATTATTATTATTACTATTATTAAAGCTTGCCACGGTGGCTGAGTGGTTTTCGTGTTGGACTACCAACCCCAAGCTTGCTGGTTCGCTCCTGTCGGTGGTAAGTGATTTTTGAAAGGCGACAAAAATCTCGGCACGGATGTCATACGCTGTTGGCATGTTAAAGAACCCATTAGAATTCAGTATACCGTGTTCGTAATGGCAAAGTTAATCTCGGGATTTCCGCCAACACAAAGTTCCTCCTTTCTTTTCTAGAAAGCACTATAGTGTCAAAGAGCTTAGATATCCAACCTCCTTGGCATTCATAGCGCTCCAAGGAAAGACAAAAAATCGAAATGCAAGCTGCCCTCTGGGCATTAAATAACAAAGCTTGACCCAGCACTGAAGGCCATACGATATTATATTTTATTATTATTATTATTATTATTATTATTATTATTATTATTATTATTATTATTATTATTATTATTATTATTATTATTATTATTTTAGTAGTAGTATTGTTATTGAATTGACTTAGAATTGACTTCACACCAGTCTACATTATTATGAGGCATCATTTTATGGCATGAACTTCCCTTCATTTTTCCTCCCTCACGATGTCAGAAGCAAGTTCGACACCAAGTTATCTTTTATTGCTGACCAACAAATCTATGAAGCTTAATTCTATTACGGACTCACGAGGACTTGTTAGGGAAAGAGGAATTGAATCAAGGAAGAAGACAGTGCTTGCGCAACTTCTGACGTATTTCTGTTGCTCCTTTACGAGGGCCTGCTCTCCGTGGGAGCTGTGTCTTTTATGGTCTATTATTTCCTCACTGATGTATTTTGTGTCAAACGCGAGAGAAAGAGCGTCCTTCTGTTGCATCACAAACGAGTGATATTTCTCCAAGTGACAGCAATATTATTGTTTTATCAACTTTGAAAGGACTTATAAAATATACCACCTGGAACTGTCCAGTAATAGGTTTCCTACTTGTTATTCATACACTGAAGTATTACGTAAGACTAGGCTGCCTAACTAAGGCCTACCCGATTCAGAGAGGTAAGAGCCAAGAATGGTAGCTACTGTATCCCGAGGTGGTCAAGAAGAAGGCAGCGTCTTTCTGTTAGACTTGTTGGACTCAGTTCATCCTAAGATGAAGGAAGAAAGATAGTCAGTATATAAGGCCAGTAGACGTTTAAATAACCCGTGGAGTATACTAAAGAATTGTTGCACAAAATATTCAGTAGATCCAGGAAGTGCAACCCTTGCAAAAATTGGAAAGCCAGTCGTTGTGTCACCTGAATTTGAAGTGAAGATAGTTTGTCAAGATAGACACAATAGATCGGTCTAGGCCTAATTCCAGACCCCAGAGCAATGACGATGATGGTTGTGGTGTATGAGGTGGCTCCCCTGGCGGATTACACCAAGATGAAGAATGGAGCCGAATGGAATATCAGTTTTGTAATGTCTGGTACCTATAACGTCTATTTTATATGTGATAGTTGTGAGGAATCTGATAGTGACTAAGAAGACAAAATATGTTTAATGGAATATTTTTAATAAAATGTGTTTTTTTTATTAAAAAACTGTGTAGTGATATGTTTCAATTTCAATATGGGCAATATGGGGGTAATAAGAACGTATAGTATACATACAATTTGAACACTTTTATTACATTAAAGATTAGTTTTCACGATTAAAAAGTACACTGAATGGTGAACACCATGCTATCACGGAGTAACTTGAACACTATCACGGAGTAACTTGAATATCACGGCGTTACCTACTTCTACTACCGGATTTTGTTAGTTAATACCTTGAAATAATTTATAAATATTTGTAAGATATATGCCAGAAATGTTCCGTCGGGTATCCCTCTTAAACATGAAACGAAACGAAATAACAGAAATCTAAAATTTCCGAAATAGTAACAACAACAAAAAAGCTTAGTATCACGGAGTTACAAAACTTTACCCTACAAAAGCTTTAAAATGAACAGTTTTAAGTTTACAGCAGGTAACAGTAAACATTTTAAACGGGAAAGGAGAAATGTTTTCTAATTAGCGAGTATAAACGTACATAACCCAGTAGTTTGTCGTCAAATATATTTGTAGTTTAAAATTTACACATTTTTGTTCAATGGTATCTAAATTTCATTCTAATCCAATATAAGTACTAAGCGGTAATTCGCTGATCCAACGGTCACCATTAAAAAGGATATTTGCATAATTGTTGTTGTTGTTGTTGTTTGAGTCTTCAGTCTTTTGACTGGTTTGATGCAGCTCTCCATGCCTCCCTGTCCTGAGGTAATCGTTTCATCTCTACATAGCTACCACACCCTACATCCGAGGCAATCTGTTTAATATATTCTAACCTTGGTTTACCCCTACAGTTCTTGTCCTCGACCCTTCCTTCCATAACTAAGCTTGCTATTCCTGGGTGTCTTAGTATGTGTCCTACCAACCTATCTCTTCTCTTTATTAGCAGTCGCCAGAAACATCTCTCCTCTCCCACTCGTCTTAATACCTCTTTGTTTGTAACCCTATCTACCCATCTGATCTTCATCATTCTCCTGTAACACCACATTTCAAATGCTTCAATTCTCCTCTTTTCTGCTGCACCAATAGTCCAAGTTTCAATTCCATAGAGCGCCACGCTCCAGACAATTAAGTCATTTGCATAATTAAGTCATACATTTTCCATACTGGTTGGGTACGTCAAGAAATATCATAAGTCGAGTTGCATATACTGTATGGTTAGATTGCAACCACGTAGCCATGTCCAATAGGAAGCCCTGCAAAATATCGAGACGCCCTATCCCTTGTATTGGCAACGTCTAGGAGCCTGGGGAAGGCTCATAGAAGAAGAATAACAAGAAGAAAAGATAATTAAATGGTGCTTGTTTCTTTTTTATTTAAAAGCCCCCCCCCCCCCATATACCAATCAAATAATATTCACTAACACTACAATCCTTCACCAGAGTTCATACGAATTTAGCATCCCGGATTCAAGTACAATGCAGGTCATGTTCTTACACACTAATGGTTTCATAGAAAAGACTTACATTGACTAACGTGTTAGGAAACTGTCAGTTGTAGCTCTCCAGTCAGTCAACACACATTTGCCCAAGGACTTGGTGGGGTACAATGTATGCAGGGTGGGTAGAATTTAACTAGACAGCTGGGAATATATTATTCCCATGTCAGGACGCGTCGAAAGACGTGAACAACGTAGGCTATAGTAAAAGGTGCATGGTTTAGCAAAAAAAAAAATGGATAATGATAATTTTTAAACATGTCTAGCTGGCGACTCGTTACTCCTTGACTTTGGGATTGCACTATGCTGTGCAACATAAAATACCGAATAAATAATCTCTGGGGTGAATCTGCATACGGCGGGTGGTTCTCAAACAATTCCATGTTACAACAATCACTTTCGGGAAGGCTATTTGCCATGTCCAGGCCGGCGACATCACGTCAGCTGTCGCGTGTACATGCCTTATCTTAGAGGGGCAGGGAAGCATATTCGGAACGTTGTTGTTCCTAGTCTGTGTGAACTGGTTGGGCAAGTTACCTCCCCTCCGTGGAACTGATCTTCACTTATCAGTTGTTTGCGAGACCTACCCCATTGAATACCGCCTGTTCTGTCACTGCAGTGGCACTTCCTCGATCCGGTCTTGTACACAATAGCAAGCAGTGTTGCCAAGAGTGACATACTTTTGCTCCCAATTTCTCCTAAACCACACCCCTTCTACTATACATTTTTCATGTCTTTCAGTGGTTCCTGAGCTGGGAAATCGTATGTTCTCGGATAACGGATTTGAATTCACCCACTCTGTATATTATATGAACAATAAATAAATAACACTCCTGGAAAATAAATTACATGTATTAGTTATAATCACTATTAAAATGGGTCAATTTTAGGATAACTAATTATAACTAATAACTAATAGGCTGCTTGCCTCGGTGGGTGAGTGGTTATCGTGTCGGATTACTAACCCCAAGCTTGCAGGTTCGCTCCTGGCCGTGATAAGTGATATTTGAAGGGCGGCAAAAATCACGACACGCACGTCATGCGATGTTGGCATGTTAAAGAACCCATTTGAATACAGTAGGCCTTGTTCATAATGGCAAAATTAATCTCGAAATTTTCCGCCAACACAAAGTTCCTCATTTCTCCATTAGAAAGCGCTATATTGTCAAGGAGCTTAGATATCTAACCTCCTTGACTTTCATAGTGCTTCAAGGAACAACAAAATTCTAATGCAAGGTGCCCTCTGGGTGTCAAATTACAAAGCATGCACTTGGAACCCGAGGTCATACGATATTATTATTATTATTATTATTATTACTAATAGGCTATACATTGTACCCCGCCCAGTCTTTGGGCAAATTCGTGTTGACCGACTGAATTACAAATAACTGTCTTTATAGGCAACACTGAAAAAATGTTTCAAAACTTTACATGTTAGGAAGCTCCTTGTAGGTGTGGCAACGAACCAAGAGAGGGACGTTAGCATGTTGAATATAGGCCTAGTGAGTTTTCAATATTCTGAATTGGCGTTTTCTCTTGTGGAACCCTTTTGGGGAGAATATTATGGGGGAAGAATGCGAGGTGAACGTGTGTGAAAGAATCTCCAGGCCTGTGTGAGACTAGCTGCCCATTTGATTCAGATCCCTCGGGAGCTGTGCGGCCGGGGTTCTTTGCCCTCTCGGGAGTTGACCCCTCAAGGAGACTGATCAGCTCATTGCTAACGTCACTTGCAACTTCTCACACGGTAAATGTGATTTCTGGACTTGTCAAACAGTTGGTGAATGCTTCAGTTAAGTACACCTATGGTAGACTTTACAGAATTGTTTAAATTAGCCTATTTACTCAATATGATCATGAGAGTGGTTTATCGTTGATTCATTAGGGAATTAGCGGCGCCATGGCTTTGTAGCTCCATGTACTTTGGTGTGTGCATAACATTTTGAGTTATTGTGGGTGTCTGTAGTAGTGTGTATTTGTACTGTAATGGAGGCTAGTAGGTCTATTGGGAAAGGTGAGGGCATGGCCTTAAGTTAGGAACCATCCCAGAATTCGCCTTGTGTAGAAGTAGTGAAACCATGGAAATCCACTTTTAGGATGGCTGAGGAGGGATTCTAACCCACCTCTTTTCAGTTTTGCCTCTTGAGACTGAGTATAGATATGTCGCATTTCAGCCCTCAGAACAAAATTTAATTTATTGGCAAAGCCGGGAATCAAACCCTCAGCGTTACTGCCAAAAATTCTAGCCACTGCGCCAGGAGGTGGACTGAATACATTTTAATGTGACTGAGTCTTTAACGTGGATTCTCAGCTTCTTAAGTAAATTTTCTGTAATTTAACCATCATTTTTTATATTTACGCTTGAATTTCAAGCAATGAGAACTACGAGTAAAATACTCCTCGTACGATTGGAATAAGACACGTTTTCATACGTCCAGAGCGCCATCCAACGACGAACTAAATCATCTTCTCATCAACTATTCCCCTGTTCCGTTGAGGGACTGGAGCTTGATACATTTCTTGCTTCATGCTGGGTGGAGATGTATACAGACAACCTGATTCCATAAATCTATAGGAAGTAAATTTGAAAGGTAAATGTCAAATTAACAATTATTTATTGTACCTACGCCAGATGTTTAATCAAAGACAGATTGTGATTCATGTGGTCAAACCTCACAACCGCAGTTAGTGAGCGGAACTCCCGTTCATAGACGGGTGTAATTCCAAATTCAAATTCAAACATACTCTACACAATGCGTACACTGTATCTGTAAAATATGTTTGACCTATCGTGAAACATCTGTATATAAATGACTCCTGATTATAATTTGAGAATTTTTCCTTTACTGAACGAGGAAGGTAAACAGGGCCTAACATATATCATGGATATTCCCTATCCATGCCAAACCCCAATCATGGCATCTTTTTGACGGGGAACGAGGGGGAAGGGGGGGGGGGTCCAGTCACTAAAAATGCTGCTGTGTGTATTGACTACATGAATCAAAATGTGGTTTTGATTCAACATCCGGTGCGGATAAATAAGTAATCATTTGACAATTAGCTTTCTAATTTACTTCCAAAAGATTTATGAAATCTTGTAGTGTGTGGACCTTTTAACCCAGCATGAAGCAAGAAATGAATGAAGCTCCACTCCCTCAACGGAACAGGGGAATAGTTGATGAGTTAGAAATCCTTTCAGCTCCAGTTAATCTGCGAACACCACAAGACTTTATCACTTCTCTTAAGACGCAAGTCATGACATTATCATTTAAGCTTCTTTCAGGCAACATTAAGGACTCTAATTTAGTCCAGCTCCCCTGTGGAAGGGTAATGCTAATGTTGACATCCACAAAGATGGCCGGCGAAGCTAGCGAATATTAACCCCCTTGCATCCCTCCTATTAGCTCTTAATTGGCGCGGAAGTCAGCCGTTTGGAAGACGTAGGACCCTGTTCTACATATTAGCAGAGACGAGGCTATCGGAGAGGGAACATAGTTTATACATTATGGACTCTTGTTTGCAATATGGCGGCTGGTGTGGCTGTGATTGGACATTAGGAGGGTGGGGAATGCCGAGGAGAAGGGTGGAGAACAGAGGGGGTTAGTTCCGGCCTTTCTGGTGCGTGTTGACAGGTTGCAGGTCAATACGTGCATTAATCCATTAAGTAATTCCCCTCCCCCACCTGAATACACCCACCCCCGCACACCACTCGCGCTAATACTCGTCTGTGTGCTGAGGCCACACTATCATTATCACTGGTATTTATTAGGCTCTATAATTAAATGCATATCACAGCATAACATAACATACCTGGCGTGCTCCGGTCTCTCAAGTGGCTTGCCCGCACTTTTCCCAAGGTGGAGCATCACATATCATGAATATTTAGCAATTGGAGCGAATTAAGTCGTCTGGCAGAAATGTAGCAGCATGTGAGCAGAGTAAGGAGGGTGAGGTGTGAAGAGCTAAGAGATAAAATACAGATTACATCACTAAATTTGCTGTGATTTCTTTAAACAACCGACGGAACACATTTCACTTTCAATTTTGATGTAAAATTAGTATATGTAATTGTTATTAATTAAATTTAGGGCCTTGGGACATCATGGTCATCATCCCGTGAAGTTGGATGTGTGTCTAATAACTTGTATTTATGTGATGACTCTAGTAGTGTTGTTGTTTCATTTTGAAGGGCTTGGACATCGTGGTCTTGTAGCCCCATGTACTTGGGTGCGTATAGAATAGTGTCTGATAATCTGTGTTATTCTGATGGCTAAATTAGTGTTTAGCCTATTTATAATTCAGGGGATGATTTGGAAGGGAGCGGTTAAGTTAGGCACCAATCTATCATTCACCAGGAGTTTAAATGGGGAAACCACGGAAAACCACTTCCAGGATGGCTGATGAGGGAATCTAACCCATCTTTTCTCAGTTTTGCCTCACGAGGATGAGTGGACCACAATTTAATTTGTTGGCAGAGCCGGGAATTGCACGATGGACCTCCAAGGTGGTAGCTAAGAATGCTAGCCACTACACAATGAGCCGGACTACTGTTAAAGTGTTTGTATCTGTATTAGGGACAGGGATGGGGTAAGTGCCCCGGGACGTAGAGTAAGGTACTATTTCGGCATTTGTCTGGAGGGAGTGTGGAAAAAAACGGAGAAAATCCACACTCAGGATAGGCGCTGTTAGAACCGGGATTCGCCCGCGTAATATCATGTTGGCAACAATGCCATGCATGTATTGGTCAGACATAATCTGGAATAATATGATCTATTGTTTTGCCAATTCTGAATGAAATCCATTAGTTAGTATAGAAGTTACATGCATTTTAAAATTGGACCTATCAGCTGGCTTAGAATCATGTTGGCAGCACTTACGTATATTAGTTACTCCATATTAATCTAGAATGGCAGGTACTATACGTGTGAAAAGTTTAGAGCTATTGGCTTGCATACTTTCTGATATATTGATATTACGGTAACAAAAATAGAAACAGCATTTATTAACCGTTGGCAGCCCTGGTTGCTCTTAAGAATACGCATAGTCATATCTGATATGGTACAAATAGCACATACAAAATATGGTTGAAATTCAAATGATAGTATGGAAGTTACAAGTATTTAAATCTAGACCTCTCAGCAGGCTTATAATCATGTTGGTAGCATTGACGTATATAAGTTACTCCAAATTAATATAGAATGTCAGGTACTATACGTGTGCATAGTTTAAAGCTGTCGGCTTGCATACTTTCTGATATATTGGTATTTAGATTTTTAAAAAATGAGAGCATTTCTTAACAGTTGGCAGCCCTATTGGCTCTTAAGAATACGCTCAGTCGTATCTGATTATGTACACATAGCACATACGAAATTTGGTTGAATTCCAATTGATAGTGTAGAAGTTATATGCATTTAAAATTCGACTTATCAACAGGCTTTTAGTCATTTTGGCAACACTGCCATGTATGGCCTCCTGGAAATTTAACTGAAATATTATTGTCTATACGTGTGCCAATTTTGAAATAGCTCCCATTCATACCTTCCAAGATATCTAACATTGAGCAGTTGGTAGCACTGGCATCATTTTCAAATACGGCATTGAGATATTCAAGTATAGATCTTTACTCGTACCAAATTTTGTTTCGATTGCTGCAGCCGTTTAGGAGTTGATGGGGGGGGGGGGGGGGGACGACGACGACGACGACGACGACACATAGCCAGACAGACAGAAGGACAGATTTGCCCGGATCGATCTCATAAGTCTACTTTTTCCTAATTTTTACAAAATGTGAAAAGTAGGCTAAGAAAAGCTAATAATTATTTCATTAACAGGGAAACATGGAATGAGTTACCTGAAGATGTCTTAGAAGCTCGGGTTGGTTGATTGGTTCCTCAGTTTAGGGACTGCGACAACGCGGTCATGTAGCCCCGTGTACTTTGGGTGTGTGTAGAATCTGTCTGATAACTGGTGTTAATTGTGATGACTGTATTAGTGAGTGTTATCTGTTTCTAATTCAAGTAAGAACTGCACACATTCAATTTTCAACTAGTTCCTACTTTTGCTACAAAGTACCACCGTCAATGACAACTAGTTCTGAACTTGGTTACTAGATGCCCCCGCAGTCAGCTCCTGGCGACGAACGTTTGAACCTTAGAGCGTTAGTCAAATCTAATCTATAATTTAGTTTCACACAAGTGTAATTAGTGGAAGGTTCTTTTACATGTAATAAATCTATGACATGGGACTGACGGCTTTACTTCCCCTCCGAAGGAAGGATTACTGAGGGATTTTTAACGCTCTTAAAATCTGATGACTCTTAGAAGCTTTCCTTAACAGTTTAAAAGATTTCAAGAAGAGAATGAATGTTGTATTCAGTGAACACAGAGATAATGGAAATTGAGATGTACAATATTATGTAAATATCTTGTGACCATGAGGTTTTGCCCACTGCCAGCTGGATCGCATCCCTCCTGCCTGCTTTAGACTGCCTGCCCATTCAACGATTGCAGCATTGGTTTATGCGTACAACCTCGTTTCCAAATATAGACGCTAAGAGCAGCACCAACCCGCTGTGATCGCCACTTTTTCAAGTCACTGTTGCAGACATTTGTTTTGTATTGACATTAATCGCGTCAATAATAATAGCCTGTTCTTTATTCGGTGTTAACTTTTCAGGGATTTCTTGGGCACATTGTGGGTAGAACTGTCGGTAAAGTTAGGTACGGTCTGACTTATTTTGAGTGTGAAAGGCTTTGGAGCCTCGCTGAATTACTATGTTCAACCGTTTGTTGATTGTTTTCCGCGAAGTTGTGTTTTGGATTTTAGAATGCCGTACTGCTGCGTGCTCTTTTGTCAATCAGAAATGAAATCTGCAATTAATATATATCTTGTACGCCTCCAAGTGTTGAATGGGCAGGCAGTTTAAAGCAGCCAGGAGGGACGCGATGAAGCTGGCAGTGAAAAAGCCGCGGTGATCACAGTGGGTTGGTGCTGCAACCTATCTTGTACGTCTCTGAGCATTGAATGAGCAGGCAGTCTAAGGCAGCCAGGAGGGATGCTATCCAGCTGGCAGTGGGTTTTGCCTAACTGTAACAGTACCTATTAATAAATAAAATAATAACTGCCCTCGCGATTGTGGTGCACGATTTAAGGTGCATGGCTACGCCGTGGGACTGATAGAAATGAGATTAGGCCTATAGGAAGCTTCGGACCCACTTTACAGTGTTGCCATGTTAACAATTAATTGTTAACATTCAGTCGGTCAACAAGAATATATGCGCAATTAGACCACCCCGTGGTGTAACGGATATAGAAACAAGATGTTCAGTAAAGAACATATAGCCTACTTTCTCCTAAATGCATGGGTATTGTTATAACTCTTTGTCCTTTTCAAGGAGTATGATTGAATGTTGGTTGTAGTAGCTTGTTGAAATACAACGTGCTATAGGGATATTAAACATGAATATGAGGTGCCCTTTGCTAGTGCTACCTCTGTACCAAATTTCGTTCAATTCGGTTTCACCGTGTTTGAATTGATAGGGGGAATTGATTTGCACACATACTTGGCCACCATCTGCAAACTATTGGGCTGATGTTCTTGCTGTTTGGTCTGAATATGTTTCCCAAATAAAGATATGGTGTTGCAAAATTTGGTAGAGACTAGATTATTAGGTTGGTCGTAATTACATTTTAGCTTTTAACATTTGGGTGGCCGCGATTACGTTTCCGTCAAGATAGCGGTGATATAAAACATGACACTGAGGTGCCCATTGCTAGTGCTACCTCTGTACCAAATTTCGTTCCATTCGGTTTCACCGTGTTCGAATTGATAAGGGGAATCGATTTTCACACAAAGATGGCCGCCATCCGCAAAATATTAGGCTGATGACCTATTAGTTTGGTCAAAGGATGCTCCCTCCTTAAAGGTATGTTGTTGCTAAATTTGCTAGAGATCGGATGATTAGGCTAATCGTAATTTGATTTAAGCTTTGAACATTTGTGTGGCCGCCATTACGTTTCTGTCAATATGGCGGCGATATAAATCATGACACTGAGATGCCCTTTGCTAGTGCTATCTCTGTACCAAATTTCGTTCCATTCGGTTTCACCGTGTTTGAATTAATAGGGAGAATCGATTTTGACACAAAGATGGCCGCCATCCGCAAACTATTAGGCGAATGACCTATTAGATTGGTCAAAGAATGCTCCCTCCATACAGGTATGTAGTTGCAAAATTTGGTAGAGATCGGATGATTAGGTTAATCGTAATTTGATTTAAGCTTTGAACATTTGTGTGGCCGCCATTACGTTTCAGTCAAGATGGTGGCGATATAAAACATGACACTGAGGTGCCCTTTGCTAGTGCTACCTCTGTACTAAATTTCGTTCCATTCGGTTCCACCGTGTTCGAATTAATAGGGGGAATCAATTTTGACATAAAGATGGCCGCCACCCGCAAACTATTAGGCTAATAACCTATTAGATTGGTCAAAGGATGCTCCCTCCATAAAGGTATGTAGTTGCAAAATTTGGTAGAGATCGGATGATTAGGTTAATCTTAATTTGATTTAAGCTTTGAACATTCGTGTGGCCGCCATTACGTTTCTGTCAAGATGGCGGCGATATAAAACATGACACTGAGGTGCCCTTTGCTAGTGCTACCTCTGTACCAAATTTCGTTCCATTTGGTTTCACCGTGTTTGAATTAATGGGGGGAATTGATTTTCACACAAAGATGGCCGCCATCCGCAAACTATTAGGCTAATGACCTAGTTATTTGGTCAAAGGATGCTTCCTCTATAAAGGTATGTTATTGCAAAAATTGGTAGAGATCGGATGATTAGGTTAATCGTAATTTGATTTAAGCTTTGAACATTTGTGTGGCCGCCATTACGTTTCCGTCAAGATGGCGGCAATATAAAACATGACACTGAGGTGCCTTTTGTTAGTACTACCTCTGTACCAAATTTCGTTCCATTCGGTTGCACCGTGTTCGAATTAATAGGGGGAATCGATTTTCACACAAAGATGGCCGCCATCCGCAAACTATTACGCTGATGACTTATTCGTTTGGTCAAAGGATGCTCCCCCCATAAAGGTATGTTGTTGCAAAATTTGGTAGAGATCGGATGATTAGATTAGTCGTAATTTGATTTAAGCTTTGAACATTTGTGTGGCCGCCATTACGTTTCCGTCAAGATGGCGGCGATATAAAACATGACACTGAGGTGTCCTTTGCTAGTGCTACCTTTGTACCAAATTTCGTTCAATTCGCATTCACCGTGTTCGAATTGATAGGGGGGGGGGGACAGACATTCAGAGTACACACACTCGCGCACACACACACAGACACACAGACACACACACACACAGACTCACACACACACATACAAAAACACAGACAGACACACGTTTTTCGCCCTGTGTTGATCTCATAAGTCTACTTTCATTTTTTGTAAAAATCGAAAGTAGGCTAAAAACACTATCCAGCGCCAGTTGGTTTCTGTGCAAGTCACGCCTTTCGTGGCAGCAAATAGCAGTAGATCCAGCAACAGGATGACTAGAGGGGCAAGGGGAAGGCTAGTAGTTTGCATATTTTCCGAGGCTTCAGATGAATTTGTCACACTGTAGCATTCTTGGCAGCCGACCCAGAGGACTGGGTTCAATTCCCACCTCTGCTATGAAATTTAATTCTGGTCTGAGAGCTTGAACGGGGTACACTAATCCTCATGAGATATATCTGGTTTTGATTCCCACCTCAAGACATATTATTGAATTTTGTTTTTAAAATGAATCAGCATATTACCATTAATATATAGTTTACAACAAGATACTATGTTTACATAGTGTAAAAGTTACTTATTTTGTCTAACGACTGTGAATTTTACGGGAGGAGATGCTTTATTTTTTATTTTCTTTAGAGACATTGCTGATTGTTGAGAACGTAATATTTTAAACAGAAAAATAGGTACAGATTGACTGTGTTTAGTTGGATCTCGTCTTGTGTGAACATAGCACTCGTTTGATCACGAGATAGCGGGGAGAATTCATCTGTGGTTTGAGCAGATGTTCCTGCCAATGAGTTGTCATTCTTGTAGCTCTTACAGTAGCAATTACTCGGCTGCGCCGTAATAAAAGCTTAGCCGTCAGCTTCAAAATGGGGCAGATTCCGAGTCCGCATTTGCAATTGGACGTCCAAATAATTAATCATGCTGGCGGCGTGGTGGTGAGCTAAGACCCATCCATCTATCCATCCATCTCACCTATTTGCATTTGAACAACTGTCAGCAGTGCTGATAATAAATCAGCGGTCGCTGAGTGGGTGAGGACAGCGATCTATTTTCCTCCTCGTGCAGCCCGCTGAGGCGCGGCAGACTTGAATTGTTCAGATATTGATGATCGGCCTGCTTGATCAGGGAGACACGGGGTAGTGCTCCGTGTGAATTCAGAAAGTACCATTTCTCTTCACCTAAATGCACTCAGTTTATGAGAATATTGCTTGATTATTATGGAACGCTTTTACTGAATTAAATATGTTTTTCAATATTTATAATATTAATAATTATAATGAAATGAAAATCCACAGCCTGCTTCCAGTCTCCGACCGGGTCAGGAATGGAATGAATGAAGCCCCCCCATCTAGCGGCGAGGATATGAACTGTGCCGGCTGCCGAGGCCTGACGCACTCCTCTGGGGCAATGATCAAATGAATGACAGATGAAATGAAATGATAGTGGAGAGTGTTGCTGGAATGAAATTTTCGACAGGGAAAACCGGAGTACCCGGAGAAAAACCTGTCTGCCTCCGGTTTGTCCAGCACAGATCTCACATGGAGTGACCGGGATTTGAACCACGGACCCAGCGGTGAGAGGCCGGCGTGTTGCCGCCTAAGCCACGGAGGCTTCATAATTATAATAATAATAATAAAAATAATTATTATAATAAAGTAGTGTAACTCACTGATGTGGTTGTTGTGGACTTAGATATTGATACTACTTTGGTGACTTCCATCGCAACTATACTGATCTAGAACAGAGGACGTTGCCCTTGATGTTTCAACCATTAATTCAACACTAATCATCATCATCTTCATCATCAAAACATAATTAGATTTCTTGACAGAGACGTTAATCCATGAGGCGTAAACATTATTATTATTATTATTATTATTATTATTATTATTATTATTATTATTATTATTATTATTATTATTATTATTATTATTAATGGTAGTAAATATTACATACATAGGTTGAAACTGATATTATGGCAACAATTTATTTACTTCTAAGAGGAAAGTGTTACCTTTATACAGCAGTCCTTCAATGTAGTCACCATTTTGGTCTACAACTCGTTGCCAGCACCGAGGAAGTCCTAGAAGGCTTGTAGCAGCGACTTTTCTGTTAATACCTCCAATGGAGCGATTTACTGTTTGCAGAATCTTGGGAACAGACCGAATTTGTTCCGTCTCTGGGATCAATCAATAACAGTGGCATAAGTCTGGTGAATATAGTGGATGGAAAAGCTCTTACAAACCCGAGCGACCTCACAAACCAGCTACAGGTCGTGCCTAATGTGCGCGCGCATTATCCTTAAACACGATGAGGTGGTTCTACATGGTCTCAAGTTGTGCTCCAAAATATTACGGAAATGACTGTGCGTTAGCAGTCTATCCTTGCGGTACAGCATGTGTTAGAATCGAAAATTTCTGAGTGGTTGACTAAAATATAGAAACTTCACCTGCGAGTAACAGGAGACAATTGTTATGTTGGGTTTTACAATTTCACAAAATAAACACTGCTGTTAACTGCCATATTAATTTAACAAGATTTTTTCAGTCAATTTGTTTTTTTCTCCCATTTTATTTTCTATTTCAAAGTTGTAGAATATTAGGGAATTTTTCAACTATGTCCTTATCTATGATGTTGCTTCTACTGTAAGTAGGTCTACGGATTGACTGAGAAAATTATGGCTACATTTAAGTGATTAATATTTCTGACATCCAATTGGCTGGTGAAATGCTAAATGAAGTAGGAGACTTCTGCTCCTTAGAAAGAAAAATAACCAGTGAACGACAAAGTAAAGACGGTATAAGAAGTAGGCTATGTTGGCTCCTGCAACGAAAGTAATTCTATAGATAAGAAATCTGTTGACATAAAATCTAGATATTGGTATTAGAAAGTCATTTTTGACAGCCTTTGTCTGGAGAGTGATGCTCTATGGAAGTGAAACATGGACTGTTGAAGCAGCAGAAAAGAGGAGAATAGAAGCATTTGAAATGTGGTGTTACAGGAGAATGATGAAGATCAGATGGGTAGATAGAGTAACAAATTAGGGGGTATTAAGGCGTGTGGGTGAGGAGAGATGTTACTGCTAATGAAGAGAAGAGATTAGTTGGTAGGACATATACTAAGACAGCCAGGAATAGCAAAATTGGTTATGGAAGGAAGGGTTGAGGAAATGAACTGTAGGGGTAGACCAAGGTTAGAATATGTAAAACAGTTTGCCTTGGATGTAGGGTAGTGTAGCTATGTAGAGATGACACGATTAGTCCATCATCAAAGCAGTCAAAAGACTGAAAAGTCAAACACAAACATATTAGGCTAAATGAAGTAATAAGGGTTTGGAGTTCAAATAAGCGAAGGAATACGTCATGAATGGTTCTCTCAGAGAGGAAAAAATAATTATAAACCTAGATGGAGTTCTATATACGTTATACTGGTAAAAAAGAATGAATGGCCAACAAAAATTGCTCATAAGGCTCTACTCCTATGTCACGGATAACAGGATCAGACCGTTCTTTAGGTCGTTTATTAACACGCTAATCTCATAATGTTTCCTTGTTTAGTCACCATGATCGCGGATGGTCCATAATAATATATAAATTGCCACCACTTCGTGTTTACTACTGATAGAATATTTTGCTTCATATTAATGAAATTAAACGATGCAAATATTTGAAGAGCGCGTACATAACGATTAGCTGGCACTTGGCTGCTCGCTGCAACCATCGGCAAGGGAAACAGGTACCATATCCCGAATCAAATTGAGATGAATATATTGGACATCCATGGGATTCTAACCCGAAACCGTCCTGGGTTTTTATTATATTTTGGGTGGGTGCGTTAATTAACTACACCAAGTCATCCAATGCGAGAGAGGTGTTGCTATCAGCTTATGGTGGGGATTTTGGAGAGACTGTGCCCATAGGCCTATAGAGCACTACGGCACTAAATTCCCGTGAGGCGCCTTCGGTGGCGTAGTTGGTAGCATGCTGAGCTTCTATGCCCAAGATCACGGGTTCAAACCCGGCCGAAGTCATCGGAATTTTTAAGAGCGTCATAACTCCTGCAGTATGCCTTCCTTTGAAGGGGAAGCCCATGTCGTATATTTATGGCATGAAAGGAACCTTCCACTAACTACATTGGTGTGAAGCTAAATTTGTAGTTTAAATTAGATTAATTCTCTATTAAGTTCCAACGTTCGTCGCCAGGTGCCGGTTGTGGTGGCATCTAGTATCCAAGTTCGCGGTTAGGTGGTAGCAAAAGTAGGAACTACTTGAAATTGATCGTCTGAAGTCCTTACCTGAATTACAGATAACACACACTAATACAGCCTTCACAATTAACACCGGTTATCATACAGATTCTACACACACCCAAAGTACACGGGGCTACATGACCGCGTTGTCGCAGCCCATAAACTGAGGAACCAACCATCCAAATTCCCGTGAGCTCTTTTGAACTTCCGTGGATCAGTGGTAGAGTTACCACCTATTGAATCCAAGATTACGGCTTCAATTTTCTCAACTCTTCCTAGTCCCATACTTGCTCGAGTAGGATAAAATGTTCAAACTGTGGAACTCTTGTCCCAATCCTATACCTTAACAATAACAAACGTGGTCTATTATAGGTAATCAGCGACTACACTTAGGTACAAATACTTGGGACTGAAGACTAAACCCCTAGCGTAAATGAGAATAAGGAAGTTGACTACCCCACATGGAAGATTGACATATTCAAATCATTTTCCTCTGCGAATTCTTGCTGAAAAATATATGGTATTTTCCTCCGCGCACTCCTTTGTCCGTTCGTCCGTAACTGCTCCTTTGGCGCATCCCCCAGGCATTACGTCACTCCACTTAGCCTTTATGTCAAATATCGGCTCATTGCTCTTCAACTACTTGTCCCCACTTGCTCTCGGGAGATGAAACTGATGATAAAACGTTTTCAACCACTGAATTCTATTACAGAGTGATATGCTCCATGGTGGGTGAAGGGTCCAAGATAGGCGATCCAAAGCTTTTTTTTTCTTTCGCTTCTTGAGTATGTCTCTCTGGCGAGTCGTTGCTTTTATTCAAGTTTTCGGAAATGGATTTTTAATGAACCACTGGAGCGGGATGCGGTGATGGAATGACAGTAATGGACCAGCATGATGAACGATGGCTTGTGAAATATGATCCTGTCTGCACCGAGCTTCGTCATTCACTAACACTGCTTGTTTTAAAATAGCCTATACTCCACGAATTCTTACATTCCATAATGTCATGTACGAAGTGTTGTTGCACCCACCGTAATAACTTCAAACATAATAGTTTTCTAATGTTTAACATCAGTCTCTCCAGGACAAACACAGTGTAAACTGAAAACATTAACTTCAAATTGTCTTGTAAACTTAAATGGTTCTGAAAATCCTCAGATTTTTTTCTACAGCACTATTGTTATTTATCAAAACAATTTGAATAATTTTGTAACACAATGGATGAAATATTAGAAAATACACCAATGTGAAAATGGGCAATTACAATTCACATTTCAGAATTTGCTCCAAGCAGTTGTGTCAGGATTTATTATTATTATTATTAGTAGTAGTAGTAGTAGTAGTAGTATTAGTAGTAGTATAAATTACATTTGGGCACTGAGTCCTGGTGGCAACGAGGAATGCAGTAGTACAATAAGTAATAGGCCTAAAAGTGAATTCAAAATTCACTAATTCCATAATATCCTAAATTTACTAAATCATATATCAGTTTGTTATTATGCATTCATTCATCAAGTAATTAATTTATTAGCATTATTCTCCTCTTTGTCCGGTTCTCATCTCGAGAGGTTCCACATGTCAAGATACTTGTTCTGAAAAGGTCTAACCGTGGGCCCATTTCTTCGAGGTATACCTTGACGTTAAAGAACGTAGGCTACGCTTTTGGCTTGGAGTCAAAATTGTTAACGAGGCGTTTTGTCCATAGAAAGTTGTCATATATGACCGTAGAAGTGACCACTGGGTTAGTATTATTATTGTTGTTGTTGTTGTTATTTTCTAAATACGGAAGGATTCCCCGTGAAGATTAGTAATGGTGCGTCGTTCTTTCTGTAAGAAATGAGACTTTGTATATCAAATTATCTGCATCCAAAAGAGACATTGCGCTTTCAATGTTGGGTGGATAGTGAAAAAAAAACACGAAAGAATATACAAACAAAATAGAAAAGAAAGCGATGAAGGAAACATCAGAATGTCTTCTTGAAAATACATAATACTTGTTAATTATTCAATTTTAATAATGTTCCCATTTTATAGGTTAATGATAAGCTGTTACCAACCCCATAGAATTTTATTACTATAATAAAAGCGATTGGTTTCAGTACTAGTCTTACTAAATTTAAAAGTTGACATTAATTGAAATAAATCAAATACGGTAATTTGAGTCAGTTGGATTTTCATAAAAGTATATTTGAATGTCATAACTGACCACAAACACTCACGTAAGAATAAAATCAATGACCAAAAGTACGGCATCATGATATGGTCTTGTACTAAGAGTTGGTTAGAGGAAAGGGTTTGATTTTTATAGGCCTAATGGAGCGTACGATTCTCCATCTCAATGATGGCAGACGTTCTGAAAGACACAATTATTAGAAAACAGGAAATGGCTCAAAGGTGATAGTGCAACAACTTAATTCGCCTTAATTGTTGGTGGTTAATGTTTCGATCGTAGCTTCTGAGCCAAATGATGTCTAATTGGTGTAATTGCTAACAAGCCAATTTTCTGAGCTATTTTCGAAGGTGATTGCTGAAAATCAATTCCATGGATCTTTAAATAGACACGTGCGGATTAAGAACTCTCTTAAAATTTAACTTGTTACAGCACATGGCTAGGGTGAGCCCGTAATTTGTGAATGTGACTGCAATTTAAATAACACTAACGAAATACTATGATAATGAGTCCTAAAATCCATCTTATATTAATACTTGGTACCGGTATGCTAAAGAATCCTTATTATTCCGTTCATACGGAAATGGGCTCGAGATGCGATGTAGCCAAATTCTGTGAATTCCTTTACGACCCTTCCTGACATAAATAGACTACTATAACAGGAATTAATTATATAATTGAATCCAATGGCCATAGCTGGGTATTTTTGATTGAACCCCCGAAGGCTCCCAACGAGTTCAATTTCAAGTAGTTCCAACTTTGGCTACCAGATGCTAGCGGTGAACGTTGAAACTTGATAGAGCGTTTCTAACTAGCCAAATATTACCTACAATCTTTGCTACATACAGTACTATCAATTGCAGTGCTAGGTTCTTTTACGTGGCATAAATCTATGACATGGGCCCAACTGCTTTACTTCTCCTCCGAAGGAAAGCATACTGTAGGATTTTAACGCTCTTAAATGACCGACGACTTTGGCCAGGTTTGAAGCCACGATCTTTGGCATAGCAGTTCAGCATGCTACCGACTACGCCACCGAAGACGCTATAACAGGAATTAATTAGAGATTAAATTAATGAAGGCGAATGGAACTGAGCAATGCGTTTGGTGCATTCGGCCGTGGTGCCCATTAAGTGTTACCGTCCCAGCATTTGAAAATAGGAAACCACGGAATACCATTCAAGGACGGTCAAGTCCGGAGATATTAGGACCTGTGACCTTGCACCTTAGCATGTGTAGCTACTGCGGATGGAGTGTAAATGGGTGAATCGCACAGTATAATAAGGATATCTCATGTAGCACATTGTATACCCTTGGCACGGTGAAGCAGTTGAGAAGGTAATTAGAATGTAGGTTTCTCTCTTGGCTCACGCACTCTCCTAGGCAATCGCTTTAAAAGCCCGTCCTTGCCCACGAGGAGGAAAAAATGATTGGCGTTTAGTTAGCGACGACGACCAGCGTCCGGAAATGACAACATCGCATCGGGACGAGCGAGCCACACCTTTGTGTTAGACAGATAGCTCACTGCACGAGACTTTGTACTAAGTAGTCTGTTTTTTATGGGTGAATAGACAAAACACGAAAGAGCAATCAGTGTGCTTTGACATGACGCATACCTACACACAGGTTGCTAAGTGGCAGATCCCACCGCACAACTTCTTCCTCATAATAATTGAAACATGATTGGCACCTAATTGCAAATAGACCACTTGTACTTACTTAAATGCTACTCGTTGACTAATTAAATGATCTATTAGAGTGACTTGCATGTGGAGGTGAACTAATGCTGCTAACGTCAATCAGACTGGCGCCTGCGCACGATCAAGGACGATCAACACCTCGTTCCAAAAATAGGCATAATTCATGCAACCTTATTAGTATAATACTATTATTAATTTTATCTTTACGGTCTGTGAGGTAGGTGAGATATCAACGGTTTGCCATCATCAATCTATAATATCATACATGCTCCACCATATCTTCCGACTATCCACGGTGGAATCTTGTAAGTGGAAACCAAGAATTGTTATTATTATTATTATTATTAGTGAAGCCTCCGTGGCTTAGGCGGCGGCACGCCGGACTCTCACCGCTGGGTCCGTGGTTCAAATCCCGGTCACTCCATGTGAGATCTGTGCTGGACAAAACGGAGGCAGACAGGTTTTTCTCCGAGTACTCCGGTTTTCCCTGTCAACATTTCATTCCAGCAACACTCTCCACTATCATTTCATTTCATCTGTCATTCATTTGATCATTGCCCCAGAGGAGTGCGTCAGGCCTCGGCAGCCGGCACAGTTCATATCCTCGCCGCTAGATGGGGGCTGCATTCATTCCATTCCTGACCCGGTCGGAGACTGGAAGCAGGCTGTGGATTTTCATTTCATTATTATTAGTATTATTATTATTATGTTTACAATCACTTGATGTATACAGTGCATTTGCATTTGTTTGCTGACACAGGCTAGAGTAAAATTTGGCTTTCCACCGATGTCTCAGCCCCACTTATGGCTGAGTAATGGCCTTCAGGACACAGTCAGTGCCTGTATGTACTGTGAAAGGTTCTACTTAAAGAGTCAGTGCTATTGTTCTGACTCACGCAGTGAAGAAAGCTATGACAAACTACCTCACTCCTCACATTGCCTAGTATGCCTCATCAAAATGCTGTCTTAGAGTTTTGTGTGTGTCTACCGACATAACCTGTTGCGGTACATATTAGGAAACCAACCAGGCTCTAACAGTCACTATTATTATTATTATTATTATTATTATTATTATTATTATTATTGTTATTAATCGTTGGGGCCACAAAGGACCGTGATATTTAAATGTTTGTATTTAACGATCTCTAATATCATGCATGCTCCACCATATCTTCAGACTACCCACGGTGAAATCTTGAATATGGAAACTATTAATTATTATTATTATTATTATTATTATTATTATTATTCGATTCGGGTTGTTGAAAGAACTACGGCCTTCTGCATTAGTTTGTACAGTTGCGTATCTAGATCCAGTTCTTTAAGGACTTGGAGCAAGGTTTTTGGGATCACGCCCGTACTTGAGACAATGATAGGTATGGTCTTTATCCGTTCTACATGCCATTGCCTTTTGATAGGGCCGAACAAATTGCTATATTTGCTGATATTTTCTATGTGTCTTGACTGGAGATTCTTGTTGTTAGGAATCTCACCATCAATCAAAGTAGTTTGATTCATTTTCTTGCTAACAACCACCAGATCCGGCCTGTTGTGTGATACCGATTCATCAGTCAGAATTGTTATGTCCCAATACAACTTGTGTTCATGGGTTTCAAGAACACACTCTGGCTGATATTGGTGGTACGGAACTTTCTTTCCTTTTAGAAGCTGAAACTTATCATCCAACTCCTGATGCAACTGCATCATGCCTTTGTTTGTGCTCCGTCGCCAGGAAATACCTACATGCAGATGTAATATGCTGTATTGTTTCTGACTGTTGACAGCCGTAGTGGCACTTATCATCTGATACAGCGGGATCTTTTACAATGAACTTTAGGTAGTTCCATGTAGGGATGACTTGGTCTTGAATTAGAAGCATAAAACCTTCAGTTTCTGGAAAGATCTGTCCTGAAGTGAGGCAGTAGTTTGATGCAATTGCATTAACATTATTGTTAATAATAATAATAATATAGGCCTAAATATAAATATTCTTCTTCTTCTTCTTTCCGATGAGGCCTGCTAGGGACCACGTGCCAATTTCAATTCTTCACACTTTGTTGTTTACTCTTCCGTTCCCTCCAGTGCTCCTTCTGCTGCTTCTTTCTGTCCTCGGACCACTTCGCACCAGGTTTCTTTGGCAATCTTCCTTGGAATCCTTTCATACTTAATACCCTTTTTCTAAAGATCTCTCTGTTCACCGTTTCTTCTTCACTTATATTATTTCTTTCTAAATCTTTCTTTACTTCTTGAATCCAGCTAGTTGTTGCCCTTTTCTCCCAAAGGTACTTCAATATCCTTTTTGTTAATCTGGAATCATCCATTCTGTAAATATGTCCAAAAAATTGCAATCTCCTTTTTCTTATCGTTTCTGTTATATTTTCTATGTTCCTGTATATTTCATCATTAGATCTTAATTTCCATACTTCTGCTGTTTTCACTGGGCCTAAAATTTTCCTCATGATTCTCCTTTCTAGTACTTCAAGTTTATCTAATCTATAGTTTAGTACCAGACATTCACTTGCGTATAGGCATTCCGGTTTCACCACTGTAGTGTAGTGCCTTATTTTAAGATTTTTAGATAAGCACTTTTTGTTATAAAAATTCTTAATGATACCATATGCTCTTTCCATCTTGTGTACCCTTTCTTCTACCAAAGATTTTTCTAAACCATTTTCTTGAATTATTTTTGTAACGTAATCTTGATTACGGTACAAATTATTATTATTATTATTATTATTATTTTTAAAGTCATTGTGTAATTATTATTATTATTATTATTATTATTATTATTATTGAAATATCAAAGTTATATCGTTTTATTCACCCATTAATATCAAGGGAGGGGCCATACCATATTCACGTCATTACCATAGTCATATATAATATTGTCAAGTGCTTAGATTAAGAAACAGGGTTTTTTATAGAGGTCTAGGGCTGTTTTATTAGTTAAATTGTAAAGACAGGACGGGCATGGTTGGAAGAAGTTACGGACGGTGAAGCAACATATTGCAAGAAAATGTATTTCTGGAACGAAGCCACGCTGACTGGAGACAAGGGCTTGGAGAAAGATTTCGGCGGAATATATAGATGCGCAACGAGAGGAATAGCGGGTTCTGAGTGGAATATTTGAAGTACGCGGGCCTGTATTCCCGCTCGGAGAAGTTTTAGCGTCGCTTGAGGACTGAGAAATGCTTTGCTATAATTGGTCTGATGGGTCGCGGGCAAATTTATGCCGCGAAACATCGGGACCATTCAGAGTGTATAAAAGCCCAGCGCGACTTCAGCACTGGCTATTCTATAGATTCTATTCTGTCATTCACATATTCGATCACGCACTCACTCACTGACTTTGTGAGTCGTAGACTCTGCCAGTCCCTCAGTAAGATGGGACTTAGTGAATTCAATTAGCCTGGTTTGTTCAAATTTGCTTACCATGGTGATCAAACTCAGAAACAAGCAGCAGCAACAACAACAACAACAACAACAAGAAGAAAACATATGTTTTCAAAGGTCAATAAACGTGTGTTGGCGTAAGATCTCAAATTAGACTGCAAGCAGACCAACGAGATGGACTTTGAACCACAAGGCACCAGGTATGTGGACCGAGTTATTATCAACACAGAAGATCAGCGCTAGCGAGAAAACAGTCAATATTGCCCCGCAATTAGGGAATATTAATGCACATATTGTACACAGCTCGAAACCTCAGATCAAATGTTAATAATTTTGTTGTAAATAAACCAGTATTAGTTAAAATGTCTTGTTCATTGGGAGTTGAATATATAGGATAGTTGGAATGCAAAGAGTATCTCATAGAGCAAGTTTATTGCCCTACGCTCCGATGATAGATCTTGGCTCAAGGAAGGGAGCGGCCGTGGCTAAATAAAATTTTAATGTGTTATCTTTACGATAACTGGCGCCCAGTAAATCTAAATTAATAAAGTGTATGTCGTCTGTCTAGACAGGCCAATGCTAAATAAGAACGATGAGGTGGTTTTAAGGAGTCTTGAGTGTAATATCTGTAGAAACGTTATAAATGATCGCCCAACTTGTAGAGCGATATCCAACGACGAAGGTAGCCGTTACAAATGGCACAACCAATGTGGGGCTACGAAATATCGTACTGAAGTGAATGGATATTATGTATAAATCCAGTTTATTTCAAGTATGTTAAAGTTTAAAGTTGTTTTCATGTACGATATAAACGAGTACTCTTTGCATTCATTCCGAGTTTTTCAATAAAGAGGCATATATCAAGTTAGGGAACTACGGTTATAAATTAGGAGTGTTCTTTCGATGAGTTGTTTTTTGGGTAATGAGTAACAGGGATAATTTGGGGAATATACATTTGAGAAACCGTAGTATTATAAGATCAGTTAAAATGTCAAAATTAGATGTGCAGGGTACCAATGATGAGATGTCAAAAGTAAGCGAAAATCAGGAAACTGAGGAAAATAAACAAGACGGGGCTACAACCATCCAGAGTAATGAGGGGGAGAATCCTTCCTGGCTTCGAAACCTGACGATGCTCATAACTGAACAGAGTAAGAAGTTAGAGGAACAGAGTAAGAAATTTGACGTGCGTAGCGATCAACTAGAAAAAGCAATAGATCTTAAGTTCTCTGAGCAGAGTAAGAAGCTAGATGAACAAGGTAAGAGGTTTGATGAAGCCACAGAGAACTTCAATAGACAAATTAAAGAGGTAGGCCGAGAATTTCACAATAAGTTAGAAAACAGGATTAGTGAGGTGGAGGAATCATGGTCACTTAAGGTTGATGCCAGAATGCAACAAGTGTCGGAGCGAGTTGACAAAATTGACGAGGAAGTGAAAATTAAATGTAGTAAAGTTAGGGTTGACTTAGAAGGCGAAGTCAACAGTATGAAGGTCAAGTGTGATAATAATATTGCTAAAATAGGTAATTTAGAAAATAAACTAGAGAGCGATAATCAAGAAATTAGGGAAGAGGTTAACAGTAAATTTAACAGTATCAGTGAAGAAGTAGCGAGTAAAACAGATAAAATGGAGGAGAAATTGCAGAGATGTCAGAAGCAAATAGCAACAAATAGCGGTAATGTACAAATAGGAAATTTAAGTAGATTTCTAACTAAAGAGGCAGATTTGCCAGTATTCACAGGCAAGGCATATAACCCAATGGAATTCTTAAAAACAGTAGAAAAGAAGTTCGCTAAAGATTTAGAAGAGGGGATCGTTCAATGGGAACAAGTACTTGAGATGCTAGATAAATCTTTTGTTAGGGATTCAAGGTCATGGTTCAGTGTGTATAAATACCAGATGACTAGTTTTAGAAAATTTAAAGAGAAGTTCATAGCCAAGTACTGGAATGAAAATGTGCAAGAAAGAGAAAGATGTAACATTGTTTTTGGGAAGTACCAAAGGAGAGATGGTGTTTCGTACACAGAGTATTTCTTAGCGCATGTACTTATATGCCAGAATTTAGAAGGTTTAGAGACTGAATCACAGGTAATTAAAACATTATTAAGGCATTTTCCTGATATAATTAAAGAAGCATTCTTCATGCAGAATATTACTACTATTGACGGGTTCGAGAAGCTATTGGAAAACTTTGACTCTCTTGAAAATAGTAGGACCGAACGCAAGCCAATAAGCAGAGGAGATAATTTCGGGCAGGGTGAGAGAGAGAGGGGAAGAGAACAAGGCAGGAATGCGAATTAAGAAAGACGACTTGACAATGGGGGACGCACAGCAAATACGAGGAACGAGAATTTGAACAGAGTAGGGGAAGGTACTAGGCCAGACAGACGTACAGGTCAACAACAACAATCTACATCAGGGGCAGGTAGGCCTAATTTAAACGAATAACGGGTTGCAGTGAGGTCAACAGACAGCCCGAAGTGATTGCAGTTCAATGTCCTAGGAATATTGAGTATTTAGGAGATTTTAATATAGATGTTAGAGAAGAACTGCTTTATGACCTAAATGGTGGAAATTTAGATAATGTTGAGAATGAGATTATGTCACCAGTAATTAAACTTAATGTGTGGGGTAAAGAAGTTGATGTTTTATTGGACAGTGGAAGCGAAAACTCTTGTATAAATTTAAGATTTTTGGAAGATGTAATGAGAGAAGGTATTCATGTTGATATAATTCCAGTTAAGTCCACTTTCATTGTCACAGCTGTAGGTAGTAGGTCTCAGAAAATATCTAAGCAAGTCGCAGTTCCAATTACCATTAGTGAGTTAGTTAAATTTCAGCCCTGTTTGGCAGTTCCAAATTTAGTATATCCGGTGATTCTCGGTGCGGAATGGTTATCATTATATCAAGTTAAATTAGATTTTCATTTTGGCAGGATATGTTTATTTTGGCAGGATAAAGAAGTTCAGGTTACGTATAAGGTGTCTAAGACTGACAAACAGATGAAAGTGTGTATGTTTGAGGAAGAAAGCAACGTGGTTGTGAGTGATGAGCTTCCTGAAGTAAATGAGGTAGACCGCGGAGATGCTAGTGAGAGCAAAGTTTTTAAGGTGTGTCAGGTTGCAATGGAGTCTGAACTTGAGAGTAGGATCCATGATGCATTGTCACAGTGTAAGCTGGATGATGAGCAAGGTCATCAGTTACATGAGGTATTAATAAAATATAAGGAAATTTTCAGCTCAAAACCCGGAGCAACACACTTATATGAGCATAGTTTTGTCGTTAAAGACACAAGTAGTTTCGTAGGGCCTAGGTATCCTGTCGCAACTAAATATATGAAAGCCGTCGAAGAACAGATAGAATTAATGTTGGAAAACGACATAATTGAGCCTTCAGCTAGCCATTGTTTAAATCCATTAGTTGTAGTAGCCAAGAAAGACAATTCAGTGAGACTGTGCATAGACGCCAGAATGTTAAATACCAGAATCGAAAGCGACCAGCTGAGAACTGAAACAGTGGAGGATTTAGTTCAACGTTTTCAGGGGCGGAAGTGGTTCTCAACAGTAGATTTTAGTAGTAGTTGCTCAACGTTAGTGAGGAAATTAGGTAGGACACTAGGTAGTTATTTCAGGTGTGTATTGTTGACTCATGTGATGTTATCGAGACTAGTCAGTGTTTTGTTGAAAGGTAGGAAGTACATGGAAGTTTGTAGCGAAGTTTTGTTACGTAAGCCGTTGCCATCTTGTGCATTGGAAGGGAAAATGTCAAAGCTGTTTTTATTGTTTACTGGACCTTATGTCGTTTCGAAGAGGATAGGAAAGAATGCCTACTTATTGAAAGATCAGGAAAATTGTGTCATTGGTACATATAACATTTTCAATCTGAGGAAATATCATAGAAAAGAGCAAGTGCAGCAAGAAGTGCAGACTGCCGTGTGTTTATAATTAGAGTCGTGTCGTGGCTCTAAGGAATTGGTGGAAGTGAGATAAATCACTTGTGTTGCGTGAAACAAGAAGCAATATATTGCGTTCTGTTATTGTAAGGGACTACAAGAACAAATGTAGCATGTAAATCCTGTATGACTGCACAGGACAATCAGAATGTTTATGTAACATTGCAAGAAGAGTGCAGATCAATCAAGGAAAATGAAAAGGGTATAATCATTATGTTTGTAATTTGAAGGGTCATATATGTATATTCAGTGTATTTCCTGTTAAGTTTTAAAGGGAAGATTTGTGATTTCATCATTCATTACATTCTTTATGAAACCATGGGGACGTTTTGTAACGTAATCTTGATTACGGTACAAATTATTATTATTATTATTATTATTATTTTTAAAGTCATTGTGTAATTATTATTATTATTATTATTATTATTATTATTGAAATATCAAAGTTATATCGTTTTATTCACCCATTAATATCAAGGGAGGGGCCATACCATATTCACGTCATTACCATAGTCATATATAATATTGTCAAGTGCTTAGATTAAGAAACAGGGTTTTTTATAGAGGTCTAGGGCTGTTTTATTAGTTAAATTGTAAAGACAGGACGGGCATGGTTGGAAGAAGTTACGGACGGTGAAGCAACATATTGCAAGAAAATGTATTTCTGGAACGAAGCCACGCTGACTGGAGACAAGGGCTTGGAGAAAGATTTCGGCGGAATATATAGATGCGCAACGAGAGGAATAGCGGGTTCTGAGTGGAATATTTGAAGTACGCGGGCCTGTATTCCCGCTCGGAGAAGTTTTAGCGTCGCTTGAGGACTGAGAAATGCTTTGCTATAATTGGTCTGATGGGTCGCGGGCAAATTTATGCCGCGAAACATCGGGACCATTCAGAGTGTATAAAAGCCCAGCGCGACTTCAGCACTGGCTATTCTATAGATTCTATTCTGTCATTCACATATTCGATCACGCACTCACTCACTGACTTTGTGAGTCGTAGACTCTGCCAGTCCCTCAGTAAGATGGGACTTAGTGAATTCAATTAGCCTGGTTTGTTCAAATTTGCTTACCATGGTGATCAAACTCAGAAACAAGCAGCAGCAACAACAACAACAACAACAACAAGAAGAAAACATATGTTTTCAAAGGTCAATAAACGTGTGTTGGCGTAAGATCTCAAATTAGACTGCAAGCAGACCAACGAGATGGACTTTGAACCACAAGGCACCAGGTATGTGGACCGAGTTATTATCAACACAGAAGATCAGCGCTAGCGAGAAGACAGTCAATATTGCCCCGCAATTAGGGAATATTAATGCACATATTGTACACAGCTCGAAACCTCAGATCAAATGTTAATAATTTTGTTGTAAATAAACCAGTATTAGTTAAAATGTCTTGTTCATTGGGAGTTGAATATATAGGATAGTTGGAATGCAAAGAGTATCTCATAGAGCAAGTTTATTGCCCTACGCTCCGATGATAGATCTTGGCTCAAGGAAGGGAGCGGCCGTGGCTAAATAAAATTTTAATGTGTTATCTTTACGATAACTGGCGCCCAGTAAATCTAAATTAATAAAGTGTATGTCGTCTGTCTAGACAGGCCAATGCTAAATAAGAACGATGAGGTGGTTTTAAGGAGTCTTGAGTGTAATATCTGTAGAAACGTTATAAATGATCGCCCAACTTGTAGAGCGATATCCAACGACGAAGGTAGCCGTTACATTTTCCCCAGATATTTGAATTTCTTTACTTTTTCCACTGGGCCAATATCTGTTGCCAAATATTTTGAAGCGTTCTTGATGTTTGTAATACATTTAGTTTTTTCTACGGAGATTCTCAAACCTGTTTTGTTGGCTATTTCTTCCAAGAGATTGATTTGTGTTGTTGCACTTGTTAGGTTTTCTGACAATATAGCAGAATCGTCTGCAAATGCTAGGCAACTTATTTCAATGCCTTTGTTTCTTCTCCCCAAAGTTACTGGCGAAATGTTATGTTCTTTTAGATTTAAATTCCAAATTCTTTCAATTTTCTCTAAAACACAGTTGAACAGAAGGGGTGATAAACCATCACCCTGCCGTACACCTGTATTTATCTTAATAGATTTTGATATCTCACCCATAAATTTTACTTTTGAAATCGTGTCAGTAAGGGTTTCACGTATTAGGTTTGCCAATTTAGTTTTCACTCCAAATTCACGAATTGTTTTATCTATGGTTTCTCTATCAACCGAGTCAAAGGCCTTTTTAAAATCTACAAAAGTCACAACTATGTCCTTTGAATTCAGTATCCTATGGCGAATTATGGATTTTAAGTTAAATATTTGTTCTGAACAAGATCTACCTTTTCGAAATCCAGCTTGATACTCGCCCAGTTGCTTGTCAAGTGATGTTTCTACTCTATTCAGCAATATTTTTGAAAATACCTTGTATGCAATTTGATGAAGAGAGATTCCTCTATAGTTATCAACATTTTTTTGACCCCTTTTTTATGCACTGGGTGCATTAGAGCCACTTTCCATTCCTCTGGAATCCTCTCTGTTCTCCAAATATCTTCAAAGATTAACTGCAGCTCTTCAATGATTTTTGATTGAGGCCATTTCAAAAGTTCAGCTGTTATAGAGTCCTCTCCGCTAGCTTTATTATTTTTTAGATTGTTAATTGCTTCTTTAATTTCTTCAGCATTGGGTGGTATATCTTCTTCCAGATTTTCTGTTGCTTGTGAGAATTCCAGCTTATGATCTGGTTCAGGGCAGTTTAAAAGTTGATCAAAGTGCTTCGCAAGTATTTCACAGTTCTCAACATTGCTTAGGCCAAGTCTACCATTTTCATCTTTAAAGCATATGCTAGGCGCTTGATACCCCTTTAATTGACTTTTAAAAGTCTGATAGAAGTTTCGAGAGTTATTTTTAACAAAGCTGTCTTGCAGGTCAGTAAGTTGTGATTTTTCGAATGATCTTTTAACTCCCCTTATTATTCTAGCAGTGTCATTCCTTTGCTGTTTGAATTGGTCATAATGTTCCGTCTTTCCAGGGCATTTCCACTTTTTCCATTGTTTTGTTCTCTCTTGTAACGTATCCTCACATATTTGATTCCACCAAGGTTTCTTCTTAGGTTTGGCTAGCCCAAACGTCTTCTGAGCTGCGTTGGTTATTTCTTTAGATAAATATTGCCACTTCCCATGATGAGTTACTTTTATTTCTTCCTGAAATTTTTCCAATGTTTCTTGTGTAATTTGAAGTCTATTTGTGTTATATTTATTTACTCTTTCCGCTCTTCTGTGGTTTCTGTTGGGTAAGAATTTGAGTTTAATTTTAGACAAATAGTGATCAGAGTCAAATTCTCTGCTTCTTATAACCTTGACATTCATAATTTCTTTCATGTTTCTTTTGGATATAGCTACATGATCCAGTTGAAATTCACCTAGTATTGGATTTGGAGAAATCCATGTTTTAGCTTTTCTTGGCAATTTCTTGAAGAAAGTTGACATTAACTTAAGTTGAAAGGTTTTACAAATAGTAATTAATCTCATCCCATTTCTGTTTGTTCTTTGGTGTGCAGCATATTCTCCCACTATTGGTCTATGAATCCTCTCTCTTCCTATTTGGACATTGAAATATCCAAGTAATATCACCACATTTGATTTTGGAATTTTAGATATTTCATCATCTAGGAGGTCCCAGAATTCCACTACTTTATTTGGGTTCTTCTTGTTGTCTTCGTTTATTGGCGCATGACAATTAACAAAAGTATATATTTTATTTTTGCATGTCATTGTCAAAAGACACATCCTTTCTGAGCGTGATTTGAATTCAGTTACACTGGCTAATATACGTTTATGGACATAAAAGGCTGCTCCCAAGAGTGGCATTCCTTTCATAATTTTAATCGCAGGTTTACCTTTAAAGATTCTATAATCTTTCGTTTCTGTCACATTCTCATCCAAATATCTTGTCTCTTGTACTGCTAAAATTTGAATTTCGTTTCTATCTAAAAGCAGTTCTAATTCCTTCTTTTTACCCACCTTCAGTAAAGAATTTACATTTAAAGTACCTGCAAAAAACTTATGTTTAAACTTAAGTCTGGAAGGATTCCAAGGATGCTCCGACTCATCCCTATTGCAGATGTTGGGACTCCCCAGAAACCTAGGTCCCGATGCATTGCATAACGCAATGGTGGATTTCTCTTCCAAACTGCCACCTGGGGTATTGCTTTCTTTCAGCGGCTTTTCCATTCTGCAATTGAAATTGTGTGTTTCAAGGGTAGTAATAATATTCCAAAGTAAGATCAAATTGTTAGTCTGAAATGATTTGTTTTTGTGGTTGACTCCACTAGGTTCTTCCGCCCTCTCAGCCGTTGAGAAATGAAATTCTTCTTCCGCCTTTGAGACCGTTGACCGTTTTTCTTAGAGCCCCCAGCACTGATCGGCTCACCGACCCAGCTTCCCGCTGGGATTGGTTACCCAACCTTCGACTGGGTTGCTTGGCTTAACAGGGGCACCTCTTGTAGGTTACGTGCTGGAGTTGGAGTGAAAGAGGCTAGTTGGATTCTCTTGCTGAATCCAATATGTTATGATTGCAGATGACAGGCAACGACGCATTTCACTCCCATTTGCCCAGAGCCACAAGGACTCCTCCCAGGTTCATTATTATTATTGTTGAATGAAATGAAAATCCACAGCCTGCTTCCAGTCTCCGACCAACAGAACGTATACAATTCGAGTTACAGCGACCAGTTTGTGTGCTTGTAGTGGAAACAAATGCCATTACTCTGATATTTCAATTAGAGAGTACTTACGAATGTTGTCAACAATAAGTTGTGGAGCGTGCTATGCCGATTAGCATTATGGAATGATTTTAACTGGTTTCACCACATTACGCTCGTAATCCATATTGGCGAGTTGATAACAAAAACAAAATCATACACAATATTATGGTCGTTTATTCGCGTATGAAAATAACTTGTAATTGCCAATAGAAACAACGAGGGGGTGATCAATATGGATTAAATATCTGCCCACCCCTCGTTATAACCACCCTCCCCTCCCCCTTGCTGCCCGTTCACCCCTGCGGCTTTCGTCACTGCGTGGTGTATCCCCATACCACTTACAGCAGACATGAGTATTGGAAGAGAAGCACCCGACTGTTTCAATTGCGACAAACCCGGAACGCATGTTGACCGTCCTCGTTCGGCATCTTTCGGCACAGATGTTACATTTTAAAAGAATAATTTTTTAAAGAGTCCAGGTTCATGGTGAAGTGATTAGCTACCTACTCTTTAGCCACGGATTCGATTTTCGACGGGTCGTAGGCTTTTAATTTCATATGGTTAATAATTCACCCGGCTTGGGGACTTAGTGTTTATAACACCATCATGAACGTTTCTTTCAAATCAGGACGCGCAAGTCATTTATGGGTGTCAATTCAAATCACCTGCACCAGACCTCTCTAGAGGTAGTATACGACAATAGTAATGGTCCACTACACCAAGTTTCCCAGAGAACGGTTTATTCCGTAACGTCTGGTTAGGCGACCACGGGACCCCAGCTGAGTTCGACATTTCTTCCACTTGCTTGTGCCGGGCTCCTCTCCGTCTTATTTCCTGTCGACCTCCCTTGGTCAACTCTTGTTCTTTTCGGACCCCGACGGTATTAGGGTATCCGAGGCCTAGGAAGTATTTCACTTTCCCGCCTTAATTGTCCCTTGTCTCATCTTACTGATCCCTCCTTCTTCGAGGGATCAGACCTCTTGTTTCCTTACATTTACTTTTCGCTTTAAGATTCCCGCAATGTTTTTGTTACTTGGCTCCCCGTGTATCTAAATTCCCTTTAGCGATTTTTTTCATCTGCACTACATTTTGTAGGTATTTTTTAATCTACGTTGCATTTTGTAAGTTTTTTCTATCTAAATTGCATTTCGCGATTGTTTTCAACCTCAATTGCATTTTGTAAAGATTGGCAATCTAAATTGTCATTTAGTAAGTCTTTCAATGTAGGAGCAGGGCATTTTAGTGAGTATTTTGAATTTCAATCGCATTTTGTAAGTATTTTCAACCAAAACCGCATTTCGCAAGAATTTTAAATCTCAATTGCATTTTGTGTGGTGTGCATTTTGAAAGTATTATGATTCTCAATTGCATTTTGTGGGTATTTTGAATCTAAATTACATTTTGTCAAGTATTTTCAATCTAAATTGCATTTTGTAAGTATTGCCAATCCAAATGAGTAGTTTGAATGTACCGTACATTTTGTAAGCATTTTCATTTTCAATTGCGTTTTGTAAGTATTTTGAATTTCAGTTGCACTTTGTGAATATTTTGGATTGGAAATGGGATCTTTCAATCTGAATTGCATTGAGTATTTTCAATTTCAATTACATTTTGTAAGTATTTTGAACTTCAATTGCATTTTGTACGTATTTTCCACATCACTTGCATTTTGTAAGTTTTTTGAATTTCAATTGCATTTTGTAAATATTTCGACTCTGCATTGCAGTTTGTACGTATTTTGAACCTAGCCTACATTTTGTGCGTATTTTTCAATCTATTCCTTTTGTTAATCTTTTCGTTCTAAATTCCCTTTTGTAAGAACATTTTGTGAGTTGTTTCAATCTGAGTTACTTTTTGTAAGTATTTTCCGTCTCACTTAATTTTCGTTCTGGTTTCCATTTCAGTGTCATTTTCGCTAGCACCCAGATCATTAGGGGCCGATAACCTAGATGTTAGTCCCCTTAAAACAACAATTATCATCATCATCATAATATTCCGTAACGAGTTATAGGAATTCATGCCTGAATAGTTCTAAGAATATATGGGTCATGCCTAGTTACATTGTGCTTGGATGATTTGATTGACAGAAAAATCAATTAAAAATTTTGAAATAATTTTGGTTGCCATGTTGTTTTGATTTTGAACAGCTAATATTTGAATTTACTATATATCCGTGTTTCATCATAATACATTTCAGTTTTATTGCTTCGATAGGTTTGGAGATATTGCGTACTAAAATGTTGAAAGGCACGGTTGATGTGTCCGGATATGGAGCTAACTTATTACCCAGTTTCATTAACATCGGTTCATTCGATCAAAGTTTCAGACGGATGGACACACACACGCAAAACACACTCGGACAAAGGTTTATCTATTAAGCCAATATTTCAAATGATGAGCGAAAGCTAAAAATGTGTAATGAAAAAAACTGATTAAATTGTCAATGATTTTGTTGTATGCATAGGGTTTTCGCTTGTCCCTGACATCCCTTACAATTTACAAACATATTTATTTTGTTCTCATTCAGATATGTCACAAAAGACTGAAGAAATTAAAATGATGCTATACAAATCAGGTACTAGCCAAACATTCCTGGGTGAAATCCACGATATGCATATGGCGAAGTTATAAGTTATGCACTTCCAGAATATGAAGGGATATCTTTCTTGCCATGCAGGGATGAACCTTGAATGTTAGAAGACATTTCGTTTGCTATTATCCCAGAGAAACATTGAGTAATTCTCACACCGGGTTTGAGGACTCACTCCATACCTGTAGCCTAATATTGTTACTATCCTTCTATAGACCCTATTCACTCGCTCCCTCTCTTGTTTTAATACTGCCGATTGCCGATCAGACTAATTCAAATGAATGACACTCCGCGTCATGAGGGTAATATGAGGGGAAATCAAATCCTAGCAGTACGGCTCCATTAGCACTGCTTGATCCTCCTCCTCGAATTAATCGCATCCTGCTCGAAGCTCGTCTCTTACTGCCGGTGTTTAGAACGAGATTTCTCATTTCAAAGACACAGCTTTATTCTGATTCCTCAAACAGTAATTTGACTCTGCAAAACTGTATAAACTTTTCAACAAGGTACTTACCACAAGAATAACAAATTATTCCTCATCACTTGAGCCTCAGAGGATATTTTTGAGTGATCTTTTAAGGATCTATCGTCCTTGAACCATAAACAATATTGCATTATTCATAACCATCTAAAATATATGATAAATTGTAGAGCATCTGGGATGGGAGACTGACAAATTTACGTACTTACTTGCAGTGCCTGCACAAATTACGAGAGATGAAGTGTTTTATTAATCCAGCTCAAATTATCTTTACACTTTCTTAGATTCTCTCTGAATAATTGTGCGAAGTATCCGGCCCAATGGAGAATTGGTTAGTGCACTAGGCTTTGGCCCGAAGTGTCCCGGGTTCGATTCATGACTGGGCCATCAGGGATTTTAATCTCCTGGGGTTAATTCCCGTGGCTCGGGGACGTGGGATATGTGACTTCTTCATCATCACATCATCCTCATTACGGCGCACAGGCCGCCTACGGTCGTCAAATAGAAAGACCTGCACTCGGTCTCTCAGGAGGTCGCACGATATTTTATTTCAGATTATGCGAAGTGACACGAATTATTTGTCAATAAATGTTCTCGGGTCACAAAAACGGTTTATTGGTGGAAATTAAAGTATTAGAAGTAATTTCTCAGTGTTGGCTAGTTTCTTTGATATCGGTGGAGACATAACTTTGACGTCAGACATCAGTATCACCAAAGATCACCTGTGGGCAGATATTTACAGTCGTTCCTAGGGTCGTGGCACAAGTAGAATCAGAGGAAGTATGTTGGAATTCTGCAAATTAACTACTTCTCATGTAGTTCAGTTGAAATAATGTGATTCTCATATATTATCTTCTTACCAGTGAGACACATTCAATTGCCAAGGATTAGTTCCAGGACCATTAGAGCTATTATTTTTCGTCATTCTGCATTTTTATTGTACAGGCCTCTTTAACGCATGGGATTTCACTTGAATATATTCTAGTCAGATTTCTTCAGGCAAGAGACAGATTATTATTAATATTTTATTATTCTTTGTTCTTTTTGTTCGTTATGCCCATTCAAAGAATGCGTTTGAACTTGTTGGTTGGCTTGATGGTTTTTGCCTTCTTATCCTCCCAAAATCTCTTCATGACTGCACTGTGTCCCACCTTGAGTTCTATGGACCACTTATTACCAGTTTTCTTCTTAAGTTTCTCCATTTGTGCTTGTGTGCTATTGTACTAATGGCTCCATGATTTTCTATGATATCGTTTGTGATATCTATTTCTAATAGGTCTGCCTTAGTTTCTTCTAGCCAGTTTTTTTGGCCTTCTTTGAGCTGATTACTTAAAATAACATTTTGGTTAGTCTGTCACTGATGAAGAAGAGGAGATTATAGTTCTATGGACACTTCCTGAGAATGGATGGTGACAGACTGACAAAACGCATTTTCGAATTTTTTAGGAAGAGAAAGACAGAACTCAAATGGTTTCGAGAAGTGAGAACGGACCTAGCCAAGATAGGGGCACAAGAAGACGACATAGCAGATAGGGAAGAAATTTAGACGACTAATTAAAGAGTACAGAGGTTTCCAGGAGACGGGGGAGGAGCTAGTGACAAAAAAATCTTCACAGAAGAACATAAGAGGGAAGTTTTTTTTTTTTTTTTCGTATGGCTTTTAGTGCCGGGAGTGTTCGAGGACATGTTCGGCTCGCCAGTTTTGTAGCTGCTTCGAGACGGACACCCAATAGGTGAGCTACAAGTACCGTTGGGGAGGAAAGTTGGGAAGGGAGGGTCGAGGAGTTGGAAGGTAGCGGCTGTGGCCTATAGTTATGGACCAACCCCGGCATTTGCCTGGAAGGAAGATGGGAAACCACAGAATACCATCTTCAAGGTTGCCGGCGGGGGGATTCGAACCTCCTCGCCTCCCGGATGTGAGCGACTGCCAACAGTCATGCCGCAACGACCTCGGCTAACTCACCCGGTAAGAGGGAAGTAGGAGAAAGGAAGAGAAGATACTGGCAGAGAGTCAATGATGATGTTAATGATAATTGTTGTTTTAATGCGCCTAACATCTAGGTTATCGGCCCGCAGATAAGGCAAACCAAACTGTAATGACTGTCAAGCGTGGTCCATAGAATGCCAAGACGAAAATAAATTATTATTATTATTATCATTATGAATACAGTATTTAAATAGCTACAATAACATTTTTTTAAATGAGTCTATTGGTAAAATTTAGGCAAACCTGCTGATTTCAATATGTCTTGGCTTAATACCTATATTTTCATTATACGGTTGGAGATAGTACGAGTAATTGACAAACGCAGCAGAAGCCTGTTTCTTAAGTTTTCATTTCCACCCCTCGTGGTCGTGAATCATGATTCCAGCCGCAGTATGCAGCGGGTGACATTCCATATTGTTTCCAGCAGAATATTAAGTCTATAATGGTCTCCCCGGTGAACTCGTCGCCTCGTAGGGAGATGATAAAAGACAGGGAGCCCGACAAGTTGGATCCTGACGCTCATCCTCAAAAAACATGATCATATACTCCATTCGTATGTATCTCTGAAGAAACAAACGGATCATTGCGGTGTAGAAATCAAGAAGAGGTGTGATAAATACGAGGAAGTTCACTTGCGTAGGTTTAAACTTGATTCATATAAGCATATATTTATGACAAATCCAATAAGTGATTAATTGATAAGCAATGATGTCCACACAACGGCCGGTCCTTTTCATTTTTTTTTTCAAGAAGACAACGGTGAAATTCTTCACGTGCACGGAACAAATACTGGGTGAATCATCTGCTCCTAATAATATTGTTTTATGCAGCCCAACTAGCGTTATTATCAGGAAGGTCGATATTTCTCTGCTTGTATCCCGTATGGTACTAATGCACTGCAAGCATGTCCTGCAAACGATACTGAACACTATTATTTTCCCTCGATGTGACTACAGACTAATACTAGGGAAAAATAAGTGTTCAGTATCGTTTGTGGGTTATGCTTGTAGTGCATTAGTACCATACGGTATGCAAGCAGAGAAATATCGACCTTACTGACAACACGCGTTAGTTGGGCTGCATAGAACAATATTATAATATTGTTATGATTATTAGAGGCAGGTGATTCGCCTGGTATATCTTAACATTATTATCAGAGACAGATGATCTCAATATTCCGCCCTTTAAATCAGCTATCACCAGTGTCTATTAGTTCTTACTTTGGTAGCTTGATGATACAAGAGAAGCAATCTGGCGTATAATTTTCTAGAGCTTTATAGATGGCACTCGTTTTATCACTTAAAATAAATGCCAATTAAGTATGTTTTTAATTTTTTGTGTATTATTATTATTATTATTCACATATTGATTAATGAGTTTCTTACCGTTTTTAAATATTTAACACAGTGAAGGACATTAATCAAAGTGTAATTTAGTATATCACATGCAGAAAATATTTAATTGAAGGGAGAGTTTTGAAGTGGAAAAAATCATGATAAGTTTAAGCTGTAATATTCCTTCAGGGAACTACATTTTAAATGTAGAGACAAGGAACACAGTTATCTGATGCCAACATTAAACTATAAAGTATATTAAATTTACTTGTACGTTACCGGACAGTACCCTTCATTCATAAATGTTCACGTAGACTATTGCATTAAATATTACATTTATGCCATTCTGTTGTTTTCATTATTATTATTATTTTATTATTATTATTGTTATTGTAACTGGTTATTTTGTCACATTACTATCACAACATACACGGGCTACATTTTAAGTTACAGCCTGGTTCGACCTTAGCAAAGAACGACCTATAATGAAATTTAGGCTAATATATGTAGATTAGCCTGCACTGTACAAAACCTCACATTACATTCATTTCGTGCCCGCGCGCTTCACCAGTCTCCTTCATTATTTTGCAGAATGAGTTAAGTTTGCATCTGAGTCATCTTCGAGTCTTGCTGAGTGATTGGGCGGAGTTTTTTCTCCAAGGAACTTCCTGATGATATGGCGTTATTATTATTATTATTATTATTATTATTGACAGCGGTAGCTACGATCGCTAAAGCGCAGCACTAGGCCATGGGGCCAAGCTCTCTGCGAACTCAGTAGACGTGGGTTCAAGCCCCATTGTCGGCCGTCCTTGAAATGGTTTACCGTGGTTTCCCCAATATCAACTCCAGGCAAATGCTGGGACGGTTCCTTCTGACAGGCCACATCCGCTTCCTTCCACATCCTCGCCCAGTTTCATTCATCTTCATTCATTTCATCACTCATTAACTCCTCACATGATGTTGGCGTCAGGAAGGGCATCCATGCATAAAAACTATCCACCACATAGCATTTTATCGGATCACATCCCCAACCCCGTTAGAAACGGGAATAATAAGGGGTAGACATACATTATTAATATTATTGATATTATTATTATTACAGTATAATTATTATAATTAATTAAATATAGTAGAATTTTGTTTCTTTACATTCTATTGGAAATAAGCTCGAATAAGAATTAAGTGATATGTGCACCAGATCTACGTTATTTCAAAATGAATTCACCGTGGTAAGTTGTAAACAATATGCAAAATTGACCTACTTTTGGTATGGTTATTTGCTTCATAATTTTGACTAGACGTCATGTATATCAGACTTTTCATAAGGTTTTCGCGTGTTCTGAATAATACCCCCTGGCAATACAATCCACGAAGGGCCTAGGCCTACCAAACGACCGCTGCCCAGCCATTTGGCCTGCAGGTATTGGGATGACGCGTGGCCAGCGCATCGGGTCCCCTCGGCCGTTAATCTTGGTTTTCGTGACCGGGGCGCTGCCTCACTGTCAGGCAGCTACTCAATTGTCCTCACGAGGCTGAGTGCACCCCGTTCAAGCCCTCTTCTAAAATCCCTGTCGGAGCAGGAAATTGAACCCAGGACCTCTGGTAGAGAGGTAGGCGCGCTACACCAACACCACGAGGCCGGCTGCGTGTTATAAATTCTCTTATTTACCAGCATCTCTTATATTTTCTTCCTATAATACAGAGTCAATACGCTCGCCCACAAAGGTTTGTGTTGTGCAGGTGAGAGCCAATAACCTTCGAGCTTTCTCGCTACCTGTGAACGGAATTTAACGTTGTTGAATCCAATGGTCAGTATGCAATTTCTCCGCAGTTGCGGGCTCTTCTTCAGCTGAGTGATCCGATGGCAAATGCTTAGGTGCTTCATGGAAGACCCTGAACTTTCAACGTTGGAAATAACAATTGCACGTACCTGTAGGGGAAGGTGACCTCGCTGTTCCGCCCCTTAAAACAACAATAACAATAAAACACGTACCTGCAGAAGATGAAATAATCAGTCTTGTGCGTCAAGTCCTCTGGTCATCCGAGGAGAATATTCTATTCCATCCTAAGCGTGGTGTGTGTACTATCTCCTTTGCATCCACCCTTCTATTTCTGGAGACACAATTAGGGAGATGCGGTCTTGTCAAAGCCACTTTTAGTCAATGGGGAGATGAAAAGAACCGAAAAGTTAATAGAGGAAGCCAGGAATAGCAGGGTAAAAGGTCATTATGTTATCGTTTATTGAATTCCTGGACGTCTCTCTTCCCTTGCGTTGACAGCTTACTGATACCAGAACAAAAAATTCCTGCTTAATGAACTCGTAAACGGCTGTTACAAGCATGTTAAAAATTACTTTACAGTTTAGCGGAGAACTTCAGCTGCCGCAGACGTTGTCAATAAGACTCATGAACAGGATTAGTGTTACATAAAACAAGCCTGAGTAGTTACTGAGGGTTCAAATTTGAATAAGACTAAGTTTTAGACATTTTTTAAATGCATTTTTTCTTTGTCGTGAAAGTTGCGAGAATATTAGTTTATGGACAAGACGAAGAAAATAGGCAATAGGAAACATTTGTCTGATGAAGCCATGAACCATTGGATGATCGAGCAGTAACGAGCAATATGCTAATGAACAAAAACTTGAAGTTAAAAAATATAACCTATGGAAAAACAATAGGATCTAAGGATGCGTTTCAGTTATTAAGTCTATTGAAATTGTGACGTTCAGTCAATCAAGCAACATAATTCTAAATACTGGAATGTGCTTAATGATTTAATATGTATCAGCACTAATTAGCACACTTACTTTTATTGTGGGTTTTCTTGATTTTGTGTTTGGAGGGCGGAGACTGTCTGTAGGTGTCTCTGTAGGTTTGTCAGTGTTTCGTAGAGCTATTTGTCTTGCATATTTGAATCTGATGATGTTCGTTTGACGAGCGAAACACGTCTTCTTCTCCTGCTTCTTCTTCAATAGTCCGTAACAATATACCAGGAGAATTAGCTGCTCCTAATAATATTGTTTCATGCAGCCCAACTAACGTGTGTTGTCAGGAAGGTCCATATTTCTCTGCTTGCATTCCGTATGGTACTAATGCAGTGCGAGCATATCCTGCAAACGATACTGAACACTATTATTTTTCTCTCGTATTAGTCTGTAGTCACATCGAGGGAAAAAATAATAGTATTCAGTATCATATTAGTCTGTAGTCACATCGAGAGAAAAATAATAGTGTTCAGTATCGTTTGCAGGATATGATCGCAGTACATTAGTACCATGTACAGTAAGCAGAGAAATATTGACTTTCCTGACAAATGACGTTAGTTGGGTAGCAGCAAACGTTATTGGAAGGGGCTGCTGAATCAACCGTAATATCATTTTATTTCAGGTTATTAGCCTACTTTCGATTTTTGCAAAAAATGAAAGTAGACTTATGAGATCAACACAGGGCGAAAAATTGTGTATCTGTCTGTGTGTATGTGTGTGTGTGAGTCTGTGTGTGTGTGTGTGTGTGTGAGTGAGTGAGTGTACTCTGAATGTCTGTCCCCCCCTATCAATTCGAACACGGTGAAACCGAATTGAACGAAATTTGGTACAGAGGTAGCTCTAGCATAGGGCACCTCAGTGCCATACTTTATATCGCCGCCATCTTTACCAAAACTGAATGGCGGCCACTCAAACGTTCAAAACGTAAACTCAAATTACGGCTAAACTAATCATCCGATCTCTACCAAATTTGGTGACAACATACCTTTATATAGGACGCGTCTTTCACCCAAACTTCAAGGTCATCGGCCTTGCCATTTCAGGATGGTGGCCGTGTGAATTATGCAACCATTATAATCAATAGCTTAAGACCCACCAATTCAGATTATCAAGCCTAGGGTGGTTTAAGCTATCCTGAAGGTCGTGATCCGTTATTTATTATAATTTAATATTATAATATTATTCTGTATGACTGGCTTAAAAGAGCTGAGCTGTATCTGCCACACGACAAGATGGCAGCTGTCCTCATGAGCCTGTCTTATATTTCAGTAGTTTTAGTATGTTGTATGCGATATACCCTACTGATACAATAATATAAACTTTGTATGAAATGATCTATAATGAAGATGTACTGCAGTGAAGAAATAGTTTATTTCAAGTCATTATTTGCCAACAGGTTGAATCTAATATATCAGTTAAGATCGCCATGATGTTACGGATATGTGTAGCTCTGGCCTAGCGTGTTAGCCTGTCACGCAGTTGACTGGGGATCGAATACTACTACAGTTGGCTTTTTTTTTCTTGAATTCTTTTACAAATGATGTGCACAAGCTCTTTTCACAGATACTGAATAAAATGTCATTTAGCTCAAAGGAGAGGCTAATGTATTCACTCGTTTATTAATAAAATCACAGTCCCAGCATTGCACATAAACAGAAGACATTACGAAAAGGAGAATAGAAGAATTAGATACACGTTGTTATCAACCACAGCCTTCTTAATGTCTCTGTACGGTGCTGTCCTCTTGTGGGTTATGTGGGTAGTATTGTTCCAAATATACCGCTGTGTCAATACCTGGCCTCCTAAAGTATGGCAATTTTGTAATACTGGTAGTTCGACTATTAGCCACGATCGCGCTCCGATTACCTTTAATGATAGAACGTACCAGGCACTGCCGGCAGGAAGTTAGGTCCTCATTTGAGTACGTAATTCAATTGCTTATATGAGGACGAAGCGTCCTGCTGGCAGGACCGTTCTTTTTTCCATTATATAGAGGGAAATGTAACGAATCAGCGCATGCAAGTCTGAAGTTGGTAGCTCTGACCGTTCTGTAATGGCGGCGATTATACGTAATGGTGACTGTGTTTATGTTTTTGCTACCTATTTCGATGCTCCAAACAGCGGAGATGCATGGAGTCGCTCGTTATTTGCTAGTAATTATGATATCAGTAAATGTCATGGTACTGTAGTTTAAATTACGTGTAGTTGTGCAACTGTGCAGTGGGATATTGACAAAAACACAACTAGGCTTTTTTTTATTTATTTATTCTCGAGTGATGGACGCGCCGTCGCTCATACATTTATTTAGTCTCTGTACTATAAGAAAACACGTTTATACTTTATACGTTTATATATTTTAGAGTCAATATGTTGTTAAGAGACAGTTATTGTATTAGTCAATATGAGTCATATTGAATATTTTAGAATATTTACAGACTTTTATTGTTTGCCCAGTACCAGAACTGCAATATTATTACGCTCTGATAACCCAAAGTACTGCCGGAAGGACGCGTCCTGCTGGAAGGCCAGTTCAAACATTTGCCATAAGGGTCCAAAATCCTGCTGGAAGGACGCACCGCTGTGTACAAAAGTACTTCCGGAAGGTCCTTCTAGCAGGACGAGTGACTGTACGCTCTATCATTAAACACTGCCAGTTGGATCGCCTCCCTCCTGGCTACTTTAAACTGCCTACTCGTTGAACACCCAGAGGCGTACTAGATAAATATGAATTCACTGCTAGGTCGCAGCACCAACCTACTGTGATTGGCGCGGATTTTTTAAGGGGAAGGTACCCAAAACGATAGATCCTTAAGTTTGCAGGCTGGCTTAATATAGAGATTAACGGACGTGAATGCATTACAATAAGTTAGTAGTTTTGTTATTCAATCATCATAAAGTATATAATATTGATTTTGACACTTACTGGCTAATTATCAATATAAAAGAAAACAAACACTACATGGTGGCAGAGGTGGTTTTAGGGATGAGGACAAAGAGTTATAAATATACCCATACATTTAGGAGAAAGTAGGCTATATGTTCTTTGCTGAACATCTTGTTTTTCAGATACACCAGTAATTGGGATAATTTTGTGTTGACCGACTAAGAGTTATAATATTAATTGTCTATAAAGTAACACTGAAAAATTGCTTCAAATGTATCTTTATAAGTTCGAGTATTGTGCAAACAGGTACTGCTGGTTGTAGTTGTTGAATACTTTAGGTGCTTTGCGACAACGTTGCTACATAGTCCCGTGTATTTAGAGTGCATATGGAACCTGTCTAATAACCAGTGTCATTACCTGATGACTGAAGTAGTATTTGTAAATGAGACTTCGATCTGCAAGAAGGCGGCCGTGATCTTAGGTTAGGAACCTTCCCGGCATTTTGGCTGGAGTAGAAGTGATAAACCACGGTAAATAACTTCTAGGACAGCTGAGGAGGGAATCGAACCCATCTTTTCTCAGTTTTACCTCACGAACTAGAGTGAAACCTGTTTCTACCTTCAGACCAGAAATCAATTTCTTGGCAGGCCCGGGAATGTGACCAAAGAATACAAGACATATTTGTTGTTATTAATTGATTTAGGAACATTGCGACATCATGGTCATGTAACTTCGTGTACTTGGGTGTGAAGAATATGTCCGATAACCTTTGTTATTGTGATGGTTGTGTAAGTAAGTGTATTTGTAATTCAGTTGAGGATTGGGAAGGAGATAGCCGGAACCTTACGTTAGAAACCATCCCAGCATTTGCTTGGAGTAGAAGCTAGAAACCACGGAAAACCATTTCCAAGATGGCCTAGATGGGAATCTAACCCTTCTCTTCTCAGTTTTGTCTCACGAGGCTAAGTGTACCCCGTTCGAGCCCTCAGACCAGAATTATATTTCTTGGCAGAGCCAGGTATTGAACCCGGACACCTCCACGGTGACATTCAAGAATGCTAGTCACTACGCAACGAGGCGGACACAACAAGACATAGGGGTGGATAGTTTTTTGTGTGTATTCTGCCTGAAAGCATGTCCGTGCCTCCAAAGAGGCTATCCAGATCCGGAGTTTACGTGCGGTAGGGTGACCAGGTCCTTTCCACTATTCCTTACCCTCTCCCCGTCAACAGCGTGTAATCCCCCAGAACCGGAATTCCATCCAAGTTCCAACCACGCCCAATGCTGCTTAACTGCAGGGTTCTCATGGAATCTGGTGTTTCAACATGGTCAGGCCGTTGCCAGGTGGATAGTACAACATCAAAATATCTGACAACTGTACTATTGAAACCTTTGACATTGGACGGTGTTTATGTATGTACCGGACACCTAATTCATAAGAAATCAGAAGCTACTGCAACTTTGTTGTGGGAAGCAGTTATCTGCAGGATGAAGACCATTATGGGGCAGTAGCTTACGGTGTCCCCGGTATATTAGCTGTTAGCATATCTCGCGGAAGGAAGTCCCTTTTGACAAATGTGTTGAGCCGTAGTTTGCCGTCACCGCAAAGAAAAGAATTGTAGCACGTCTCTTCGGTGGGGGCCATATTTCAGCTCCCTTTTTGATAACAACTTCCCTCCCCTCACAGGGACTTAAGGCTGTGGTGCGGAAGATTGCCAGCACGTCTTATTGGCTTCTCGACCGTCCTCCGACCAGCTGATAAATAGTGTTACGTTCAAAACACAGGTGAAGGAGACAAGGCGTTTATACATATTTAAATAACCAACTTCAGAACGTCACCAAATTCAACTTCGTATCGTGTTGGATACCAATTTTCAGTGTAGCATTAGTAATCGAAATTAATTCTTTTCAGTCGGTCAACACGATTGTACTCATTTGTAATGGGTGTTTCAATAATCCTGAAAATCAATTTACATGAGAAAAATTCACTTGGATGATCAATTTCGATGGTCAAGCGACATTCATTGGCTTATTGTAAAAACCATCACCCACGTACCACTTTCAGTATTTGGAGTCATAGATTTAACGGCCGAAGTGTAAAGGATCTGATGATTATTGCTTGATCGAAACTGGTCACCCAAGTGAATTTATTTATTAATGTCAAGTAATTCAATGAAATAAATATAGAACATAATAAAGATAGAAAATAAAAGAGTAAATGTAAAATTTAAATTAAAATAACATTAAAATTAATATTAAAAATATGAAAACTAAAAACTAAAATGAAAATGAAATTAAAAAGTAAAATAAAAAAGTAAAAATAAAAAAGAATAAAATTAAAATGAAAAAGTAAAAACAAAATCTAAATTAAAAGTAAAAGTAAAATAAAAATTAAATCAATATCAGAATCAATATAAAAATCACTATCAAGATCAAAATCAAAATCAAAATAAAATAGATTAAAATTAAATTATATTAAATTAAAACAAAATTAAAATAAAATAAATTGAATTTAAAACATACTGTATAAAATAAAACAAAAATAATTATAAAATAAAATAAGAATAAAAATAAAATAAAAATAATATAGTGTTCTTTCGTCCTGAAGCAAGGTATTCCAAATCATTTTCACGTTTGCTCATTTAGTAATTGTGATTACCAGCCTGTAGATGGTGGCACGTGTTGCGTCAGAGGTAAAAATATCCGACAACTTCCCATCCCTTTAACTTATCAATTCAGCAATTCAACATTTAACCTTTCATCGCGGTCAAAAGTGGGAAACATAAAAGAGATAAATGTTAATATTATACCATCATTTCATATTCGTATAAGAACAATCGCGTTGTCCAGCTCTCTACCTTCCTGTCCCTTATAAAATATCTGTTTCCAAAATTTATCTTGTCAATGCCGCTTCCAAGGTTTAGGGTGGGGTGAATATCGTATAGGCCGAAGAGGGATGCGGATGAATACTTTAATATTTCTCTTGGACCCTTCCTTTTGAAAATTAGCTTTGAAATTCATATTGGCACCCTGGCGTGAGTGTCGATACAGCCTCACTGAGGGAGAGAGAGAAAGAGAAGGAGCGAAAGGGGAATCCCCCAGGGAGCCAAGTTCAACCCCTCCTTCCTTGCACGCTCCAGCCATATCCTTGCGCCATGGCCCAACGTACAGCCCATTGTTTTATGTCCAGGAAATTGGAGTCAACCTCAATGTTTCCACAGGGAACCCTTAACGAGACCAATTTGAATATATTTGACATGGATTTTAAAAGACCCGTGAATTTTTATTACGCGTCATCTGTAAATATAGACCCCTCGGGGCTTTTTGGTTCGAGTAAAAGGGAAGAGAAAGCAAAGAAAAAGAAGCAAGAAGTGGTAGAGAGGAGAAGAGAAGACAAGTGATGCTGTAGGAACTCTTGAAGGGCTCTCTCTAGTATATACGGGACTAAGGGTCCTTCTCTGCCATCGCTCATCTTTATTTATCAACAGGACGGAACTTCTAGTATAGGGCTCTCATTATTTGTATCGTGAGATACACATCATAAGCTACAATACGATTGGATTGTGATAATTTTTGTTTTAAGGGGTGAAATATGATGTGGATGATAATATTTACTACTACAACTTTTTATTGCAAACTAATTACTCACTTCTAACTTATATTCTAGAGGGAAAAGGGCACAACAAGTGTGAAGATTAGAAGGAAGGAAGTGGAATCACGCTAGGCAGAAGTGAAAGGGAAGGCAGTGAAGATTCACCCCAAAGTCATTGAAGACCACCTCTTGGTTTAATGACTAGCATTCATGCTGTCACCCCAGAGGTTTGGTTACAATTCCTGATTTCGCCAAGAAATTTACTTCTAGTCTGAGGAATGGAACGGGTTCGACTCAGTCCTTTGAGAAAAAACTAAGACGAGGTGGTTCGATTCTTTTCGCAGTCATTCTGGGAGTGGTTTATCATGTTAGTCTACGTCTAATCTAGGAAAATGCCGAAATGGTTCCTATTTGGGGCCAAGGCCACTTCTTTCCCAATATTAATCTCAATTGCAGAAATACACGTTCCTAGAGATATCACAATATGCTTAGCATAGGTTATCAGACGAATTCTACTCACACCCTAATAAACGTGGCTGAATGATCACGATGCTCAAGCCCCTAAAATAAACAACAAAACCAATGGGAAGAAGAAACGAACCCAACTCAGGAAATCCTCTAGGACACTAACACCGAAGTTCATTAGTCGAGGGTGTGGATCGCTTAGTGCTATCCAGGGTTTAGTCGACTGTGTATGATGACCCACTATGCCCTGTTCCTCTAAGTCACCTCTGCTCTGATGAGCAGGAGATACCTTCACATAAAATAGAAGAGTTCTGATCCCTTGAAAAATGAGAGTAATAGGTTCAGAGATTATTAAGGGGGGGGGGGATCAGAAGAGAACAAGAGTTGAGAAGGGAGGCCGGAAATAATTATATCAGAGAGCAAGGAAGCTTGTAGTTTTACATGACAGTAATTCTCGCGATCATGAGCCACGCGACCTCTATTATTACGTGGAATTCATACTACAGAACGTGATATTTCACATTCGAAAATCTCACAGGCATTGACCGTGAACCGACACGGATCGGGCTTGGTGCGAGGCAAGCAGCTTGACCACTGCACTACCACTCCCGTAACAGAGAGAAGCCCGGCACAAGTAAGTGATTGTTGTTCATTTGAGGGGGTCGGACATCGTGGGCAATTATCCTCGTGTACTTGGGGTGTGTGTATATAAAATTTAAGAAAATAGAAAAATAAATCAATAATAATAATAATAATAATAATAATCATAATAATAATAATAATATCGTATGGCCTCGGGTGCCTGGTGCAAGCTTTGCTATTTGACACCCAGAGGGTAGCTTGCATGTCGAATTTCGTAGTCCCTTGACTATGAAAGTCAAGGAGGTTAGATGTTAGATATCTAATCTCCTTGAACACAATAGCGCTTTCTAGTAGAGAAATGAGCAACTTTACGCTGGCGGAAACTCCCGAGATTAATTTTGCCATTATGAACTCGGCCTACTGAATTCAAATGGGTTATTTGACATGCCAACATCGTATGACATGCGTATCGTATTTTTGCCGCCTTTCAAAAATCACTTACCACGGTCAGGGGCGAACCTGCAATCTTGGGGTTAGTAGACCGACACGCTATCCACTCACCCACCGTGGCAAGCTAATAAATCAATAAATACCGTAAATGAAAATATATATATATATATATATTGCTTTTAATTGTCGCATAACCTGTGTTATTGTGATAGTGATAGTTAGTGCACATACAATTAAGGTGAGCGTTGGGAAAGAAGTGGCCGTGGCTATAAAGTAGGAACCATCCCATCATTTGCCTGGAGTAGAAGTGGGAAATCACAGAAAACCACTTCCAGGATGATTGAGGTGGGAATCGAACCGGCCTCTTCTCAGTGTTGTCTCACAAGGCTGAGTGTATCCTCTTACAAGTGAAGGTGAGCAATGCCTTGTTCAACAGGAATGGCAACGTTGCTACTTTCAGATCATAACACTTTGTAGGATAGACACAAAAAGGCTTAAATGTAGGTGAAATTATTTTTTATTCGACAACACAGTACCGTAAATGGCAGTTGGCACTATTATTATTATTATTATTATTATTATTATTATTATTAGTAGTAGTAGTAGTAGTAGTAGTAGTAGTAGTCTATTGTTATTATTGTTAATAATATTAACATTATTTAATGCTCATGACATGAATAATAATTAAACATGTTCTAATCCTTCATTTATTTTACTTTGAATGCCAGAATTTCTCGCAGAACGCGCCTTACAATACGTTGAATTTCAAATTAAGGGTTGCTTAGAAGTAATATTTGATTGACAATACTGATCATCATTCAGTCATCAACCATACTCTGAAAAGGTTTCCTGAGCTCGAGTTTCTTCTCCTTCAATCACAGCATCATTTAGTTAATCATTTGTCCTCCCAGTTCCTAATATTCACTTATTTCAACAGGTCATAACAAGATTTTTAAATTCTCAAAAGAAGCTGGAATCAATCCCAATACCTTTCGGCAAGAAGGATGTTACTTTAACCATCAGACCACAGGTGTTTTGTTATTAGGATGTTGGCCATTTGCTAGATTCTGTTGATTTCCTTACAATATAAAAACACTCATTTTGAAATGAGAATTTACCTGCAGTGTTGAAACTTTTAAAATTGTCCAATAAAAGTAGTAATAAGAATGTGCTGTAAAGTATGTCTGTTCCTTTATTGCCTCTGTTACCAATAGACCATCTGTTGTTGTGCGTCCCAGGTGTTCTGGTCTGATGTATTCACCTACAACGAGCGACGCTCTCATTTAAATAAAGCCAAGCTGGACAGAGATTCTGTAATCACTTCCAAGAAGTTTAGAAGTCGCCGAGGGCATACGAGCTAGCTGGCTGTCACTACCTGGACTTGCAAAGACAACGTCAGTAATGGCACCACTTTTATAAATTGCTACAGGAATAATTAATCAAGCCCGTCGTCAGTATGTATGTGTGTGTGTGTCTGTGTGTGATCAATGTTAAGTTAGGGATGATGGTTTAAAAATGCTGGCCACTGCTTTTTTTTGTTTTGTTTCTGTGTGTGCTTGTTGGTTAACATACAGAATGCATCATTTGCTTTTTAAATTTCCGGGGGGACGAAACGCAATACTGTCGTAGCTGAAATGGATTGAAAGCTTTATATAGACCTTTTATTGTGAGCTTTTTTACATAATGAATCTCTGTTTCGTATTTCCGGGTGACATCAAGGGAGGACAGCTGCTGAGTGGAATTGCCTGATTCCTATAGAACCCCATTTCCACATTTTAAAATAATAATTGCACTGATGTAAAAAAAAAGAACAGAGAAGTGGATGCACCAGTGAGATTTTGCTTAACATTAGCTCATTCAATTTGTGTGTTGTTTAAAAAACTAGCAAACAGTGGTCCAGAATACTGAACTATTGTAGATCTGGATGATGTTGTTTAATATTGAATTGTAGTTTGTCGGCCCAATATTATTCCCGACTCTATATGATTGGGGATGAGACGCGACGCATTTCAATTTTTTTTACTGATGGAAACCCATCTTTTAGCCAACCTCATGAGAGAAATTAATGAACGAAGATGAATGAAACTGGGAAAGTAATTGGAAGGAAGCAGTCGTTACTTTTCAAAAAGATTCTGTCACCGCATATCATTACTGTTGAAAATGGGAAACCATTTCAAGAAAAGCTGACGATGGGGTTCGAAGCCGATCATCTACGGAGTCCATAGCCAAGCCCTACAGCTTTGCGTCATAACACGCGTAGCTACCGTGGTTTGTTTTACTTACTATTGAATGGTTAATGTCTTAAGGGACCCAGAAACATCCTGGATTGTCAAAATCACCACCCGTTTTAACGTTGCCTCGTGAGGCAAAGCTGAGAAGAGGCAGGTTCGATTCCCACCTCAGCCATCCTGGAAATGGTTTCCCGTGTTTTTCCCCATTTTTTCTCCAGGCGAATGCTGAGGTGTTTCCTAAATTAAGGCCACGGCTGCCTTCTTCCCAATCCTCATCTGAATTACAACTACACACACCTTTTTTAGCGTATGGATTTTAGTGCCAGGAGTGTCCGAGGACATGTTCGGTTCCCCAGAGTTTGTAGCTGCTTCTATGCGGACACCCATGTGGTGAGCTACAAGTACCGTCGCCGTCGCGTGTAGAGTTTTCTCTGGGGAAGAAAGAGTGAATGTAAGGACGAGGAATTGGAAGGTAGTGACTGTGGCCTATAGTTAAGGACCAACCCCAGCATTTGCCTGGAAGGAAGATGGTAAACAACAAAAGACCATCTTCAAGGTTACCGGTGGGGTATTTGAACCATTTCGCCTCCCGGATGTGAGCGACTGCCTGTAGCCACGCCGTAACGACCACGGCTAACTCACCTGGTACTACACACACTAATGCAGGTGGATTGTCACCTAGTTCCCAGAAATTTAATCTAGTCAAGTACCTTATAACTTGAGATGCCTATTTGCTGAAGGTCTTTTTCAATTGTGAGCAGCCAGTTCTTAAGTTCCATTATGATTATTATTACTATTATTAGTTAAAGAAGGACCAATATGTCTTAGGAACTTAAGTTAATTATATTTGAAAGTATTTATTTGTGTTCTTTTGCTGTGTTGGTGAAGCTATTCGTTATTTGTGTTATTCTAGTTTCTTATGACAGGATATTTTGTGTGTGTTGCAGGCTATTCGGTGTACTGTCCCCAGCTGTTCCTGTGAATGTTTCACTCCCGGAAAGATGAACATTCGGTACTGCGACACGTGTAGCCATAGCTGGGTCCCTCATGGTAAGTACGTACATTATTACAGTCTAAAATTTACATCCCACACAAGAGGGATTTTATGGTCATTTTAAAAATAATGTCACGCATTTCTATAATCAAATGTATTGTATATGCAATATAGCAAGTCCTACAGTATTACAAAGCTATTACAGTGGTTCAGCCTCCAGTTGACGTCTAGCTCCAAACTGTACTCTTGCATCGACTGGTCACAGAAGGAATATTCAGTGATTACTTTAGGCTGTAGTCGCATTCTCCAATTAACGAGCGTGCGCTATTACTGGTTTCCAATCTCTAATATGCCACGGTGTTCCACGACCTTAAAACTGGGACAGGCATTGACTTTGGTTTTAAAAATATTTTTCTCCTTCATTATGTTAGGATAATTTACTATCCTGGTTTTAATTTTTGTGTTGACTTATTTTCGGTCACAAACACCCAGCCCCGGGTGGGAATTGAACCTGGAATCCTTCAGACCAAAGCCTAGCTTGCTAACAAATTATCCATGAAGCTGAACATACTGATGGGCTAGTACGTTTCAAGGGTTAACCTTTCAAATAATGCAGGAAGTTCTCTGGTAGCGATAAGATACCAATAGATACGTTTTCGACTGACTTTGAATAAAATGTGCAATATCCATGGTGATTGGAAACAATTTGCATTTACATATAATTGCTTTACATTTGAATTTGACTACTTCCTTTAGGATATTCAGTGCTTTCTTTAGTATATCACTATGAATATTAGTCAGATCTCACTTCTTATTCTGCCATTTTTGGGATTTCTATAGCAATCGTTAAGTGAATGGGGTGAGTAGTTGATTGTTGATACTTCAGTGAAGACTCGCAATTTCAACATCATCTTCACCTGATTACCTCCTTCTAACTGGTCCAGATAAACCTAATTTTATGATCGTACGCATAACATTGTCCTTCTAAAAGAACTTGACATATTCAAAATACACTTAACATTTTTCTTTTTCTCAGCCTACAGCGTTCAATGAATTAGCCTTAAACAGCTTTGAAATTGATGAAAATCACTCCTGAATCTATGAAATCAGGTCTGAAGGACCTACACGATATATGCATGTCTGAGTCCAGTTGGGGCTCCTCACGGCCCTAGTTTGGGTCTCGCATTATCGGATATCATAAAATAACTTGTTGTATGTAAATATTTCATTAACATACTGTTATTCCTGGATTCATAAATATGTTAATCTCAAATATTGGGGGATATCTCCTTATATAATTATCAATACTTCACAACCGGCAGCTCTTCGACCATAGAGCGACTTTGTGAGAACATGGGTTCTGTGTCGTGAACTTACTTATTCATATACGGCATGCCCTTGTCTTGCGCACCTACTAGCAATCTTCATTTCTCTGCGGATATTCAAAGACTAATTTATGCGGAGGGGCATATATTTGCGTGAGAATGAGTCATAAGAAAAGCGTTTAACCATTTATTATGGTGCAATACCAGATTCATTTGATGTGTGCAATTTTATTTATTTATTTATTGTTAATGGTAATTGCGCCCAAATGGGCAGTTAAGTAGTGATACAGATTTCTGTATAACGTTTCAGTGACGTTGTTCTCTTTACACAAACTTCAAAATGATATGTTTCACACTTCTGACCACATAGTTCACATACAAAATCTTCGTTGGGGTGATGCCATCTATTCTCTGCGCATCTATCTCCATTCTTCTCCTAGATCCTACCTCTAATAATTTTTCTATACTTGCTGTGATTGATAATAATAGTTTTCATCTTAAGTCCGCTATAAAAAATGTCTCCCTAGCTCGCTCAAATACCAGTCTATTGAGCGTGTATTTTAAGACTGAGAGATGGTTTCTCAGTTTAGGGGCTGCGACAACGCGGTCATGTAGCCCAGGACTGAGAGAACATTGTTCTATATCTACTAGCTGTTTTTCAGTATATATCAAACAGAAATGTACTGTATTTAACCGAGTATCGATAAAGTAAGAAAGACTGCATGAGTGCAAGAAATATTGCATGCATGTGTTGGGTTGGGCTTCATAACCATGATGTCCCTAACCCAACGACAAAGCAACAACAGCAAATATAAAGGTTGCCATGCGAGAGTGTGAGCGCTCGCCTGAGAACAAGAAAGAAAAGTTGCCATCAAAACTCGGTCCAATTGGTAGGTGTGATGTTACGCAACTTTCTTACATACTTTGCGCAGTGGGTTGCAGTATCCTAATAACTACTTTGATTTGCAAAACTAACTATTGAAAGAGCCATTAATAAAGTATCGGTCTATTAATACGATTTAAACTGTGTTTGTGAAACAATAGATACAAACCAAGCTAGTTCTCCTAAATATCCTACCAACAACTACAGGCATTCTGAATGTTATAAATAAAACTGTGAGTTTGTAAGATATTTTAAGGACCTCAACTCTACTGCCGATCAGAAAGCTTACGGACGCTAATATTTTGGCACCGAGGAAAGAACTGTTGGGCCTGTAAAATGTACTTTCTTCTTCAAACACCAGAATGAAGCTCATGAGAACTCCCTCACCACCAAACCGCGGGGATTGCGTGGCTGCAGCTCAGGACAAGAGATGGAAATATTTCCCACTCAACCAACGACGATGTTGCACGCTACGAAACGAAGAAGGAGGTGATGCAGGGAGGGATTCTGTCTGCTCCAGATAGAGTTCGTAAAAAGGAGAAGAGAATCGGTGATGTAAATTTATTCATGGGGTATATAAAGAAGATCCTAACCTGTAAAGTTCAAAAGTATCTCAATAACTCATGGCAACGTGGCAGTTCATTATTGGAACTGACCTACTTGTTGGGCAAACACAACATCGAGATGATGAATGGAATCTTTACATTTCCAAAAACTCCAATAGGTAGCAGCACATTGAAAATTTCTTCAGGAAAACATTGCTCCTTAATTTACTATCATTAAAGATGAGGAAAATGAAAACTAAATTAATTCTTGAAATATTGGCTTTCACGTATAAGTAATTAAATAGCAAATTGTCTGGGTTTTAGCAGTGTCTGTTGAGGGGTTTCGCCTGGATGTACCAAGTTTGGTTCATCATCAGGCGTTTAGGGCGTCTCAAAGAGCCGCTGCAGCAGTTAAAAGAGGGACATAAAATAATTAACATTATTATTATACTGTATTACCAACATCCCATCTTTTTGTGCCTCCATAGGGAGGAGATTATGTGAGGAGAGATCTTAGTTTCCCCAAAATTGCTTCATATATTGGAAGTAGTGCATAGTTCTCTAGCCCAGAGGCGGCTCCAAGAGCGTAGTTGGTAGCATGCTGAGATTCTATGCCCAAGGTCGCGGGTTCAAACCCGGCCAAAGTCGTTGGATTTTTAAAGAGCGTTAAAAATCCCTCAGTATTCCTTCCTTCGGGGGGTAAGTAAAGCAGGCGGGCCCAGGTCATAGATTTATGGCAGGTAAAGGAACATTCCACTAACGAAACTTGTGTGAAGCAAAATGTGTAGGTTTAGTTTGATTAATGCTCTAAAGTTCCAACGTTCGTCACCAGGCGCTGGTTGCGACGGCATCTAGTAGTAGCCAAGTTCACAGCTAGGTGTCGTGGACGTTAGCATTTGGTAGCGAATGTAGGAACTACTTGAAATTATCGTCTGGATCCTTACTTGAATTAAAAACAGATAACACACACTAATACAGTCATCACAATTAACACCTATAATCAGACAGTTTCTACACACACCCAAACTACACGGGGATACATGACCGCGTTGTCGCTGCCCCTAAACTAAGGAACCAACCAATCTCTATCCCAGGACGATCTCGTCATTTTGCAACAATCGCTTTCAAAGTCTTCCATTCAATATCTTGATCGTTATTGGGCAAAACGGAACCAAGGGGGTGGGAAGAGTGAAATATCACTATAACTTTCCTAGTACCGTGTTTGAAAACTTGACAATGTTGGTACTATTCTTTGGATAAGTGCCAAAAACGTATCTTACTAATGTTTATTGACAGCACCAACCATTGACCAAAGGGGTAGGAAAAGTGGAGTTTTGAGAGGAAAATAATCATACCTCCCTTAATAGGCACAATGTAAAAACCACTTGAAATGGTCAATAGTTATCTAAATATTACCTTAAACGTTTGACTGACAGTCATTTTGATATGACCAACCTTACGCCATGGGATGAGCATAATTGTTTCCGGAATTATAAGAAGATTGAGCTTCTCGTGTGTTGAACATGTGGAAGTTTTGTACAGGGAGGCCACAAAGTCCCGTTACCCCTATGTTGTTGTTGTTGTTTGAGTCTTCAGTCTTTTGACTGGTTTGATGCAGCTCTCCATGCCTCCCTGTCCTGAGCTAATCATTTCATCTCTACATAGCTACCACACCCTACATCCGAGGCAATCTGCTTAACATATTCTAACCTTGGTCTACCCCTACAGTTCTTGTCCTCAACCCTTCCTTCCATAACTAAGCTTGCTATTCCTGGGTGTCTTAGTATGTGTCCTACTAACCTATCTCTTCTCTTCATTAGCAGTCGCCAGAAACATCTCTTCTCTCCCACTCGTCTTAATACCTCTTCGTTTGTAAACCTATCTACCCATCTGATCTTCATCATTCTCCTGTAACACCACATTTCAAATGTTTCAATTCTCCTCTTTTCTGCTGCACCAATAGTCCAACTTTCACTTCCATAGAGCGCCACGCTCCAGACAAAGGCTTTCAAAAATGACTTCCTAATACCTAAATCTATATTCGATGTCAACAGATTCCTTTTTTGTAGAAAGGCTTTCCTTGCCTGAGCCAACCTACTTTTTATATCCTCTTTGCTTCGTCCATCACTGGTTATTCTGCTTCCTAAGTAACAGAAGTCTCCTACTTCCTTCAGCTTTTCACCTGCCAATTTGATCTCCATAGAGGTTTCTGATTTATTTCGGCTGCATTACAGTATTTTTGTTTTACATTTATTAATTTTCAACATGAATTCTTTCCGTAAGACCCCTATGTAAATCATACTAAATGTTCTTTGTGTAGCTGTATATCTGATATGTCTACACTATTGAACAGCGTGTTATAACAAGTTGTTGGGTGCATGCCAGAGCTCACACAGGAATGACTATTGAAGAGGCCCATTCTTACTTAAGACAGCGTATTCGACAGGATCCTCCTCCGAAACAAACGTGATCCAGATTGTTCTGCATGATCCACAGGGATGTCGAGGCGATCTCTTCACGCACTTATCGAAAAGTCTGCATGTTTCGTCTTTCTGGAAAGTTCGTCAGTTTGTTTCCGATCATTTCCAACAACTGTGGAAAAGAGTTACGACTTAGTAATGGCCAAAATCAGAACGGATCACTTCAATAGTTTTTAGCCTACTTTTCACATTTTGCAAAAATGAGGAAAAAGTAGACTTATGAGATCGGGCAAATGTGTGTGTGTGTGTGTCTGTCTGTCTGTCTGTCTGTCGGTCTGTCCTTCTGTCTGTCTGTCTGGCTGCGTGTGTGTCCCCCCCCCCCCCTATCAACTCCTAAACGGCTGCAGCAATCGAAACAAACTTTGGTAGGAGTAAAGATCTATACCTGAATATCTCACGGCCATATTTGAAAATGATGTCAGTGCTACCAACTGCTGAAAAATCGCAATTGAAATTTGAGCTCCATGTTGGATATCTTGGAAGGAATGAATGGGAGCTATTTCAAAATTGGCACACTTATAGATAATAATATTGCAGTTTAATTTCCAGGAGGCCATACATGTCAGTGTTGCCAAAATGATTATAAGCCTGCTGATAGGTCCAAATTTTAAATGCATATAACTTCTACACTATCAATTGGATTTCAACCAAATTTCGTATGTGGTATGTGTACATAAACAGATATGACTGAGCGTATTCTTAAGAGCCACCAGGGCAGCCAACTGTTAATAAATGCTCTCAATGTATTTTATCCAAATACCATTATATCAGAAAATATGCAAGCCGACAGCTTTAAACTATGCACACGTATAGTACCTGGCATTCTAGATTAATTTGGAGTATGTTATATACGTCAGTGCTACCAACATGATTCTAAGCCTGCTGACAGGTCCAACATTAAATACATGTAACTTCCATACTATCATTTGGATTTCAACCAAATTTCGTATGCGCTATGTGTACCATAACAGATATGACTATGCGTATTCTAAGGAACAACCAGGGCTGCCAACTGTTAATATGTGCTGTCCCTATTTTTGTTACCCTAATATCAATATATCAGAAAGTATGCAAGCCAATAGCTCTAAACTTTGCACACGTATAGTACCTGGCATTCTAGACGAATTTGGAGTAACTAATATACGTCAGTGCTGCCAACATGATTCTAAGCCTGCTGATAGGTCCAATTTTAAAATGGATGTAACTTCTATACCAACTAATGGATTTCATTCAAAATTGGCACAACAATAGATCATATTATTTCAGATTATTTCTGACCAATACATGCATGACATTGTTGCCAACATGATTTTACGCGCGCTGTTAGATCCATTGTTTAACTGCATGTAACGTCCATGCTATTCATTGGACTTCAACCAAATTTTGTATTTTGTACCTTAAGAGATGGAACTAAGAATATATTCAGTCATCAGGGCTGCCAACTGTAGTGCTCTATTAGGATACATTATGCCAGGTATACAGTATTTCGAACTAATTGGAAATTTCGATATTAGCAACTTAATTTCGTCATTATTCTACATAGGTTCATATTCTGTAGAATAATCATTGGCATGAAAAGTAGGCTGTATAGTTCTTCACGGAACTTCTTGTTTCGATGTGAGTTCTGTCGTGTACCCACCAACTCATTATAATACGTTGTTCAACAGTAGAGGCAGACTATCAGCCATTGTTTACTGCATACTGTCTGAAACAGATGCACAAAGTCACGTTTAGTATAATTTGCACAGGGGTAACGGGACTTTGTGACCACCCTGTAGGTATACAACAATATTATTGGTAAATTCGAATTTGTTTTCTTTGTCTGGTGAAATCTACCTCCGCCTTTTAGCATGCTGGGAGGGTTTTATAACTTAAGATATTTTTATTTTTTAATCTTTTTAGAGCAAATGACAATGTTTTTAACTTACATATGCTGTCAAGTAATTTTATTTGTATAATAGTTTTATGTGTTAGAGATTGCCACAGTGTAGCTGTGTAGACCTAAACATGTAAGCTCCTACCATTAATTTAAGAAAACAATTAATGGTTATTGTTATTGTTATTATTATTATTATTATTAGCGTACGATGTTACAATTGACAATCGGGTCACAAAATATATAAATAATCCCCGCCCAATCTAATTGGGTACTCTCGTGTTACCGACTAAAAAGTGATTCTAATAATGGTACATCTAAGCAAAATCTTGCAACAGGTGTGCAGTATACTATCTAAAACATTTTCATCCTAGAAATTAAACGAATATTGCGGCGTAGATACGGCAATATGGGTTAGTGAATTTAAATATGTTTTCTTTGAAGAAAATAAAAAACAATCAGCTATTTTTCCAAGCGGTCATAAATTCATTTGGACAGACACGACACTGAGCCAGTTTGGTGAAGTCATTTACATATATTCTACTGTTGATGTGCCTGTTTTATTGACTCGGGTTGTCTTGAGTGGGATTCCACCTGAACACCATGCAATACTGGCGGAACAACCAGTGACAAAGACACTCCCTGGCAGTAGTGGTTTTATTACCTCCACTCCTCATTTTACTCATGTTAAACATACCTGGAGTGTTCGTCTGATTTCACAGGTCTACAGTGATACTGTATTGCTGTTTTTGATTTTAAAGTTATATTCTGGTAATTTTCATGTTAGTTGTTGCCACACTTTGGGAAGTTAACCATAAATACCAACTAATTAAAGTTAAAACTTGAACTTTTATATATTAACTGATTAAAGTTCAATCAAGCAAATATTTTTTTTTAATCAAAAGTAAAAAACAACGGCAATATATTTAAAATCTTAAGAACATTAGTGACAACTATTTCTGATAAAATCAAGTTAATGATACTCGTGGAGATCGAACCCTTATGTAGCCTATTTGAGTCCACTAAGGAGCGAGTTCTTCTTGGAGCTCTCTTTCGATTCCAATAACTCTTGAACTCGGCTATTTTTTCTTTCTCTCCTGAAAGTAGCAATAAGTAAAAAATTTATAAGTTTTGAGAGTCGTGAATAAGTTAAATATTTATAAATTATGAAAGTAGCAAATGTCAATGTTTATAAGTTTTGAAACTAGTGAATCATTTAAAAGTGTATAAGTACTAAATGTAGCGATAAATTAAAAGTTCATAACTTTTGAAACTAGCGAATCATTTAAATGTTCATAAGTAGTCTACTGATTGTAGCAAATAAATTAAAAGTTCATACGTTTTGAAACTAGGGAATAAGTTAAAATATTATAAGTTTTGAAAGTAGAGATTAAGTTAAAAGATTATTCGTTTTGAAAATAGCGATTGGGTTAAAAGATTATTTGTTTTGAAAATTGCTGTTGGGTTAAAAGATTATAAGTTTTGAAAGTAGCGATTAAATTAAAAGATTATACGTTTTGAAAGTAGCGGTTAATTTAAGAGATATACGTTTTAAAAGTAGCGATTAAGTTGAAAGAATATACGTTTTGAAAGTAGCTATTATGTTAAAAGATTATACGTTTTGAAACTAGGGAATAAGTTAAAAGCTTATACGTTTTGAGAGTAGCGAATAAGTTAAAAGATTATACGTTTTGAAAGTAGCGATTAAGTTAAACGATTATGCGTTTTGAAAGTAGTGAATAACTTAAAAGTTTATAAGTTCTGAAAGTAGCTGATAAGATGGATGTTTATAAGTTTTGAATGGACCGAAGAAGAAACGAACCATGAAGGATCGTATCATAACATCGCTACATTTCTACCCCAGCTGTTTTAAATAACTGGTTGACTTATAATCAAATTTTATGTGAAACCAAATCTCTTCAAATTTCAACTATTAATTCTGATTAAACTGTCGCAGTCCATCAAGACACAATGTCGGAAGAACGTTTTTCACGTAAGAGTGACGGTTGACAGAAGGATGATAGTCGATCAATGATCGTCTCTTAATTGGGCAGCTGTGCAGTCACGGGCCATTGATTCTGAAAGGCAATTAACTAAGCTGAGCTGTATAATTTTGATGGCAGGTGACATGGAAACTTCCAAGTGTTGTTCTAAATATTGCCCGCATAACGGTTAGCACCAGAAGAAATAATTCAATAACGTAAAATTAGATCTTCCCTAATGAAGTAATTAAGCTTATAATGGTGGATATGGTGTCTGCGTTAATTAAAACGTATACATGGTGTCATAATTGAGTGAGTTCTCAGTTGCGATCTACAGTACTTTGCTAAAAAAAAAAAAAAAAAAAAGGAACCTAGTGTAGCCACGAAACTCACTCTACCATCGCTCAATATTTAGAGCGGCCTTGCTGTATGTAAAGCTGGGTAAATTCTGGATATCAGATACATAAGCTAGAGGTAAAAGATTTGAGGGTAGCAAGAATGATTGCTGGGATATACCAGGTGAATCAGCTGCCCCTAATAATATTGTTTTATGCAGCCCAACTAACAAGTGTTGACTGGAAGGTCAAACTTTCTCTGCTTGCATCCCGTATGGTATTAATCTACTGCAAGCATATCCTCCAAACGATACTGAACACTATTAATTTTCCCTCGATGTGACACTTGCAGGATATGCTTGCAGTGCTTTAGTAGCATACGGGATAAAAGCTGAGAAATAAGGACTTTCCTGATAACACCGCTAGTTAGGCTGCATGAAACAATATACCATATTTTTGGGAAGCCTTCATAGGGAGGTTATGGCTGCTTGAGCTTTTAGTTCTCGCAGTAAAGTGGCGCAGGTACGCTTTATATAAAGGGAGATAGCGCGCAGTTCGCTACACCAGTGGTGGTCCTGGCGGGACACCAAGAGCCCACTGGTGAACCAGCTTGGTGTCCTAGGCGAAACCCCTCACAAGACACGGCACAAACCTAAAAAATATGCTGAATATTATTAGTGGCAGCTGATTCACCTATTATAGATGGGAGCAATGGCAGGAAGATCCTCGTAATGAAGAGATAAAGGCTAAGTTAGAAATGAACACGCTAGATGAAGCTTAAAAAATGAGCCAACTCAGATGGTGGGTTCATGCAATGAGAATGGGAGAGAAGAGATTACCTAAGAGGTTAATGTATTAGGCTGTAGAAGAGAAGAGAAGCAGAGATGGACCTCGGATTCGATGGTTAGATTAAGTTATGAATGAATTCAAAGTGAGAGGTGTAGGAGCAGTGGAGGCCGCATTGCTAACTGCTAATAGGGGATTGTGGAAATGACTTTTTCGTAAACAGAGGCTTGTAGACTAGACTGGACCCAGAAAGGCAAAACATTCTCAAATGAAAATGTATATACAGCGTGGTCCACCCGCCCCTTATTTTTTTGGAGGAAGGCAACCCAACTAACGCGTATATCACAGTCATCCTAAAAACATTAGTACCTGCTCTTTTACGTCCATTGACAACTTTACCGTTGAGTACATCCTCGGGAATATAGTAGAAATCAATAGTGGCAGTGTTCTTTCAATGACCTTAAATATAATGCATGATTGAAACGATCAGAGCTCCGAATAACACCTTCTTACGTTTGGACAGGAAGTGTCTACGAATAGATTCAATACGTGCCAGCAATCCAGCATGGTTCTAGGTAGCTATGGTGGCTAAATCAAGGATTGCTAGAGTAGCGTCAACGAAGTCGCATTGTAGTAGGTTCGAACCTTGAACTAGTACATTTTTAAATTATTATTATTTTTGCTTAATGTCGTTTATTGTGGATGTATTATGGACGCATATCTATCTGTTCCAACCAGTGATTTTTTATTTGATCCTCAAAAGGACCGTACTTATCCGATGGTACGCAGCCAGATTGGACGACGACATAATGATCTGCAGAACGAAAGCAAGGTATCCTGTATATTCAAGGAAGCAAATGTTCGAAATTTTGACCACCTTTGTTTAAAGGAAAACTCCGACTCACTCAGATGACCCACATAACAAATAGAATTGTTATGTGGGTAGGCTCACGAATAAATACATCAGACCGAAACTATAATTTCTTTCAACGGCGTCTGTGCGAAAAGCGCTTGCTATACACTTACAGTAATAGTTAGTTAGTGAGGTTTTAAGGGGCGGAACTACGAGATCATCTGCCCCAATCATACAGTAAATACAGATAAATATAACATTATTGGTTTTACGTCCCTTTTAACTGCTCTGGCTTTTAGATACGCCGGGGTGCCGGAATTTTGCTCCGAAGGGGATCTTCAACGTGCCAGTAAATTTACTGACACGGCTCCCTCGATTTTGCGCACCCTCAAATGCCAGGTGACTGCGCCAGGATACGAATCTGCAACCTTGGGCACAGCAAGCGAGAACGTTACCGCTGAGCCTCGCAGCAAGGCAGTAATTACAGAACGTGTCATATTATTATAAATATTGAACTATTAAAATTCTAATTATCACGAATAGAGTCGCCTCCGTTGAGTAGTATTCAGCGTGATTAGCTGCCCCCCCCCCTCCCCGGACGTCCTGGGTTCGATTTCCAGCTCTGCCATGACATTTGAAAAGTGGTATGAGGACTGGGACGGGGTCTACTCAGCCTCGGGTGGTCCAAATGAGTAGAGGGGGTTCGATTCCCACCTCAGCCATCCTCAAAGTGGTTTTCCGTGGTTTCCCACTTCGTCTTCGGGCAAATGCCGGGTTAGTACCTACTGTCAGGCCACAGCCGCCTCCTTCCCTCTTCCTAGCCTATCCATCCCAATATTCCATCCCTTCCCATCCCTCATGAGGCCCCTGTTCGCTTTGCAGGAGAGGCCGCTTGGGCGAAATGCTGATCACACCTCCCCAGTCGTATCCATCCTAACCAGATGTTCCAAGCTCCAGGACACTGCCCATAGAGGCGGTAGTGGTGAGTTCCATCGCTGAGTCCATGGGAACCACCAACCTAGAAGGTAAATTGACTAAATAATAAAATAAAAATATCTGCCGTTGGATAGTCTTGAACCCGGGATCTTCGAAGGAGCGAGCGGGCCCAATAACACTTGCACACATTACCAACACACTCTGGAAGTTTTTGTTGCGGTTCTTATTAACGCGTATGGTAAAATATTCAATTATTACAGCTAGATCTTAAATATTGATTGGAATGCATTCATTCAGTACCTGGCATGTTTTCTAATTTACTTAAAGCAAGTGTCACGACCACTTTGCGTTAATAAGGCAAAAAACTGCAAATAATGCCCTCAAACGACAGCCCTTCGGTTTTATTTCACACAACTTAGCGTACAAAATGCTAGCGTGTAATACACTTCGGTCGTACAAGCAGGTGTACTGACGAATAGAACAGAATCATACAGGATTTTGTACCAGCGATCACAGCAGCTTCCTTGGCAGCGAGTGTCGTGTGATACGGGCCTAAAGATATGCTAAGACTTTTTGTTAAAATTTAATAACAAAACAAGATGTTCGGTAAAGAACGTATAGCCTACTTTCTCCTAAATGCATGGGTATTGTTATAACTCTTTGTCCTTTTCAAGGAGTATAATTGAATGTTGGTTGTAGTAGCTTCTTGAAATACAACGAGCTATAGCCTACGGATATTATAAATAAATATGATGTGCCCTTTGCCAGTGCTACCTCTGTACAAAATTTCATTCAATTAGGATTCACCGTGTTTGAATTGATAAGGGGAATCGATTTGCACACATACATGGCTGCTATCTGCAAACTATTGGGCTGATGACCTTGTAGTTCAGTCAAAAGATGCTTCCCACAAAAATGTATGTTGTTGAAAAATTTGGTAGAGATCAAATGATTAGGTTGGTCGTAATTTGATTTAAGCTTTAGACATTTGGGTGGCCGCTATTCCGTTTCCGTCAAGATGGCGGCGATATAAAACATGACACTGAGGTGGCCTTTGCTAGTGCTACCTCTGTACGAAACTTCGTTCCATTTGGTTTCACCGTGTTTGAAAAGATAGGGGGAATCAATTTGCACACATACATGGCCGCTATCCGCACATTTTTGGCCTGATGACCTTGTAGTGTGGTCAAAAGACGCTCGCCAAAAGACGCTTGTAAAATTTGGTAGAGATCAGATTATTAGGTTGGTCGTAATTTGACTCAAGCTTTTAACATTAGGATGGCCGCCATTACGTTTTCGTCAAGATGGCGGTGATATAAAATATGACACCGGAGTGCCCTTTGCTAGTGCTAACTCTGTACCAAATTTCGTTCAAATCGGTTCACTGTGTTTGATTTGATAGGGGGAATCAATTTTCACACATACATGGCCGCCATCTGCAAACTAATGGGCTGATGACCTTGCAGTTCAGTCATCGACGGTCGCCATACAAGTATATGTTGTTGCAAAATTTGGTAGAGATCGGATGATTAAGTTAGTCGTAATTTGATTTAAGATTTTAACATTTGGGAGGCCGCCATTACGTTTTCGTCAAGATGGCGGCGATATAAAACATGACACTGAGGTGTCCTTTGCTAGTGCTACCTCTGTACCAAATATCGTTCAATACGGTTTCACCGTGTTTGAATTGATAGGGGGAATCTATTTGCACACATACATGGCCGCCATCTGCAAACTATTAGGCTGATTACCTTGTAGTTTAGTCAAAAGACGCTCGCCATATAAATATATGTTGTTGCAAAATTTGGTAGAGATCGGATGATTAGGTTATTCGTAATTTGATTTAAGCTTTGAACATTTGGGTGGCCGCCATTACGTTTCAGTCCAGATGGCGGCGATATAAAACATGACACTGAGGTGCCCTTTGCTAGTTCTACCTCTGTACCAAATTTCGTTCAATTCGGTTTCACCGTGTTCGAATTGATTAGGGGGGGGGGCAGGCATTCAAAGTACACACAGTCACACACACACAGACTGACACACAATTTTTTGCCCTGCGTAGATCTCATAAGTCTACTTTCATTTTTTGCAAAAATCGAAAGTATGCTAATAATACCATGGGAATTTCTAAGGATTACTTATACTTCGATGCAAGCACTGGCGATCAGAATGTCCTTCGATATGTTGTTATGTTTCATTTGAGGGGCTAGAACATCGCGGTCATTTATCCCCGTTTACTTGGGTGTGTATGTGTAGAATTTGTCTGATAACCTGAGTTATTTCGGGCTTGTAATGATGTGTGTATTTGCAATTAAGGATTGGGAAGGAGGCGGCCGTGGCCTTAAGATAGAATCTGTCCTGGAATTTAGCCGGAGTAGAAGTGGGAAACCACGGAAAACCATTTCCAGGGTGGCTGAGATGGGAATCGAGCCCACTTCTTCTCATATTTGCTTCACGAGGCTACGTGTACCCAATTTCAGCCCTCAGACAAGTATTACATTTCTTGGCAGAGCTGGGAATCGAACCCAGACCTCCGGAGCAACACTTCGATATGTTATGTTAATATTCATGCCAGTGTTTTAATTTTCTGCCATTACAGGTCACGTGGCATAACGTACCAATTCGATCGTATTCTCTTTATAAATCAGCAAAATGCAATGTACTCTTCACAAAAATACGTCGTAAGGCAATAAACGTGGCAATGTAGTTACATCCCGACTAAAATGGAATGTGGGCTTTCGTTTAAAAAAGTATGCCTACTACTGGATTCGAAGCAGCATTCCACACGGTCGCGCTCACCACGTACGGCCAGGCTTTAAACCTCTCCGCCACCAACACATGATAGATACCGCACGCTAAACGTGCACTTGTACTGTGGCCGTCCCACCTCAATCGTTTAAGTCCATCTCAAAGTCTTCAATCACGGTTTATGGTGTTGATTTAACTTTCTACTATTACAGATCACGTGGCGTAAGCTATTAATTCGATCGTATTGCGTGTATGTGTGTTATTTCGAGGAGCAGTAAGTCATATGTTAGTAGAATGGGCCATAGTATTTGGCGGGGAAAAGTTTAAGGTCGTTTTTTCTTTGCTAGACCCATGACACAATTACATTGCTGTCACACAGTCAGAGCGCAAAGCAATATCGACCATCGGGAGAAATGCGATGTTAGTTGGGTTTCATAAAACTAAATAATAAGGGGCGGGTGGACCACACTGTATATAAATTATGTTCATGCAAAATTTAAGTTAAATCGGTTGAGTAGTTCTCGCTTGAAAGAGTAACAGACAGTGACCATTAGACTGTTATACAGTAGTAAGGATTACATAGTTCACTGACCTCGACCCTGAGGTTCTTACACCTTTTCTCCCCTTTCTTCTTATAATCCCATTCCTTTTACGAGCATCTCCGCGACGCGGACGCGATGAACTTGTCTCGCGAGGGGTAGCCCGACAACGGAACGATTGGTCTCGCCACAGGAGGCATTCGCTTGGATTTACTCCCGTCTGAGGAGCATTTTAACGACAGATTGCTGCCTTTTATCAAACAGCAAAGCCTGTCAGCTAGTCAATAAGCCAGTCAGTGTGCAATGTTTGCACGCGGTGTCTTTATATTTCTTACCTTTTCTTACGGTTTCTGTATTCGAATGACTAAAGCGTTTCGGTGAAGTTGATCAATGTATTCACAACACATTACAAGCACAAAACACAGATCGAAATCAAGGTTCGTCACGATGTATCTATACAAATGGAGGTTTGACTTCACGACGATGTATCACGCCGACTCATCATTGCATGGTTCAGGTAGTATATTCTTCTTATGCATCCATTAATGGATGTTAGCGGTCACGTGTTGCATTTCGTCCGATTAGTAACTATAAGTAGTAAAAGGTCAGTAATATGTAGACCTGTCCATTGCTTTATATTATGTAGCCATGTTGATCTTCTACGACCTCTTCTTTTGCAATCAACGTATTCTTCTCTCTCACCGTGGAGGCTGGGGTTCGATTCCCGACTCTGCCAAAAATAAATCTGGTTTGAGGGCTGGAACGGGGTACACTCACTCTCGTGAGGCAAAACAGACAAGAGATAGGTTTGATTTCCACCTCAGCTATCCTGGACGTGTTTTTCCATGGCGTCCCACTTCTACACCAGGCAAATGCCGTGATGGTGTCTATCGTAAGGCCATGGACTCTTCCTACCCAAATCCTACCACAATACAGGTTAGGCTAAGACAATTACACGATTACCAAAACTTCCAGATCAATGTTGATATTACCTTATGCAGAATAACAGCTGTTATTGGTGAGCTATCCCTATTAAACCAAAAGTGTAGCTATAAACAGCGTAGCGCTGGACCCAGTGTGTGGCCCTGGGGCGCTCTCAAAGGCGCCGCAGTGCGTGCAGTCGGCTGTCACCACGCGTCACGCACTCCCACGCACTCGCCAGCTAATGCCATTATCCCTCTCTTCAATACACTGTTGTTGTTATTGTTTGGCCTTGCATGCCCGATAAATGGAAATGTAATTGTCCTAGGGGGTTGTAACGACCCTATGCAACACTGTACCACGCGCACACAGCTACCAGCAGTTGAATTTCCGTAAACCACGAGAACTTACCTCAAACATAATATTTTTGTAAGTACAATATTCAACACAGAAAAATAGAAGAAATGAAAACTAAACTATGAATTACGGTTTTCAACGTCTGATAGTATAAATTGAACACCAATAGGAATGTAATCAATTTAATACACCTTAGTCATTAAAATTTAATTATTAATACCGTACCAGTTTCAGGCTTGTTATGGCCTTTTTCAGCAATTGTTTTTTAAAAGGAAAGAAAACTGTTTTAATCACGAGCAAAGTCTTGAAATAAAATTTTACTTGTTTTTTTTTTCTATGAGTGAAATATTATTTCAGAACTTTGCTTGTATTTATTAATCTCATGTTTTTCTTTTCAGGATTAGGAATAATCCACCACAATTGGGTACAACCGTGTTGACCGACTGAATAACACCAAATTTCGATCAATTTTATTGACTAAGGTATTATAAATGTATTAAATGCCCATTGGTATTTCATTTAGATTAAACATCAACAAGGAAGCTCTAGGGCTGCAGATCTTGGGGCGACGCGTGGTGAGCTCATCGGGTACCCTCGGCCGTTAATCTTGGTTATCGTGACCGGGGCACTGCCTCACTGCCAGACAGCTACCCAACTGTCCTCACGAGGCTGAGTGAACCCCGTTCCATCCCTCACGTCAGTGTCTAAAATCACTGAGCCGGGAATCGATCCCGGGGCAGGCGCGCTACCCCTACACCACGGGATCCAATTATTGTAGGAAGGGTGCAAATTAAGACACTTCACGAGCTACAGTGTAGTTTCTTTCTATTTATTTAGGGGCTTTGCAACATCGTGGTCATGTAGTACGGTGTAGTTGGGGGCGTTTGCGTGTGAAATTTATCTGATAACCTGTGTTATTGTGATGGCTGTATTAATGTTGGTGTTTATAATTCGGGTGAAAATTGGGAAATAGGTGGCCGTGGCCTTAAGTTAGGAACCATCCCGGCATTTGCCTGGAGTAGAAGTGGGAAGCCACGGAATTCCACTTGTAGAATGGCTGAGGTGAAAATCGAAACCTACTCTTCCCAAAAAAGATGGTATATTGACTTTCACGGCCTGTGAATTAAACCTCAGCAATTTTTCTAGGTTTGTGCCTTGTCGTGTGTGGGGTTTCGCCTAGGAACACCAAGCTGGCTCACCAGCGGGTTCTTGGTATCCGCGCCCGGACCCCCACAGGAGTAGCGAACTTTGCCTACCTCCCTCTTTATGAAGCGCACCTGTGCCTCTTAACTGCGAGAGCAAAAGGCTGCAGCAGCCTCAACCTCCGGGTGCCGACACCAATAGCCCACTGATGAGCCAGCTTGGTGTTCCTAGGTAAAACCCCACACAAGACACGGCACAAACCTAGAAATTTGCTGACTTCTCTATCCAGTTTTGCTGCACAAGGCTGAGTGATCTGCATCTAATTGCAGTCCTCAGATCAGAATTACATTTTTTGGCAGAGCCGGGAATTGAACGCGGACTTCAAGAGAAGCAGGCAAGAATGCTGGCTACTCTGCCACGAGGAGGTCAAAAAATAATTTAACTACTGTACTGTGGTCTACTGCCTGGCGATTTTCAGAAAAATGAAGTCGGCAACACTAAGCCTACTTGAAGCACGGTTGTGGATCGTTGATGGTCTGGATTGAAAACACTGCAAGAGACTTGTGTTCACGTCCTGATTGCGGTCTCAATTATCGTTTCTACTCTTATTTTCGTGTTGAAAGCCATTTTTCTATGTTTCCTTAATAATGGAAATTTAATGTTTTTCAGTCGGTCAACACGATTGTACCAAATTGTAATGGATGTTCTCTTATCCTAAAAACAAGAAGTTCCGTGAAGAACTATACAGCCTACTTTTCATGCCCATGATTATTCTACAGTATATGAACTTATCAACAATAATGACGAAATTAAATTGGTAATATCGAAATATCTAATTAGTTCAAAATATACCTGGTATAATGTAGCCTCATAGAGCACTACAGTTGGCAGCCCTGGTGACTGAATATATTCTTAGTTCCATCTCTTCAGGTACAGAATACAAAATTTGGTTGAAGTCCAATGGACGTTACATGCAGTTAGACACTGGATCTATCAGCACGCGTAAAAGCATGTTGCCAACAATACCATGCGTGTGCTGGTTAGAAATAATCTGAAATATTATGATATCTTGTTGTGCCAATTTTGGATGAAATCCGTTTGTTAGTATAGAAGTTACATGTATTTTAAAATTGGACATATCAGCAGGCATAGAATCATGTTGGCAGCACTGCCTTATATTAATTACTTCAAATTAATCTAGAATGTCAGGTGCTATACGTGTGCAAAGTATACAGCTGTTGGCTTGCATACTTTCTGATATATTGATATTAGGGTAAAAAAACATAGACAGCATTTATTAACAGTTGGCAGCCCTGATTGCTCTCTTAACAATACTTATAGTCATATCTGTTATGATACACATAGCACATACGAAATTTGGTTGAAATCCAACTGATTGTATAGAAGTTAGATGTATTTAAACATTGGTATTATCAGCAGGCTTATAATCATGTTGGTAGAACTGACGTATATAAGTTACTCCAAATTAATCTATAATGTCAAAATATACGTGTGCATAGTTTAAAGCTGTTGGCTTGCATACTTTCTGATATATTGGTATTTGGATAAAAAAAAATAGAGAGCAATTATTAACAGTTGGCAGCCCTGGTGGCTCTTAAGAATATGCTCAGTCATATCTGTTTATGTACAGATATTACATACAAAATTTGGTTGAAATCTAATTGATAGTGTAGACGTTATATGCATTTAAACATTGGACCTATCAGAAGGCTTAAAATTATTTTGGCAACACTGTCATTGTTGGCCTCCTGGAAATTAAACTGAAATAATATTATATACATGTGTGCCAATTTTGGAATAGCTCCCATGCATACCTTGCAAGATATCCAACATGGAGCTCAAATTTCTATTGCGTTTTTCCATCAGTTGGTAGTACTGACATCATTTTCAAATATGGACGTGAGATATTCCGGTGCACATCTTTACTCATACTAAATTTGGTTTTGATTGCTGCAGCCGTTTAGGAGTTGATAGGGGGGGGGGGGGGAGGACACACACACACAGCCAGACAGACAGACAGACAGACACAAATTTTCCCGGATCGATCTCATAAGTCTACTTTTTCCTATTTTTTGCAAAATGTGAAAAGTAGGCTAAAAGTACCGGTACATGAGATTAATATATACACTAGAATGACCAGTTTCTATTGTCAGGCGATCATTATCTGATCCATTACACTTAGGCTATTAAATGTACAGTATGTCTACAAGTATGAGTGATATCATTAGCATTATGTGCACTTATTTAGTTGCAGTGAGGGGCAGATAACCTCGTAGTTCCGCCCCTTAAAACAACAATAACTAACTAACTAACTTAGTTGCAGTGGTAATTAAACTAGCACAACTAGTCAAGATGTGTAGGCTACTAATCTAGTAGCCGCGGTGGGTGAGGGGTTATCGTGTCTGACTGCCAACCCCAAGCTTGCAGGCTCGCTCCTGGCCATGGTAAGTGATTTTTGAAAGGCGACAAAAATCACGATACGCATGTCATACGATGTTGGCGTGTTAAAAACCCATTTGAATTCAGTAGGTCGTGTTTATAGTGGCAAAAATAATGTCGGGATTTTCCGCCTACACAAAGTTCCTCATTTCTCTACTAGAAAGCGCTACAGTGTCAAGGAGCTTAGATATCTAACCTCCTTGACTTCCATAGCGCTTCAAGGAGCGATGAAATTCGACATGCAAGTTGCCCTCTGGGCGTCAATTAACAAAGCTTGCACCCGGCACCCGAGGCCATACAATAGTATATTATTATTATTATTATTATTATTATTATTATTATCTAGTAATGAAACGTAATTCTTCTGATAAGGTCCTATGAACATTTCAGTGCGGATAATCAGAATAAGGTGTGCATAATTTTATATGTTCTCGCTGCTAATACGGAGGAAGTAAGCAGTTAAGTCGATCTTGACATATGATATCCAAAACGTGATCTACAGCTAATTACTAGTCTTAAAATTGAGATTGATTGTTATATTTTGGAAACTAGTTTCTCAACGCTAGGAATGTACTGCATTGGGCTAGTATCCCGTCATTATTGCCACCGGATGTGAACGTTTCACACAGCCCGTTTCCGGCGCCACTGCTTGATAGAGTGCTTGAGGAAAAGTTACAATCTTCCTATGTTTAACTTCTAGCTCCATTAGAAATGTACCAATCGCCTTGTGGGGACAGACGCTAAAAATACTCGACCAACTCAATGACACATTCTAGATTGTTAATAAAGGCATAACGTCAATTCCGAGAAAGGGGAGGAGTAATATGAGGCCCTTGACCCCAGAGTTATTATTATTATTATTATTATTATTATTATTATTATTATTATTATTATTATTATTATTAATAATATTATTATTATTATTATTATTGATTTGTTTCGGCCAATAAAGGAGCACGTAATTTCAACTGTTTCCTTTTAGCTTTAAAATTAGTCCAGTATCCCTTCATTCGTAGACGGTGTTGTTTCTTTCTCTTTTTTGTCCACGCCTTTTAATTTTCAGCGTCGGCTTTGGTTGTAAACTCCGATTTTCAAAGAGTTTTATCTTAATCTGGTCACGCTCCTGGATATCTTCACATGAGTTCCCAATCTCGTGCAGATCATCTTGTATCTCGCTGATCCAGTCTCCCTTTGTCTCTTTCTCTTGGAGAAAAGTGAAAATGCGAAACCTTAATCGAGTTGACGTCATTCGGGCCACGAGCCCAAAAAACGTAATCCACCTTTTCCGCATCGCGTCAGTAATTTTCTGCACGTGATAGCTTAAATCCTCGTTATGCCGTCTTCTAAACTTGCTGTTTTCTTTAACCGGACCTAATATTTTCATCAAAATGTTTCTTTCCTTGGTTTCCAATTTCTTCATCAACCATTTCTTGTTCATAGTGAGACATTCCGCTGCGTATAAAGCTTCTGGATGCGTGACAGTGCAATATGTTTGATTTTTTATTTTATTTTTATTATCGAATTTGGCCAACTATGAACCGCAAGGAACTCAAGACTTATTGGCTTTCTTTCTCTTCTGTTCCCAGAACTTCTTCATCCTGTCACTTCTTTGTTTTTTCTCCTCCTCGGAAATGATCCGTTTGGGCCTCCTGCTTGGTGGTTACTCCTGAAATGAGTTTACTATTTAATATTATTATTTCTTATTCCTCATACAATTTGGAATGTTATAAAGAAAATAACCTCAGTGCAGCAAATGACACAGGAAGCCTCTTTCGGATAATCATTATTCATTGTGAAAGAAATCTCCTCACTAGGCCTATATGACTCGTGTCCGGGATAATAGTTTTCTGCATGAATAGTACATTGGAGATCATCGAGGTGTAGTGTAGGTCAAAGAAACGATACCAGTAGCCAGAATAATGATTATGATTATCCTTTAACATTTTCCACACTTGAATAATTTCTCGAGTTAAATCCATATATACTATCTATTGATCTCCAGGCCATAGGTATTGGTTACATTTCCTTTGGGAGGAACTGTAATGTCAATCAGATTTACTGCATTGTTTTACCCCATCAATCTGACTGGGTCACATTTATGGTCTTGTGAGCGATGATAGGCCTGTCTGTGGTGCATATTTGCCAAGCCAAAGGCTGGTGTGTACTTCTATTAAGATTGTGATTTCTCATCTAGTAAATTATTATTATTATTATTATTATTATTATCATAAATATCATTTATTAATTTATTTATTGCAAGATAAATGCGTATCTTTTCGTCGGCTTGGGGTAGTAAATGAGATTGCTGTCCCACTACTGCGCTTCGAATAGAAATCCTGAACTGAATCTCACTGACATGAAAGGGACAAGTCAAAATTAACACTTTTTGGTTTTATAATTGTTCTTGAACTATCTTCACTCGGTGCCTTTGCTAAAAATAAAGGAAGCAAGTTATCAATGTGCTTGTATCTAAAATGTAACGCTTCCAGGCTGTCACCTCAGAGATCCGAGTTTGATTTCCAGACCTGCCAAGCAAATTCTTATCTGAGAGCACATGAGATCTAAATGAGAAGAGATAATTAACCCACCTAAACTATCCTACAAGTGATTTTCCTCGGTTTCCCCCTTCTGTACTAAACAAATGCTGAGATGGTTACGAACGTAAGGCTACGACTGCTTCTTTCCCAATTCTATTGTGCATTGCAAATTTACACGCAACGATAGACACCACACGGACACAGGCTAACAGACAACTCACAAATATCCAAGTAGGACTATATATGGCTAAATGACCACGATGCTGCAAGCCCCTAAATACATCAATCAATTAATCAATAAATCAATCCATCAAGGACGAGAATAACAAAAATACGAAATATCACCACTTGCATTCTTTTCGTAAGATTAGATTTTTATCATTTTAAATGATCTTGTCGACTTCGTCGTTACGCTGGGGTCTGGCGTTACGTTACGGTGACGGGACGAAATGTACCCAGATGCACTGAGGTGTGTGACGTCATAGTACCGCTTGGTGCATGCATTCCCCGACAATCGCTACTTCGTTAGTATAAGACAAAAGTCCCCGATTCTTGGATGTCACGGGTAATCTCGAGAACCACTGGATGGATTTTGATGCGGTTTTCACCATTCTGTAAAGGATATCTCGAGGAAAGATTCTGTACAAAATAATTTATGTATGATCAAAGGAAGGCAAGCAGTAACGATTTCAGTGAAAAAGTCGAAAACAAACTTGGCGTCCGTGCGCTTCTTAAGCTTACGCTGGGCAGACCGTTAAAAATATCAATATACTATGAGCGTAAGAATTGGTCAGCATGAAAAGTTCTACAAAAAAAGTCCGCGAGAGCATATCTCTATCTTCAATACATCGCCCACTATAGTCTAAGTGTTTTTAGACTGGATGGAAGGGGCACATCCCCGCGCACTCTGGTGAGCGTGACGGCATCCCCCGCGCTTGACCTTGCTTTGCCCTTGGTTTGCACTTCGCGAGTAATTTAAAACAAGGTAAAGTATTATAAAGCAAGATAAGTATTATGCAGATAATTTTCTAACATGTCAAGAGTCTTTGGCTTCGCGCGAAGCGAGAAGCCTCCAGCCTTTCTAGCATTTTTCAGCATTTGTAGAATTTAAAATGATACAAAGTCTAGTCTTTCAGACTGACTCACTTTTTCTGTAAACTTTCACCTGTATATGATTCAGTTGGAATTGCCATTTTATTAATTGAATTACACAAAAAAAACTTGTTTCATGTTGGGACTTGGACATCGTGGTCATTTTAGCTCCATGTGTGTATGTAGAATTTGCTTGATAACCTATGTTATTGGGGTGTCTGTATTACTGTGTGTATTTAGAATTGAAACTACGATTAGGAAGGAGGCTACTGTGACATTAATTTAGGAAACATCCCGACATTTGCGTGTAGTAGAAATAACAAACCACGGAAGACCACTTCTGGGATAGTCGAGATGTGAATCGAACCCACTTTTTGTCAGTTTTGCCTCATGTGGTTGAGTACATCCAGTTCCAGCACTCAGACCAGAATTAAATTTCTGGTCAGAGCCGGGAAACGAACTCGGATCTGAGGAGCGACCGCCTTGAATGCTAGCCACTACACCACAAGATGGTCAACAGAAAATTAATTTTACATGTGATTCCATTGAAATTGCGCAAAATTTATTGTGATTTATCCCTGTTGCTTCTCTTTTTCTCACACTTTTCCATCACGTGAAGCGACACTTGTTCCAGTCAGATACTCAAATTGTCTATTCCGTCCTTGTCTCCAGCTGATGAACTATTCATCGAAAGGGCGGCGCGTGCAGCTCACAACTTTGGACACTCGCCAGCATCGTAAATCCCAACTTAGGCGCCGTTCTGTTTACACCATGGGCCCAGCTAAAAAGAGGAGTAACGTTACGAACCGCGAGGCAAATGTCTTGCTGCAAGGGGATGGCTTGTGTCTTAAAACAGTAAATTGCTCCTTTAGCTTTTCTCATTCTTTCGGCTTTTCTCGCCAGAAATTGAGCGCACGTGTCTCTGCAGATCTAATTATGTCCATTGTTTTGTGAATGTGGATCTTAAGTTCAGACAGTAAGATTTCCACCATCTGTAGTCTCGGGATACGTATTGAGACTCCGATCTCAAACGTCTGAAGTTCGATTCCCGGCTCTGCCAGGAAATGTAACTCCCTAAGTGCCAAGCCGTTTCCTGAAATAGGTTACTGTAAGCTACTTGTTGAACATGCCAAGATATTTTCAATCAATGAATGTTTGTTTTAAAAAGTCAGATGCATTATTTCTGCTGTAATTAATGCAATATTCCCTCATAAAAGGAAATAGACATATGTTTTTCTTTTACAAAATAATTTTAATTTGACGTTGTTTCTTCTAGGGAATATGTAGGCCTACCGCATTTCTTCAATACCATAGGCTATGTGAAATTTTCATTAGCTTTGAAATTAAACTGGTTAATTATTATTATCGTGTTGAAAAGCCATTTTTCAGTTTTACCTTAGTCATCAAAATTGACCATTTCAGTCGGTCAACATGGTTGTACCCAATTTTATTGGGTGTTTCCCTAAACCTGAAAAACATTTTCATGTGATTAAAAAACAGGTTAATATAATATTGATAGACTTAAATACAAACATCCCAAAAAATATGAATAATATTTTGTATTTATCACTTCCATCGATAAAGTACAGGGAGCTGAACATCCGGTGTTCTTGGTCCAAAATAAGACTCCCTCTTCAGGAAAGCTTCAATCCTCAACTATCCAACAATATGAAACACTGAAGTGAATGATAATGAAACCATCGCGCTCTTCTCGTACGAGGATGAAAAACCGGTCAAATCGGCACGTGGCACTAAGATAGTTATTTCTTGTCTGAGGATTGGAGCAGGGTACACTCAGCTCTATGAGGTAAAACCAAGAAGAGGAGGATTCGATTCCCACCTCAGTTATACTAGAAATGTTTTTTCTGTGATTTCCTTACTTCTTCTCCAAGAAAGTCCCAGGATGGTTCATAACTTAACCACGGCCACCTTAATTACAAATTCACACATTACACCACAATATCAGACAAATTTAACCCCCACCCAAATTACACGGGGATGAAATGATCACGATGTTCAAGGCCCTATTTGAAACAACTACAATAACGCAGTATGAAGAACAGCAGTTCCTGTGGGTCTGTGGATTCAGCAAAGGTGTTAATGGAAGGTTCATTGATGGTAGATTATCGTCGTTTACTGCTCCACAGTCACTACAGGAAATTGCTGAGATGACAAACCCCGGGACACAGACACCAATCGTAGGTCTTCATTTATAAACTTTCAAATAACTATTACAATTCACTACAGAAGATTATTACTTATTTTATATATTATAGTGGCTTGTTTTAACGGTATACACGTGCATAACACTCATACGCAATTCACAAACTCCTATATAACCTCATATAACGACATTTAAACTGAAAATCGTAATATAACACACCAAATAAACGCACTAAACTTATAGTATTTATATACAGTATATTTAAACCGCAACACAGTGATCAGTATCTGATGATGACTTATTGAAGGTTGGATCTTGTAATCCTAAAATTACCCTATTATAATACTGATCATTTGGGCTCGAATGTTTAGGAAAAATCATATTTTTTCTGTGCCTGTATTTTCATGCCGATTGGTTTCTGATGCAAATCAAGTGATTATCGTCACAATAGAGTGGTTTTTATATGTCATATAAATGCATATTTCGAACATTTTTTACCATTAGGTCATATTTTGAGCATTTTTTGGTGAGAACGTCATAATTTCGGTAGTTTGACGGAAGCTGTAGGTGTGCAATCATCCTCAACTTACCGAACAGGAACTAGTGTTTACAGAAATAGACTGTAAATAACCACTTGAACATGTATATTCAGAAAAATTAATATTAAAATTGGAATTAAGAATTCAGTTAATAATTTAATCTCGAAGGGATTGTCGCTTGGATTTATAATTAGAAAAACGACCATATTTAAATTAGTAATTTTCAGGTCATATTTTGTCTTTTTTGAGTCATATTTCGTCATTTTTAAGGTCATATTTGCTTGCATATTCGAGCTATTTTGAGGTCTTAAACATCCGAGCCCTAGTGATCACATATATATTTTTTCTAGAAGCGTCATTTACGTATTATTCATAAATTATGTACATTTTACCCCCACCCAGTGATGGGCAAATTCGTGTTGACCGACTGAAGAGTTACAATAACAGTTTGTACAGGCAACACTGAAAGAATGGCTTCAATACTTAACATTACATTTTACATTTGAGTCTTCCAGTTGCAAAACTCGTTTAATCCACTTGTGAATAAGGATCATGTCGTAAAATAATGTATTTATTTAGCCTATTCGTTAATTCCACATAAGGAGAACGTTACAACCCAATCAATTTTCATGTTTTACTCTGGCCCTTTCTTCTTTTTTCCCAAAAACCTCACATGTATGCACTGTGCTTCCTTATTTTTAGCCTATTTTCAATTTTGAAAAAATAGGCTTATGAGATCACCTTTTGTCCGTGTGTGTGTGTGCGTGTCTGTGTGTGTGTGTGTGTGTGTGTGTGTGATTCGTGTGTGTGTCCCCCCCTAATAAAATCTAAACGGTAGGAGCGATTTCAATGAAACTCGGAAAGTTCATAGCACTATTCCCGGCGACCTCGACCGTGCCCTTCAAATTTTGTTACGACTCACCAATCCAACATGGCGGCTGTGCGAAATATTTCACCAGCATTCAATATCTACGAAACTATTACCGATATTACCCTGACATTTTCTATGGTGATAGAGGGAACTACTATAAGTTCACTTATGTGACTTTTGAAAACCTGGTAACTACAAAACCAACATGGCGGCCAAGCGAATTTGCGACTTTTAAATAGACGTTTCTCGCGATTTGACCAACCAAACGCAATGAAACTTGGTACAGTATATGTTTATATACATTGTAATGCACCGACATCTAACTTCGTTCAATTGTTTACATAATCACAAGATGGCGGATGTGCGAAATATTTCACCGGCATTCTATATCTCTGAAACTATTAGCGGTATCTCCCTAAAATTTTGTACGGAGATAAAGGGCACTACTGGAATTCCATCTATAAGATTTTCAAAAACCGGTTAACTACAAAACGAACATGGCGGCCAAGCGAATTTGAACATTTTAAATAGACCTTTCTCGCGATTTAATGTTCCAAGCGCACTGAAACCTGGTACAGGAAATATTTATACACATTGTAATCCACTGGTATCTAATTTAGTTCAATTGTTTACATAACCTCAAGATGGCGGCAGTGCGAATTTTAAAATTAAGTTTTTATTTCTTGTGATGTAGTCATGCGATCGAAGTGAAAGTTTGAATAATGAACCTACGCAATAATTTTCCTTTAATGGTACATGACTCTATGGCCTATACATTTAACAATCCAACATGGCGACCATCCGAAATATTTAGACGATACTGAATATCTACGAATCTATTTTAGCAATCAAACTGCATTTTTAATGTTCATAGGGGCTATGAACTTAAGTTCACCTATAAGACTTTAAATAACCTGGTGATCACAAATCCAACATGGCGGTGACGCGAATTATAAATATTCACATGGACGTTTCTCGCAATTTAACCATCCGCGGGCTGTGAAACTTGGTACAGTAAATCTTTATCCGAATGTTAATCCACTGGCATCTAATTTATTTCAATTGTTTCCATAACCTCAAGATGGTAGCTGTGAAATTTTTTTAAATCTCCTTGTTTTTTCTTGTGTCTTAATTATGCGATTGAAGTTTGAATACTACACGTTCACAATAATCTGCATGTAACAGTAAACTCTAGGACCTACATATATAAAATCCAACATGGCGACCATCCGAAATATTTAGTCGGTTCTCAATATCTACGAATCTATTACAGCAATCAAACTGAAATTGTGTATGTTGATAGTGGCAACTAACATAAGTAGGATATATGAAAATAGGCTGTATAGTTCTTCACGGAACTACTTGTTTAAATTATTTTATTTCATTTCATTTTTCTTTATTTTATTTTATTTTGTTCTATTTTGTTTTGTTTAATTTTATTTTATTTTGTTTTGTTTTATTTCGTTTTATTTTGTTTCAAATTGTTTTGATTTATTTTTTGTTTTGTTTTTATTTTGTTTTATTTTGTTTTTTAATTGTTTTTATTTTGTTTTATTTTATTTAGTTTTGTTTTATTTGATTTTGTTTTGTTTATTTTGTTTTATATTGTTTTGTTTTATTTTGATTTTCCAGAAAACAAACACAAAACCAAAAACTAAAAGTACGACGCAAAAAGTAAAATAAAAAAACAAACCAAAAGCAAAAAACAAAAAAACAAAGAAAAAAGCAGAATTCAAAAAAAGCAAAAGCAGATAACAAAAATAAACCCAAACAAAGAAAAAAGCAAAAAGTAAAATTCAAAAGCAAAAGCACAAAGCGAACACCAAACCAAAAACCAAAAACACAAAGCAAAAAGTAGGAAACAACATACACAAAAGATACGTAAGGCAAAGTCCAGAGAAACGTTTCTCATGAAAATGATTCTTATTCACAAGTGGATTAAACGAGTTTTGCAACTGGACGACTCATTTACACTACAATAAGTGATGAATACAAAGAAGATACAGAGCCCACTGATTACCATCCACTCGCTGTGATTGTTGAATATTCTTCTTCACATTGATTCCAGCTCTATATATTTGTTTCAATTCATCTTCGGAATATGGTTTTACACATATAAATCTCCCCTCTTTGAGCCAAGACATAGCCACAAGAGCTCAGCTGAACAACGTGATTACGGATCTTCACGGGCGGAAATCGGACCAATAAAAAATTGCCTAATAAACTATTGGCGCAGTGGGAGGGCTAACGGTGATACTTCGTCGAAAAACACAGAGGTTTTCTAAATATGCCACCCGGACAGCTTGATATACGGTATCGAATCCCAATTCTGGTTTTATTTTCAAGCCTTACTCAACAGTCATTAATGACTTTGCAACGACAGCATTATTTTCTTAACTCCTCAGAAGTATTTTTCCCATACGCATAGAATCTACACAGCAGATTTCATCAAACGGTCGTTAAGTACAACATGCAGCTTTTTCCGCTTGGATAAATTCACACAAACTCTGCTGCTTCGCTATATTTAAGTCAGTGTACGGAACGATTCCGTCCGAGAGATTAGGAGCGAGAGGAAATACGTTCCGCAGTCTCCGGTAAAATGTCTTGCTGAAACAAGATGTGAACTAAGCGAGGCATGAAAACTAAATCCTACGTTTTATTTGTTTGCTGTGTGTGCTGAGCTTAGCGTTTATACACTGCAGATTTTTTTTTTTTCCTGGTTGTGTTGGTCAAGCTGTTCAGCTTATCAACTACAGTAGAGTCTCGGTAATTCGACATGGACGGCACCGAGAGTACCTCCAATATTGTAGCAAATTCGAACTATCGAAATTACACTTTTTTCAGCACTTATACCTATCTCTACTTAGTATATTAATTTATCGTATGGCTTTTAGTGCCGGGAGTGTCCAAGGACATGTTCGCCTCGCCAGAGTCTGTAGCTGCTTCCAGCGGACACCCAGAGAGTGAGCTATGCGTTCCGTTCAATTTCAAGTAGTTTCAACTTTCGCTACCAGATGTCAATGATGCCTAGTGGTGAAGGTTGGAACTTTGATAAAGCGTTCCAACGAAATCTAACCTAGAAATTTAGCTCCACACAAGTTTAGTCTGTGGAAGGATCTTTTACATGCCATACATCTATGACATGGGACCACCGGCTTTACTTCCCCTCCGAAGGAAGGCATACTGAAGGATTTTTAACGCTCTTAAAAATCCGACGAGTTCAGCCGGGTTTGAACCCGCTATCTTGGGCACAGCAGTTCAGCATGCTACCAACTACGCCATCGAAGCCGCCTCTACTTAGTATAAAACAAAGTCCACGATTCTGGGATGTAACGAGTAATCTCGAGAACCACTGGATGTATTTTGATGCGGTTTTCACCATTCTGTAAAGGATTTCTCGAGGAAGGTTTGTGTAGAAAATAATGTATGTATGGCCAAAGGAAGACGAGCAGTAACGATTTCAGTAAAAGAGTCGAAAAACACTTACCAGCTGTGCGCCATTCAAGCTAACGCTGCATAAACCGTTAAAATATCTATATACTGTGAGTGTTAGAATTGTTCAGCATGAAAAGTTCTACAAAAAGAAAGATCGCGACAGTATTCAACACATCGCGCACTGTAAATGTTTTCGCGTTTTCATTTCTTCCGTGACAGTTTACCAGCTAGATAGCGAGGGAGCCTATCATCCCAGTTACAGACAGTAGCAAACCGTCGAGTCTTGTCGAGTTAAGACTTCAGAGAAGAGTGGCTGTGTTCGGAGTTTTCCTGGAAGTTCAACTCAGCTTTTCATCGTTTTGCCTGTGAACTTTTCGTTCCGCAGAATACAGAGTCGAGTTTATATGGGACGGAAGGGGGATTTGTGTTTCATACACCTCGCCATTATTAAATTACGTCTGACAATAACTCGTTGTCCATGCCCATCTCCATTATAAGATAATTAATAGTCCAGTCAGTGATTTTAACCCATCACGCCGAGACGGAAAACGGATATAATTCGTAGTTTGTTGAAATCGAAAATAATGTGCCTTTTAAGCTTACGCTGGGTAAACCTTTAAAGATTCCGGGCGAAGCCGGGATGAGTTTCTAGTAACTTCCACGTGCACATACAATACGGACTGGTTTATTTTTAGCCTACTTTTCACATTTTGCAAAAATGAGGAAAAAATAGATTTATGAGAACGGGCAAATGTGTGTGTGTGTGTCTGTCTGTCCTTCTGTCTGTCTGTCTGGCTGGCTGGCTGTGTGTGTGCCCCCCCCCCCTATCAACTCCTAAACGGCTGCAGCAATCAAAACAAAATTTGGTGGGAGTAAAGATCTATACCTGAATATCTCACGGCCATATTTGAAAATGATGTCAGTGCTACCAACTGCTGAAAAATCGCAATTGAAATTTGAGCTCCATGTTGGATATCTTGGAAGGTATACATGGGAGCTATTTCAAAATTGGCACACTTATAGATAATAATATTGCAGTTTAATTTCCAGGAGGCCATACATGGCAGTGTTGCCAAAATGTTTATAAGCCTGCTGATAGGTCCAAATTTTAAATGTATGTAACTTCTACACTATCAATTGGATTTCAACCAAATTTCGTATGTGGTATGTGTACATAAACAGATATGACTGAGCTTATTCTTAAGAGCCACCAGGGTTGCCAACTGTTAATAAAAGCTCTCAATTTATTTTATCCAAATACCATTATATCAGCAAATATGCAAGCCGACAGCTTTAAACTATGCACACGTATAGTACCTGGCATTCTAGATTAATTTGGAGTATGTTATATACGTCAGTGCTACCACCATGATTCTAAGCCTGCTGAGAGGTCCTACTTTAAATACATGTAACTTCTATACTATCATTTGGATTTCAACCAAGTTTCGTATGTGCTATGTGTACCACAACAGATATGACTATACCGATTCTTAAGAGTAACCAGGGCTGCCAACTGTTAATAAATACTGTCTCTATTTTTGTTACCCTAATATCAATATATCAGAAAGTATGCAAGCCAATAGCTCTAAACTTTGCACACGTATAGTACCTGGCATTCTAGATTAATTTGGAGTAAGTATTATAGACCTACGCCAGCGCTTCCAACATGATTCTAAGCCTGCTGATAGGTCCAATTTTAAAATACATGTTACTTCTATACTAACAAATGGATTTCATCCAAAATTGGTACAACACGAGATCATAATATTCCAGATTATTTCTGACCAACACGTGCATGACATTGTTGCCAACATAATTTTACGCGCGCTGATAAATCCAAGGTCTAACTGCATGTAACGTGCATGCTATCCATTGGACTTCAACCAAATTTTGTATTCTGTACCTTAATAGATGCAACTAACAATAGCCTATATTCAGTCACCAGGGCTGTCAACTGTACTGCTCTATTAGGCTACATTATATAAGGTATATTTCGAACTAATTAGGAATTTCGATATTACCAACATAATTTCGTCATTATTCTAGATAGGTCTATATAGATTGGCATGAATCTTAAATTTCAAGAAAAGTAGGCTCTTTAGTTCGTCACGGAACTTCTTGTTATAACGTGCGGTGATATATAGTTCTCTAATTTTCCTCATTAATGAACGACTCATTTTTGAAACCTACTGGATAGCCATGTAGGCTCTTTAGTTCGTCACGGAACTTCTTGTTATAACGTGCCGCTATATATAGTTCTCAAATTTTCCTTATTAATGAACGACTCATTTTTGAAACCTACTGGATAGCCATGTTTAAATTTCATGTCTGCGTGGAGGCAGTGCATTCCCTGCTCGAGGCAAGCGTTGTCAACTTTGACGGTAGCCGCTGACAGCAAGCAGCGAGACTGAATGGAGCTGCGTTCAACTATGCAACACTGAAGACCTGACAAGCGAGCCGGTCTTCGAACTCTACAACTAGTAATACTGGAAGCATGCTATTGGTTAAGAACCATCAGCTATTGGGCAACAGCTAACAACCGTATATATTGTTATTGTCGGCGCGTGATACTGCGTAATGCTTGAGTCACCGGTTTTTAACGAGGAATTTGAGAGAACTTTATTGCAGATGAGAAGGAGGGAGTGGCTGAGGGGGGAACTGCCGGATGTTCAAGGTCAGTATCTAGCATTCGCGCAGTGAAACTGATGATTTGCTATTTTTGTTAATTCAAATTATTTTACTCGGATTTTTGGGAATATATCGAAACTCTAATGTACATCCAACAAGGGTCAAATCAAGTAACTTGATTTAATTGGACAAGGCATTCAATTATCTTTCGAGTTTTGTTGAAAATTTCTAACTCATCCGACTCCATGTCCAATTAGTTAGCATGCTGGACTTTGGCCCAGAGGGTTCGAATCTCGACCGAGTCTTGGGGATTTTAATCTCCTATAGTTTATTCCCCTGGCTCTGGGACTAAGTGTATGCGACGTATTTATAAAGGTAGTACAGGAAATAAAGAATACTCAAAAAGTACAACAAACAAGTAAGTTAGTTCCGTGAAGAACTAAATATCCTATTTTCATATAACCTACTTACGTTAATTGTCTTTATCAACATACAAAATTTCAGTTTGATTGTTGTAATAGATTCGTAGATATTGAGAACCGTCTAAATATTTCGGATGGTCGCCATGTTTGATTTATATATATTTAGGTCTTAGAGTTATATACTATTACATGAAGATTATTGTGTAGGTGTATTATTCAAACTTCAATCGCATGGTTAGGACACAAGAAATAAAAATTCGCACAGCCGCCATCTTGTGGTTATGACAACAATTGAAATAAATTAGATGTCAGTGTATTAAAATTTGTATAAGCACATACCTTAACAAGTGTCGCTGCGCTCGGATGGTTAAATCGCGAGAAACGTCCATTTAAATATTTAAATTTCGCTTCACCGCCACATGGACGCACACACATACGTACGCACACACACGGACAAAGGTGATCTTATAAGCCTATTTTTTTCATAAATGAAAATAGGCTAAAATCAATGTGGCCACTATTAAAAAGACTCACAAACGTTCTTCTTTATGTTGTGGATTGAACCAGTCTGTTATCAGTTTTGCCTCACGTGGCACACCCTCATATCATAGCAAAGTTTTTGGAAGAGGTAAGAGCCAGGATTGCTAGCTTTTACACAAGGAATTGGTTTGATAATGGTTTGGACTCGGATTGATTGCAGAAAAAATCCGGCTCCTATCCATATGAATTACAGTGTATGCTTTAGCTGAAAGTTCTTTAAAACATAAATGCTATTGCAAGCATTTAGTCGACAAGAACAATAATAATAAACAACATTCCTACAACATTTGCAAATAGACTGTCTTCTCTTCGCGTTTCTTCAAAATGATTATAAATCTGGCCTCCAAATTAAAGACCTCTTTGACGGATAATTGCGTGAAACACTGAATTATATGAGTCCTTTTATCTAACGAGGAAGAGTCCAGATTCTATGGTTTATAAGTTACCGTGATATCCACACCATATTAGCGACTGTCCATTCTGTGACATCATTACGAAAGTAATTGCCATATCCTTTAATTGGCGATTCAGTGCTAGCAACTATCCTAATTAGTTTGCTTTGTGGGTTCCGGTAACTACTCTAACTAACTGACAGTTAATCATCCTGGACAGATTTTATCATTTTAAATGATTATGTCGACTTCGCTGGGGTCTGGCGTTACGTTACGGTGACGGGACGAAATGTACCGAGAATGCACAGAGGTGTGTGACGTCATAGTACTGCTTGAGCTTCCTCCTTTCCCCACGCTCTCCGGTGAGCGTGACGTCATCCAGCCAGCTACCTCCTTTGAGCTTGGTTTGCACTTGCTTTATTTTATTTTATTTATTTATTTATTTATTTATTTATTTATTTATTTTATTTATTTTTTCTAGCGGACTTCGAGTACACGCAGCATTTCTAGCATATAAAATTATATAAAGTCTAGTCTTTCAGACTGACTATCAGTGTGTTTTAGGTAACAGATATCCATAAATAATCATAATAATAATAATAATAATAATAATATACTAACTTATGTAACTTACCTATAGATCCCCTTTGGTTGGACACGAAGAACCGATTGTAACAAATGAACATTCAAAATATAGTGAATTACCCGGAGGAGTGTTGAATTGCACTCTGATTTCTTAAATATCGACATTTTGTTTATAAACAAATGTTTGAACAAATAAACAATACGGTAGCCCCTTCCAGAACTGTATCACGTTGAGCCCGCCTAACATCTAAGCAAAGCCAGGCCCGTACACAGCCAACCCCTGGCAGGACTGTGTCGTGTCGAGCCTTACTGTTGTACGAGGCTAACGCACACGACAATGTTGTTGAAATGTGAGATTTCTCGCACGGGTTCCCTAGTAGTTATAACTATTTGAAATGTTGGGCTCATATTCTGGATGGGTAACAATAGACTGACAATAATTAATACTCAAAATACGAGAGTAAATTGGCAGGAGGAAACAAGGGCGAACCTCAATGAGTTGAACATCGGGAAAAACATGATGTAAAACCGAGAAATCTACAGAACCACAGAAAATTTAGGTTAAAATTTAGTTGCAGGACTGGTACAATATGAACAGAAGAACGCAAGAGGCAACACAGAGAGTTCATGAACAGATTTTGGAGAAAGAAGAAGGCAAAACAAACAACTCCCAACGTGCTCTATGAAGCATGAATGCGCATAACAAAGAAAGACAGAAGGTTTTCCACCATCGTGATCATGTAGCACCGTGTACTTGGGTGTGTGTAAAAGTTGCCTGATAACCTGTGTTACTGTGATGTACTTTATGTACTAATGTGTCTAGCCTATTTGTAATAGAGGTAGGATTTGGATAGCAAGCGGCCGTGGCCTTACGTGAGGTACCATCTTGGAATAGAAGTGAAAACCATGGAAAACTACTTCAGTCGTAAATTAGACCTATAAAAAGTGAATTGGGTCACTTCATGAAAATTAGACCACTGAGGGGACTGAGACTGACATTTTTTGAATACCAGCAAGTGGGCATTCAATTTGTGCCACGAACGTTTCACGGCACGGTTACGGTTTGCTTTAATTTTTAGACGAAGAGAGCACTGCAGAATTCTCCCATGAATATAACGGCTATCTTGTCAATTCAGTAGCTTACTCTTCATTACTTCAAAGGGTATCGTCATTAAGTTAATAATAAGAAGTAGGAATTTAGTTGGTCATCTGGTTGGTTGGTTGGTTCCTCAGTTTAGGGGCTGCGACAACACGGTCATGTAGCCCCGTGTACTTTGGGTGTTAGTTATGATGGCTGTATTAGCGTGTGTTATCTGTTCTTTAATTCAAGTAAGGACTGCAGACATTCAATTTTCAAGTAGTTTCTACTTTTGCTACCAAACGCCACCGTCAACTACAACTAGTTCTGAACATGGTTACTAGATGCCACCGCAGTCGGATCCTAGCAACGAACGTTGGAACTTAAGAGCGTTAGTCCAATCTAACCTATAATTTAGCTTCACACAAGTGTAATTAGTGGAAGGTTCTATTACGTGCCATAAATGTATGACATGGGGTCATCGGATTTACTTCCCCTCCGATGGAAGACATACTGAGGGATTTTTAACGCTCTTAAAAATCCGACGACTTTGGCCGGGTTTGAACCCACGATCTTGGGCATAGACGCTCAACATGCTACCAACTACGCCACCGAAGCCGCCGTTGGTCATGTGCTTCGTCATCATAACATCGTTTAATGGGAAACTTGATAAAAGAAGGAAAAGGGGAGGACCAGAAACAATGACTTAGATAAATGAGAGCTGATAAATTAAGAAAGAAATGATACCTTTGGGATAGGGCTGGTACTCTTAATCGATTAATTGCAATCATCCATTAATCGAAGCAGAAAAATTGATTTATTAACAATTAATCAATTGTGCATATAATCGATTAATCAGTTGGTCGAATAATTGTTTTGTCGACTAATCGATGTATTACGCTTTTTTCCCTACGCTCTCACAAAAGAATAACAGACATTGTGAAAACTAGGCTAAAATAATTTAAAACAAAAATGTCCATGTCCTAAATTGTAAACATTGAAGAAGAATTCAAAATCTATGCTAAAAGCTCGTTTTCCTTTTCAAAACCCTTCCCAGTTTGATAGATGTTTGTCCTTCCACTGTCACTGACTCTTATTTTGTCATCATATATATTATTTCACTGGTATATATCCCTCCTGCGGCGCTCACAAGCTACCGATCGTGACAAATGAGCATTCAAATGAAAGTGAATAGACATTAGCAGTGACGAATTGCACTCTAATTGCATAAATATGTATAATTTCTTTAAAAAATTAATTTTAAAACAATGTACGAAATGTGCGATTTGCAGACACTGTTGCTGTACGAAAATACGCTCCATAATTGCAGTCCACGTCACATTCTGGCCGCTGTGACGCCTATTTCTTGTCATTTGAACATTATGAGGCCTATCCTTTATCATTTTTCAAGGATTTGAGTAACAGTAAATCAAAGGAATGAGTACTCAAATCGTATAATTTCATAAATATCGAATAACGGGTGAGTGTTTTGATGATCCAATTTTCAGTGATTGCCTTCTTAAGTTAGGGAACAATAGAACTTGGAATTCTAACTGAAATGCAAATAGTGTTTTATAATCATTTGGTTGAAATAAGAACATAACAATCTTTCTCTTTAAGTCTCTTATTATAAACCTACTGGGGAAAGTGTGATTTATGAACATGCGAGATTTCTCGCACGGGTCCGCTAATTATTAACATAAACAAGGATGGACAATTTGTATATTGTATGGGTTCTGGTGTGGCCTTTACAATGTTGTGTTTGAGGGGGGGTGATTTTAGGGTGTTAGGGGATGTTTGGATTCGTGTAGAGCGGGTGGTATGAAACTGAGCTGTCTAGGGGCGTAGACTTAGCTCTAGGGAGAGCTCCCAGGTGTTCATACTAATGGGATAGGTCGGGGGTGTGATAGTGGTGAAAGGGTTTGTTTAACGGATAGTAATCTAGAGTGCTGCGGCGCTGCTCATCTTTCAGGCAGCGCGTAAAGGCTGGAGAAGGCTGCAACGAATACGCTGACGTGATCTCCGTGGCGGTGCGCCAACTGACTGTCCAGCTGATACCTCAAGACAATTAAATAATCAATGCTAGTGGATCCTACTTGGGTAAGGTTTAGGGGTAGGATCTTATTAACTAATCAAATGAGTTAAAAGACCAGTGAGCTAGAGACTAATGATTCTAATAGGTACTCCTATGAAGAAGTATTAATAGTTCTCAGATCAGCTTTAGTGCTATCGATCCAGATGCGTCACAATACAAGTAACAATCAAGGGTGGGAAGTGTGGAAATGTGTGTGTAGGAATATACTCGTTGGTACACTCACCCAGATGGCAGCCCGATTTGAAGTCACTCTTCAAAGGTTTGGCACTACAAGGATCCAGAGCCGTGTGCTCCTGCCGGCTTTATAGTTTGTGGCTTGCTGCGTTTGTAGAATTGCACATTCCAATTGGGTCGGTACACTTGGAGGGATCGAGTGAGTTCATCCGGAAGCTCACCTGAGGTTATCGGGGTTAAAGCAGTTCGTAGACGGTGTGAAATGTATTAGAAGATGTCTTAGTGTTTGGGGACGAAAAGTGTGATGTAGGGGACGGTGGTTGTTTCCACACCTGGGGATATAAATTGTAGGGCGAGAGTATGTATCCCCTACGGATACAACAATATTTTGGGAAAAAGTAACTTTTGTACATTTCTGGATCATTCCGAAAATAATTGTGTGATGAACTCTCAAGAGGAACAGCTTGAGGATTTTCGGGATACCAGAAATACCCGGCGAGGATACAGATCAATGTGTTCTAGATGTCGCCAGGAAAATTAACGTCCCACTCGAGCTATCCAAGATTGATAGGTCCCATCGTGTAGGCTTCCGAGGAAGTAATAAAAGGAGACCTATTATTGTAAAATTCGTGTCCTATGCTGATCGTAATGCTTTCTTCAAATCGAAGAAATTTCTGAAGAACACCGGCATAACGGTGCGGGAAGATTTAACGAAGACCCGCACTGACCTACTAAAACAGACTGTCGGCCATTTTGGCCTAAATTACACGTGGAGCATTGATGGTGTTATCATGGTACGTGTGGGTGATACAAAACACAGACTGACAACATCTCGAGACCTAGAGGCGTTGAAGAAGCGGTACCCAACACCCTTGAAGTAAGGACCCCTTGGAGAACCGTGCAGCTGATGGTAACTCTACTCTTCAGCATAAATATGGAACCTGGAGAGGCTACTTGGAAATAAGGAAGATCAAATTACTTTTCTTTCTTCCTTACTGAAATTTATGTTTTTAATTAATTAATTAGAATTAGATTCATTGCTCTAGCATAGAATTAATTATTTTCTTTCTCTTTTCTCTTTGTCTAGCATTGTAGGTATTAATATCAACTTCAAAATTAATCTAGTACTGTATACTCGATATCTCACTAGACTTTCTTTTATTTTTAGCGTATATTAGGCCATTCATTGTTTTTGATAGGTCATTTTATCGTTTGTTTTATTATTTTTACAATAGTGATCTCAGGTTTGCAAAACAGTTTATAGTATATATTGTGTCTATATGTTCTTAATTCTGTAATTAAGAGTGTATTCGTTGCTTTTATGTCTCATGATGAACATGTATTGGCTGAAATACTATCAAACATTAGCTTGAGAAACTCAAACAGGCTTCAAGTGGCACACATCAACGCACAATCTCTAGTTGACTCCTCCCACATTTCTGAATTCCGTCATACTTTTGGTAACAGTTCTTTTGACATAATAGCAGTCAGTGAAACATTTCTTAAGCCCTCAATAGGGGATGCTTCAATTTATCTCAGTGGATACAACGTCTTTCGTAATGATAGACTTGGCAAAGGTTCAGGTGGCGTTGCTGTTTATGTCAAGGACACTATAAAATGCAACATCCTTAGCAAATCTCCGGGTGAATACAGTAAGAAACCGGAATATTTGATACTTGAAATGATCCTGCCAGACTTAAAGATACTCTTTTCTTGTGTATACCGTCCACCAAAAGCTGGCTATTTAGACTCATTCTTGAACGATATGTACACGCATTTACTGAATTACAAATATATTTTCGTTGTAGGAGACATAAATGCTAGATTTGGCAGTGGTACATTTGAAACAGAAAGTATTCGTGAGATGTTGAACGCCTGCAACCTTGAATGTTTGCCATTCACTGAAACCTTCCACACCGCTACCTGCGATAGCATTCTCGATATAATATCTTCCAACTGCAATGATCTTGTTATAGAATATGGACAGGAGCCTGCTCCTGGATTCTCAGCTCATGACCTCTTGTACGCTGTATTTTCTTTATCTGCTCCTAAAGCAAAACCCAAGACATACCTAGTGCGTGACTTTAGTAAATTTAATTCAAGTGATTTTAGTGCGGATGCAGAATTACTCCCATGGGAGCAGTTTTATAAAACAAACAACGTAGACGAAAAGCTCAGTCTCTTTAACCAAAACATCTACTTTCTGTATGACAAACATGCCCCTCATAAGATAGTAAACGTTAAACACCATTCAACCCCATGGTTTAACAGAACAATGACTTGATAAAGATTCGCGACAGAGCCCGCAAGGAATTTTTAAAGACAAAACTTCCGGATGACTATGAAAAATTCAGAATTCTACGGAATAACACAAAACAAGCGATCAGAAATGCTAAAGTTAAGTACACATATAACCTCTTCAGACACTGCGAGAATTCTGCAGCATCCTGGAGAGCTGCAAAATCCCTTGGAATAGGTGCCAGCTCCCCACCTGATATCCAAATGCCAGTTTCCCCCTCCGAGCTGAGCGATCATTACTTAAACGTAGTTCCCAACAGTAACACAACAAGAATATCCCAGACCGCAGAGCATTATAGACTGCTTCCACCGCCAAACCATGAAAAATTCTACTTCAAATACGTATACCCAGAAGAAATAGTGAAAGCGATTAGGTCAATTCGCACTAAAGCCAAAGGTCCGGATAACATTCCAATCTCCCTTCTCTCAAATTGTCTCGATATATTCCTGCCGGCCATTTTACACTTGTTCAACTTCTGTTTACAAAACGGAGTATACCCGACGCTCTGGAAGTGTGCGAATATACGCCCAGTGCCTAAGAAGAGAATACCTGCGTCTTGCAGTGATTTCAGGCCCCTCAGCATACTTTGTGCTCTAAGCAAAGTTCTAGAAAGAATAGTTCATGAACAAATGTGTGAATATTTGACCGAGTTCCACATCCTAAATCCTCATCAATCCGGATTTAAGAAAGGTCATAGCACAACTACCACGCTCTTAAAAATAACGGACGACATACGCTCTGCAATTGACCAAAGACAGCTTACAATTCTATGCCTCTTTGATCTCAGTAAGGCCTTCGATTGCGTAAGCCATGAGTTGCTCCTTGCGAAGCTACACTCCATTGGCTTATCGCGGAATGCATTGTCTTGGTTTGAATCGTATCTAGCAGGTCGGCAACAGAGAGTGGTCTTCTTTGATGGCTCCTCATCGAATTGGCAATCAGTAAAAAGTGGTGTACCCCAAGGGTCAGTTCTTGGGCCACTGTGCTTCTCGCTTTATATAAATGATATGTCCAGTGTATTCAAAAACAGTCTCTGTCATATGTACGCTGATGACGTACAGGCCTACTTCCATTTCAGTCCCTCTGATGCGCCTCACAATATAGAACTTTTCAACGAAGATATCGCTCACCTCCATCAGTGGACCCTAAACCATAACCTCCAGTTAAACATTTCTAAGACTCAACTTATATGCATTGGCTATACTAAACTTCTTAACTCTGTTGATCTTAACTCACTACCACCAATAAAATTACTAGACAATGATATCCCCTACAGCAACTCTGTGAACAACCTAGGAGTAATTTTTGATAGAACCTTATCTTGGGGAGAGCATACCGCTGCTGTAATAAAGAAAGCTATATCATCAATGCATATCTTGAAGCGGAATATCCCTTACACGCCGTCAAAAATGCGCAAGCTTCTAATCCAAACTTTGATACTTCCTATCATCGAATATGGATCAGTAGTGTATAACGACTTATCAGAAACACTTAACATAAAATTACAGAGAGTTCAAAATGCATGCGTTCGTTACATTTTAGACGTCAGGCGTGATGTACACATTACACCTTATTATGTGCAAATGCAGTGGTTGAAACTTCGTGAACGTAGGCAGCTGTCAATTGCGATCCTCACCCAGAAAATATTGTGTACAAAAACTCCTGGTTATCTCTATAATGTGTTTAAACCAATGAACTGCGTCCACCACAGAGAAAATAGATTTACTGATTCCACTCTACAGATTCCTATCCACCGTACAACTAAATACTATAAATCATTCCTTTGCACAGCTTCACGGCTCTTTAATACATTCCACCTTCACTCATTTACAAACTCTGTTAACACTACACAACTCAAGAAATACCTAATATCAAGATTCCTGAAGGAATACGAATCAAAAATATAAATATTCCATACAAAATTTTCGAAATATATCCGTGCCATACAGCTTTCTATAATATTTTTAGTATCCAAGATACAACTTTCGTGGAATTGATAGTAGTTCTAGTAATCATGTCACTCATGTAATTGTTTTAATAATAGATCATATTATACTTACATCAAAATTGTACCCTTTGTTACTGTACTATAATTTGTTTTCTTTTAATAGATATAATACATTATTAGGTAGGTTCTTTATTTAATTATTCTATATTCTAATTTGTATAATTCGTTTTGTATGAAGTGTCTGGTAATTGGCTCGTTTAGTTATAAGTATATTTTATATTTAGTTTTTCTTAGTTGTTAAGCTAGGTTTATTTTGTATTTTTATTTTTTTTATTACATAACTTCAAGCCAGAACATTGTATACGCTACATAAAGGGGCTCTTTAGCCTCAGTGGCAGAACATTGTATACGCTACATAAAGGGGCTCTTTAGCCTCAGTGGCAGTTATTTATGAATAAATTCAAATTCAAATTTTAACTTATTTTCTCATCTCGTGCCTACTAATCAATAAATCGATTCTTCGGTTAGCCTATTAATCTATTATTTATTCGTCGATTAATCGAATGAACGTTTAATCGATTAATCGTTTTAGATAATTTTAAATTATTCGATTATTAACCGAATTTCGCTTATTACCAGGCCTACTTTGGGAGAAACACTTGCTGCCCGTTAGCAATTCGACTATGGCGATAGCAAGAAGACTGAACATTCTGGCGAACTTGAGGAGTAGTGTGGTCAAACACACCGGAGCAGTTTCGACTTGCGAGGAGAGATAACTGGGACCGGTACCTCATCCCGCACGCTATCAGCACTGTGCTAATGTCAGACATGCTCATTATTACTTCCTAGACCGCATATTTTAGTCCAGCTCGTCCGTTTCGACGAGGCACGCTACTTGCTGACGACGATAATAAGCAGTTGAAGACGATTTACGCGGAATGATGGTTCCGTATCACTCCCACGGTCAGCAAAACTTCGTCCACGTATGCTCACATTGGAAGTGCCAGGAAGCCATAGCCATTGACTTCTTACTTTATGAGCTTCACGAGCTTCTGGGAACGCCCACGTTTGGTGCATGCAAACCGGACAAGTAACCTATGTCTCAGGAGTTCTTTTCTTACATAGAATTTTAACGTGAACTTTCCCCAGATCTTTAAACTTTTATCTGCTACGTATTTCAAGATAAATGAACACCCCTGTGCTAAGTTATGTTCACACATTTTAGCCCCATTCAACAACAAGGCTCTTAATCAATCTTATTATATATACGCTAACGTGCATGTTTCACAAAACTCCAGCTCCTAAACCAGAGGGAGTTAGAAGGTGTGGTTTGTACTAAAATCTTCCAAATCGTCTCAATAGTATAGGAAAAATCTTGCATTTCTTGAAAAGTGAACGGATATATATTTATTTGTTATCATTTTAAATGATCTTGTCGACTTCGTCGTTACGCTGGGGTCTGGCGATACGTTACGGTGACTGGACGAAATGTATCCAGATGCACTGAAGTGTGTGACGTCATAGTACCGCTTGGTGCATCTGTTTCCCGACAATCTCTACTTCGTTAGTATAAGACAAAAATCCCCGATTCTTGGATATCACGGGTAATCTCGAGAACCACTGGATGGATTTTGATGCGGTTTTCACCATTCTGTAAAGGATATCTCGAGGAATGATTATGTAGAAAATAATGTATGTATGATTATAGGAAGCCAAGCAGTAACGATTTCAGTGAAAAAGTCGAAAACAAATTTGGCGTCCGTGCGCTTCTTAAGCTTACGCTGGGCAAACCGTTAAAGATATCAATATACTATGAGCGTAAGAATTGGTCAGCATGAAAAGTTTTACAAAACAGTCCGCGAGAGCATATGTCTATCTTCAATACATCGCCCACTTTAAGTGTTTTAAGACTGGATGGAAGGGGCATGTCTCCACGCGCTCTGGTGAGGGTGCGGCATCCCGCGCGCTTGACCTTGCTTTCCCTTGGTTTGCACTTGCCGTTCGCGAGTAATTTGCAACAAGATAAGCAAGATAAGTATTATGCAGATAATTTTCTACCATGTCAAGGGTCCTTGGCTTCGAGCGAAGCGAGCCTTTTTAGCATTTTTCAGCATTTATAGCATTTAAAATGATACAAAGTCTCGTCTTTCAGACTGACTGTCTCTTTTTAACAAGTGTTTTTAAACAAATTAACTTGGCGATAGTCCTTGGCAGAACTGTGTCGCGTACTGCCCGCATAGCACTAGGGCCGGGCGGGTAGTCTGTACATGGGGCGCACTCAACCCATTATGCGAGAGTTCTCGCATGGGTCCGCTAGTTTACCATATTCTCCGATTTCTAAGGTTTTAAGTATACGACATCCTACTTCAATTAAAACATATCTATTATAGGATAGGTACGTGTTTTGACTTGACATTGAGGATTTCTTCAGCCCAATTAAGAATTAAAATACTAATGTTACACTTAAGTCTAATAAGAAATGTTTGATATGAGAAAACTATATAAAGATCCTGTCTAGAATAATTTACAAGAGGATGGAAAGCCAGATAGAAACGGAGTTGGGTGAAGACCAGTTTGGTTTCAGGAGAAATGTAGGAACAAGGGAAGCTGTACTAAGTCTTAGGCTGATTTTAGAAGGTAGAATAAGGAAAGATAAGAGAACATTAATGACATTTGTAGACTTAGAAAAGGCTTTTGATAACGTTGATTGGACTAAATTGTTTGACATTTTCAAAACTATTGGATTAAAGTACAGGGATAGGAGGGTGATCTACAATCTAAACAGAAACCAGACAGCAGTCATTCGAGCTGAAGGACATGAGAGAGAAGCTGGTATTCAGAAAGGTGTAAGGCAAGGCTGCAACTTATCATCCACACTTTTCAATCTTTACATTGAACAAGCAATGAAGGAAATTGGAGGAAAATTTAAAGTGGGAGTGAAAATTCAAGGAGAAATAATTTCAACTCTGAGATTTGCCGATGACATCGTCATCTTGGCCAACAAGCCTGAGTATTTGAATGAGTTTTTGAATGTTATGGACTCCGTCTTGAGGAAAGTCATTATGAAAATTAATAAATGTTAAACAACAATATTGGAATGCAGACGAAAAAAATCAGAAACCTCTGTGGACATCAAATTGGCAGGTGAAAAGCTGAAGGAAGTAGGAGACTTCTGTTACTTTTGAAGCAAAATAACCAGTGATGGACGAAGCAAAGAGGATATAAAAAGTAGGTTGGCTCAGGCAAGGAAAGCATTTCTACCAGAAAAGGAATCAATTGACATCGAATATAGATTTAGGTATTAGGAAGTCTTTTTGAACTCCTTTGTCTGGAGCGTGGCACTCTATGGAAGTGAAACTTGGACTATTGGTGCAGCAGAAAAGAGGAGAATTGAAGCGTTTGAAATGTGGAGTTACAGGAGAATGATGAAGATCAGATGGGTAGATAGGGTTACAAACGAAGAGGTATTAATACGAGTGGGAGACGAGGGATGTTTCTGGCGGCTGATAATGAAGATAAGAGATAGGATGGTAGGACACATACTAAGACACCCAGGAATAGCAAGCTTAGTTATGGAAGGAAGGGTTGAGGACAAGAACTGTAGGTGTAGACAAAGGTTAGAATATGTTAAGCAGATTGCCTCGGATGTAGGGTGTGGTAGCATTGTAGAGATGAAACAATTAGCTCAAGTCAGGAAGGCGTGGAGATCTGCATCAAACCAGTCAAAAGACTGAAGACACAAACAACAACATATAATAAATCTATAACTAAATGAAATATATAAAATAATGAAATGGATAACCTTACAATATAAATGAACAAATGTAAATTAAATTTTGGAATTCACATTAAAAACTCCAAAAATTCAGATAGAAAATCAACTAAGTTAGAAATAACAAGTGTAGGATATCAATAAATATCTTAATAATGATAATATCGTGTGGCCTCCGGAGAGGCCGAGTGCAGGTCTTTCTGACGCCCGTGACCGACCTGCGCTTTATAATGAGGGTAAAGTGATGATGGAGACGTGACGTACACCCAGTCCTCGAGCCATGGGAATTAACCCCAGGGGATTAAAATGCCTGATGGCTCGGCCGGGAATCGAACCAGGGGCACTTTGGGGCAAAGCCTAGCACGATAACCATTTAGCCACGGAGCAATATGTTAATGAAGTTGCCTGAAAATGAGTAAAATTAAATCTTAAATTAAAATCTTGTTTTTTCGAAAGGTGACGTGTAAATTTTGCTTTCAGTTGCCAACCAGTTAGTGCGTTATCCTATAATACATAATATATATATTATCATTCAAGTATTGATTGGGGTATACTTGAAACCTTACAATTCATCTATCAATACAAAGAGTTTTGCAATCATGGCAAATGTATTTGCATTCTATATTCTCCGATCTCCTGTTGCATATTGTATTAGGTTACATTTTACACACATGTACTCAAGAAAGTTTATTTCAGGGGCGCACCCGGAAAATAATTTTGTGGGGATACTGGATATTGATGTAGATTAAGACTGTCTTATGTAGTGACTGACTGAGCCGCCTTTCACTAGGTATGAAAAATCAGACTTTTATGGGGAGATATATCCCCCCTATGCCTCCTCCTGGGTATGATAGACTTTTAGAATCGCCACTACTCGAACTACTATTTCGACTTTTGTCAGCCATTACAGCGGAAAGAAGTCATCAAAGAGATTAAAAAGGGAAGTAAATAGTTCTAGGGACTATGTCAAAGGAGCGAGTAAGTCTTCTCGTACTTTCAAATAACATCGCCTCAAAGGGATTTAAAAAGTAGCTAATTGTAAACTACACTATGTTCATGAGATTTTGTTCTTGTTACTTGATTTGGTAATACAGTTCAAACCCTCATGAGCATTGGTTATAGCCAGCCACACTGTACAGACACATTTACAAAGGACCGTGCGTGTTGGAAGATATTCAGAGGATTCAAGTCACAAAGGTTTATGGTAGTATGGTTTGAAAATAACCTCTAAAGATATGCACTGAAGTGAGATTTCCATCTTGAGAATTGACTGCTTCATTGCTTCGCTGGACCAGAGGGCGTGTGCCTTACCGGGGAAAACATTGCGTTAATGACAATGAATATACGAGACGCTAATAAGTAGGTGTCGACCCGTAATAAAGCAGAGTTATCGGGATATGAGCCATTATGATTACCACAGTGCAACGCTGCCAGCACTGTCTTAATTAAAACAAGGTGGATGTACGTCAACTGATTACAACTGATTAATACTCTGTGCGATGTTGAGGGTAAATGAAATGGTTAAATAATTTTTACGAATTACTGAAAGAAAAAAAAAAGGAGTTTGATGTATTGCATAAGTTACACGGGGCTACACGACTACGATGTCACAAAGCCTCTAATACAGTCAATAACTATTTAGTGGATGACATGTGGCACAGATAAAGTACGAGTCGATGTCGCTAGGAGTGCTGTAGATTATTGCCGCCCTTACAAAAATCAGACTTCCTCGTCCAGGATTCGAACCCGTGATCTTGGTATCATGACCCACCCAGTAAGCATGTTAACACAATGGCCATACGCTAGAGGTAGATAAAGGAGGCTTCGGTGTCGTAGTTGGTAGCATGCTTAGCTTCTATGCCCAAGGTCGCGGGTTCAAACCATGCCGAAGTCGTCGGTTATTTTAAAGGGACAGATTACTTCGTAGTTCCGCCCCTTAAAACAACAATAACTAACTAACGTCGGATTTTGGAAGAGCGTTAGAAATCCCTCAGTATGCCTTCCTTCGGAGGGGAAGTAAAGCCCGCGGTCCTATGTCCTATATATATATATATATATATATATATATATATATATATATATATATGGCGTGATAAAGAACCTTCCACTAATTACACTTGTGTGAAGCTAAATTATAGGTTAGATTTGACTGACGCTCTTAAGTTCCAACGTTAGTGGCCAGGAGCCGACTGCGGTGGCAAGTTCAGAACTAGTTGGTCGTTGACGGTGGCGTTTGGTAGCAAAAGTTGGAACTACTTGAAAATCGAATGTCTGCAGTCCTTACTTGAATTAAAAACAGATAACACACACTAATACAGCCATCACAATTAACATTGGTTATCATACAGATTCTAAACACACCCACGGGGCTACATGACCGCGTTGTCGCAGCCCCTAAACTGAGGAACCAACCAACCGAGGTAGACAACCTATACATATTGCTCCCTCCTGAAACCACACCAACTGGAATCGCGCCTGCGACGCTCATCAATAACCGAGTATTAGTATTTAAAATAAGTCTGTACTGGAGAACTGTGTAATTGTTAGTTCTATTATTAAATCTCTATGTCCGACTGTTAATTAAACTAAAATATCATGTGTACAGCGAATGGGCTCAGAGCGACCTCAAGCGAAGGAAATATCTTGAAGGAATGTGGATTTGTTATTATAACAACCTGTCTCCCTGCCTTCAAAGTGAGTCATGCGAAACATCGACCATAACTCAAACTTAATGTGAGGTTTGAACCCGCGGTCTCTGAAGCCGAACGGAAAGAAAACTTCCAGTGACGTGATAATGATAATTCCAGAGCACGATGACCTTTACCTCCACTCTACTATTAATCTCCAGTTACAAACGAGAGGTCTTTTGGCATTTTGGTAATAAATTCCGGTATTGAGCATCTATTTTCACCCACTTACAGCTACCACCATATCATATACATCCCAGAACTGCTGTTTGACTTCATCTTCGTAGCCAGCAGCAACAGTGAAATTGCTCATGCATGACAAGAAGAACATGGAAGATTTCATCCTAAAAGTCACTTGTGTTCTGCGTAATCGTGCTCCTTGATGGTAGACATTAGGCAACACTTCAAGCGTCTATGGGAGACGCGTGTCACAATTACTAGCTGCCTGCATCATCTCAATCTCTCCACAAACACGAGCAGCGCCAATATCCTGTACAAAAAATGAGAAAAAAAAATGTGCCCATTCAAATTTTGTATTTGAAGATTTTTTTTTAATTTTGCATTTTTTTTAAGAATAGTCTTACCACCATATCATATACATCATAGAGCTGCGGTTTCCTGGTATGGGCCTAATAGTAAAGAAACTAATACATTTAGTATGGGACATAAAAATACACTCATGCAATAGTTATTTGGAAGAAAAACTTATATACATTCATTGTAGTAGTAGTTGCTAGTTGATCTCAAAAAAATCCTTTTTTTTACAAAAACATTTACGGACATCCCTCAAATTGTAACTTAACCATAATGATGGTATAAATGTCTTTATTTACATTTTTGTTAACTTAAAAAAAATCAAAAATTTGCTTTAAAATTCTGGAAATTTTCTTAAAACATTTATGAATATTGGTACCTTAAGGAAGCTCACACAACTAATATTGCCACTGAACAGCTTCATTGGGTGCAACTAAATTCTGCAAAGCGCTGTCGTAATGCGTATGTTACACTGCGACTTTGTCTGCCGCTAACCATGGTCAGCGCTAGTGGTATCCTAGGACAAATAACCGTCTCATAGCACGTTTACATAAACACACGGCTATGATAGTACCTGAAATAATGCGTACAGATGAAACTATTTCCTACCTTTGAGTGAACTCAAGCTGTGTAGTGACTGCTATTCCACTCATCTTGAAAACTGTGGTTTAATCTGCGGCACTGCCCAACTTAATTCTATTTTCATTTGTAGGTTCTAATGAAACTCTGTCTCACGCGAGCGTTCTAATATGACCACATGCTTTACGAGTAATGTGTATCATTAATTCGTGAGGCCAGTAATATTTATTTTAATATATTACACAATTTTAGACATTCATACGCGTCAGTGCGCACGATTTATATGGCTACTGTGTTAATGCGCTAATTAGTGACACGAAGGTCTGGGGGCGTTGACTCGGAGAGCCAGGTTCGACTACATGTATTAACAGACTCCCTGCTACGCTACACGTACTTGTCATTGCAGTCACATATCCAGCGCCAAGTTTCAACCTTCCCGTGTTACACGGCTGAAGGAAATGCGGTACCTTCAGTGTTGGTTTGGCAATTTTTAGAACGGTGCAGTAATAGATTCCTAATCTCTTACACACGTCCACGAAGAGAGAATAATACAGTATTGTACATGTGTAAATATTCTGTATCTTAGCGAGAATTCACTTCTCTCCCACCGGTGAGAAAACATCATGCTTCAATTAATGTGAAATCATTATAATTTCTACAGGGAAGGAAGAAAATGCCTTTTCCTTTCACCCATTGGGTCAAAGATGTGGTGAAATTATTGTTTTCTTACGTAGCAGTGGCTTTTAAGGTTATATGCCCCTCCTGATCTCACCTCATGAGGGGAGTTAATGAGAAAATAAATAAATTAATGAAACTTACTGAAAAAAGCAGGTACATTCAAGGAATTGGCTGTGTCATGTAGGGTACAAAGGTGAGATAATAATAAGAACAATAATACTAATAATAATAATAACGATACGAATAATAATAATGATGATGTTATACCACTTGCCCTCTCAGCAACAGGTTGTGTAACAACATCCCTAAAGAGAAACCTGCAAGTATTGGAACAGTGACATGTGTTCAAATATCTGCAATTTGTAACACTTCCTCAACAGTTCGAATGTTTTTAAACTTCCCCACCACTTTAATGAAATAGAAGAATACCAACTTGCAGTAGAATGCCATTTCCCGCCTTCTGTAACAAAAGGCGTGTATACAAGCGAGATTAATAATAATAATAATAATAATAATAATAATAATGTTAATAATAATAATAATAATAATAATAATGTGAGGTTCCTGTACAGTCTAATTTACATGCATTGTATTTCAGTACAGATGGTTCCTTCCCAAGGCGGAACTAGACTGTAACCTTAAATGTAACTGCGTATTTGCCGTGATAATGATGACGAACATAAACAATCAAAATAATAATAATAATAATAATAATGAAAATAAGAAGACAAAGATGAAGAAACTAAGATGGACCTCCAAAAAATAAATACCACAGACTATATCATAGAAAATCCTGGAACCTTTAGTACAATTAATAGTAATCAAGCACAAATTCGTGGAGAAACCTAAAAAAAAGACTGGTAGGAAGTAGTCCACAGAACGCTAGATGCAACACCGTGTATTTATTAAGAGATTTTGGGAGGATAAGGAAAAGATAACCATTAGGCTAACTAACAAGTCAAACGCGCTATTTGAATGGGCATAAGGAAGGGGAAGAAGAAGATGTCTACTCCTTATTATTTCCATTTCAGCGGTGTCAGGCCAAACTGTGGGAATGAAAGCAATGAATTTCTGTTTGGGAAATGGTTCTTGCGGCCGGATGTCGTTCCTGAAGTGTACCCCACAAGAGGAGTTAGAGATGAACTTAGTGAAAATGAATGATACTGGAGAAGGAGTTAAAAGGAAGCAGTCGTAACTTTTAGAAGTTATATTATAGTTATTGTTGATTTCAGGGGCGGAACTACGATGTCATCTGCCCCACCTTTTAGAAAGTACCATCCCAGCATTTACCAGAAGTTAAACAAGTAGTTCCATGAAGAACTATATAGCCTATTTTCATATATCCTACTTAAGTTAATTGCCTCTATCTACATACAAAATTTCAGTTTGTTTGCCGTAATAGTTTCGTAGATATTGAGAACCGACTAAATATTTCGGATGGTCGCCATCTTGGATTTTATATATGTACGTTCTAGAGTTATGTACTGTTACATGAAGATTATTGTGTATGTGTAGCGTTCAAACTTCAATCGCATGATTAAGACGCAAAAAGTAGCAAGGAGATTTTAAAATTGCGCACAGCTGCCATCTTGTGGTTATGGAAAAAATTGAAATAAATTAGATGCCAGTGGTTTCACATTCATATAAGGATTTACTGTACCAAGTGTCACTGCAATTGGATGGTTAAATTGCGAGAAACGTCCATGTGAATATTTATAATTCGCGTCGCTGCCATGTTGGATTTGTGATCACCAGGTTATCTAAAGTCCTGTAGGTGAACTTAAGTTCATAGCCCCTATGAACATAAAAAAGTCATTTTGATTGCTATTAGATTCGTAGATATTCAGAGCCGTCTAAATATTTCGGATGGTCGCCATGTTGGATTGTTAAATGTATAGGCCATAGAGTCATGTACCAATAAAGGAAAATTATAGGTTCATTATTCAAACTTTCACTTCGATCGAATGATTACGACACAAGAAATAAAAACTTAATTTTAAAATTCGCACAGCCGCCATCTTGAGGTTATGTAAACAATTGAACTAAATTAGATACCAGTGCATTACAATGTGTATAAAGAATTCCTGAACCAGATTTTAATGCGTTTGGAACATTCAATCGCGAGGAAGGTATATTTAAAATTTTCAAATTCGCTTGGCCGCCATGTTCGTTTTGTAGTTAACCGGTTTTTAAAAGTCTTATAGATGAACTTCTAGTAGTGCCCTTTATCTCCGTACAAAATTTCAGGGTGATACCGCGAATAGTTTCAGAGATATAGAATGCCGGTGAAATATTTCGCACATCCGCCATCTTGTGGTTATGTAAACAATTGAACCAAGTTAGATGTCGGTGCATTACAATGTTTATAAACATATACTGTACCAAGTTTTATTGCGTTTGGTTGTTTAAATCGCGAGAAACGTCTATTTAAAAGTCGCAAATTCGCGTGGCCGCCATGTTGGTTTTGTAGTTACCAGTTTTTCAAAAGTCACATAGGTGAACTTCTAGTAGTTCCCTTTATCACGGTAATAAATTTCAGGGTGATATATGGAATAGGTTCGGAGATATTGAATGCTGGTGAAATATTTTGCATAGCCGCCATGTTGGATTGGTGAGACGTAACCAACTTTGAAGGGCACAGTGGGGGTCGCCCGTAATAGTGCTATGAACCTACCGAGTTTCATTGAAATCGCTCCAGCCGTTTAGAAGTTATTAGGGGGAAACACATACACCTCACACACACACACAGACACACGGACAAAAGTGATCTCATAAGCCTATTTTTTCAAAATTGAAAATAGGCTAAAAATGGGGAGTTATGGGAAATCATTTTAAGGGTTGCCGTCCATAGGGATCTCAAACTCACTCGTCTGTTGAGTCCAGAGACATCCTTGCCCCATGGCCTTACACTTTAACAAGGATGAAAATAATTTTCTTCGTGGACGCTGTTGTCCCTGGGGCGCTAGTGCAGTAGTGTAAGTCTGAGATGAGGTAACATCAATCTCCTGTCAGTCGATGGCCTGCTATTTGTCACTATGTTTTCATTATTCAAGCCATGCTCACGTGGTCAGTGCGAGCGCACGTGTGTCTGAATGAAGAGGCTGTGAATTATTGAATAGTGCTTTGAATTCAGCGTCCGGCGGGGACATTCGTCCTCCAGTACACATCGGCTTCTTGTCGCAGTTCCCCGATCCATCTCGTCCGATACATTGTTGAGGTTCTGTTACCAGGGGTATTCCATCCCAATGATAACAGTGGACAACTCAATTTGCTAATACTTTCTCAAGGGTTTCACATACCAACTTGAGGCTTTTGCTGTCTAGAACACTAACTGTACTGATTTATCCATACATATACTGTTTATTAATACCCATCAAATTATGGTTCATCATTACAATGTTCCATTTCTTTTTTCTTATTATTTTCTTGACAACAAGTTTTTTTTATATTTTCTCTTTTCTTTCCACTGCCTGCTAAATACTGCCACAAGGCAAGTGCTTATTTATATATTTAGCGTATGGCTTTTAGTGCCGGGAGTGTCCGAGGACATGTTCGGCTCGCCAGAGGCTGTAGCTGCTTCAAGCGGACACCCATAGGGTGAGCTACAAGTTCCGTACAGGTAGTTCCAACTTTCACTACCAGATGTCACTGGCACCTAGTAGTGAACGTTGGAACTTTGATAGAGCGTTTTAACGAAATCTAACCAAACATTTAGCTTCACACAAGTTTAGTTAGTCGCAGGATCTTTTACATGCCATAAATCTATGACATGGGACCGCCGGCTTTACTTCCCCTCCGGAGGAAAGCATACTTAAGTATTTTAACGCTCTTTAAAAATCCGACGACTTCGGCCGGGTTTGAACCCGCGATCTGGGGCACAGCAGTTCAGCATGCTACCAACTACGCCACCGAAGTGCTGAAACGGTATCGTAAGCTATGAACGGTAAAACTTGCTTTCAACGGAAATAGATGAGACTCGCATTTCTTTTCGTTAAACACAGGTTTCCGGTGAAATAATTAAACCATGTACTTGCACATAATAAGCATACTGAAAAAATATAAAGTGGTGTGCATACCTCATTCAGTGCTGTATTTACATATTTCTGCTACGATTTAATACAGTAGTGTACAGGCAAAACAGGCTTTGGTGGTTGACAGCTCATTGAAGCAAGCATTGGGGAAGTTTTGGACAACAGGATACCGGCAAATAATCGTACACTGTTAAAGCAGACAAAGTAGTCTTTCACAGGGTGCATGAAAATTATTTAACCGTTGCATTCCGGAACTTAGACAATTTCCGTTAAAATGCGCATCTTGATTTCCGTTGTTTCCGTCTAGTGAAGAGAATTTAACATGTTTAACTTCACGGGACCGTCAAATATTTCCGTTTAATACAAATTTCCGTTTAATAAAGGGTCTGTTGATGCCAGGGTTTACTGTACCTGACATTCGTTTCACATCTAAACTTCCTTCAGCGTATCCCTCCCTATATTATTCTCCTAAGGTCCCATTCCAGTTTTGTACCGAAAATAATGTCCCATTAACACCAACCTACACATATGGGGTAGCCTACCTACAGGTTCAGCATGACCCAATGCGTAAGCGAAACCCACTCTCTTACTCTTTAAATGCCTCACAATTAAATAAATACCTTAAAACATGTATATTTACAATAAAATAATGAAAGAATGCAATACGGTAACCATGGTAACAGAATCTCACAGGTCCATCTATTTCTGTAAGACGCAATACAATTCCAATTATTACATTACTGTGAAAATTTCCAGACGGTTATAAGGTTATCACTGAACCAAATTAAGCTGTAAAATTCATCAATACATACAGTATAATGCGCTTAAGGGGCACTCTAGAATTTTTTCACGCAATTTTCACGTGTGAGTGTGGTACGAAAGGTCTTTTTCACCCGGCTATAAAGGGTCTCCGAAAACCACATTTAAAGGCTCTAAAATTAAGAGTGTCTGTGGTATTCCCAGAAAACTAACTTCGCTCTGATATACCTATGAAGGAATGATAAACCCCTAACCACTGCACCAGTAGCTGAATTGTTGTTGTTGTTTGAGTCTTCAGTCTTTTGACTGGTTTGATGCAGCTCTCCATGCCTCCCTGTCCTGAGCTAATCGTTTCATCTCTACATAGCTACCACACCCTACATCCGAGGCAATCTGTTTAACATATTCTAACCTTGGTCTACCCCTACAGTTCTTGTCCTCGACCCTTCCTTCCATAACTAAGCTTGCTATTCATGGGTGTCTTAGTATGTGTCCTACCAACCTATCTCTTCTCTTCATTAGCAGTCACCAGAAACATCTCTCCTCTCCCACTCGTCTTAATACCTCTTCGTTTGTAACCCTATCTACCCATCTGATCTTCATCATTCTCCTGTAACACCACATTTCAAATGCTTCAATTCTCCTCTTTTCTGCTGCACCAATAGTCCAAGTTTCACTTCCATAGAGCGCCACGCTCCAGACAAAGGCTTTCAAAAATGACTTCCTAATACCTAAATCTATATTCGATGTCAGCAGATTCCTTTTTTGTAGAAATGCTTTCTTTGCCTGAGCCAACCTACTTTTTATATCCTCTTTGCTTCGTCCATCACTGGTTATTCTGCTTCCTAAGTAACAGAAGTCTCCTACTTCCTTCAGCTTTACACCTGCCAATTTGATCTCCATAGAGGTTTCTGATTTATTTCGGCTGCATTCCAGTATTTTTGTTTTACATTTATTAATTTTCATCATGAATTCTTTCCGTAAGACGGAGTCCATACCATTCAAAAACTCATTTAAATCCTCAGGCTTGTCGGCCAAGATGACGATGTCATCTGCAAATCTCAGAGTTGAAATTATTTCTCCTTGAATCTTCACTCCCACTTTAAATTTTTCTCTAATTTCCTTCATTGCTTCTGATTATTCATACCAAGAATAAATGAGTCATAGCATTCATGATTCAGATTTTGTTAAGTGTACTCTTTACAACTAGAATATTCGTGGGCGAAGCCGCGACGGGTAATGCTAGTATTGATGTTTATGGGTTTGTATAATCTCTTTGAATTCAGGCGGAAGTTAAAATCCTGATGTTTCTCTCAATGCTTCGTGATTTATTCAGGTACGAATTTCTCACCACTGTTAATTTTTAATTTTCTATCTGAACCATCCAAGAAGTGGTTTTCTACTCCAGGAAATGCTAGGAGAGTTCCCAAACTTATGGGCCTCCCTTCCAATCCTATCACCAATTTACAAATAATCACACTAGAACAGCCATAACAACAACAAGGTCTTTACACACATTCCACACATCGAAATACACGGGGCTGTATGACCACGATGGCGCAGCTCCTAAAATAGGCAATAACAACAACAGCAAAAAGTGGAAAGGGATTCGTTTTCCGAATTATTGTCACCACCACCACCACCCTGACCACCACAACCAAAACAACAACAACAACAACAACAACAACAACAGTAAATGAAAATGAAAATAAATGAACAATAACATAACCTTAAAATATTTTAACATTTGGTAATTTACTTTATTTTAGACCATATAAACAATAAATACGCTACTGTCCTCTGTGTTTTCAACCATAAAATATGTTTAGCTATAAAAATATAGCTATTTTGTCTGGAAACAAATTGTCAAAATTAGCGCAGGTGACATGATGTTTGCATGGAGTTTCAGTATTTTTCAATATTTTTCAAGCACCTGAATAAATAAAATTCAATGGTAGACTAAAGCTGGTATGCTCGGCACCCTCTAGCCACTAGATATCTTCCGATAGATAATATTTAAATATATGATTTTAATCATAAATTTAATTGCAGCCGAATGGCCAAAATACATTTCCTGTTGATTCTTTACAAATCTTGTTTTTTTTTGTCCTATTTTGTCCTATTTCAGCATCGGTTGATATGATAGCGTTCACATCCTTCACCACGCAAGGTACACTTTGTTACTTCATGGAAATGTGTTGTTGTACATAGTTTTTGGCGATATCCATGAACCACTAAACTTGTGATGACCTGCCTAAATTCTTGATTCGCTTCCGTCCAGTGTCGGCCCACATGACGTCTGTTCAATAAAATTCAAGCCAAAGATCCTCCCTTTTCTGTTTCCTCTCTTCAAGTACCGTGGCACTATTTTGAGTGGATGGCAGTAAGATGTCCTCAATATAGAAAGTCTCTTTGGCCAGTTCATAAACCAGTCTCGACTTAGTGTTTATTCCAACACATAGAATACTTCTTTGATTTTAAGAGCATACATTGTCATTTAATTCGACTCCCTGTGTGGTGCAGTGGTATCGTTATCGCCTGCTGTGTCCAAGGTTGCAGGATCGTATCCTAGTGCAGTCAGTTGGTATTTGAGGGTAAACAAAAGCGAGAGAGCCGTATCAGAAGATTTACTGGCACGTTAAAGATCACATTTAGGGCTAACGACTTGCACTGCTGCTTCTCTTAAAACCTTAGTGGTTAAAACCATTAGCATTATTATTATTATTATTATTATTATTATTATTATTATTATTATTATTTATTTACTTATTTAAGCGAAAATTCCCCTACAGGAGAGCGATTAAACTTGGATCACATGATTTCATTTGGAGATGTGTCTCCTCCGCTCCTCCCAAAATATCTTCATTCTCGCGGAATGCTCCCTCTTCCTCTCATCCGTCCACTTTTTCCCAGGTTGTCGTAATGATCTTGGTTCGAACTTAACATTCGCGTTTTTCGTCTGGCACTCAGTTCGGTCTTCGAAATTTTGTATACTGATTACCAGTAAGTCTCTCTGTACCTCTTTAAGCCATTCTGTGCTGCATTTGCTCTGTGTTATGATACCGAGAAGTTTCTTGGGTAACCTGGAGGTTATCAGACAGACTCCTCTCACACACAACCAAGTACACTGGCTTCATGACAACGACATTGCAAAGTCCCCCCTGTATGAAACAACGAGAACAGTCCTTTATCAGGATATAAATTCATTTGCGGCAACTTGATTCTTGTAGGATTAACACGCACGGCCTTGGAAGTAAGTACAGTGGATGGTATTGCTGAGTTTTAAGTAGAGTGGATATTGCAGATGTTGTCGATCCAGCGACTGTACCACGGAGCTCATGATAAATCAGCACAATACAGTAGATTGATGCGAGGGTGAAGGAAGCAACAACGTGAATATTTGAGCGGTTTGTGTAGCCAGACAAGACAGGCTGCGCCCAGATTGAGCGACCCCTGCCCCTAGGGAGATCCAGCAGCGTAATCTGCAAGATTGATGGCCTCTGGTCCTTCTCCGTGCGGCCACTTCGAGTAGGGCGCATCTTGGTGACATTAAGCGACATTCATATCAACAGCCTATATTAGCTCTAGACGTTTTACTGTTGGGTTTAGTGCGCCAGCTGGTTAAGCACTGACTTTCAATACCCACGATTCTGGCCCTTATTCCAGCTCACACCAGTGACATTTAAGTTGTTTTTTTTCTTTTTAGCGTATGGATTTTAGTGCCGGGAGTGTCCGAGGACATTTTCGGATTGCCAGAGTTTGTAGCTGCTTCTATGTGGACACCCATGGGGTGAGCTACAAGTACCGTCGCGTGTGGAGTGTTGCCTGGGGGAGGAAAGTGTGTATGTAAAGTCGAGGAATTGGAAGGTACCGGCTGTGGCCTATAGTTAGGGACCAACCCCAGTATTTGCCTGGAAGGAAGATGGGAAACCAGAGACCATCTTCAAGGTTGCCGGCGAGGGGATTCCAACCTCCTTGCCTCCCGGATGTGAGCGACTGCCTGCAGCCACGCCGAAACGACCACGGCTAACTCACCCGGTACATTTAAGGGTGTTTAAATGTGACAAATAGGACATATGACCTTGCTGTTCCCCGCATTAAAACTACACTAACTTATTATAATAAAAGTGACAACCTCGTTTCAGTAAATTTTCTGCTATGGTAAAGATATCTTCTGGGCAATGTTCCGACATCCCATTGTCTGTATTTCCAGAACAGGGATGCTACCCCGATCACTTCATTATTATTTTTTGTTATTATTATTACTATTATTATCATTATTATAATTTTAATATATCGACGGCGGTAGCTACGCCAGCTAACGCGCAGCGTTAGGCCATGGGACTAAGCTAACATCGGAACTCATTCCCGTCACCTTACAGTATAAAACGGGAATAATAAGACGCAGACTTAGGTTACATTTTTGTTATAATTCTTATTAATATTAATTTTTATTATTAGTAGTATTATTTTTGTTATTCTTATTAATATTAAATTTTAGATTGACAGGCTGGCGCAGATCAGCGTCATTAATGTATTATTGCCAATCGTTCATAGAAATGTCAATTCTATTATTCTAATACTCTATGTCAGGTTTCGACTATGGTTTCTAGGCAAGTCTAGTGTCAACTTGTGACAGAGATCACGGTAATCTGAACGATAGCCAAGGTGTAGTTCCACAGTGCTTTCTTCATCTAAGATTAGGAAATGAATCCTGGTAGTGGGGAAATAAGTTATTCGGTGGTGTAGTGTAAGAGATTCAATGCGCATGCTTGGAATGTAGGAAGTTTGGGGTCAGGTCCAGACTTCAGCATCATTTTCATTTCCAACCGACATAGGTTGCTAAGCCATTCCAGGCTGCTTCAGATACACTAGACGACTGGGTTCGAAACCCACCGTCGACTGTTCATGAAATGGTTTCCCGTGGTTTCCTTTTATCAACTCAAAACAAATAAAGCAACGCCGCGCCGCTGCCTTACAACTTCTCATCCAGTTTCATTTTCATTAATTCAATCTCTCATTAAATACTCTGATGAGTTTGGCGTCAAATATGGCATTCAACTGTAATAAAAACATCCACTTTATAGCACAACATTGCATCTCATCTCCGATTCTGTAGAAACGGGTAAAAGTTTGGTTAGGGATACAGTATATTCATTATTAATAATAATAATATTGCTTTCGATTCGGCCAATCACAGACCACGCTAACTCAAGTGTCATTTGTCTTTGTCTTGCGCCTGGACTTTAACTTTCGCTTAGTATTCCCGCATTCGCTTCCTATGCTATTCCTTCCTGGCTTCACTCCACGTTTTGCAGGTTTTTAGTTTTGACTTTTCTTGGAAATCATGGTGCTCTTGGAGTTTCGTCCTGAGCTGAACACGTTTGGATATCCCCCTGTGTTATCCCCACTTCTTGCAGGTCTTTCTCTACCTCAGTGATCCACGCCTTCTTGTTTTCGTTATGAAAATTCCTGAAGATCCTATTGCTTAACCTTATTGAACTCATACGAGCAATGTGGCAATAGAAAACAATCCAATTTCTATGAATGGTGTCAGTGATGGTGTGGGTTAAAATCTCACCGTGACCATCCTGAAAATAGTTTTGCGTGTTTTCCCATTGTCACCACCAGGCAAATGCCGGAACGTCTCCTTTCAATGGGTTTACAGACGATTTCCTTTCAAAATTCCTAATGTAATAAGACCCAAGTTAGCGGATGTCTGGCGATTGGCCTGTCACCATCCCCAGTTGTATCTCCAGACAAAGTGTGTTCAGCTCAAAGACACAATCCTAGTGACGGTAGAGGAATGATCCATCGCTAAGTCCGTGGGTGAAGCCGAGCTAGGAGAGTAAGCGATTTCATAAAAAAAATATCTTCGTTGTAAATATAACAGCTTAGCCACAGCTCCGCTTCCATCGTCAGTCGGTGAAGTGTTGAGATCAGAGGAGAGTTAGCCTATCTCACGGTGGGAAATATGCGAATAGCTGTTCCGAATCACAGGAAGGTGGTGTTCCAGTGCAGGTGCTTTGGAAGCCGCTCACGAGGAATTGCGACCTTGTAGCTACTGTGACACTCTACCTACTGATTTATTGCTGCTATAAAAGTGACATTAAAGCCACTAGCTGAAGAAATTCATGCACGTGGTATAATAACAGTGTATTAGCTGGATTGCAGCAAGTCACCCTACACTACATACTGCCTGTCTCCAGGGATTATGACAGGTGCGGTTGTTACACTGTATGTACTGATTTACGGCGCCCATAAAAGTTACTCATTTTATTTCTCAAGAAGCTTAAGCAGTTATTGCTAAAGTCACTGTTCTGAAGACGACACTACATGATGAATGGCGAGCGAGAGTGTGACGCGTGATGATCTTGGGTAGCACACTGGCATGAAATTATTAGACTATTGTCGGTCATGATTTAAATAAAATAATGTTGTATTCTCTCGGGCAGTACCGATTATGCATCATCCCATTGCATCAGAACTGCGACTTGTACGTTACGTAGTAGCAAGCGCCGATAATGATATTGTTTCGCTGCTGACCATTAGCTGATATTTTTAAGAACGTTAAAATCCTACAGTAGGCTTGCCACGGTGGGTGAATGGATAGCGTGTCGGTCTACTAACCCAAAGATTGCAGGTTTGCTCCTGGCCGTGGTAAGTGATTTTTTTTTGAAAGGCGGCAAAAATACGATACGCATGTCATACGATGTTGGCATGTCAAAGAACCCATTTGAATTCAGTAGGCCGAGTTCATAATGACAAAATTAATCTCTGGAGTTTCCGCCAACCCAAAGTTCCTCATTTCACTACTAGAAAGCGCTATAGTGTTCAAGGAGCTTAGATATCAATTATATAACCTTCTTGACTTTCATAGTGATTCAAGGAACAACGAAATTCGACATGCAAGCTACCCTCTGGATTACAAAGGTTGCACCTGGCACCCGAGGCCATACGATATTATTATTATTAGTAGTACTGATATCGCGCCAGGAGTTGGCAGTTGTGTTTGAACTGCAGATGTCTTCCCGCTCACTGCGTAACGCGCATTCCAAAAACATTAAGTTAGTCACTACTTGTTTCACTCACTCAGCACATTCCTTCTTTCACTGGCTGCGTATCGTGTGCTGCAATAACAGCGATTGGCATGCGCGAAGCCGATATATTTAAGTTTGGAATATGAGGTCCGCGCATGCGTACTGCAAGACCCCCGCACCCCGTCACAGCGTGTTGGACTGCCATCTCCTGGCGCGATATCAGTAGTAGGCCTACGCCTACCTTCGGAGGGGAAGTAGGCTAAAGCCGGTGGGCTCATGTCATAGATTTATGGCATGTAAAAGAACCTACCACTACAATTGGTAGTGTGTAGCCAAATTTGTTTGTTTGATTTGGTTCGTTAGAAACGCTCTATCAAGTTCCAACGTTCGTCGCTAGGTGTCAGTGACAATGCCATCTGGTAGCCAAAGTTGGAACTACTTGAAATTGAACCTAATGGGAAGCCTTTGAGCGTTCAATTAAAATACCCTGCTATGGCCATTGGCAGCAATTCATTTAGTCTATACAAATTGCTGATCTTTCTTGACCTATAGCATGCTTGCTTTGTGAGTACTAGCTGGTTGCTCGCTAGTCAGGTCTTCAGTTTTGCAGAGTTGCAGCAAACACCCCATGTCAAAGAACACTGTCGTCATAACCTTACCGGCTGAAGGTTGTACCTTGGCCTTCTTTCGTTGTGGTGATGAGGGGTGCACCCATTCCATTGATGTTCTCTTCGTTTCGGGGGTGAAGTTGTGGACCCACGTTTCATCGCCTGTGACGATTCGCCGCAAAACCCCGTTGCCATCTGCGGAATAGCGTTGCAAAAATGCCAGGGAGGATTGGAAACGTTGTCCCTTGTGACCGTCGGTGAGAAGACGTGGGACCCATCTTTGGAGTGAACGTCCAGTCGACGCGCCATTGCATTTGACCGCTATTCATACCATACAAGACGAGACACCACAGCGGCCTGCCTAACAGACGTGTAGGCAGGGTCTGTCCCTTTCTCCGCGTTGCCCATGTTTGCGACACACAGTGCGCTGCTGCAGCGCGTTAGTGCAACTAACTTTTTGATCCACCTTCGTACCATGGCAACGAGTGTTACAGCACTTGGTTCCCACTCGTCGAAGTGAGCGTGATCACCATACACAATTCGAAGGCAGCACTTTCAATAGACGAATTAAAACGTATCCATTATTCAATGTTTTGGTTCTTCAGCATCATCACATTGTAGGATCATCAAAAAAAAGTGTCACATAAAAATGATTTAGGGAATAGCTTCTCTAGGAAAGGTTGTAACTGTTGAGTAACAGTTGAGAATAAGATCGCAGTCGAAGTTCGAACCCAAATCCCTTTCTTCTTCATTCCCATGGATTTTCCGTACGTATTGAGGAATCCCGGCAAAACTACTCCAAAGAATTTACTGCCCGCGACTAAGCTACTAAGCGACGGGTGCTGTCAAGTTATTTTCCGCAACCAGATAATTGTTCCACATCAGCATTTGTGTAGATCACGTTAAGGAATATCTTGTTTGTTGATGTTAATTCATTTAATGGGCTTGATACATCTTGGTCATCAGCCCCGTTTAGTTGGGTTTGTGTTGAACTTGCCTGATGACCTGTAATGATGACTGTAGCTGTGTGTGTTACTGTATTATAGGGACAAGTATGGGGTAGGCGCCGCGGGATTTAAATTAAGATATTCCCCCAGCTTTTGCCTGGGGAGAGTGTGGAAAACAGAGGAAAAACAAGATGTTCAGTAAGGAACATATAGCCTACTTTCTCCTAAATGCATGGGTATTGTTATAACTCTTTGTTTTTCTCAAGGAGTATAATTGAATGTTGGTTGTAGTAGCTTGTTGAAATACAACGTGTTACAGTATACGGATATTAAACATGAATATGAGGTGCCCTTTGCTAGTGCTACCTCTGTACCAAATTTTATTCAATTCGGTTTCACCGTGTTTGAATTGATAGCGGGAATCGATTTGCACACATGTATGGCCGCTATCAGCAAACTATTGGGTTGATGATCTTGTAGTTTGGTCAGAAGATGCTTACCACATAAAGGTATGTTATTGCAAAATATAGTAGAGATCAGATGATTAGGTTGGTCTTAATTTGATTTAAGCTTTTAACATTTGTGTGGCCGCCATTACGTTTTCGTCAAGATGGCGGCGATATAAATCATGACACTAAGATGCCCTTTGCTAGTGCTACCTCTGTAGCAAAATTCCGTTCAATTTGGGTTCACCGTGTTTGAATTGGTAGGGGGAATCGATTTGCACACATACATGGCCGCCATCTGCAAACTATTGAGCTGATGACCTTGTAGCTTAGTCAATGCACGCTAGCCATATAAATATATGTTGTTGCAAAATTTGCTAGAGATCGGATGATTAGGTTAGTCGTAATATGATTTAAGCTTTGAACATTTGGGTGGCCGCCATTACGTTTCCGTCAAGATGGCGGCGATATAAACCATGACACTGAGGTGCCCTTTGCTAGTGCTACCATTGTACCAAATTTCGTTCAATTCGGTTTCACCGTGTTCGAATTGATAGGGGGGTCAGACATTCAGAGTACACACACTCACACAGACAGACACACAATTTTTGGCCTTATGTTGATCTCATAAGCCTACTTTCATTTTTTGCAAAAATCGAAAGTAGGCTAAAAACTGCAATCTCCGGACTTGCTGCAGTTGCCCGCGAGGACATGGCGCACGATTTAACGAGCATAGCTACGCTGCGTAATATCACGTAATGTCACTTGCTGGAGCTATCAAGACCAAAAATGTGTTATTTATAGCATAGCCTAATAATGAACGAACTGAGATCCGGTTATTATCATGAGCACCGACATTTAACAGCACTATCATGTACTGGCATTCCAACAGCCTACAGTTAAAATACTTAAAATACTTGGCATAATTTATGTTGGAGTAATAAAATATTGCATTTAACAGCAAATAATAAGTCAGCTCCTGTAAATGTCAGTAGATCATAGATCAAACATTTAAGACTTCGTGTTATGCCTGCTTCTTGCTCATTTTGCAAGTGATAACTAAACTAAACTATGCATTAAGAACCGCAATAACGACTTTCCGCGTTGTGTGGCGGAGGATTTGGAATATTGTGTTATGATGTTTGTGTCCCACTCACGTTTGATCACCCGTGCAGACTAAATATTTACGCCGGCGTCGCATCGCGTTGTGTGATTGATGTCCTGGCACTAAACAGTCGTGTTTATGGCTGTCATTTGGATCAACGGGGCTGCAATTATGAGACAGGCTTGTTAGCGGCCACTTGCTGTGTAAACAGCAGCATAGTGCAGCTCTTATTCAGGCATCCAAGAAAAATATAGATTTAAAGAGAAATACAAGGGGGCGGTCAGGGAGTTGATACTACGCAGCACTCGACCGCCTCGGGATGTGAGACTGTTCCAGACTCCGTCAAGAGTCGCATCTCGTGTTCACGATTAACTAAGAAATATAGAAATTTTAGAAGCCATCCGCTTTGGTGTCTTCGTAATCAATCAGTTGTAACTCGTCAGTCGGCCAACATAAATTTGAACAATATGACTCTGTTGGCACAGGCTAGAGTAAAATATGGCTTTTCACCGATGTCTCAGTCTCACTAATGCTGTGATTATATGGAAGCTACTGAGGTATGGGTGGTGCTAAGTAATGCCATTCAGGGCACATTCAGTGCCTGTGGATGCTGTGAAAGGTTCTACTCATAGGGTTAGTACTGCTGTTCGACTCAGTGAGGAAAGCAATGGCAAACTACCTCACTCATGGTGCCTAGTACGCCTCAATATAGCGCTGCCTTGGGTTTTTGTGGGTATCTACTCACATAACTAAGGCCCGGATAATTATGTGTTTAAATATTTTTTATTTAATTAAATATTTTCTATTTTTTTACATATTTTTACCGTTTTTATAAATAAATATATATTCTGGCGTGCTTATTGATAAGTACATATTTCCTATATTTTGTGGTATGTTGTACTTCTTGGATGGCTGCTGCCCACATTTGCAACCCTTTGAAATTCCAGTAAGTGGCTTCTTTATTTGGTCAGTGCTCCATTGTCACCATACTGTAGTAGTATTTCAAGACAGGGATTCCCCGGTCATTATGTACAGCAAGGGGGGGGGGCTTGAGTTAACAGGCTCATTATGCCTTCACTATATAGTCCTTACCTAGACGGGAAATGTATCACAGTGGTGTGCATAACTTGTGAGTATACTGATGTGGCGTTGTCGTTTCAACGAATACGATGCGTCCCAAAAGTGCGAAATGTGTTACTTTGAATCGTTTAGTGCGAGAGTTCGGAGACGTTTTTAGTACTGAGGGACTTAATTTATTTTGCAATATTTGTGAGAAACCCACAGCGGCAGACATGCGTTCACAAGTTACGCAACATTTTTCGACAGCGAAACACGTGAAATGTGCATCTTTAAAGAAGTCCACACAACGTTGGCTTCTCGAAATGCAGGATGTGAGATCTGGTCCAGAAAACTGCTAGTTCTCACAAGACATTTGTCACGCATTTCGTGTGGCTGATATACCACTGAACAAACTGCAGAATCCAGTGCTACGTGGAACGTTAGAAAAGTACGTCAAACTTCCCCTCCCTGACGAGTCAACACTGCGTAAGAACTATTTACCTAAACTCTGAGTGCACAGAATTCGTAGTGAAATAGGCGACAACGCTGTGTGTATTACAATGGACGATGCTGGCCGTTACGTAGCCAACATCATACTGTAGTTGGTGCGTTAAAATACGATCCATCACAGTCATTTCATGAGAGCTGTTCATCTTGAGAAAACCAACAGTTACACAATAGCTAAAGCTTTCAATGATGCTATGGTGGTTTTGTGGCCTGATTGCCGGGGGCGACATTTAATTTGCTTTTCACGTCAATCGAGCAAATTTACGCACTCAAGTAGCAGTATAGGACAATACAATCAGTGCTATGACAGATTCTTAAGTGTCCTTTTCTCCCGTTGTTTAGAATAAAATTCGAAAACGGCACATATATGATTTCGTATCGTGTATCTGCAGGAAGTTTTGCAGGATTCGGAAACTGAGGCAAGCCGCGGTATGTTAAGCGGGAATATTTGTACTGTGGACTGGGTTATTGAAGAAGCTGTACGTTTCAACTATTTTTAGAGTAACTGGGGGACATAAATACGATATAAATTCAAGAACATATTTTGGAAAATTAATCACATATTTTTCCACTTTTAAGCACTTAAATAAATACATATTTCTGAATAGTTAAGCACATAATTATCCGGGCCCTACACATAACCAAACGGCGGTACTTTTGAGGGTACAACCAGCCTTCGGGCTGATTACCTAACAGACAGGCAGGCAGACTCGGGGAAGGTACAATAACAATAAATTATTTACTCTAAAGATAGTTTGGAATGCCAAATTATAATAATAACGTTATTGGTTTTACGTCTCTTTTAGCTACTGTGGCTTCTAGAGACTCCTGGGAACCGGAAATTTGCTCCGAGGGGGATCTTCAACGTGTCGGGAAATATACTGACACGGCTCCCTCACATTTGCGCACCCTCAAATGCCAGTTGACTGCGCCAGAGTTTGATCCTGAACGCCCCCCCAGGGTCTCACATCTAGTGGGACGTGAGTTGGCGACCACGGGAACCTAGCTGAGTCCGGCATTGCTTCCACTTACTTGTGCCGGGCTCCTCTGCGTCTTCTTTCCTGTCGACCTCTCTTGGTGAGCTCTTCTCTTCGGTATTAGGGTATCCCAGGCCTAGGGAGTCTTTCACTTTCCCGCCTTAATTGGCCCTTGTCTCATCTTTCCTGATACCCTCATTCTTCGAGGGGTCAGCCATGGGTTTCTTTTCATGTTATCTCCTGCCTTGTGCACAAAGATCTCAAGGATGCAGGGCGTAGTAGCCCCCCACCACTTCTGATGCACCCTGGATAGTGCTACACCCTCAAGGGCTCACGGCTGGTGAGTTTTTGAATTTGCCACCCCGAGGGATTCCTGAACTGGGTCCGTTTTGTCCCCTTTTTCCTCTGACCTTGGGGCGGGCCCTCTCCTCTTTCCCTTTCCTATCTGCCTTTCATGGCTCTCCTTCCTTCCAAGTCCCTCAATCCTCATTCTTCGAGGGTTGAGGGCATTTCTTCCTGTCTTTTATTTGCCTCTTCCGTTATTTGTTTACCATTTCTTCTTCTAGTATGTAAGTTTGTAGTTAGTATTAGTTATAGTTTTCATTCTCATCTCATCTTTCAGTATTACCCAAACCATTAGGGGCCGATAACCTAGGTGTTAGGCCCCTTAAAACCACAATTATCATCATCATCATCACCATCATCATTGATCCTGAAATCTTGGGAACAGCAGGTGAGAATGTTACCGCTGAGTCACGCAGCCAGCCATCTAAATTCTAACTGAAACGATAGGCCTAGTTGTTATACAAGATGTTTGAAAGTCGCTGGGCCTAGTGTAGTGACAGAATCTCGAAGTTGCAACACTAAATATTTCTTCCTCTTTGTTGCATTATAGGCTAGAGGTGAAACGTGCCGGAAACATCCATAATAACCGAGCTCGGTGCAAAGATTTTGAAGTTTTAGTGGCTATGGTCTGGCTGAAACCGCGATTATATCTTGTATAAAATGAGTATGTCCCATGGCTTTACGAGGTGCTAACATGATGACCAAACCACAAAGTTAGAATTACATACGTCACGAGATAAGGCCCAAGAAACATCTGCTTCTTGCCGTCTATGGCCCGTATCTTTACTGCCCATTAATCAGCTTGAACTTGTGACTCGTATCAAAGCCGTAGACCGGCGCACAAACAACCATCGCTCACAGCCACGTGGTCTTTCTTAGTGTCATTAGCATTCCTCATCTATGCACTGCTCACCTTATCAACTCTACTGAGATTTGAGATAAATGTAACGTATTTTACCTCGGTTTTTCCGTCCTTTAAAACAACAATCAGTACGAGATTCTTTCTTGTCGAAACTAACAATGGAAGTTGCGGCAAGGAGACATAATTATGCAAAGTGACCATGGTAAAGAAAGTAATATCAATACATATTCTGGTGACAATAGAACGATTATTTGCACCACAGTGAAATTAATAACAAATACAGAAGTCGAGTAATTTGGTTTTCCAAACAATGCACCTCTTCTTTGAGAGTCTGGAGGTGATTGTATGGGTACTGTACTGCCCAATGCGGGCGTCACACATATTTTCCACAATGATGACAGGTATTCCCGAGTAGACCAGTCAAAGTCCTTCTATTTCTCCTCAGCAGTTCTCTTTCTTTCCTAAGCTGCCTATTTTCATTCAATCAACGACGGCTGTTTTCTTCAAAGAGTAGCACTAGTTTACTAGTAACCTCCGGAACGAAGGGTCGAGAGCAAAGGTCTCCCAGTTGTAAATATTACTGTCACACATCTTCAAGTTAGCCTTGTTTACACCTTTCAATCGCTTCCTCTTATCCCCTACACTGTGATTACTCACTGTTAACTCAGAGTAAAACTCCTATTTGGGAATACGATTATTATGCATCCACACTTCTTGTCCCTTACATCGCAACTAGCGTCTTAAATTCATGGCTTCGATAAAGGTGGCCTAGACTTCTAAAGGACACTGCCATTTGACAACATTCTTCTGTACAACTTGGTTGTAATTCCATCCTTAGTTTATGAATCCGAATCCTAGACATACTGCAACCAACTAATTAAAAATCTGACATAGTAGCACCAGCGATACTCGAAAAGAATACTACAGTACAGCTAACATTGTGGTGGCTTCGGTGGCGTAGTTGGTAGCATGCTGAGCTTCTATGCCCAAGATTGCGGGTTCAAATCCGGCCTAAGTCGTCGGATATTTTAAGAGCGTTTAAAATCCCTCAGTATGCCTTCCTTAGGAGGGGAAGTAAAGCCGGCGGTCCCATGTCATAGATTTATGGCATGTTAAAGAACCTCCCACTAATTACACCTGTGTTAAGCTAAATTGTATAGGTTAAGAATGTAAACAACGCTCTTAGCTTCCTACGTTCGTTGCCAAGAACCGACTGCGGTGGCGTCTGGTAGCTAAGTTCTGAACTAGTAGTCGTTGACGGTGGCGTTTGGTGGCAAAATTAGGAACTATTTGATAAATTCAAAAGTCTGCAGTCCTTACTTGAATTAAAAAACAGATAACACACACTAATACAGTCATCACAATGAACACTGGTTATCAGACAGATTCTACACACACCCCAAGTACACGGGGCTAAATGACCGCGTTGTCGCAGCCCCTAAACTAAAGAACCAACCAACCAACTAGCTTGGCAAGAGAGACTTACATATTTGTATTCTACTTTATTCTATTCTTTTATTTTACACTATATTGTTTTCTATTCTATTCTTCTCTGTTTTACTCTATTCTTTTCTTTTCGTTTCTTTTCTTTTCCATTCTATTCTATTTTACTCTATTCTACATAGTCTATTAATTTTATTTTTATTTATTTATTTATTTATTTTAATTTGTTTTAATTTTTTTCTATTCTGCTCTATTTTGCTCTATTCTTATCTTTTCTATTGTATTTAATATATTATTTTCCTTTCTTTTCTTTTCATTTTACTGTATTCTATTCTTCTTGTTTATTTTCTTTCCTTTTCTATTTTATGCTATTCTGTTCTTTACCTTTCTTTTGTTCTCTTCTTTTCTAATTTGTATTTTTTTCTATTCTATTGTATCCTTTTCTTTTTGTTTCTTTTATTTTCTTGTATTCTATTCTATTGTTTCATTTTCTACTATCTTCTGTTCTATTCTTTTTTATTCTATTCAATTCTTCAAACTTATACATTATTTTCTGTGAAATTATTGAAAGCTGTAATTGTTTTATATTTTGTAGAACAGTTCATGTTCTCGTTTGAACACATTGAATAATACCCGCTTAGAATGGAAATATGTTACAGTAGTGATATGTTACCGGAAAGTTCTCGTACAGTGGAAGAATGAGATGTTGTAAGCCGCCGACAAGGGCCGTGTATGTGTCGTCCCGAGTCATTTAGATAAGGATTTTTGAAGAACAGTGGTTGAACTGTAAGACTGCCACGTGGACGAGGACAGTACCACATCAGTTCTAGACAAGTGGACAACATGTTGATTGTTGCAGCCACACCCACGTCATATTTTGGGCTTCACTGGTGTATCTATCCTGGAAAGACACTTCTTATAAGCCAGCGGATACAGTGTTATCTAAAATTATGAGAAGGAATGGAATATATTATTATTCGTTCGTTGGGCGAAAAAGGAAAAGTACAGTAGATGGGTAGCTCCTATTCCTCATAAATGACACTAAGGAACGGAATATTGCCTTCACAGATAAAGAGTGACACGTTGTGGGCGTTAGAATAACCCTGAGGCGATTACTGAATATTATAACAATAGTAATAATAATAATAATAATAACATATTATCAAAACATGAAGATAAGCTGTCAAAATACAGAGAGCTTGCAGAACTGATGAGGAAGCAATGGCACATGGCACAAGTCAGGTCAGATCCTGTCGTGATTCCGACCAACTTAAAGGAATCTCTCGCAGATGTAAAGTTAGACCCAGGCCTTTTTAAGCTTAAGCAGAAGACGGTCAAACTTTCGACGTGTCGCATAGTAAGGTTGTTCTTGGGTAATTAAGCCTGAAGAAGTGAGAGAGAAGAGTAATGCTACTACAGAATTCAGTCACCGAGAGATTGAAGAATTTGTCCTTATGATGTATATCTGGGACTGTAAATGTATTATTTTCAGCAAATATGATGTGAATGTGTAAGCACATGCCCAAATTAATAATAATAATAATAATAATTACATATTATCAAAACATGAAGAAAAGCTGTCAAAATACAGAGAGCTTTCAGAACTGATGAGGAAGCAATGGCACATGGCACAAGTCAGGTCAGATCCTGGCGTGATTCCGACCAACTTAAAGGAATCTCTCGCAGATGTAAAGTTAGACCCAGACCTTTTTAAGCTTAAGCAGAAGACGGTCAAACTTTCGACGTGTCGCATAGTAAGGTTGTTCTTGGGTAATTAAGCCTGAAGAAGTGAGAGAGAAGAGTAATGCTACTACAGAATTCAGTCACCGAGAGATTGAAGAATTTGTCCTTATGATGTATATCTGGGACTGTAAATGTATTATTTTCAGCAAATATGATGTGAATGTGTAAGCACATGCCCAAATTAATAATAATAATAATAATAATAATTATTATTATTATTATTATAATGGTATGTACCCTCCAGCTATCGGGTCAAGTATTATTATTATTATTATTATTATTATTATTAATAATAATAATAATAATAATATTGTATGGCCTCGGGTGCCGGGTGTAAGCTTTGTTATTTGACACCCAGAGGGTAGCTTACATATCGAATTTCGTTGTTCCTTGAAGCACTATGAAAGTCAAGGAAGTTAGATATCTAAGCTCCTTGAACACTATAGTGCTTTCTAGTAGATAAATGAGGAACTTTGTGTTGGCGGAAACTCCCGAGATAAATTTTGCCATTATGAACACGGGCTACTGAATTCAAATGGGTTCTTTGACATGCCAACATCGTATGACATTCGTGTCGTATTTTTTTTTCTGCCTTTCAAGAATCACTTACCACGGCCAGGAGCGAACCTGCAAGCTTGGGGTTAGTAGACCGACACGATAACCACTCACCCACCGTCAAGTCTTTCAAATTGACACCAATGGATGATCTGCGCGTGTTGATGAGGAGGAATTGAATGCTGAAGAAGTCGCAAACATCCAGTGCCCGAAGCAGGATAATTAGCCATTTGATTCTCGGTTCCATCAGAGATTTTAGAAACTGACTTGAGAGCTGGAACGGGGAACACTCAGCCTCGTTAGGACAATTGAGTATTTGTGAGAGAGCACCTCGATAACGAAAACCAAGATTAACCACCGAGGGAACCCGACGTGCTGACGCGTCATCCCACAATGTGCAGGTCAAATGGATGGGCAGCATTCGCTTGGTAGACCTAGGCCCTTGCCACGGGGAAATATTATTATTTGTTCGATCTCTCCTCAAAGCAGCATAGGGCACGGTTGAGTCATCTTGACACTGGGGAACATTATGAATGTAATAAACTCCAATGTCCCATGAAGTCATTAAACAGCCATAATATTTCAGCTGGTCCCAGTAGGGCAGGGCAGCTCCTGTCTGGACAGTGATACACAGCAGACAAGTGTCGTCTGTTTAGTGTAGGGGTTGAAACCTCAGAGATGTCGCTGTGAGCGCCTGCTCTAAGGCTTGGACAAAGTGAACCTCTGTTCTGTGATCTCTCTGCTCAGTGTCGAGCCAGTGACAGCCACATCCTGTGGCATCTTCTAACACATATTATTATTACCATTGTTATTATATTGTTATCACAACCGGGGTAGCTACACGCACTAAGGTGCAAGGTTATTAGGGCCAGGCTATCTCCGGACACAGAAGACGAATAGCTTGGAACCCCAACGTTGGCCGTTCTTGGAATGGTTTTCCGTGGTTTCCCATTTAATCTCCAGATGAATGCCGTGACAGTACTTCCGAGCAGGCCACGGTAGCTTCCTTCCAACTTCTTGCCCTGTTTCATTCATCTTAATTTACTTAATCTCTCATTAATCCTTTGGTGAGTTTGAATTCAGCAGTAACCGTTGTAACCCTCCACAACACAGAAACGCCCGGTCCAGTTGACTAATCGGGAATAATAAGGGGTTGAAATATTTATTTAATTATTTATATATTTTATATATTTATTAATCTTACCGGTATGTATTTTTTTTCTTTCAGGATTAGGGTATAAACCAGTTCCTTTGGGTACATTCGTGTAGACCGATTGAAAAGCACCAAGCTTTTGTTTTATTTACATATTAATTAATTAATTAATTAATTTATGTATGTATATATTTTCAAAATGCTTTGTCCTCCGAAGCTTCAACAGTAATATCCAGTGTTGTCAATGAGATCCCTTTGTGTGTGACCAGGAATGGTGTGGGAGTCTGCATGCCTACCCGTAAAGCAAGGAATTCAGTAATAAGTCCCGATAGTGGTCTCATTTTAACCCTTACACTTATTTTTAATAATAATAATAATAATAATAATAATAATAATAATAATAATCGGACATTTCTGAGGCATTGGATTCCTAACTGGAATTAATCTATTCAGAGTAATTTCAGAGCTAGAATGATTTTCATCGTGCAGCTTATATATCGATGATTTCCAGAATGTTTCCTGTGTTATTTTGTGTTAAATATCACATGTAGTATTTCTTTCAGGTTAATTATTTATTCAGCGTATGCCTTTAGTGCCGGGAGTGTCCGAGGACATGTTCGGCTTGCCAGAGTTTGTAGCTGATATTATGCGGTCACCCATGGGGTAAGCTACAAGTATCGTCGCGTGTGGATGAGATGAAATGAATGAAGACGAATAAGCAAGTTCAATTTCAAGTATTTCCAACTTTGGCTACCAGATGCCATCGATGCCTAGCGGTGAACGTTGGAACTTGATAGAGCGTTTCTAACAAAATATAACCTACAAATTTAGCTACACACTACCTATTGTAGTGGTAGGTTCTTTTACATGACATCAATCCGACGACTTCGGTCAGGTTTGAACCAGCGATCTTGGACATTGCAGTTCAGCATGCTACCGACTACGGCAGCGAAGCTTGCTTTCAGGATAGGGTGTATAAATACTTGTTTTGCCGCCTAATGTAATTGGGCACAATTTGTGTTGACCGATTGAAAAGCATTCTATAATACAACTTGGCAACACTGAAAAATGGCTTCTAATACTTCAATATTTTAGGAGTAAGGTTTTTTTCATTTTATGCAAAATATTAAAGAAGTACGTATGCAAATAATGTATCAATTTTTGAGAATGTCATATGAGTTTCCTCTTGAATAGTAGTTGACTATTTACTCTCATTCTTGGGGGCGTGCCATCATAGTCTCAGCAAATAACAGTTTTCAATAGGAAATCATGTCTCCTTGTGGTGCAATACCAACCGCCCAAGGGAAGGACGAATGGCACTGTGTAGGCGTTCTTTAAAAAGCTTGTCAGAGTGATGGGAACAGTAGCACGCTTGTGCTCCACGACAGCACAACATCCGGGAAACCGATAGCGATGGTCGCGCAGCTCTACTTATTGGGAGAAACGATAGTCCAGTGAACTGAAACATCTTGCTCTCAGGAGATAGGAGGATTTGGGTCCTACCGTCAGGTATCCTTGTGGCTCTCTGTCTTCAGTTCCAGATAAATGCTGAGATGGTGCCTCGGTTGTTTCCTTCCCTTTCCCAAGTCAATTACAAGTACGCACACACAAAACATAATCAATCTGCTAGATGTTACGGACGCAATGTGTGTGGAATTGGTGATCACGGAGTCTCAAGCTGTGAATGAATACACGTCAAAAGAAATAACCCCAAGCTTTACAAAAGAACTGTAACTACGCACTGGTACGGTTATCCTCTCGGTTGCTCTCACATTCACTCAACGAAAATGATTGGCTGGTATATTTTCTATATCCTAAGAAGAATATATATTTACAATACCATGTTGTTGTTGTTGTTGTTGTTGTTGTTGTTGTTTGAGTCTTCAGTCTTTCGACTGGTTTGATGATGCCGCTGTCCATGCTCCCCTGTCCTGAGCTAATCGTTTCATCTCTACATAGCTACCACACCCTAGACCTGAGGCAAATTGTTTAATATATTCTAACCTTGGTCTACCCCTACAGTTCTTACCCTCGACCCTTCATTCTATAACTAAGTTTGCTATTCCTGCGTGTCTTAGTATGTGTCCTATCAACCTATCTCTTCTCTTCATTAGCAGTCGCTAGAAACCATAAACCATAACCATAAACACCAAAATAATTTATTTATGCCGATTCCAAACATAGGCCTACATAAGTACGTCTGACTAATGACTGAATCGCATCCCCAATAAAGAAAGAAAGAAAGAAAGAAAGAAAGAAAGAATGATGGAAAGGGTTAATCCCATGCCTATGTGAATATGATAATACTGCTTTACTGAGAATATGTGATCTGGTAACTGTTAAAACCAAGCGGTATCTTTTCTGTCTCTCAGCTTACGAAACCGGGTCATGAAGTCGATGTTCGGTCAGTAGCGTAGTATTGCATGGAGACCTGAACGCTAAACAAGTGATACATCGAAAGGCTGGGAACATTCGAGGTGTTATGTTAGCAATTTATTGTTGGAGAGAGGAGACAGAGTAAACTAGCAAACTGCATGCATCTGTATTCAGACGGTTTTGAATCAGCACCCCCTACGGTTGCCCTTCGAGACAAAAGTAATATCTGCTGAATGGTACACAATAGTACAACATAACTTTTAAGTTAAAGAGTTCACTTGCTCACTTTGGTAGCATTGAGCCCATTGTTGTCGAGGGCCGTTAGTACACTGTGTTGCCCAATCCCCTTCTCCAATCAATGACGAAGGTCTCGTAGATTCCTGCACAGTAAATGGGAGTAACTTGCAATTAAAAACTGGCTATCGTCAGCGAAAGCCGGGATAGTACCTTACTTCAAATCTACACCACCCCTGTCCGCAATACAGTTACTCACACGAATAGAGTCATCACTGGAATACAGGTTACCAGCCTCGTTCAACACACACCCAACTACATTGGGCTTATGACTAAGATGTCCCAAGCCCCTCAAATGAATTGCCAACAACAAAAACGAAATAAACACTCCAGAAAGAAAAGTGACAACTCCAGGTCCTTCACTCGCTTCTAGGCAGTCCTTCGAGGTGCCGGCTGTTAACCTATAGTCTAGGGCAGCACCGTCCAAGGTCGAGCCGCACGGTGCAGACAGTGTGTGACTCAGAATAATAGGTGTGCTTCTACCTTACCGTACGTCCTTGCTTCCTCTCCACCCCGCGCGGTGGGGGTTTGTCACCGTTCAAGAAACGTGTAGAGGTCAATTAGCAGGCGACGAATGTATTTTGCAGGCAACGTATCAAGTACCGAACGTATTGTTCATGAAATAGTATTTTGCATTAATCAAATCGCTTGTCATATGAAGGGAGGGGATAGGAAAGAGTGGCAAAACGTTTCGTTTCAAAATTATGTTCACGTTAACTCTGGACTGGTTCACGCACAAAATGTATAGTAATTCATGTACATGTCTCCCTTCCTATGAAAAAGGGAAAACGACTACATATTTACACTGTGCCAAATATCAGAAAATAACAGCTTTACTGAAATACAAAATACATAATGTTTCTACAATGGCAAACGTACAACTAATTTCACACACTAATTAAAAACTAGAACCGTGCATGTTGGCTGATACACATAATGTTTATTGCTGTTCTCATTTACACTGCGCCTTGTCTGTGTGCGTTAACAATCTTGTTACTTTTAGGTGCAAATGAGTGTGTTACAGACAAGCGTAAACAACTTCTCAAATTCTCATCTGAAATGCCTGCTCGGAATCTCGGTTTGTTACGTTTTAATATCGAAAAAAATATTTTACATACATACAGTAGGTAGAACCGAACATACTCATAAGTTTAGCGGTCTCGTGATGAAGGCGAGAAAATTCATTATGGGGAAACAGATACGTCCCTCCCATAATGCGCGTGCACTGTTGTCAACCGTGACCGAACAGACACCACGCCTACCACGACTCTGCACTATGCATTCACTGGTGTGGCAGCTGTGTGACTTAGCACAGTGTGAAGTACTCTAGACGTTGCTGGTCTAGAGTATTTTGGTGATAATGTCCTGACATTAGCCTCAAATTGAAAATGAGAAACCACGGGAAACCATGGTGAACCATCTCATAGGACCATCGATACTGGTGTCGAACCCACTTGTCTCCGCTATCTTTATAATTCAGTACAGAAATAAATCTGATGAAATGAGATCAGTGTGTGGAAACGTCACTTGTGAGAATGTGGCATATCGTGCATGGTTTATTAACCAAGTGACATACAAGATATGGCTGTAGCTGCCATATTTATTAATTTCCAAACAAAAATAAAGTTGTATCTCAATGCGCTTGCTCCATGTACGGCACTTGTAATGAATTCTGGGAAAGCTAATCGGACAGAGGGACTTATAAGGCTATCTGTCGGGCGCACAAAGTGATCTGTCGCAGCACAGCGTCACCAAGGGTCACGGACTGAGCTGTGTTTCGCAACTCACATGTGTCCGCTTTTCTCTCACAGATGTCCCTATTGGGGCTCTATTTCTTAATACAAACATCTGTGCCAGTTTTTGATTGTCGTTGTTCACATTGTAGGGACTTGGGACATCTTCGATCATCAGTCCCGTGTATTTTAATGTGTACTGTAATGAACTTGTCTGATAACCTGTGTTTCTGTAATGTCTGCAGCAGTTAGTTTAGGAATGAGGTATGTGTCCCACTATATACATTACCTTGTGAGATTATTATAATCAAGTACCGGTACACGTTTGTGGTGATGCTTTTCTCCGTGTTCTGCAATTTATTCTTTACCCTCTGATATCCTAACTTTTTCCCATTTCATTTACTTTCTTGATCTATCCCACAGTAATTTGATACTGTTGGCTATTTTCTGTTTGTAAAGGATCGCAATTTGCAAGTTGCACGAAAACAGAAGCTCTTTTCCAGGGTGACTGGCTGCGTGGATCCACGGTAACTTTCTAGTATGCTGTTCCCAACGTTGCAGGATAGAATCCCAACGCAGTCAGTTGGCATTTGAGGGTGCGCAAATGCGAGGGAGCTGTGTCAGTAGATTTACTGGCACATTAAAGATCCCCTTCGGGGCAAATTTCCGGCACCCTGGCTTCTTTAAAAGTCACAGTAGTTAAAAGGGTCATAAAATCAGTAACATAATTTTTTTAATATCATTATTTCTTCTAGGACGAATTATTTCTTCATTTTACCGTCATAATGTAGATTGTGTTATACGAATACGAAACTTGGGTTCTAAGGAAACAGGACATACAACGCCTGGAAGCAGCGGAAATGTGGATGTGGAGAAGGATGCTGAAAATAAGCTGGACGAAGAAAAAGACTAACGAATGGGTCCTCAAGGAAGTAGACGAAACAAGAAAATTGATCACTACTGTAGAAAAGAGAAAAGCAAAATTCGTTGGCCACACCTTACGTCGTAATGAGTTCCTGACCACCATACTGGAAGGAAAAGTCCTGGGGAAGAAAGGAAGAGGAAGACCGCGGAAGGCGCATCTGGATTCTCTGATGCATGGACTTCAATTTAAACAGTATGCTGACTTAAATCGTTCAGCAAGTGAGAAACAAATGTGTGTACAGCGACAGGGCCTAGACTTTAGACGATGGGGAATCTAGATTGTGTCTAATGAATAAATAACTAAATTATGAAAGGATATTTACCAAAGAGGAACCACAACTTCATTCTTATATACAATACAGCTGTAATCAAAAACGTACTGAAGGATGAGACTCACTGAAATACTTAAAGCTCTCTATAATCGCTCACTAACACCTGCTAAGTAACTCCAAGCGCACTAGAAAAATGCCAACAAACATGGAAGGGAGTTAATCATCTTTCTTTAACTAACATCTCACACCTATAGAGGAAACCATGTTAATAACAATTAAATACAAGAAATCTCAGAATGATTATAATAATCTGGTCAGAAAACCAACTGTACTTCGTACATTTCTGAAAGAAGCACAGCTTCTTCATGTGGAACCCGAGCACGGTCAGTTGTAACGTAAAGAGTGGCAGGTTGCCTCGCAATTCCACCCCTCAAAACAACAATAACTAATTATATCGTAAATTAAATTTTTAATTCACAGTGATCAAAATCTTGAAGTAAATCGACAAGTAATGACAGACAAAAAGAAGTGTGTCTGAAGAACTGAAAACCAAGTACCTTAAACTAATACTCAATTTGGATATGCCAAATTCCACGGAGTTGTTTTTATTACGGGTTAAATAAATTCAAAATAATGTCACGGGTTGAAAAAAGTGTAGGAAGCCCTCGACCTAGGCCCGTGATTGCTGTGTACGGCCCCGCGTCTATTCAATCTCTTCATCCTCATCACGATGCACAGATCACCCAGAAAGACCAGAACTAAGTCTCTGCTGAGGTCACACGCCATTAATGCACGGGATCATTTAACAATATGCATAAAAAGTACGATGTTCGTGGCTTTAAGTGAAATGAGATCAATTAATACTTCATCACCTGTGGCCACAAAGTGTCTGGCGAAAATGATTACACAGACGTGTGTGAGTCTTCTTCACCAGCACAGCGGCACAGACCAGATACAAGCCGACACCTGTCAAACATCTGTCAAGTAAAAATTACTTCCATCCGGAGTTACGGTTGTCTTTCTCATACTGTAATTATAGCTCAAATAATTATGTGGTATTACTGTGCAGAGAATAATAAAGATAATGGTTTTAAAGACATAGGAGAGAGCATCTGGGGGCGCAATCTACACTCAACACTTAAGATTACTGAGTCAATGTGCCCCGGCTGGCTGCGTTGCTCTGCGGTAACGGTCTCGCGTACTGTGCCGATGGTTGCAGGATCGAATCCTGGCACAGATAGCTGGCATTTAAGGGTGCGCAAATGCGGGGGAGCCGTATCAGTAGATTTACTGGCACGTTGAAGATCCCCTTCGGGGCAATATTCCGGCAACCTGTCGTCTCTGAAAGTCGCAGTCGTTAAAAGGGATGTAAAACCAACAACATTATAATCAATGTGCCCCTGAATTGTTGCCAACAATCCGTCCCCCAAAGACAGAAATTTTGAGAAAAACGACTTCAAAACGAAATTTCGCAAGATGTAGATAAGAACTTGACCGTATAAATCGCTTTGCTTGGACTAGTGGCTGAAAACCTTCAATTATAGGAAGTTTTTTCAGTTAGTCAACGCAAATTGTGCCCTATTAGGCGGGAAAACAAGTATTTAAACACCTTAACATGAGAGAAATATCTCACGTAATATTTATTTCTGGTTAGAGCGTTTAAACACTTATTTTCTCGCCTAATGTAATTGGTCAAGGGGAGCGTGATGGCGCAGTGGCTTAGCTACTAGTCTTTCACCCGGACGGCCGGGGTTCGAATCCTGGTGACAACGGGGTGGAATTATCACCTGAAAAATCACGTGGCGTCAGGAAGGGCATCCGGCCTTAAATCCCCGGCCAAAACCAAAATGAGCCTGGTTGGCTCCGGCGAAGAAGAAAGTTTTAATGTAATTGGTCACAATTTGTGTTGACCAACTGAAAAACTTTCTATTATAGAAGTTGGCAACACTGAAAATGGCTTCTAGAATGCCTTCAATAGCGGCTTCGGTGGCGTAGTCGGTAGCATGCTGAGCTTCTATGCCCAAGATAGCGGGTTCAAACCGGCCGAAGCCGTCGGATTTTTTAAGAGCTTTAAAAATCCCTCAGTATGCCTTCCTTCGGAGGGGAAGTGTAGCTGGCGGTCCCATGTCATAGATATATGGCATGTTAAAGAACCTTCCACTAATTACACCTGTGTGAAGCTAAATTGGATAGGTTAAGAATGTAAACAACGCCCTTAGGTTTCTACGTTCGTTGCCAAGAGCCGACTGCGGTGGCGTCTAGTAGCAAAGTTCTGAACTTGGCCTAGTAGTCGTTGACGGTGGCGTTTGACGGCAAAAGTAGGAACTATTTGAAAAATTCTAAGTTGCAGTCTGTACTTAAATTAAAAAACAGATAACACACACTAATACATAGATCACAATTAACACCGGTTATCAGACAGATTCTACACACAACCAAAGTACACGGGGCTACACGACCGCGTTGTCGCAGTCCCTAAACTTAAGAACCAACCAACCAACCTACCAAAGCCTTAAATGTGATCGTGAATAAATTATAATCAAATTCTTGAATGAGAGACTTTTTTTCTTACTGAAACCACCACGAGTATATTTTCCCTTTTCAGTTCTTATCATTTGCATTCTCCACATATTTATTTTCTTTCTCAATCTGATTATCATTAATTTGCCAAACCTCCCTCCCTGAATATCAGATTGTTTTTAATATTGGTTCTGCAAATTAAACATGTTACGCTCATGCCTGGCACTACAAGAGTACATAATTTCCATACATACATTTTTCATTTGAGACTACCGACAGCAGTGGCTACGCTGGCTAAAGCGCAGCGTTAGGTCAAGGGGCCAAGCTCTCTGCTGACTCGGTAGACGCGTGGGTTCAAGCCCCACCGTCGGCCGTCCTTGAAATGGTTTTCCGTGGTTTCCCATTTTCAACACCAGGTAAATGCTGGGACGGTACCTTCTGACAGGCCACGGCCGCTTCTTTCCACATCCTTGCCCAGTGTCATGCATCTTCATCCATCTATCATCCCGACGCGCGGGTCGCCCACGGGCGTCGACTAGAAAGACCTGCACTGGGTCTGTCAGGAGGCCATAAGACAAAAAAAAAAGTCCTCTCGGCACGCCAGAAGGCGGAGGTAGATTTCACCGGGCAAACTTGGGGATAGGCGAAAATAGGCAGAATATGCAGGTTTTCGTAGAAGGATCAGACCTCATTTATTGCGAGAAGGTATTTTATAATTGGAGCTTAATTAACATCGTTTTTCGTCATTTTATGCTTATTTTAAACATTTTATTGTCTTATGGGAACGGTAACCTTCTTGTCATTTGGGGTCCATTTTTATTATACTTGTGGTCACACTATCCTTATGCAAGGTTTCGACACTGATGTGTAACTATGTAACGGTCTGTTACTTCTTCACGCAAAATTATATCTCCCGCAGAGATTTTGGTTGGTTCCTCAGTTTAGGGGCTGTGACAACGCGGTCATGTAACCCCGTGTACTTAGGGATGGCTGTATTAGTCTGTAATTCAGGTAAGGACTGCAGACGGTCAATTTCAAGCAGTAGTTCCTAATGTTGCTACCAGGTACTACCGTCAACGACACCTAGCTGTGAACTTGGCTACTAGATGCCACCGCAACCAGCAACTCGCAACGAACGTTGGAACTTCCCCTCCAAAGGAAAGCATACCGAGGGATTTTTAGCGCTCTTAGAAAATCCGACGACTTCGGCCGGCTTTGAACTCGCGACCTTAGGCATAGACATTCAGCATGCTACCAGTTACGTCACCGAAGCCGCTTCACACTTAGTCAGATGGAAATCTGAATCTGATCTCGTGCAAGTGCGTTATCTTGGCAACGTCTGATGGCTAATCCCTCATCAATTTAGTAGTGTTGCCATGGCAACCACTGATAGCTCTTGGCATTTTCTTATAATTCCGAATTTTTTTTCTCATCCCTTGGCATAATGGTGGGTCATATCAAAAATTCTTTCAGACAAAAGTTTTAGGTAATTATTAGGGGAATATTGTCCATTCTGTACGGTTTTGATATTGTGCCTATTAAGAGAGATATGATTAATGTTTCCCGAAAAACCCACTTTTTCCCACCCCTTTGGTCAATGGTTGGTGCTATAAAAAAACTCTTCAAACATAAATTTTTGGGCTTTATCCGACACATAGTATGAACGTTAACGGATTCGATATTTCACATATTAAGAAAGTTATAGCAATATTTCACTTTTTCGAAAAAAAAAGCCCCCCATTTTCACCCCCTTCGACTGATTTAGCCCAGTAACGAATTCGACCAAGATTTTATAGATATACATATTCGGTAAAAAATTCAAAGTGATTGGTGCAAAATTACGGCAGTTATCGTGTCCACAAAAAACCGATATATATACATATATACATACATAAATTATATATAAACTTTTGAACTGACGGTGGTTTTGGGGTCTGGGGGATGTGAAACGCGAAGATATGTCGAAATTTTCCGGAAGTCGAAACATGGTACCCATTGCAATAGTTAGCTTTCTAATGAAATCTACCTAAAAAAAAGAGACTGATTTGCCTTTCATCGTCCAGTCTAGTCTGCAAGCCTCTATTTGCGAACAAGTCACCTCCATGATTCCTTATTTGCAGTTTTCACTGTGGCCTCCTCTGCTTCTACACCTCTAATTTTGAGATCGCTCACCACTGAACCTGACCATCGTCTCCTGGATCTACGTACCTCTGCTTCTCTACAGCCGAACTCATTAACCTCTTAGGTAATCTCTCCTCCCCCATTCTCATCAAATGACCCCACCATCTGAGTCGGCTCATACAAACTGCTTTATCTAGCGTGTTCATCTCTAACTTAGGCTTTTCCGAGACTTGCTCATAACATTTTTAGCAGGTTTAAGAATTACAAGTGCAGAAGGTTGCTCGCCTTACTTACATAGGTCCCCTGAGTTTCACCTCAGGGAACACATAAGTGAGTTGGGTAGTCCAAGCCGACTGAGCACAAGGAGGGCCATGACTAAGAATATGTCCAAGATGCCCGCTCCTATTCCATAATAACTGGTATCCCGACTGTCAGGACCACTAACTAGGACACTCAGCCGTTGCCCATGGTTAACAAACTAGGACGTGACTGCATCATGAACCATTCACTTTTAAATGTAACACAACCAGTTACCCAAGTAACATATGTTATCAGATGGAATCAACGCATATTCAAGTACCCGGGCTGATGACCATGATGTCTAAAGCCCTAAATGAAACAACAATAAATCTCCCGACTACACCCTCTCTACCACGATAATGACCATTTGCTCATATTTAGGTTCATTTTTCTCCTAGCCAGTGATGAATGATGATCTGAAACTTTAACATGTGTTACAAAGGGCTCTTCCTATTAAACTGAAGGTTTAAAATACGGTATAAAATACATGTCTTGAATTAGACACTTAGATTGTTTTTATGAGAGACTGAATTTTGAAAAAAAGAATTGAGTTTCTGTATTTTTATTTTTTATGATTTTCAAACTTCTGTCTCTTTGTTTGTGCGAAAGTGCTATTGAACTACTAAACAAACAATAAACCAGAGGATATGGTCTTACGGTTCTAGAGACAAAGTGCTCAATTATTTGAGAAAAAAATATTTTAGGAAAGCAGGTTAAAGTTGGAAGTTGTTAAAATTATCTCTAACATTATTTTCTTTCAAAACACCACATACTCTGCAATCCAAATCTTAACCTGCTTTACAAACAAACACACGCCAATACAAATAACCCAGGTTATTTAAAATTTAATGTAGTAATTTAATTTTGAAGAGTCATATATCAAACTTTTATCATTTTTGTTACCGGGTGAGTTAGCCGTGGTGGTTACGGCATGACTGATGGCAGTCGCTCACATCCGGGAGGCGAGGAGGTTCGAATCCCCCCGCCGGCAACCTTGACGATGGTCTTCTGTGGTTTCCCATCTTCCTTCCAGGCAAATACCGGGGTTGGTCCCTAACTATAGGCCACAGCCGCTACCTTCCAACTCCTCGTCCTTACATTCCAACTTCCCTCCTTCCCTCCCCAACGGTACTCGTAGCTCACCCATTGGGTGTCCGTCTCGAAGCAGCTACAAAAACTGGCGAGCCGAACATGTCCTCGGACACTCCCGGCACTAAAAGCCATACGCTTAAAAAAAAAACATTTTTGTTGAATGTAGATACACTTTACAAAAATTAAATGAAATACTGTAGTTAAAAACGGATTACTTTTCATAAATTATGACGTTTTGATCAGAAATGTCCAAATAATTTTAGGAGTTACCTTTTAAAAAAATAATATCATTTCTTTTCATCTGACCGCGAAACCAGATTCATCTCACCTCATCCTTGACCGCGTAGATACATGTTAAAAATACACTGTTCTTGTTTATAGGGGCAAAGCAATTCTAACTGATAACCTCCGGAACAAAATCGTACCGCAAAATATCAACTTAACACCATACTTCAAATGGAATTCAAAAAAGAAAAATATTTTTTAACACAAATATTTCGTTATTGTGATATTGTGTGCAACTGAATTTGGGTCTTGGACTTGAAATAAGATAACTTCCTATAATTTGCCTGGAGGAGGAGTGGTAAATCGCTTTGGGAAAACCATATTCAGATTGCCAGCTGTCAGCGTCCAATTCAATAAGGTGGACCAGGTTTTATTCCCGGTCAATGCATTTGAGTTTATCGTAGTGAAATATCGCGTCCTGTGGTTCGGATTCCACGTAAATATGGAGGTCCCGTGACTCATGATCAGAAGATTAATGGTCAAGTTAAACCTAAAGCTTCCTTTCAAATTCGGACCTTTGATCCTGGGATGTCGTGCAGTCTTGAATCGTGACTCAACACACTTAGCTAAGCTGATTGGTCTGTCAAATATCGAATAAAATGTCTAGAAGAATCCCTATTCTTTTAACCTAGATTTGTACTCCCAAATGACCCCTCGTATTCGCTATATTTAGCGAATCGTTGCAGAAGTTGGCAACATTAGCTGTTTGTGAACAAGGAGGGGAGAAATGTTTGTAAGGGAGAGGCGACAATCATTCTCGCCAAGCAAATCGCACGTCACCACCATCTAATTGCATTGTGTCATTGTCGCTGTCGTCACGGCATGCTATGCCAATTACCACCAATTATGAGCCCTCGCGAGTGCTTTAATGAAAACAAACCCATGTTTTGTCGTCGTAATGCACACAAGTTAAGTGGCCCCTCCTAACTACCGCCAGCTTATTATCTTAATTTGATAATATTATCCCCGACAGCAAAGTACAAATTACCAACCTTACTTTAACTACTTTCGTGGTAATTTTATTAAAAGCCATTTTTATGCTCCTTCTCTTTAAGGAATCAGGACGTTGTCTCGAGAATTTTTACAGGTTATTTTCAATCTATTTATGGCTCTGAGATCTTGTTGACTTAAATTCAGTTCTCTATTTTCTTCTACGATAATTAGAATTACTCATCCGTGGTAACGTAGGACAGTGTTCTGCATTTCTGTTCATCATGGGTTTGGAATCTTTCAGCCAATACAGAGTTGCCAACTCAGAATCGATTAGTTATGGCAAAAGTGCCTATATATCATACCTATTCGTTGATGTTGCTGATTGAATATTCAGTCTTTTGACTAGTTTAATGCAGCCCTTCATGCTTCCCTGTCCTGAGCTAATCGTTTCATTTTCACACAGCTAACACACCATACATCCGAGGTAATCTGTTTAACAGATTCTAACCTTGGTCTACCCCTACAGTTCTTATCCTCGGTCCTTCCTTCCATAACTAAGCTTCCTATTCCTAGATGTATTAGTATGTGTCCTACCAACCTATCTCTTCTCTTCATTAGCAGTGGCCAGTAACGTCTCTCCTCTCCCAGTCGTCTTAATACCTCTTCATTCATAACCCTATATAACCATCAGATCTTCATCATTCTCTTGTAACACCACATTTCAAACGCTTCAATTCTCCTCTTTTCTGCTTCACTTCCAAGTTTCAGTTCCATAGAGCATCACGCTCCACACAAAGGCTCTCAAAAATGACTTCCTAATACCTAAATCTATATTTGATATCAGCATATTCCTATTCAATAGAGCTAGATTTATGATTTCCAAGAAGGGACTTTATAATGTCTATAAATCACTAGATATTGATAATAGAGAAATATAATACATTCTCTCTAAAATATAAGTTGCTAAATCAAGTGACGAAGTAGATGCACTGAGAACATTTAACCACCGTACCTATGATTTCAGGTGTTTCAATGTCATGGTATTGTTCCTGCCTTGGATGACCTTAGTTTCCCCCAAACCAACACTAAATTCTTCAGTTAGTTATAGGTTCCCCATCTGCACTTGAGGCTTCTATGACCTACATGTCAATATTTTAAATTCAATCAGTCGTAGCTGTCTTAAGCGGCAGAAACAATATTTCTTCTTTCATATAGACTACGCACCAGAATAGCGAAGGCCGCGATCAATGATAGGAATAACACTCCGAAATAATAGACTCGATTCCCGGCACTGATAGTGACCATTAGCAATTGGATTTTCTGTTGATACTGTAAGTATTTTTGTATTAAAATACGGAATTCTTTTCTAAGAAAATGTTAATAAAGCTCAACATTTAGAATAATTTCTGGAAAGGTGGAAACATTTATTGGAAATGTTTTAAATATTTGCTGAAAAATTAAAAGAAATTAAGGACCACAGAATACGGAAACTACACCGGCAAGAAATATAAAAACTGTTTGTCTGCTAATAGTGTGTTGAATGATCTGATATGGAGACTTATCTGAAATTGTGGATTGTCCAAAAGCTGCTCTGAAAAGATGTAATATCAATTAACTTGAGAGAATTCGTAATTGATCCGTCAACCACGGGTGCGACTGTTAGTGTTTAAGTGAAATGTTATTCAAACATTCTCCATAACGAGAATACTTGAGTTTATAAGCTACATGACATTTTATTTAGAGAGAAGTGGAATATTACTCAATGAAAATCCACAGCCTGCTTCCAGTCGATCGACCGGTTCAATGAATGGAATGAATGAAGCCCCCATCTAGCGGCGAGGATATGAACTGTGCCGGCTGTCGAAGCCTGTCGCACTCCCCTGGGGCAATGATTAAATGAATGACAGATGAAATGAAATGACAGTGGAGAGTGTTGCTGGAATGAAATTTGTGACAGGGAATACCGGAGTAGCAGGAGAAGAACCTGTCTGCCTCCGCTTTGTCCGGCACAATTCTCGCATGGTGTGAACAGGATTTGAACCATGGACCCAGTGGTGAGAGGCTGGCGTGCTTCCGCCTTAACCTCGGAGTCTCCGTTGGAATATTACTCAATATTCAATTATATTATTCTTTCTTTTTGAGACCATTGACATTTTCACTTCGAGCTGTCTTTTCAAGAGATTTATCTTTCATCGTTAATTAAACAAGATGTTCAGTAAAGAACATATAGCCTACTTTCTCCTAAATGCATGGGTATTGCTATAACTCTTTGTCCATTTCAAGGAGTATAATTGAATGTTGGTTGTAGTAGCTTGTTGAAATACATCGTGCTATAGGGATATTAAACATGAATATGAGCTGCCCTTTGCTAGTGCTACCTCTGTAAAAAAAAAACATTCAATTCGGTTTCACCGTGTTTGAATTGATCTGGGGAATGGATTTGCACACATACATGGTCGCTATTTGCAAACTATTAGGCTGATGACCTTGTAGTCAGTCATAAGATGCTTTCCACAAAAAGGCATGTTGTTGCAAAATCCGGTAGAGATCAAATTATTAGGATGGTCGAAATTTGATTTAAGCTTTTAACATTTGGGTGGCCGTCATTCCGTTTCCGTCAAGATGGCGGCGATATAAAACATGACACTGAGGTGACTTTTGCTAGTGCTACCTCTGTACCAAATTTCGTTCAATTCGGTTTCACCGTGTTTGAATTGATAGGGGGAATCGATTTGCACACATACTTGGCCACCATCTGCAAACTATTGGGCTGATGTTCTTGCAGTTTGGTCAGAATATGTCTCCCACATAAAGATATGGTGTTGCAAAATTAGGTAGAGACTAGATTATTAGGTTGGTCGTAATTACATTTTAGCTTTTAACATTTGGGTGGCCGCGATTACGTTTCCATCAAGATAGCGGTGATATAAAACATGACACTGAGGTGCCCTTTGCTAGTGCTACCTCTATGCCAAATTTCGTTCCATTTGGTTTCAGCGTGTTTGAATTAATAGGGGGAATCGATTCTGACACAAAGATGGCCGCCATCCGCAAACTATTAGGCGAATGACCTATTAGATTGGTCAAAGGATGCTCCCTCCATAAAGGTATGTAGTTGCAAAATTTGGTAGAGATCGGATGATTAGGTTAATCGTAATTTGGTTTAAGCTTTGAACATTCGTGTGGCCGCCATTACGTTTCAGTCAAGATGGCGGCGATATAAAACATGACACTGAGGTGCCCTTTGCTAGTACTACCTCTGTACCAAATTTCGTTCCATTCGGTTCCACCGTGTTCGAATTAATAGGGGGAATCAATTTTGACATAAAGATGGCCTCCATCCGCAAACTATTAGGTGAATGACCTATTAGATTGGTCAAAGGATGCTCCCTCCATAAAGGTATGTAGTTGCTAAATTTGGTAGAGATCGGATGATTAGGTTCATCGTAATTTGATTTAAGCTTTGAACATTCGTGTGGCCGCCATTACGTTTCAGTCAAGATGGCGGCGATATAAAACATGACACTGAGGTGCCCTTTGCTAGTGCTACCTCTGTACCAAATTTCGTTCCATTCGGTTCCACCGTGTTCGAATTAATAGGGGGAATCAATTTTGACATAAAGATGGCCGCCATCCGCAAACTATCAGGTGAATGACCTATTAGATTGGTCAAAGGATGCTCCCTCCATAAAGGTATGTAGTTGCAAAATTTGGTAGAGATCGGATGATTAGGTTAATCGTAATTTGATTTAAGCTTTGAACATTTGTGTGGCCGCCATTACGTTTCCGTCAAGATGGCGGCGATATAAAACATGACACTGAGGTGCATTTTGTTAGTACTACCTCTGTACCAAATTTCGTTCCATTCGGTTGCACCGTGTTCGAATTAATAGGGGGAATCGATTTTCACACAAAGATGGCCGCCATCCGCAAACTATTACGCTGATGACCTATTGGTTTGGTCAAAGGATGCTCCCCCCATAAAGGTATGTTGTTGCAAAATTTGGTAGAGATCGGATGATTAGGTTAATCGTAATTTGATTTAAGCTTTGAACATTTGTGTGGCCGCCATTACGTTTCCGTCAAGATGGCGGCGATATAAAACATGACACTGAGGTGTCCTTTGCTAGTGCTACCTTTGTACCAAATTTCGTTCAATTCGCATTCACCGTGTTCGAATTGATAGGGGGGGACAGACATTCAGAGTACACACACTCACACACACACACACACACACACAGACACACACACACACACACACACAGACTCACACACACACATGCACACACACAGACAGACACACTTTTTTCGCCCTGTGTTGATCTCATAAGTCTACTTTCATTTTTTACAAAAATCGAAAGTAGGCTAAAAAGTGTGACAGATCTACTTTTTTAGTCTTTTCGAATATTTCTAATAATTTTAGGTAGGCCTAGTCAGTATTATGAAAATAATTTTGAAATCTTCCTTATAAGATTTTGTGTCAATCATGCAACTTCTTTTGTGTCATCCACTGTTTGCCGAAGAAGGTCATAATGTCACAGAAACTGGCACACTTTACTCATGAATTACAATTTATTGACTTAAGGTACCGTCATATTTTTCTATTTCATTAATAACACAGGCTTCAGATAAATTCCATGTCACATAACTACACCGGGATGATTAACAAAATGATCTTAGTCCCTAATTGGAACATCAACTTTTCTATGGCAAAATGGAAATTAAGCTGGTGCATAAAACCTACCAATTTAACATTCATGAAATATTGTGTCCCCTGGCATAACTCTCGCAGTAAGAAATGGTTGCTGTAATTTTAGACAACCAACGTTACGACTTTTAAAATGCAGTAGTCTGCAGATAATCGCTTTCATTATGTCCATTAACATTCGTGCATTGAATTAAAGAGGAATGTCGGCTGCCAGATGATGAGACCCCACCGAGCCGGGTGAAGAACAGGCGGCATCCTGGATGACGAGAAGCCAGCGACTCAGAGAGATTATAGTGTGTTGTGTAGCCAGCAACATAATCTGTGCCTCAATTGGTTCTGCACGTCTGTCGTCTAGCTACTCTTCTGGGAACCTTCATACTGCTGCCATCTCTATTCGCGCTGTCATCTGCATTCACTGCCATGTCACTTGGATTGCTGCTGAAAAGTCTCATTTCATGCATATTTAATGTTAATTCTTTCACAGAACCGTGCACGAAATCTTACTAAGTTACTCGTGCTTGAATTGCGGGTGGGCGCTCCAGCAGGAGCGTGTGACCAGCTATAAAATGAGAAGTGTCTGTTCAAAAGATGCTATTTCCATCAAAAGAAAGTTATGGGAAAATACAAGAAGAACGTATTAATAAAAGGTTGCTGTTGATTATTTAGAAGTTTTGCGACATCGTGGTTTGTTCAGAATTTGTCTGATAACCTGTGGCAGTGTGATGTCTGTACTTGTCTGTGTATTTGTGATTCAGGTATGATTTGGCTAGGAAGTGGCCGTGGCCTTACGTTAGGTACCATTTGCTTGGAGTGGAAGTGGGAAACCATTGAAAACCACTTTCAGGATGGTTGAGGTACGAATCGAACCTGCCTCTTCTCAGTTTTGACTCACGAGGCTGAGTATACCCCGTTCCAGCTCTCAAACCAGAATTAAATTTCTTTACAGAGCCGGGAAACGAACCCGTACCTCCGTGACGACAGCCGAGAATGCTAGCCGCTATAACGAGGGGGTCTGGCCAAACGCATAAATTCATTCCAACTAAAGTCACACTCAAAACTTTGGAACAAGGATTCATCTGACTTTCATCATGATAATAATAATAATAATAATAATAATAATAATAATAATAATAATAATATCGTATGGCCTTGCGTGCCGGGTGCAATCTTTGTTATTTGACACCCAAAGGGTAGCAGGCATGTTGAATTTCGTTGTTCCTTGAAGCACTATGAAAGTCAAGGAGGTTAGGTATCTAAGCACCTTGAACACTATAGCGCTTTCTAGTAGAGAAATGAACTTTGTGTTGGCGGAAACTCCCAAGATTAATTTTGCCATTATGAACACGGCTACTGAATTCAAATGGGTTCTTTGACATGCCAACATCGTATGACATGGTGTCGCAATTTTTGCCGCCTTTCAAAAAGAAAACACTTACCACGACCAGGAGCGAACCTGCAAGCTTGTGGTTAGTAGACCGACACGTAAACCACTCACACACCGTGAGTCATAAAACGATGCAATAAATACAAAGATTACTGAAATCTTCAACACGATTAGACATTGCATTCGTAACCCGTCCAACATTCCACACCACGGCGTAGCGTCAATTGCACACAACAACCCCGATGGGGAGCTGTAGCAAGTCTGAAGATCGGATGTTCGAATCCTGGCGTTGACAGCGAGTCTTTCCACACTCCTTCCAGGAAAATGCCAGGAGAGTACCTTATTTCAAATCCCGGGGTACCTTCCATATCCATGAATGTACATAGCTACATATACATTACTACAGTCATCACAGAGAAACAGACTGACTACCAGACAGGTTCAACACGGAGCACGGAGATGAGGTCAAATATGTCCCTAGGGGCTAAAATGAATTCACAACAAAAAGAAACAAATCGCACTGTTGGCAGATACTCTAGATGTTAGGCCCCTTAAAACAACAATCATCAACAACATCATCATCATCATTATCACACCCTGTTACATCGGCAGTTGTTGCATTCAGAGTAGGAAACTTCTTCTCCCTCCCTATATTTTCATTTGTGTGTTTTGCCTTTATGTAGCCTATACATTTTCCGTGTTTCCAGTTTTCCGTTTACATTTTTTTTATTTTCTGTAAATAATTATTTTAATGTTTCTCAGACATTTCGGATTCTCTGAATGAATGCTAGGGATAATTTCCTTCCAGGATGTTAGAGTGCATACCTGTATATTTGTGGTTGTTTGTAGATCCAGTAACTGTCTTTTTATTTGTGTTTGTATCTGTTGCTTGTTTGGTTTTTGCTTTTAAATGTTGTTGTTAAATAATATATTGTAACTCGTGGATTATGTCTGGCAATAAAGAATACATACAGCACGTGACTGCCACAAAAATTGAGTTTCGCGCATACAATATTCTAAAAATGCCTCCATAAATATACACAGATGTTCGACAATAACTAACATGTTAGCAAATAACCTCTAACGACCAAAATTTCACTACGTCACCGAACTTAACCCGAAAGCTACTTACCACTATTTCCTTCTCCCCACCCCTTATGCAAGAAACCTTACAAAAATAATCCTAAACCACTGCTTATTACCTAAAGAAAAATAATATATTCGGCCTAAGACGCCTTAATGTCAAAGCAAAATAAAATACAACATTGCCAACCGATATTTCCTTCTTTACAGATATTTCAGTGTGCTGGTGGCAATTCAGTTTCTTTTGTTCATCACATTATCATTTTCTAGAGGGCTCCTTCTCCACTCATTCATCTCTCCAGGCGTTATAACTTGGTACATCCCGTGGTTGCTAACTGTTCCTCGAGGGCGTTCTGTCTCAGCTCCTCCATTTCACCGTCCACCGCAGATCGAGCTCTGTCGAGCGTCGCTGTATGGTAATTATGGCCTCTAGCAAGATCTACTTGAGCTGTTCGTAAACTCTATTGTCACAAGCTTGCAGAACAGGCGTACCAATAGTTAAGGAAATAACTGGCAAAATGTGAGAGATGACAACGGTTTCCTCAGTTTTTAATATATTTTTAAAACTAGGACAAACCATACTCCCATCAATATATGACATTTCTGTATTATAGATCTCTTTCTCCGGTGCTGAAGTAACCGATCGTAACAAATTAGCATTCTTAAGAAACAGAATTACCGGCATCATTCACGAATTGCACACTCATTTCATAAATAACGACAATTTGTTTATATACAAATGTTTAAGTAAATATACGAAACGGTAGCCTCTGCCAGAACTGTATCGCGTCTAGCCCGCATTACAGTAAAGCCGGACCAGCAGATAGTCAACCCATGCTAAGAATTGTGTTGCATCAGTCCTACTATTGTGGGAGGCTAATGCTCAACGACAATGATATTGAAATTGTTAGATTTCTCGCGCCGATCCCCTAGTATTTCTTTTACATGTGTGGCATTTGAGGGTGCGCAAATGCGAGGGAGCCGTGTAAGTACATTTACTGGCACGTTAAAGATCCCCTTCGGGGCAAAATTCCGGCACCCCGGCGTCTCTAAAAGCCAGTGTAGTTAAAAGGGACGTAAAACCAATAACATTAACATTATCTTTTACATGTACAGTATAAGAACATCACTATATCTTGTAGAACAATAACATCTGTAAAGGAAGTTAAGAATATCAAACTCTTCACTCCGAGGAAAATAGAAATTACATATTTCCTCTCCTAAATCTACTGGTATGACGAATCTACAGTAAATAACATGTAACCTTGTAATTTGAAGTTGGTTTTTAGACTTTCGATCACAATCCACGATACCTTCCTTTCATTAGTCTTTCAAGATACAAGTGCACTGAAATAATCTGCGCTAACGTTTGTTGTTTATAGCAGCTGGAGCCTTGCGGCAGATACAGTAGTAGTGCACTTTCTCTAACATTATAAATAGTTCATACAAATTTTTTGAAATATATCCGTGCCATACAGCTTTTCATAATATTTTTAGTATCCCAGATAAAACTTCCGTTGAATTGATAGTAGTTAGAGTAATCATGCCACTCATGTACTTGTTTTAATAATAGACCATATTATAATTCACATAAAAATTGTAGCCCTTTTTTAACTTACTTTATTTTTTTCAATAGATTTAACAATACATTAGGTAGGTTATTTATTTATTTTATTATTATATTCTAATTTGTATTATTCATCTTGTAAAAAATGTTTGCTAATTGCTTTCTTTAGTTATAAGTATATTTTAAATTTTGATTTATTAGTTGATAAGCTAGGTTTTGTTTGTTGTTAGAAAACTTCAATCCAGAACATTGTACAATATATGCTACATAAAGGGGCTCTTTAGCCTCAATGGCAGTTCTATATGAATAAATTCAAATTCAAATTCTCTATTTAACACTAAATATTCCACTTGCAAGAATGACAGTGTACTACTACTCCATCTGTATAGTCTTCAATACAGTATATCATCTTTGTCCCTTTTCTCCTGTTTTAGTTCTAGAGCAGGGGTCTCCAAACTTTATAGCCTAAGGACCACATTGACTCCTCGACTAAGTTAGGGCCAAGACCTAGCTAGCTCATCATACTAACACACTGTAGTTTTGATTAACGCGCAAATTTTCATTTAGGGAGAGAGATATCTGTGGCACAGTGCTCGTGGGGGGTATGGACTCCGCTCCATCAGTTTGCTCGTTACTTTTTTTTTTTGCTTACGACACTACTTATCTGTGTGAAAAAACATTCTCCAAAATTAAAAATACAAAATATTTACAGATACAAATTAACTGATGATCATTTGATGTCGCTGCTGATATTATCCAGTAGAAAACTTGATCCAGAACTGCAAATAATTGTGAAATGAAAGTTACAGCTACATCATTCTCATTGATCATTATTATTATTATGTTTAATTTCATTATGTGAATTATGAATGTATGTCATTTGCTGTAAGTTTTGAGGATAAATCTGTTATAATTAATTGCAGTTAAAATATCCAATTTCATTATGTTTGTCAGTTATTTTGTTGTTGTTAATAGGTTAACTAAAAATAAAATATCTGATTATTTTGTTTGATTTTCATAACATTTTACCATGTAATCAATATAAATTGTGCGGTCCAGATACCAGGCAAGTAGCGGTGCCTGGCCGGATTGGTGGTGCTCCCGGGCCGAAGTTTGCAGACCCCTGCTCTAGAGGGACACCAACAATGCATAACATAAACATTCACGAAAACCTAGGGAAACAAAAAATAATATGGCCAGTTTGGACTTGAAAATTGAATAGAAAAAAAAGGATACTATTCATTGAATATTCTAGTTTTTGTTTTGCTTTTTGACAATCATCATGTTTCGTGGAGTTCAAAACAAGAAAAAATGTATTTGCCATTATTAAAAGACGAGCTTAATAAGCCTGTGTCATATCCTGCTGACATCTACAGTTGTTAGTCTGGCACTGATGTATTAAATTGGGAAGCCAATTAAAGCGCATGCCAGTACCCAGAATACTGCAAAAATCCAGTTAATTTTGAAAAAAATAAGTGAGGAATTTTGTGTGTGTGGATGAAACTGAGCGCAAAATTCATACATTTTTCTTTTCACTAGATAGAGTAAAACTGTGTGAATGCTGTGTGCTAAATATTGTTATTCTGTATTAACTCAACCATAGCCTTCATATGTATTACAAAGGTGTTGGTCATCGCGAGCACGCTCGGTGGGAACATGGGACTCGTACTAACACCTCGTGTGTTCTTTGATCGCCCGAGGCACATGCTGCAGCTTGATTGCTCAAAGTGTATGCACACTGTTGTGAAACTCATAGATACATTACTCCAACTTTGTCGAAAATTCTCTTTTGAAATGACAAGTACATGTCTGCCGCATTTCACGTACAAAGCTTCAGGAAAAATATGTTTGCGGGTTTCATTTCTGTGCTTCTGTGATCCATAACTCTGTGAACGTATTTAATCAGCCCTACATACGCTACGATACGTTCAGTGTGTAACAGCCACACCTGGCTGTGTAATGTTTTGATCCTACAGTTTTTTTGGAAATATTAATGATACCGCTCCGCCAGATTATGTTCTGCCCTAGTAAACCCTCTCTCCCATACACACAAAAGCAGGAACTAAAATTATTTTATCTCACAATGGCATAGTAAAAAAAAAGTTAACCCCTGGCACTATACAGCCCATGACGGGCTAAGGCCGACCAAGCGACCGCTGACCAGCCATTTAGCCTGCAGATATTGGGGTGACGCGCGATCAGCGCCTCGGGTCCCCTTGGCCGTTAATCTTGGTATTCGTGATCGGGGCGCTGTCTCACTGTCAGACAGCTAGTACTCAATTGTCCTCACGAGGCTGAGTGCACCCCGTTCCAACCCTCATGTCAGTTTTAAAATCCCTGACGGAGCCGGGGATCGAACCCGGGGCCTCCGAGTGAGAGGCAGGCGCGCTACCCCAACACCACGGGGCCGGCACCACAATGGCATAGTGGCTACCAAAATTATATATTGTTGTTGTTGCTTATTTTAGGGGCTGTGCGACATCGTAGTCATATAGCTCCCTGTAGTTGGGTGAGTGTAGAATTTGTCTGATAACCCTTTTTATTGTGATGGCTATACTAGTGTGTGTATTTGTAAATTATTGGATAGGATTGGTAAGGAGGCAGCCGTGGCCTTAAGTTAGAAGCCATCCCGGCATTTGCCTGGAATGGAAGTGGGCAACCACGGAATATTATTTCCAAGTTGCTGAGTTGAGAATCAAACCCTCCTCTCCTCATTTTTGCCTCACGAGGTAGAGTGTACCCAATTCCAGCCCTCAGACCATAATTAAAAGTTCTTGATAGAGCCAGGAATTGAACCCAGACCCCAAGGGTGACATCCAGGAATGCTAGCCGCCTCACTACGAGGTGTCTAATATGAGATAATAACACAGTATAGGGCTACAAAATGAATCCTATAGTGGATTAAAGTAGAATGAATTGGCATAAAAATATTTCAATAATGTCGTTTTAGTAAGATAAGTATCTTTCAAAAACCTATGATTGCCAACAAGACATTTTCATTGTACGTTTTCCAAATATGATCTTTTTTGGTTATTATTATCAAAATATCGTTCAAAATACCAAATTGTAAATAATAATAATAATAATAATAGACCTAATAATAATAATAGACCTGATAATAACAATAATAAGAATACTAACACCGATAAATCATGGACTAAAGAACGGAGGAATTTTTTAAGTTCCTAGATAAAGATATTTAGGGAGAAGAAAAATCAACATTATCAGCCAAATAAGTTCTATCGCTCTCCACAGTTGATCATAACGACACAACATAATAATAATAATAATAATAATAATAACTTTTTTTTAGGGGAAGAAATGCATTTACGCACAGAGTGTCGAGCTCCTGCTCCTGAGTAGCAGACTACCGACTAAAACTCCCCCTTTACTTCTGAACACTAGCCTGGAACCGTTTAGCACATTACTTCAGGCTAGAGTCATTTTATATTTGCCCATAGGGCACTCTTCCGTAATGAATCATCTTCAGTGGCGATCCAGATCCGTCTTCTTTGTTTGGAGGATATCTTCAACAAAATAATAATAATAATAATAATAATATGGCATCATCTAACTAGTTTAAATCATTTGAGTTGGAGCCATTTAGGTGATCCCCAATTTTGATGTTCGAGTTTGCACTGCGATCTGGTAGAGTAACCAGAACTATATTGGGTGATCAATGAAGAGCATGGCTTTAAACCATTTCATTCTCTACTTCAAGGAGTCTTGAGCAGACAACTGGTGATACCTTTATTCAAAGTCACCCTATAAGATGGTTTGTTGTGTCGTGGTAGGGGAGGAAAGCTTGAATAAAGTAACCTGCATTAAACCTGCTAAATAGATTCAAGGGGCTTCTTGTCTTCATCAACCCTTCTGTGCAGCAAGGGTAGGTCTCCTTGTTGGCAAGGTGACGCCCCGCTCTCCTCCCTTTCCATGGGATGGGATGGCCGTCCTAGCTCCATACAACGTGAATAATTAGTAAGTTAAAACAACACCCCCCCCCCCCCTAATTCCTCCTTCCATCCTCTCATCTTCTGTCATTCTCTGTCTTTCTCATCCTCTCCCGCCGCCTCGTACGTCAACTGTCTTCTCTTTGCCTGATATTCAATATGACTGCGTCACCTCATATACGTCGATCCTCACCAGCTCCATAGCCTGCATTTCATCAACATTTCTTACCCTCGAACAATGGGATGATTTTATGGCTCTGGTTTGTTTATTCCACACTACATTTTTGGAAAATATTTCTATGATTGGAATGAAAGGAATGTTGAGATTCACACTCCATGAAGTACCTAAGATCTTCACGATTGAATAGGTACACAGCTTATTGGTCCATTTTTCCATGGGTCATAATTTTTCTCATTCTGCTAATTCATCAAGTGCTATTTGGCATAGTAAAAAGTCGGCATCTTTGGATGTTTTATGATTAATAATAATAATATAAATAATAATAATAATAATAATGATGATAATAACAGTAATAATTGACATGGCAGTTGACAAGGCAGATCTCCTTAATAGAAATGTAACCAAATCTAACGTCCTGATGAACAATAAATATATACTGTAGATATTTAATGAACAAATTAAGCAAACGTGGTGGTTCCTCAGTTTAGGGGCTGCGACAACGCAGTCATGTAGCCCCGTGTACTTTGAGTGTGTGTAGAATCTGTCAGATAACCGGTGTTAATTGTGATGGCTGTATTAGTGCGTGTTATCTGTGATTCAGGTAGAAGGACTCCAGACGATCAATTTCAAGTTTAGTTACTACTTTTGCTACTAACGACACCTAGCTGCGACCGGCACCTGGCGACGAACGTTGGAAATAATAGAGCGTAAATCAAATATAACCTATTTGGCTTCACACAATTGTAGTTAGTGGAAGGTTCTTTTACATGCCGTAAATCTCTCACATGGGCCCACTGGCGTTACTTTCTCTCTGAAGGAAGGCATACTGAGGGATTTGTAACGCTCTTAACGACGACTTCGTTCGGGTTTGAACCCACAATCTTGGGCATAGAAGCTCAGTAAACGTGGAAAATGATAATGGTTGGGATACTTTTTACCCAGTTAAATTTATTATTATTATTATTATTATTATTATTATTATTATTATAGCCGGCCCCGTGGTGTTGGGGTAGCGCGCCTGACTCTCACCCGGAGGTCCCGGGTTCGATCCCCGGCTCCGTCAGGGATTTTAAAACTGACGTGAAGGTTGGAACGGGGTGCACTCAGCCTCGTGAGGACAATTGAGTAGCTGTCTGACAGTGAGACAGCGCCCCGATCACGAAATCCAAGATTAACGGCCGAGGGGATCCGACGCGCTGATCACGCGTCACCCCAATATCTGCAGGCCGAATGGCTGGGCAGCGGTCGCTTGGTCGGCCTTAGCCCGTCATGGGCTGTATAGTGCCAGGGGTTGACTTTATTATTATTATTATTATTATTATTATTACTATTATTATTATTATTATTATTATTATTATTATTACTGTACAGTTTAGGAACCAGCAGTTCTGGTTGTCTCAGGTGTTGCGCCAATAGACTTACTCGCGCAAGAACGTAAAGACGTATACTTCCGACGAGTAGAACTGGGCCAGGCTCAAGCCAGGAAGGAAGCCGTAGCACGCAAGATGGAGCTTTGGCAACAGAGGTGGAATGACGATCTCAGAGGACGATGGACAGCTCGTCTGATAACGAGTCTGGTCGAGTGGACAAGTAGAAAACATGGAGAAACTAATTACTTTCTGACTCTGATGTTGACAGGTCATGGCTACTTTCGGTGTTACCTTCATCGTATGGCCAAAGTAAGGAGTCCAGTATGTATTTACTGCGAGAACGAACGAGATGACGTATATCATACGTTCTTCGTCTGCGCTCGTTGGGCAGCGGAAAAACAACGACTTGAAGCTGAGGTTGGTCCAATAACGCCGGACAATATAGTTGGAATTATGCTGAGGAACGAGCTCAGCTGGGATACGGTTGCTTTCTTTGTTGAGGTGGTCCTTCGTCAGAAGAAGTCAGATGGGGAGTTGCTCGATTTCGTTGATTAAGTCTGCGATCCGCGGACTATGAATGGAGAAGTAAGATGGTGCTTGTGAAGCAAAGAAAATGGCTCCATCCTGAAGTGATACGAAAGTGGTCCCGGGATGGGTTTTGTCAAGAGGACAGGGTGTGGTTTTTTAGTGGGTAAGAATCCCACACTCTTGAGGAGTGCGGACCCTTCTCAAGGTCTTATGCATGATTTTTCCACTTCCCTCGTAAAAAATATATATATATTATTATTATTATTATTATTATTATTATTATTATTATTATTATTATTATTATTATTATTATTATTATTATTACTATTATTACCGTTTGATTATTTCTCATATAATTTGGAATTTTATAAAGAAAATATCTTCAATTCAGCAAAAGCCACAAGAAGTCTCCTTGACATAATCATTCTTCCTTGTGATATAAAACTTCTCCTTATATGACTCGTGTCCAGGACGGTGGTTTCTGCTCGAATGGTGCAGTGTTGTCAATGTGGACATCTTTAAGAAGTAGTGTAGTGGTCAGGGGATCAATTCCAGTATGTAATCATGCCGACCCCTCGTTCGATTCCAGGCTCCGTCAGGGATGTTAGAAAACCAAGATGAATTCAGATTCTGAGAAGAAGAAGAACGCCCATGAAGATGTTATAAAACCAACGTCAACAATATCCCAAGGATAAATGCGCCAATTTACTGCGCACTCTCTTATTCTGCTAAAAAATCCACTGTCACTGGTACGCTGACCGTTGTCAAACCCAACAGACTATCACTTCACAGACTACTGAGAAATCCTTGATTCACTTAACACTCCCCAGTCCAGTGATTTCTCAATAGAATTTATCATTCGGGGCGATAATCATGGTTATGAAAGTAATCCGGCATAATGGTGATTATATTCCTGAATCACGATTTCATGCCGAATGTGAGAAGTTAAGTTACGGTTCGCGATTGTCATTGATCATATCGCGTGCACATAACAGTTGTAATCCTTGACCCTACAGTACAATTTTCTTCGCGATAAACATTACATTTCGTTCAGAAAGAGTAAATAAGCTATAAAATTTGAATTCAGTTCCGATTTTAATGATTTGAAAGATAGAAACAGAACAAGGACCCTGCGGCTGAATGACCCGCTACTTACCTTCAAAGAATACTTGAAAGTTTCGCTAGAGGTGTTTGCGCTATGACCTCAGCCGTGAGCTTGGGGGTCAATAACAAGAGAATAAAACATTTATAAATGAATAACTCTGGCACTACAGCCCATGAAGGGCCTAGGCCTACCAAGCGATCGCTGCCCAGCCATTTGGCCTGCAGATATTGGGGTGATGCGCCGGGTCCCCTAAGCCGTTAATTTGGTTTCCGTGACCGGGGCACTGCCTCGCTGCCAGACAGCTACTCCATTGTCCTCACGAGGCTGAGTGCACCCCGTACCAGCCCTCACGTCCATGTGAATAATGCATTTACTCTAAAAACTAATAAACAATTCTCGCAGAACAAGGCTATCCAAGAGGACAAAGCATCATATGCACAAGATCGATACTTCGTATTTGAGCGTTCTTACTTGCAAGGGAGCCGTGTCAGTAGACTTATTGGCATGTTAATGATCCCCTTCGGGACAAAATTCCTGCACCACGGCGTCTTAAAAAGCCTCAGAAATTAAAAGGGACGTAAAACCAATAACATATTGATGCGCAGACCTAGGGCAAAATAAATCTTACCCTCCTAGTTGTGAAGCTGGGGGCAATGGTGCTGAGCCCCACCCTCTGTAATAACTTATTACATAAGAGGTTCCAATAATTCAATCCTATTAATTGTAAAATTGTTTGGAAGATCAACTACATCAATGGAACCGAAATTTATACGAAGTACGTCCAGAAAGTATCTTCCGTTTGGTAATAACATTAAATTGTGTACAGATACAGAAAAATTATTTATTGCACAAAATTCTACAACCCTTAAACTACTTTTCCACGTAACTGCCGAAATGTTGCAGGCATCTGTCGTAGCGTGGCACGAGTTTTTGTATACCTTCTTCATAGACGTGTGCCGCCTGTGTCTTCAACTAGTTGTACGTTCCGCTGCAGCGCAGTTCCGCATATGCGCGGTAGACGCTCTGTATCAAGGAGAAGAAACGTGCGCCATTTGGAGAGCGCTGTCAGCCACGTACGCGTTGTTGTGCATGTTTACTCGTACAATGTCGGTGTTGATTGAAAATCCCGCCGCTTGTGAAATCAGATTTGTGATTCGTTTTCTGAATGCTAGGAAAGTGAAACCAATTGAAATTTATCGGCAAATTTGAGAAGTCTATGGACAAACTGCGATGAGTGATTCAAAGGTGAGAAGATGGGTCCGACAGTTCAATGAAGGACGTAGTGAAGTGCACGATGAAGAACGAAGTGGGCGTCCATCTTTGGTTACAGAAGCACTGGTTCACGCGATTGATGACAAGATCCGGGAAAACCGCAGGTTTACAATTAGTGCTCTCGCTATGGAATTTCCCCAAATCTCACGATCACTAATTCATGAAATTGATACCGAAAAACTGAACTTTCGTAAACTTTGCCGACGTTGGGTACCAAAGATTCTTACGGAGCAACACAAAACAAAACGGATGGGTAGTGCACTTCAGTATTTGACCCGTTACAATGAAGGTGGCGAAGAATTTCTGACACAGATAGTCACAGGAGATGAAACTTGGGTTTCTTACGACACCCCTGAACGTAAGCGGCAATCAATGGAATGGAGGCACACTTCATCCCCAGCAAAGGTTAAGCCGAAACAAATCTTGATACCTCGGAAAATGATGTGCACAGTGTTCTGGGACTGGAAAGGCATCTTACTCATTGATTTCTTACCGCGTGGTCAAACAATCAACGCAGATGCTTACTGCGAGGCGCTTAGGACATTGCGCCGCGCAATACAGAATAAGAGCCGAGGGTTGCTGTCAAAAGGTGGTGTTTTTCTTCACGACAACGCACGACCACACACTGCAAATGTGACGAAAAATCTCCTACAGGGATGTGGCTGTTACGTGTTTGACCACCCTCCGTACAGCCCTGACCTCGCTCCTAGCGACTTTCATCTGTTCACACATCTCAAGTATTTCCTTGGCGGTTAACACTTCAACAATGACGACGAGCTGAAAGAAGATGTTTCCAACTGGTTGAAGACACAGGCGGCAAACTTCTATGAAGAAGGTGTCCAAAAACTTGTGACACGCTATGACAAATGCCTGCAAAAGTTCGGCGGTTATGTGGAAAAGTAGTTTAAGAGGTGTAGAATGTTGTGCAATAAATATTTTTTCTGTATCTGTACACAATTTACTGTAATTTTATTACCAAACGGAACTTACTTTCTGGACGTGCCTCGTAAAATGTCAATTGTTACCCATTAGTAGGAATGTGTGAGGCACAATAATCTTGCCAGAGAACAATAACGCAAGTCACAAATAACCTACCTACTCAAATTATAAAGACCATGTCATGGTGTTTTGGCTAGCAATGTTTGCCGTCTCTGGAGAAGTCCAAGTTCCATCTCCGGCTCTGCCAAGAGATTTAATTCTTGTCTGAGGTCTGGCCGGCTCGTATCGTAATCCTGGCCCCAATTACAAATGTGCCCACTAGTACAGCTATCACAAAGACACAAATTATCAAGCAGATTCCACACACAGGTTAACGTTGAATCACGCCTGGCAATAATGAATGCAACTCAGCACTACAAATTTCACTATAAATCACCATATTTCTAGTGAGGGGAGAAAAGTGATAAGGTTACGTTGTTAGTAACTTATTAAAGTTGGCGTGAATTTAGAACACTCAGTGGAACTTTCTCAGCGTTGTCCTCAAAACAGTTACGACTACTGAAGTAGCAGAGGAATTGCACATGTCGACGTGATGATATATGTCCCTGTAAACAAGATAAGTATGTTTCCGGTCGTTTTATGTGAAGTAGCGTCCTGTTTACGTCTGTAATGGGGCGCTTATAGCTTGAAGGTGATACTGGTTTAGCTGTCAGCAGAACAGTAACGGTGGCAGGAAACTGTGCGAGTTCAGTCTTCCGAGTGAAATTTACCTACCTATCACCGATCGTGCTACAATCAGACAGCAGCCATCCTGAATTTGACCCACCACCCACTTCAGGCAAAATCTGTAATGACACCTTATTTAAAGTCCAGGAAGATCCATCCTAATCCAGGATGCCAACAGTAGCAGCTATTCCGTCGGTCAACACGAGTGTTGCCTATTAGATTGGGCGGGGAATAACCTTTAATTTAATCACATAGTGCCTAAAATAAATACACGATTCATTTATACACTTCTTACATAAATCGGTAGTCAAATTGGATGATTAGTTTCGTATTTCAAGCGAACATCGTCAGATCCTGTTCACTTGGGCTCAATTTAGGTACAGTGGATACGTATCTAGTAAAACACTTATGTAGAACAGTATTTACAACGGTTAAGTTACAGACGACTTTAGTTAAACTTTTTAATTATACACATTTTTTAACTAATTAGTTTCAAATTTTATTCTGTTAGTTTATAACACTTGTCTGAGTGTTACATGGTTTTTTCATGTATTTAAGTATGAAAGCCCTATAAATCGTTCACTTTAGCGAGTTTTTTTTTAGTGATTGTGTTCGAAACTATTTTGTTAGTTGCCGTAATAAATACAAATTTCTATTGGAAGTGGTTAGTTAGGTTAATGGCTTGAACATACAATAATATATAACTGAGTTATTAATGTGGTGGTGTAGCCTTAGCTAATTCCTGAAAGTTCGTGCACTAACGACCACTTCACTTCACTCCACACTATGGACTTGCATAAATGTATTCCCAGCATTCCTACTCGTTAATTGCTGGCGCTATCTAACGCAGTTCCTTGAACTATACTGTTTTTGGAATACCTGAGTGATATGAACACATCTTTTGTTGCATCGTGCAACTAATTTCCTACGTGAGTCGCACAGGCTACTGCAGCTACACGCACAACTATGTTGAAATATAAATATTGGAACCAATTTCTCAGAGTTGCCTAAGTAATCTACGAGTATTAGAAAAGCTTTCCTGTCGGTCTACTCGTGTGTGCCCAAATTAAATTAATCGAGGAATCATAATTAATTTTCTAGTGTCTAAAATAAATTATGACTTATTTATACATTATTGTCATAAACCATCTCTCACAGAATTGGCGGCTAAATTGGATGACTAGTTTCGTTCGTCAAGCAAACATTATCAGATCTTGCTCAATCATGGTCAGCATAGAATTTCACTCCCCAAGCCTTGGCCCAAAGTGTCCCGGGTTCTCTTGCCGGCCAGGCCGTGGGAATTTTAATCTCCTATGGCTACAGAGGTGTGCAAATTATTTGACTGAAATAAAACATTTACATCAGTCACATGTTCTTATCCAAAATCATTTTATTTTATTTTAATTACCTTATTTAGTAATGTTTTCTCCCCTCTGGACTTACAACTTTTCCCATACGAAATTGCATCTAGAATTTTTTGAAATTGGAGATCCTGAGGGACAACTGAGCTGGGTCCGTTATTCGTTTTTTTCATTGACTTCGAAATGTATTCTCTAAATCAGGTGATTTCAATGTATTGTCCAAGCATCTCTGAATAGTTCAACAGTGGGCAATCAGTAATAATGAACTTCCAATCTCTTTGGTCTCAATTCCCACGAAAACTAGAATAAAGTAATCAAATCAAAACGTGTGACATTCTGTATTAACAAGGCTCCCCTGTTAGTGGAAATTGTAAAAGTTAGTTTACTGTCAGATTCTTTAAAACATGTTATTAAGACTAAATGATTAAACATTTAAAATAATTCCAGCGCCATGCAAAACATTTCTACTGTATTAAGTCACGAAACGTAAATACAACTTCTTCCACTTGAATACATAGTATTTCTGTCTCCAAAAAGCAGACAGGTCGGGTTATATACGAATGTGAAATATTGGGGATTCTACAAAAATAAGACAAGTCCAATGCTTCTCCAATGCTTTTTCAATATAATTAATTACCTGGAATGTTTGGCATTCATTAATGATTTGTATTCGATAGGATTTACATAATAAATAACCGTATTTGAGGATTAGAATATTCTTCATTCTTGTATCAAACTAAGATTTCGGCAAAAAACAGACTAGTCCAAAAAAGGTTTTTGAGATTTTCTCAACTATCCTCATAAAAATGTATTTCCTTTATGAGCAATGTAAATCAGTTAGTGAGACAATGGTAAAGCATTTTTTATTTCATTCAGCACAATAATGAAGCTAGTCCTATACTGTATCTTCTTTTTTTTTTTTAAGTTTCGGAACAATTTAATTTTTGGACTTTCTGGTTCTTGGGATGAACCCTTCAATTATATACATTTGTACGTAAATACACACATCTTGCTATTATAAGCAAAGTTTAACATTTTCAAAATTAAAATCGTAGCTAGTTATTTTCAATTTTCCAAAATGCGATTCTAGCTTTGTGATGAACTTCACTGTTTCCCCCATAACTCCTATGTTTATAGGATTTTTTAGGCACTTCGTTTCTTTAAAATATGAGTTAACCCCTCAACTCACTCATTTCCACATTATTAATTGATTGGGCATTATTATTTCATGTTTAATCTGAGCAAATTCAAAAACAATATTTGCAACGTCTTATAGAAAAACTAATTAAAGCCACAAAGGTTTGAGTGAGATTCAGTTTGTAGCGGAAGATTTAGCACCCACTTAAAAAAAGAAATTCACTCTTAATTAAAAACAGGGTTAAGACAATTTATAAACACGTCTGTAATAGTGTTACGTCGTATTCTGAAGGGAGTTCCAAGCAATGGTGTCAGGCAGGACCTGCAGCGATAGCTTGACTACGCCCTCCACCCTTGCCATTAGCTGCTTATAATCTGCACTACCCGTGCATAATGCGCGCAGTAAACAATTTTAACAACCGCAAATCTCTGTTCCCCCTGCTTACTGCAGACTGCCGTACTGCAGAACATTATTTGCAATGAATGCTAAATGTGTAACAAAGTAGCTATGGGAACAGTGTTCATTGACAATTTAGTAGTGTAACAATGCATTAAATATGTATTCCATTTTATCTAAATAAACGTATAGCAAAGCTAAACTAATTCCGGTTGGTTGGTTGGTTGGTTGGTTGGTTGGTTCTTAAGTTTAGGGGCTGCGACAACGCGTTCATGTAGCCCCGTGTACTTTGGGTGTGTGTAGAGTCTGTCTGATAACCGATGTTTATTGTGATAACTGTATTAGTGTGTGTTATCTGTTTTTTTTAATTTAAGTACTGCAACTTAGAATTTTTAAATAGTTCCTTCTTTTGCCGCCAAGCGTCACCGTCAACGACTACTAGGCCAAGTTCAGAACTTAGCTACTAGACGTCACCGCAGTCGACTCTTGGCAACGAACATAGAAACCTAAGAGCGTTGTTTACATTCTTAACCTATCCAATTTAGCTTCACACAAAACTGATTCCCATGGGGCTCACAACTAGTGGGGCGTGGGTTGGCGACCACGGGACTCCAACTGAGGCCGATATTGCTTCCACTTGCATCCATCTTTCATGTCGACCTCCCTTGGTCAACTCTTGTTCTCTTCCGACCCCGACGTTATTAGGGTATCTGTGGCCTAGGCTGTCTTTCATGTACGATGTAAGCTTTTGTATTTGCCTTTCATGGCTGTACTTCTTTCAAGGTACCTCAATCCTCATTCCTATCTCCCCTGTTTTTTATTTCCCGTCTGTTACCTCTGCTCACCATACCGGCGAGTGACATCTTTCCAGACCCTATCCTCAATCAACTTGTTGCAGTGACTCGTGGATTTAACGCCAAATAGGATATCGAGGGAATAATGAAGGTAGAGTGTGTTGAAGGGGGGTTCAATTTATGAATGAGCCTAGATTAATCTATACCTCTAGCCCTAATTATAACAGGTTCAATTTCTGCACACAACAGCCATCTTATTTCCCTATATTTGGACGAGTTAAACCCGAGTTTTACCAACTTATTTTTGTTCTTTCGTAGTTGGTACAGTTTCGGCAAGAGGAAGTGGTGGGGGGAAGTGACTGGGCCACCCTACAAACAAAAGTTGCTCATCTTACTCGTAACTCGACCTCCTGTCATACTGACGAACGGTTTAGTCCTTTGTTGTTATTTTTGTTCTTTCTTCTTCCTCCAGTGCTCCTTCATCTTTACACTTTTTATTTATATATTTCAATGTTAGTTTTGATTTTATTAGTTCCATGTGTTGATTTTGCGTAGTTGTTGTTTAAAAGAGCAGAACATGATAATAGTAGTCTAATGTTAATGGTTTTACGTCCCTTTTAACAACTGTAGCTTTTAGAGACGTCGGGGTGCTGGAATTTTGCACCGAATAGGATCTTTTACGTGCCAGTAAACCTAGTGACACGGCTCCCTTGTATTTGTGCACCCTCAAATGCCAACTGACTAAGCCAGGATATGATCCTGCCTCTGAGAGAGTTGATCTGAGTTACTAAATTTTCCTATAGAACGTGATAGTGTAGGCCTAATATTTCTCGTGCTAAAAGTTATTTTCTAAGCAATCACTACGTATTGTATATGACTCTGAAGAAACTGATCATTTTCAAAATCTTACTGAAATTTGGCTTTCTCTTATATAGGAAATTAGCAACCCGCCACAGCTTCGCCCGGGAACAGTTATGAATGCATTACGGGATAAGCGCTTTTTTTTTCGGCGACATTGAACTACGACCTATATCCGTTTTACGCTTAGGCATGATGGGTTAAAATCACTGACTGGACTATTAATTATATTATCATGGAGATGCAACGAATTCTTGTCAGGTGTAATTTAAGAATGGCGAGGTGCATGAAACACAAATCCGCTTCCGTCCAATCTCAACTTGACTGTGTATTTTTCGGAACGAAAAGGTAAATGGAGAACAGCCGAGTTGCACTTTCAGGGAAACACCAAACACAACCACTCTTCTCTGAAGTCTTAACTCAACATGACTCGACAGTTTGCTGCTGGCTGTATCTGGTGTAATACGCTCGCCCGCTAGCTAGGCTGTAACTGGGGTGATAGGCTCTCCCCTAGCTAGCTCGTAAACTGTCGCCTCAGTAATTGAATGGAGATTGTTGGAAGAAATATGAACGTAAAAACACATATTGTAGGCGATGTATTGAAGATAGAGATATGCTCTCGCGGACTCTTTTTGTTGAACTTTTCATGCTGAACAATTCTTATACTCAAAGTATAGAAATATTTTTAACGGTTTGCCCAGCGTCAGCTTAAAAAGTGCACGGACGCCAGTTTTCTTTCGACCTTCTCACTGAAATCGTTACTGCTTGGCTTCCTTTGATCATAAATTAATTATTTTCTACAGAAACTTTCCTCGAGATATCCTTTACAGAATGATGAAATCCACATCAACATCCATCCAGTGGTTCTCGAGATTTCGCGTGACGTCCAAAAACTGGGGCCTTTGTTTTATACTAAGTAGAGATAAAGCTATTCTACAGTAGGTGGGAGTAGTCAAATATACGAAGGGTTAGTAATGTACCCGTTCGTCCTGGGGATGCGATGACCCATCTGCTATAACATCGCATTCCTGGAGTTCCAGGACAGAGCGGAGTTAAATGAACCTCTAGTCAAATAAGGAATGTGTCGGAAATTCAGCTGAGTTATCGAAAAAGCAGTGGGTATCACGAGACAAAGTATCTCTAGGGTCGTTACGGGATTAAGTTTAATAAAAATAATGCAAATATAAATGGGCGCCATCAACTGAATTCCTAGCAAACCACTTCCTTTCCGGATAAGCCTTACTCAAGACAAGGAAAGAAAAAGGAAAATCACACCATCATCAGATCACAACTAAGATAAAAACAAATTTATTTTACTTTGATAGTCAGACAGACATTTTAAATATAACTCCTACCTAAGAGTATGGTCGAAAGCCAAAGTTAAATTGTCATTGTCCAAAAATCGAACCATCTCTTTTCTAATTCAAAATTATTTTTATCCACATAACAAGAAAAATGTATAAAGTTCTCTTGGGTTCTCAGGATCACTGTAGCACTATGTCTTTCGTCACTGACATTTGTGAAACCTGAGACCTAATTTCTCTTTAATTTAACATCAATGTGGATTTAAAATTGTTATTAATCTGTCTAAACATACACATATAATAATCACACATATTAAATATCACGTAAATTATGGTTTGCATGGCATAATTTGAATGTTGAACATGTTAATCAAATGCTCCTAAACATTGAATAATTAATTTACACTATTTACATCGTCATTCATAATCTCTTATCTGTGAATTACAGAAAATTCATATTCTCATTGGTCATCATTATCGTCATCATCAAAATTAAATATTTCTCACATTAATTCTCACTTCAAAATTCTACATATCCCTGTCAGAATCCTAAATTCATCACCATTACATCATTTAAATTCTCAACTCAAGTTGCAATTCCTTCAAATTATCTCTCAATTAAATTTATTTAATTCCATATAAATTCATTAATCATCAGCTTCTTTAGTTAATTATCACCTTCTAATTCAGTTATTCATCATCATTACAATCGTCTATTAATTTATTTAAATCAGTTTATTTCTCCAATCTTTAATTCATCCATCTATTTAATTCATCGATTTATTCAAAAATTTAATTCATCAAATTATTTAAATTTCAATCATCTGGTTATTTAGTTTTTCATTATTTCATCTAGTCATTCTGATTTTTATTTCATTAGGTCAGATCGTTAATATGCTTAATTTTCAGATTATTATTTCGTTAATTATTATTTTCAGAAAATCTTGTACTATCAACTTCATTTATTTGTTTAATTTCCTAACAAATTGTTTAATAAGGTTTATAGAACGTTGTTTTACAGTTTTATCACTTCCAAGTTATATCTCGTATTTAATTTATCATGCCAAAAAATATTATTGCCTCCACGACATCACGTTGGATCTAACTATCCACAACGACATTACATTTCTTCAATACTTCAAATATCACATTTGAATACAATAATTACTCCACAAAACTCCATAAATATTCAGCACATACAGCATGAAACTCAACAAATACGCTAGACTGGGTACGACGACCTCATGTCTGCTTCAAAATACATTATCAACGTTGCAACTATCACATGGCAACTTCCACAAAATTCCTATCACAAACTCCACTTAACCATGTTGCATGATCTACAAAAAATATATAACTGGCTTCAAATTATCAACGCACACAATCTCCAATAACTGTAATTACTCTGATCACATCTAGACAACTTCTTAAACAATTGGAAAAATATTACTTCAGTAATTTAAGATCTGCTTTCAAATAGCATAAATTCTCTTACAATTTTCATAACTCACATCACAGAAAAACACCAATGTGCTATAATCTCATATCAAAATCTGCAATACTGATCTGCCTTAAAATAAATCTTGACCATTAATGATTAATCTTACAAGATTCAATTACTTTAAATCCTTCTCAAAAGGTATCAAACACAATTATAAACTCATCAAAGCATCAGCTGTAACAGCTGTTAAACTGAAATTACTCTCAAAAGAGTATAGCAACAAAATATTGGATTGGCAAACAAGAATTACTAAATGCAATCCTGTTGACATTTATCGTTACTTTATTTAACAAAATTTCGACTGATATGTGACTAGTAGTTCCTTGTTTGATTCACTTACATCTCGTGTACATTCGGATGATAAAAATGAGTCCCTCAATGGCGAGTAAGATGAGTAACCACCGTACAGTCGTATAAATACGAAAGACCTCGCCCCGTCGACTTGGATGATATTTCCCTGAACGATGGGTAAGATGAGTAGCCACCATACAATCGTATAAATACGAAGGACCCCATCTCGTAGTCTATATGAGTGAATGTACCAGATAGGAATCAACAAGTTTCTAGTTGTCATATAAAAGCGATGTTCATTCACTAAAGTGAATAACTTCTTAATATCTCCAAACAATCCAATGGAAAAAAAATCCCTACTGATGAATAATACACACTCGCTAGTATGCAATGAACTGACGAAGTAATTTCTGATAATCAATTGCAGATCACGAGTTCGAAATACTCGTTACACAAAAAAAAAACTATTCATGAAAAATATCCTAGCTGGAAAAATGTCTAAAAGACCAACATCTGCTTAATAAAGCCAAACAATGGTGAGAATTTCGTATAATGATGCCTGCCATATCATATGGTCACTCCATATTCTAGCAAATTCGAAGTATATAAATTCAAACCATGTCTTAATAATCGAATCACTCCTATTAGAAAAATATACATGTGTGCCCAGTATTCATGAAAATAATCGTATCAGGTAGTTATGACTCTTACAGTACCTTTCATAATCAGCTGTAATTAAACTTCGAAGATCGTCGATTTTCCCTACATAAAGAATTTCTCGAAAGATCGGCGTGAATATCATTCCATCCATGAAATGGCGATTGCCTTCGAAATCCCAAAGTGAATCAGCTGGTGGACTCCTCTCGTCAGGAATCGAATCCATCGCTCTGCGGTGCCATCTTGTCTCTATCAGCGTCTACTCGGACATGTTGAACTTCGGATTACCCATAGCGGATATTGTCCAACTCCTTCTCGGAAAAGTTCATGGAAACAGCGGACCCCCTACTCCTCTTCTAAGATACGCCACTGTTCCGTTAAATGTTCAGTTTGAGTATTGCAAGTTCAACCTCAAATGACTGCTAAGTCCCACTTTCGTAAAACAAAATGTTACTTGAGAGTGTTCAAGATTACGAAACACCCTGTAGTTGTCTGTATTTGATAATTCATGAAAACTGCATAAGAAATATGCACGATCTAATGTTCATCAGTGCCTATGCTAACAACATTCCGTTTACTTGAAATAGTTAAAGTAGCTTTGGATGCGTTATAGAACAGCATAGTCATAAAGCTATTCAATAAAAGCTATGTTCAAACTGCGTTGAAATGTCGCTTGAAATAAAGCCTTCAACTACTTGCAGTGCGGTTCTGACATATCCCGGCCGTCTGTGATTGCTTCCTCGGCCAGCCCGCCTGGATCAATGACCCGCCTGGCCTTCGCTGCTCGGCGATGCAGGAATTGTCGCCTACACTTTGCCGTGACAGTTTCTGTATGTTACGTGACCTTCACTGTGCGTCTCGCTTGCGCTATAGAGCTGCTCCTACCTGCTCGTCTGACTGAGCTCAACTCAATTTGCTGGCACTGTCTTCTTGCTTATGTGCTTGGCGCAGGCACGTGGTGCAGTCCCCCACCACTGTGCTCTTGCGTCACGATCATAGTCTCGAACCCAGATCATCTCGGCTGTTCCGTTATAAAATAACTTAAGGGTTATCTGACTTCCATAAAATTATTTCCACATATAATGCATGTTATATATCCTCTTCTAAGATGTTTAATTATTATAATTCCATATATATCTCAATAAAGCTTCACATCTTTATCCATAATTCCATCTTCTCACAGATATCAATGCCTCCTTGATTCTAGACCTCCTACGTCATCTTGACATTCTTCTTGACGCGATCGGTGCGCTATCTTTTAAGAGCTCTTCCCAAAACCTCAACTACAGCTGAATGTCTGCTGGCGTAGCCGATAGCCTAAACTAGGTATCGGGTACATCTCTCCCGTACATCTCCTTTTTTTATCAGGATTGAGAAAAAAAAATACACTCTCAGGCATTCTATATATAATACATGTACACGATAGCTCTACAATTCCCTTACTCAGCATGATGGTTCTTTCTGACTCTCAATAATGATGATTGACTTCCAATGATTAGCATCTTGATTCCGTGTTATTCTGACGTTTATTTCTTCTTTCTTCACTCGTGCTTGCTCGATTGACATCTCTCACTGTCTCCTCGAGTGGTGCACTAGGCTGTCTATCTTCTTGCCTCGACCTCTCATGTCCACGATTATCTCGCCTGTCGTTAGGATCGTTTCTTCGGCCATCCTGCCTGTCGTTCCCATTATACTGTTGACCTTGGCTCCAGTTATTTCTGCCCCGATATCTATTGTTATATCGATTCCTGTCTTGATATCTGGAATTCTGGTTATAATTCCTATATCGGCTATCTCTCGCTTCTTGATCGTATGGCCTCTCATATGGTCCTCTATATCGATCATTTCCTCGAGCGTTACGGATGTTTCCTCGATTCCCTTCGTTCCGTCGGTTTTCCCAGGAATCCCTTCTGTCCGTTTGAGCTGCATTGTCTACGACTACCGCATTCACTTCTTGCGTGTTTCTGTTGTCGTTTCTGTTACTTCTAGGCGTAACCTGTGCGCTTGTATAGTCCAATCGCCGCAAAATGTCGTCATAGTGCTCCAGTGTATTGGCTCCCGACGCTATCAGTGATCGCTGTACCTCTATCGGTAACTGTCTCGCTATAGCTTGCAAAAGCTCTTCTTCTGGCAATGGAGGAATAAGGAACTGTAATTTAGCCAGCTGTGACGTGAAATAGTTGGCATAATGCGTCGGATGTGACGTAGAATAGCGCTTTGAGTACATCTCCGCTCTTACGTTAAGTTGATCCTCGGCACTCCAAAATCTCCTCAAGAAAGCCATGGCAAATTGCTCCATGTTCGCAAAATTGCTTCTGAACGCTCTAAACCAGGTAAGCGCAGATCCATCTAAGGCGCGTTCGACTATCCTTAGGTCTCTTTCATTGGCTACCCTGTGTTCGGCCATGTAGTCTCGAATATCTCGCAGACATTCGACTGGTGTGACTCCTGTATTTCCCGAAAACTTTCTCGGCTTGTCATCCAGGTTCCTAATAATGGTGACTGGACCTGAGTATCGTTCGCTTGGACCCAATGTACTCCTATTCGAACTTGGATTATCCTGAGGGGTTGAACTGGCCCTTTCGAATGTCACATTCGGTTGCATTTGACGGTCTTCTCCCATGCTCGCTTCTTGATTAGTCATACTGCGGTCTATCGCTGTTTGATTTATCAATGTTTCCCGTGATGTTATATTATGACTGGTGAAACTGTTAAACATGGATTCTAGTTTAGTTATCCTGTCTTCTGCTAATTTCTCCACGGTCTTGACCTGCGTTTTCAATTCATCTAACGATGTAATATCCTGCGTCTTGTTACTCTCGTCTAAGTCGTTTCTTAACTTGTCAATTTTTCCTTCGCACGTGTTCTTTACTGACGCGACTTGTTCCTTTAACAGATCAACGTCTGTTCTAAATAGAGTTGAATCTATCTTCATCGCTTCCTTGTTTTCCGTAAACCTCGCTTCTAAGTTTGCCATACCTGCGATTAATTTTTCATCTAACCCTTCACGTTTCTCTTTTGCTTCGGCATCGACCTCACTATACCGTTCTTCCACGATTGCACCGACTCTATTTTTAAATAAAGCTAAGTTTTCATTAACCTTTTGCTCTATATCGTCGTCTATCTTCCTAATATCTTTCTGCAATTGATTTTCTAATGATTTTAAATTAGAATTGACCTCTCCTAAGACTTCCTCTTTAATGGTCCCAATTACTGTCTTTAAATCTTTAATCTCGTTACCTAGATTCGTTTCTAGACCTTTAATCTTAGTCTCGAAAGATACTTCGGTAGACCAATCTTGAATTTTGCCTACATCTGCCACTAAACCATCAATGTCGAATCTCAACTTCGATACATCTGATTTAATGTCTTTCTGTATGGACATAACGTCTGTTCTTAATGTAAAAATATTTTCTTCTCCTCTACTTTCTAATTCAATAATATTTTTTCTTAATATTTGAACATTTTCCTCTCCTTTCATGTTTACTGCAATTATGTCTAATTGTAAAGTCTTCAGCATCTCATTATTCTTTAAAGTTAAACTATTCTCTAATCTAGTTAACTTGTTTTCTAATTCAGTGTTAGTTTCTTCACTACGAGACTGTAATTTCTCTTCCAATGACTTAAAATTGTCCTCACTACGAGACTGTAATCTTTCTTCTAATGATTTTAAATTTTCTTCACCAGTTGACTGTAACCTTTCTTCTAATGACTTAAAATTGTCCTTCAAGTTAGCTTTACTATTTGACTGTAGCCTAGTCTCTAATAACATCAACTCATCTTTGCTATTTGACTGTAATAATTTTAAATTTTCTTCAGTACTAGTCTGCAATGATTTTAAATTTTCTTCATTACTAGTTTGTAATGCTTGTACATTCTCTTTACATTTAGCTTCTAATCTAGCTTCTGAATTATTAATTTGTTCTTTAACTTCAGTTTCCATCTTAGAAATAGTTTCTGCAATACCAGACATACCCGTCTGTAACTCTCCTAACACCTTCGCTAAATCTTCCGGCAACATAATTATATTTTCAATATAGGCTTTATATAGAGACGTTAGACAACAACACATCACAATGTCTCAATTCCTGCATTCACTTGGGTATAGGAAAAATGTCTTAAAACTAACATGATATTATACTAATACGATTAACATGAACACTGGATTGGGCACACAAGTACATTGTCTGACTAAATTTAATAAATTTTGTAACACACTTAAATGAACTTGAGATCAATCTCCCAGTAATCTAAATCTGATGTGATTCCATAGAATAAACAAAATCGAAAAGCCCCACTAGTTGGATAAAGCCAATTCTCCCTCTCTCTCTGTACCCGTTCGTCCTGGGGATGCGATGACCCATCTGCTATAACATCGCATTCCTGGAGTTCCAGGACAGAGCGGAATTAAATGAACCTCTAGTCAAATAAGGAATGTGTCGGAAATTCAGCTGAGTTATCGAAAAAGCAGTGGGTATCACGAGACAAAGTATCTCTAGGGTCGTTACGGGATTAAGTTTAATAAAAATAATGCAAATATAAATGGGCGCCATCAACTGAATTCCTAGCAAACCACTTCCTTTCCGGATAAGCCTTACTCAAGACAAGGAAAGAAAAAGGAAAATCACACCATCATCAGATCACAACTAAGATAAAAACAAATTTATTTTACTTTGATAGTCAGACAGACATTTTAAATATAACTCCTACCTAAGAGTATGGTCGAATGCCAAAGTTAAATTGTCATTGTCCAAAAATCGAACCATCTCTTTTCTAATTCAAAATTATTTTTATCCACATAACAAGAAAAATGTATAAAGTTCTCTTGGGTTCTCAGGATCACTGTAGCACTATGTCTTTCGTCACTGACATTTGTGAAACCTGAGACCTAATTTCTCTTTAATTTAACATCAATGTGGATTTAAAATTGTTATTAATCTGTCTAAACATACACATATAATAATCACACATATTAAATATCACGTAAATTATGGTTTGCATGGCATAATTTGAATGTTAAACATGTTAATCAAATGCTCCTAAACATTGAATAATTTATTTACACTATTTACATCGTCATTCATAATCTCTTATCTGTGAATTACAGAAAATTCATATTCTCATTGGTCATCATTATCGTCATCATCAAAATTAAATATTTCTCACATTAATTCTCACTTCAAAATTCTACATATCCCTGTCAGAATCCTAAATTCATCACCATTACATCATTTAAATTCTCAACTCAAGTTGCAATTCCTTCAAATTATCTCTCAATTAAATTTATTTAATTCCATATAAATTCATTAATCATCAGCTTCTTTAGTTAATTATCACCTTCTAATTCAGTTATTCATCATCATTACAATCGTCTATTAATTTATTTAAATCAGTTTATTTCTCCAATCTTTAATTCATCCATCTATTTAATTCATCGATTTATTCAAAAATTTAATTCATCAAATTATTTAAATTTCAATCATCTGGTTATTTAGTTTTTCATTATTTCATCTAGTCATTCTGATTTTTATTTCATTAGGTCAGATCGTTAATATGCTTAATTTTCAGATTATTATTTCGTTAATTATTATTTTCAGAAAATCTTGTACTATCAACTTCATTTATTTGTTTAATTTCCTAACAAATTGTTTAATAAGGTTTATAGAACGTTGTCTTACAGTTTTATCACTTCCAAGTTATATCTCGTATTTAATTTATCATGCCAAAAAATATTATTGCCTCCACGACATCACGTTGGATCTAACTATCCACAACGACATTACATTTCTTCAATACTTCAAATATCACATTTGAATACAATAATTACTCCACAAAACTCCATAAATATTCAGCACATACAGCATGAATCTCAACAAATACGCTAGACTGGGTACGACGACCTCATGTCTGCTTCAAAATACATTATCAACGTTGCAACTATCACATGGCAACTTCCACAAAATTCCTATCACAAACTCCACTTAACCATGTTGCATGATCTACAAAAAATATATAACTGGCTTCAAATTATCAACGCACACAATCTCCAATAACTGTAATTACTCTGATCACATCTAGACAACTTCTTAAACAATTGGAAAAATATTACTTCAGTAATTTAAGATCTGCTTTCAAATAGCATAAATTCTCTTACAATTTTCATAACTCACATCACAGAAAAACACCAATGTGCTATAATCTCATATCAAAATCTGCAATACTGATCTGCCTTAAAATAAATCTTGACCATTAATGATTAATCTTACAAGATTCAATTACTTTAAATCCTTCTCAAAAGGTATCAAACACAATTATAAACTCATCAAAGCATCAGCTGTAACAGCTGTTAAACTGAAATTACTCTCAAAAGAGTATAGCAACAAAATATTGGATTGGCAAACAAGAATTACTAAATGCAATCCTGTTGACATTTATCGTTACTTTATTTAACAAAATTTCGACTGATATGTGACTAGTAGTTCCTTGTTTGATTCACTTACATCTCGTGTACATTCGGATGATAAAAATGAGTCCCTCAATGGCGAGTAAGATGAGTAACCACCGTACAGTCGTATAAATACGAAAGACCTCGCCCCGTCGACTTGGATGATATTTCCCTGAACGATGGGTAAGATGAGTAGCCACCATACAATCGTATAAATACGAAGGACCCCATCTCGTAGTCTATATGAGTGAATGTACCAGATAGGAATCAACAAGTTTCTAGTTGTCATATAAAAGCGATGTTCATTCACTAAAGTGAATAACTTCTTAATATCTCCAAACAATCCAATGGAAAAAAAATCCCTACTGATGAATAATACACACTCGCTAGTATGCAATGAACTGACGAAGTAATTTCTGATAATCAATTGCAGATCACGAGTTCGAAATACTCGTTACACAAAAAAAACTATTCATGAAAAATATCCTAGCTGGAAAAATGTCTAAAAGACCAACATCTGCTTAATAAAGCCAAACAATGGTGAGAATTTCGTATAATGATGCCTGCCATATCATATGGTCACTCCATATTCTAGCAAATTCGAAGTATATAAATTCAAACCATGTCTTAATAATCGAATCACTCCTATTAGAAAAATATACATGTGTGCCCAGTATTCATGAAAATAATCGTATCAGGTAGTTATGACTCTTACAGTACCTTTCATAATCAGCTGTAATTAAACTTCCAAGATCGTCGATTTTCCCTACATAAAGAATTTCTCGAAAGATCGGCGTGAATATCATTCCATCCATGAAATGGCGATTGCCTTCGAAATCCCAAAGTGAATCAGCTGGTGGACTCCTCTCGTCAGGAATCGAATCCATCGCTCTGCGGTGCCATCTTGTCTCTATCAGCGTCTACTCGGACATGTTGAACTTCGGATTACCCATAGCGGATATTGTCCAACTCCTTCTCGGAAAAGTTCATGGAAACAGCGGACCCCCTACTCCTCTTCTAAGATACGCCACTGTTCCGTTAAATGTTCAGTTTGAGTATTGCAAGTTCAACCTCAAATGACTGCTAAGTCCCACTTTCGTAAAACAAAATGTTACTTGAGAGTGTTCAAGATTACGAAACACCCTGTAGTTGTCTGTATTTGATAATTCATGAAAACTGCATAAGAAATATGCACGATCTAATGTTCATCAGTGCCTATGCTAACAACATTCCGTTTACTTGAAATAGTTAAAGTAGCTTTGGATGCGTTATAGAACAGCATAGTCATAAAGCTATTCAATAAAAGCTATGTTCAAACTGCGTTGAAATGTCGCTTGAAATAAAGCCTTCAACTACTTGCAGTGCGGTTCTGACATATCCCGGCCGTCTGCGATTGCTTCCTCGGCCAGCCCGCCTGGATCAATGACCCGCCTGGCCTTCGCTGCTCGGCGATGCAGGAATTGTCGCCTACACTTTGCCGTGACAGTTTCTGTATGTTACGTGACCTTCACTGTGCGTCTCGCTTGCGCTATAGAGCTGCTCCTACCTGCTCGTCTGACTGAGCTCAACTCAATTTGCTGGCACTGTCTTCTTGCTTATGTGCTTGGCGCAGGCACGTGGTGCAGTCCCCCACCACTGTGCTCTTGCGTCACGATCATAGTCTCGAACCCAGATCATCTCGGCTGTTCCGTTATAAAATAACTTAAGGGTTATCTGACTTCCATAAAATTATTTCCACATATAATGCATGTTATATATCCTCTTCTAAGATGTTTAATTATTATAATTCCATATATATCTCAATAAAGCTTCACATCTTTATCCATAATTCCATCTTCTCACAGATATCAATGCCTCCTTGATTCTAGACCTCCTACGTCATCTTGACATTCTTCTTGACGCGATCGGTGCGCTATCTTTTAAGAGCTCTTCCCAAAACCTCAACTACAGCTTAATGTCTGCTGGCGTAGCCGATAGCCTAAACTAGGTATCGGGTACAGTAATAATGTGTGATGAAAGAGGGTTAGTGATCTAAGGTTATAGTGGTCTTCAGGTAAAATGGAAAATACACAGAAACATTTCATTAAGTATATTTCTCATATCATTGAACATCGTCAGTATGTCAATTGTAGCTCTTCAGTCGGTCAACACAAATATGCCCAATGAATAGGCGGGATACAAGATATAAATATGTAAATACTCTCCTGGTCAAACATCCCTCCCTATATTATTCTGCTAAGGTCCCATTCCAGTTTTGTACCGAAAAGAAGGTCCCATTAACACCAACCTACACATATGGGGTACCTACAGGTTCAGTATAACACAATGCGTAAGCGAAACGCACTCACTTACTCTTTAAATGCCTCACAATTAAATAAATACCTTAAAACATGTATATTTACAATGAAATAATGAAAGAATGCAACAAGGTAGCCATGGTAACAGAATCTCACAGGTCCTTCTATTTCTCTAAGACGCAATGCAATTCCAATTATTTTAAGAGCGTTAAAAATCCCTCAGTATGCCTTCCTTCGGAGGGGAAGTAAAGCCGGTGGTCCCATGTCATCGATTTATGGCATGTTAAAGAACTTTCCACTAATTAAACCTGTGTGAATCTAACTAGGTTGTTACGTTCGTTACCAAGAGCCGACTGCGGTGGCGTCTAGTAGCTAAGTTCTGAACTAGGCCTAGTAGTCTTTGACGGTGGTGTTTGGCGGCCAAAGTAGGAACTATTTGAAAAATTCAAAGTTACAGTCCTTACTTGAATTTAAAAAAAACAGATACACACACTAATACAGTCATCACAATTAACACCGGTTATAAGACAGATTCTACACACACCCAAAGTACACGGGGCTACATGACCGCGTTGTCGCAGCCCCTAAACTAAGGAACCAGCCAACATTACTGTGAAAGTTCCCAGACGGTTATAAGGTTATCACTGAACCAAATTAAGCTGTAAAATTCATCAATACATACAGTATAATGCGCTTAAGGGGGTCAAGGGGCACTCTAGAATTTTTTCAGGCAATTTTCACGTGTGAGTGTGGTTTGAAAGGTATTTTTCACCCGACTATAAAGGGTCTCCGAAATCCACATTTAAAGGCCCTTAAATTAACAGTGTCTGTGATATTCCCAGAAAACTAACTTCGCTGTGATATACCTATGAAGGAATGACAAACCCCTAACCACTGCACCAGTAGGCTAAGTGAATTGATAAAGTCTGATTATTCATACCAAGGGTAAATCAGTCATAGCATTCATGATTGAGATTTTGCTAAGTGTACTCTTTACAACTAGAATATTCGCGGGCGAAGCCGCGACGGGTAATGCTAGTTACATATATTCACTAATTATCTCAATTAAATGGGGGCAAATTGAGTATGACGCGTTTCGACCCTCAAGTGCCCATCATTAGATCCTGAACACTGTGTTGTGGTTTAAATTTAAACTAACAATAATTATGCAGCTGTTGTCGTGGTGTATTAAACAGGACACCGGGGAAGGTTCTCCGCAGCGGCTGCATGCTGCTGCAAGAGATAGCGTCACCGGTTACGTTGGCAGCACGGCAGTCACTTGTATCAAAATAAACAGTAAACTTTGTACTCACCACAGCCATTCATAACATACTGTTGCACTCTTCCAATAATCAAACTATACACACTGACGATTTCGACAGCTCACAAATGTGGCCTTCACCCTATCAGGGACACCGTGTTGCCAACTAAACTGATGACGTAGCCGCTGCGGAGAACATTTCCTGGCGCCCTGTACGTCGCAATTTGAATCTCGTTATATGTTAGGTTTGTTTGTATTAAAGGTTTATGAATTACGTAAATAAGAAAGTATACACGTGTGTACAATTTAGAAAAGACACAATGTAGCACTAAATCAACACATTAAACAAAATAAACAAAAAATAGTATGCACTAGATTGACATTACCAAACTTGACCTTGCAATAAGCGTGCATGTGCTCAGTCGCCAGTCTAAATCTCAAGTGCTAACATGGTGAGACAGTTATCATTGCACCATCGTATTTTTTTATGTAAACTTATTTTAAGTACGAGTCGGCTCGGCGGGTACGTGATGCATTTGTTCAGCAATTTCCAGATGTAGTGCCACCTTCACTAGCACAGATTCACGTAATTGCAAATAAGTTTGACACTACTGGCTCGGTGCTCAATTAAAAACATGCCCGCACACGAACAGTTTTAACAGAGGATGAGCCACAATAAATTATATTGGTGAGAACCTTGAACGGTCTCCGAATAAATCACTCAGAAAATTATCACAAGTAGGGGTTTCGGTTTCATCAACAATAACTAACTAAAGTAAGATTTCAGCATTTTGCACACGCTAGCAAGGCCTCTGCATCATATAGGATTGTACACACGCTTAAAGCAGGGGGCCTTGGCGTGCCACAAGCTCGGCCAAGGTGACCGCAGCAGCAGTTAACAAAGCCGCCGCTTGGCGCTCTTATTTTATATGAAAGACCCTGTACAGTAGGCCTAATTGACACAGACATTAACAACCCAGATGAAGAGGGAGAGATGAGTTATTATTTCAAACGTGTGCGTGATCGGATTTGGATATACTGGTAGTCTGATGTGTAGACTTCATTTCTATTCAAAATGAACGTTTAGATAATTTCTTCTCTATGTAATGCTGTAGTAGGGATTCTCAATATTCCTCTTGATGTTTGGATACAACATTTTACCATAATTTAGGGTCTGACTGTTTTCATTATCTGTTTGCTCAAGGTTCTCCCCACTCTTCCAGGGGTTGTCTCTGAGCAAACCTTCGTTAAGTCACATTCTAATGAGAAGAAAGCATACAATTTGCACTTGACTGCACCGCTCGTATATTTGACGAACATCTGCGGTAATTGCTGGATCTAGCGCGCCGCGCAGTATCGTATGGGTTTGTGAGTTAAATACTAAGCAATTACAATCATTGACGCCTTAAATTCTCTTTCTTCAACAGCGCACTGAAATGTTAGTTTCTCACGCGTGCATTGACGTGAGCAATTGCGAAAGGTTAGGAACATAGCCTATATATACTCCACACGTGCTTATTAAGTTCTCTTGTTTGCAATATTTCAAAGACTAATTATTCTCTACCCACTGTAGCTTTCACCGAATGTTATACTACTTTTACCGAATCTAAATTGATATGGAGCCGTCTATCTCGCACTTCACACGATTAATAACGAGTAGTTCCGTGAATAACTATACAGCCTATTTTCATATATCCTACTTATGTTAATTGTCACTATCAACATACAAAATTTCAGTTTGATTGCTGTAATAGATTCGTAGATATTGAGAACCGACTAAATATTTCGGATGGTCGCCAAGTTGGATTATATATATGTAGGTCCTAGAGTTATGTACTGTTACATGAAGATTATTGTGTATTTGTAGCATTCAAATTTCAATCGCATGATTAGGACACAAGAAATAACAAGGAGATTTTAAAATTTCGCACAGCTGCCATCTTGTGGTTATGGAAACAATTGAAATAAATTATATGCCAGTGGATTAACATTCGTATAAGGATTTACTGTAACAAGTTTCACTGCACTCGGATGGTTAAATTGCGAGAAACGCCCATGTGAATATTTATAATTTGCGTCGCCGCCATGTTGGATTTGTGATCACCAGGTTATTTAAAGTCCTATAGGTGAACTTAAGTTCATAGCCCCTATGCACATAAAACATTCAGTTTGATTGCTACAATAGATTCGTAGATATTCAGAGCCGTCTAAATATTTCGGATGGTCGCCATGTTGGATTGTTGAACGTATAGGCCGTGGAGTCATGTACCATTAAAGGAAAATTATTGCGTAGGTTCATTATTCAAACTTTCACTTCGATCGCATGATTACGACACAAGAAATAAAAACTTAATTTTAAAATTCGCACAGCTGCCATCTTGAAGTTATGTAATCAATTGAACTAAATTAGATACCAGTGCATTACAATGTGTATAAACATTTCCTGTACCAGATTTCATTGCGTTTGGAATATTAAATCGTGAGAAAGGTCTATTTAAAATTTAAAATTCGCTTGGCCGCCATATTCGTTTTGTAGTTAACCGGTTTTTGAAAGTCTTATAGATGTACTTCCAGTAGTGCCCTTTATCTCCGTACAAAATTTCAGGGTGATACCGCTATTAGTTTCAGAGATATAGAATGCCGGTGAAATATTTCGCACAGCCGCCATGTTGGATTGGTGAGACGTAACAAAATTTGAAGGGCACGGTCGGGGTCGTCCGGAATAGTGCAATGAACTTACCGAGGTTCATTGAAATCGCTCGGGCCGTTTAGAAGTTATTAGGGTTGGGACACACCTCGCACACACACACGCACACATACACGGACAAAAGGTGATCTCATAAGCCTATTTTTTTTTTTTTCAAAATTGAAAATAGGCTAAAAATACTAAATTTAATAATAGAGTTCTAAAGGAGGTCAGTATTGTAGCTGTTACCCCACAACGCAACCTAGAACAGAGCAAAAATAGGTTAATAAAAGTTCTACTTATCAGGGATTCGATGAACCCCAACAATTGTATAGACACCATTTTGAATTTATTTTTAAACTAGCAACCCGCCCCAGATTCGCCCGTTATTTTTATCGGTTTACCCAGCGCGTGCGTACAGCAAGTGACAAAGTACATGTATTGAGGAACAAATGTGAACTGCTACATTGACTGTACTGAGGAGATAAAGTCCAGGATCGGTCAAGCCAGAAATGCATTCAATAAAATGAGGATAGTATTCTGTAGCAGAGACCTTAATTTACATCTAAAAATTAGACTTCTGAGATGTTATGTCTTCTCCACCTTGTTCTATGGAGTTGTGACCTGGACCATAAAGAAAAGAGAAATGGACAGATTGGAGGCATTTGAGCTATGGACGTACAGTAGGATACTAAGGCTGAATTGGAAATATAAGGTAACCAACGATGGGGTGATGAGGCGGATGGGCAAGAGAAAGGAAATATTAAATACTGTCAAAATTAGAAAACTGCAGTATCTGGGTCTTGTGATGGGACGAGAGAAATATCATCTGCTGCAACTGGCCATTCAAGGGAAGTTACAAGGCAAAAGAAGACCAGGAAGAAAACGCATTTCTTGGATCGATAATCTGAAAACTTGGTTCAATTGTGCAACTATTGACCTGTTTCGTGCTGCATCATCTAAAGCAAGATCTCTATGATGGTTGCCAACCTCCTGAGAGGAGATGGCACTTAAAGAAGAATGCATAAAAGGCGCACGAACGGCAGGTCCCGGATGCAATTCAGAAAAGCCGAGGTGAACAGCGAAACTCCAAACACATATAGCCTAGGCCTACTCTTCTCTAAAGTCCTAACCCGACACGACTCGCCAGTTTGATGCTGGTCGAAGCTGGGGTGATAGGCTTGCTCGCTAGCTCGCCAACTCATTCCGAAGCTAGTAATTTCAATTTCCACTGAATGGAAATTGTTGGAAGACATGAAAACGTAAAAACACTTCTAGAGGGCGATGTATTAAAGATAGAGATATGCTGTCCCGGACTTTTTTGTAGAACTTTTCATGCTGAACAATTTTTACACTCATAGTATACAGATATTTTAACGGTTTACCCAGCGTAAGCTTAAAAGGTGCACGGACAGCAGGTTTTTCTTCAACTCGATTCACTGAAATCGTTACGACTCGGCTTCCATTGGTCATAAATGAATGCTTTTGTATAGATACCTTCCACGAGAAATCCATTACAGAATGGTGAAAACTGCATCAAACCCATCCAGTGGTTCTTCAGATTACCCGTTACACCCAAGAATCGGGGACTTAGTTTTATACTATGGAGATATATTTTACTATGCTAAAGACATTTCCAAAATGTGCATATGTACTCTACACATGGGGTAGTTTACATGTAAATGGTTTCATTGGTTCATAATTGGTAGCATCGGTGATAAGAATGGTTTAAAACTTTTAACTTTAGAAGTTGCGAAGCTGTACCGGCCCTCATTAAGCAAAACTGTTCATTTTTGAGGTTTTGCACATCGTTACCTGCAAATAAAACGTATAAAATGCAATCGAGATTAAACACGAAAACGTGTAGATATTTGATTTCATGTCTCATTTTGCCTCCCCCTCTCAATGTAATGTTGACTCTCTCTTCGGTGGCCTAGTTGGTAACATGCTTAACTACTGTGCCTAAGATAGCGGGTTCTAACCTGGCCGAACTCGTCGGATTTTTTAAGATCGTTAAAATCCTTCAGTAGGCCTTCCTACGGAGGGGGAGTAAAGCCGGCGGTCCCATGTCATAGATTTATGGCATGTAAAAGAACCTTCCACAGACTAAACTTGCGTGAAGCTAAATTTCTAGGTTATATTTCGTTGGAACGCTCTATCAAAGTTCCAACGTTCACCACTAGGTATCATTGACATCTGGTAGCGAAAGTTGGAACTACTTGAAATTGAACGGAACTTGTAGCTCACCCTATGGGTGTCCGCTAGAAGCAGCTACAGCCTCTGGTGAGCCGAACATGTCCTCGGACACTCCCAGCACTAAAAGCCACACGATAAATAAAATAATAAATCCCCTCCATAAGCAAATCTTAGTTACGCGACTGTCCAACCACAACGCCCGCTAGTGACACAGCTAGGGTTAGTTCCCCTCATTAAGAAGCATTGCAGTGTGTGTGATGAAGACAGTGCCCCACAGTACTTGAAGATAACTGTTCGGTTCGGACGCGTGCCGGGTAAGAGATGGGAGTGCTTGCAGATGTGCTCGCGACATGTCGCGCTCAGAATGGAGTCTTTGTGCGGGGCGGCAGCACATGGCTGGTCCGGGTTAATGGACCTCTGACCTCTGAACGACATGTGGACATGTGTCCTGTCTCGCTTTCTCCTTCTCCAGATTGCTTAATAAACCAGATAAAACACTTGGGGTCAGGTCACTGTGGTAGCGCATTCATTCTGGTATGCTCCTGATTATGTCGATGCGAGTGATAAGAGAGCAGCATAATGCAACACCCGTTAGGGTAACAGGGCAAGAGTAAAATCCCAACTGCTCAGAAATGTTTCAGTACAGTATAGTCGGTGTATGTAAAGCAGAACCTCCGTCTGTTCATCTGTTCTATATACAAATCGGTATCGTTTCACCGATCGGAACGAAATTTTGTTCACATTTCAGAACCGTGTCCGTAGCACTGTCTACTCTGGACAGCCGTCTCTATTCTCTACACTTAGTACCTTCGACATATTGGTATGGGCTTATATAGCCTAGTTGAAATATCAAATATCTTAGAAGGACCAGACAAAGCGCATATCAAGTAGGTAATAATAATAATAATATCGTATGACCTCGGTGCCGGGTGCAAGCTTTGTTATTTGACACCCAGAAGGTAGCTTGCATGTCAAATTTTGTTATTCCTTGAAGCGCTATGAGAGTCAAGGAGGTTAGATATCTAAGCTCCTTGAACACCATAGCGCTTTCTAGCAGAGACATGAGGAACTTATTGTTGGCGGAAACTCCCGAGATTAATTTTGCCATTATAAACACGGCCTACTGAATTAAAGTGGGTTCTTTGACATGCCAATATAGTATGACATGCGTATCATAATTTTTGCCGCCTTTCAAAAATCACTTACCACGGCCAGGACCGAACCTGCAAGCTTGGGGTTAGTAGACCGACACGCTATCCACTCACCCACCGTGGCAAGCTAATAATAATAATAATAATAATAATAATAATAATAATATCATATGGCCTCGGGTGCCGGGTGCAAGCTTTTTTATATGACACCCAGGGGGTAGCTTGCATGTCGAATTTCGTTGTTACTTGGAGCACTTTGAAAGTCAAGGAGGTTAGACATCTGTGTTCCTTGAACACTATATTGCTTTCTAGTACCGAAATGAGGAATTTGGTGTTGGCGGAAACTCCCGAGATTAATTCTGCCATTATGAACACGGCCTACTGAATTAAAATGGGTTCTTTGACATGCCAACATGGTATGACATGCGTATCGTATTTTTTTCCGCCTTTCAAAAATCATTTACCACGGCAAGGACCGAACCTGCAAGCTTGGGGGTAGTAGACCGACACTTTAACCACTCTCTCACCGTGGCAAGCTGTCAAGTAGGTAGTATGAAAGAAACAAAACTCGATAGGTTCCATTACTAACTTACCCCCAAAACCGCATTTTAAGTGTCAAGAACCAACCGGTTGCAAATCACTATTCCCGCTTAGAGAAAAACACACACAAAGAAAGGTCAGCCATAAACCCGCGTATATCGACATGCGGATATAGTTTGCATGGCTGTGTGGATAGTGGAGCTGCGGATAATGAATGGAGTGACTTTGTGGATAATGATTAAAACAATCCGTACTTGTTCAATATCATTAGTAGGACTTGGATGTTTATTCTGACATATCATATTTGTCCGTTACTTTTCTTTTCATGGCAAATGATTTAAGCTAATCTCATTCAAATTATGTTATTAAGCATAGTTAACACTCCGAACTGATGGACGAAGCAAAGAGGATATAAAAAGTAGGTTAGCTCAGGCAAGGAAAGCATTTCTACAGAAAAGGAATCTGTTGACATCGAATATAGATTTAGGTATTAGGAAGTCATTTTTGAACGCCTTTGTCTGGAGCGTGGCGCTATATGGAAGTGAAACTTGGACTATTGGTGCAGCAGAAAAGTGGAGAATTGAAGCGTTTGAAATGTGGTGTTACAGGAGAATGGTGAAGATCAGATGGGTAGATAGAGTTACAAACGAAGAGGAATTGAGACGAGTGGGAGAGGAGAGATGTTTCTGGCGACTGCTATTGAAGAGAAGAGATAGGTTGGTAGGACACATACTAAGACGCCCAGGAATAGCAAGCTTAGTTATGGAAGGAAAGGTTGAGGACAAGAACTGTAGGGGTAGACCAAAGTTAGAATATGTTAAACAGATTGCTTGGATGTAGGGTGTGGTAGCTATGTAGAGATGAAACGATTAGCTCAGGACAGGGGGAATTGAGAGCTGCATCAAACCAATCAAAAGACTGAGGACTCAAACAACAACAACAATTAAATATATTATTGTAATGCCAGTAGTTTCGGATAACAATCGTGTGGATGCGGATACATGTCATGCGGATGTGGATAACAGTCGTGTGGATGCGGGGTGTAGGTGGATAACATTTTGTTCTTCCACGCAGGGCTCTAGCCAAAACCATGACAACGCAAATAATAATAATTCACATGTAAATTCTACACGAGGCTGATGATTAAGATGTCCCAAGTCCCTCAAATTAATTATTACAAAAAAATTATTTTCAGGTAGTGTCTTATAATTTCTGCCTATTACTTAGGTATAGCCTAATTGGCTGTAAATACTTGTTACCAATAATTCATTGTTATTATTTGAAGCTTGGCCTGACAACCTGTGGTTTCATACCTATACTGGTATGTGTGCTCATAATGAGAAGTAGGTTCGAGAAGGAACCTGCTTTAGAAACTGAACTTCTGAGTGGAGTTGTAATGAGAAATCACAATAATATTTAAAAAATGGCCAATGATGAGATTGAAACCCATTTGTCTCCCCCGTAAATAATACAGCAAGGTTAACCAGGAAATTTGCTCATGTGAAGAGCTTTTTCACGCATACAGAGATCTTGCAAGTTGACGCACACTTCTCCCTCTACCTTAGTTAGAAATCTGTCTAAACTCCAACTTAGTAGAGGAATTAGCCAGCCAAAATGAGCAATGCATCCCAGAGTACATAACGAGTGCTGCTGAACTGAATCGGGCAGAAACATGTAAGCCACATTTACCACGCACGCGAGCAGCACACTGCGTCTGCATGAAATTTTGCACAACGTGGCATCTGAGGTATTATAATCTGGCTTATGGTCAGACGAATACCAAGTGTTAGCTGAAATATCAAAATATACCGGCAGAGAGGCGACTTAATTTATGTTGTTATGAGCTCCACAGTGGGAGGCACTCTGGATATAATCGCTCCTGGTCAGTGCCTCTTCCTGTTATACAATCCATCTGGGAGTATCGGTTTGTCAAACCTTCCTCCACGACTCTACAACTGTCTATTACGTATATAACTTATGCATGTACTACTTATATTTGCATTTATGGTAAGTAAATGATGTATTCTTGTAATTAAGCTCTTTGGTGTAATTTTGGTTTCCGCTATTAAATTCAATTCTAAACCGGAGCATGTCTTTAAGGAGGAGGCGGAGAGAAGATAAGATCACAAGGACGGTACCATACAGTGACTTTTTGTTTCTCTTCAGCCTGCACGTCACGGAAAATCCTTCCCCCAGTTCTGAACACACCTGTCTTTCCAGTTATCGACAAGGTGATCATCATCAGGTGTGCCTTAATTATTGTGTTTAATACTATCTGTGGTTTGTACTTTATCGGTGGTCACTCAGGCCTTGTCCAATCTCTATTTCTGTGCCTGGTTAGCGATATATTACATCTGCCATCAACAGCAGCTGGTTCACTCGATTGATCTACTGAAGGTTCTTTAATATATTCCTAATCTCAATACAAACTGGTACCTCATTTTGTCCTGATTCTGTAGTAAACCACGGAAATAGCTTGTTTACGTTCGTCCAAGTAGCTAACTGATCAGGATTCTCACTGCCTGAAGGCACTGGTCACGGTGATTTCAATGCATCAGCTGGAGTCTGAACCCCATTGTCATTAATCCTTACAATACTAATATAAACAAGAAGTTCCGTGACGAACTAAAGAGCCTACTTTTCTTAAAATTAAGATTCATGCCAATGATTAATCTAAAGTATTTTGAACCAATCTAGAATAATAACGAAATTAAGTTGGTAATATCGAAATGTCTAATTAGTTCGAAATATATCTGGTATAATGTAGCCTAATAGAGCACTACAGTTGGCAGCAATTATTATCAGTTGGCAGCCCTGGTGGCTTTTAACAATAAGCCCAGTCATATCTGTTTATGTACACATATTACATACAAAATTTGATTGAAATCCAATTGAGAGTGTAGAAGTTATATGCATTTAAAATTGGACCTATCAGAAGGCTTAAAATAATTTTGACAACACTGTCATGTATGGCCTCCTGGAAATTAAACTGAAATAGTATTATATACATGTGTGCCTGGAATAGCTCCCATGCATACCGTCCATGATATCCAACATGGAGCTCACATTTCTTGTGCGTTTTTTCAGCAGTTGGTAGCACTGACATCATTTTCAAATATGGGCTTGAGATATTCCGGCATACATCTTTACTCATACTAAATTTGGTTTCGATTGCTGCAGCCGTTTAGGAGTTGATAGGGAGGGACACACACACAGTCAAACAGACAGACAGACACAGATTTTCCCGGTTCGATCTCATAAGTCTACTTTTCCTCATTTTTGCAAAATGTGAAAAGTAGGCTAATAATAATAATACTGATAACAGAAGGCCTATAGAATCACCTGGAAGATATAACAAAACATCAATATCGAAGAACGAAAAATTAAGACATTATACCACAGTAATCAAACCTGAAGAGCTATATGCCTCGGAAACCTTGATCATTGAGGCAGATCACTTATTATAGAGCTTGAGAAACAAGACAAGAAAATATTGAGGAAAATGCTTGGTCCTGTTTCCTCAGAAGGAACTGGATGAAACGGAAATCTCGAAGTTTTATCAGCATAGCCTACTGAAATGATCTCTGGCACCTCTCAGGATAAGGCGATTGACGTTCTACGGCCACATTCTCAGAATGAACAATGATAGGCTCACCAAAAGGATTCTCAGCCTTGCTCTCTCAATGAAAGTCAAGAACAACTACAGTAGCTTAATGAAATAGGAAAAAATCTTCCAGAAATTGGTATTACACGGGACATTTTACAAGTTCGACTCAAGTTCAGATCATTAATCAACAACCTTCATTTCTCTGACAATACCAGGACCAATCAATCATGCATGCTGAGCTTCTATGCCCAAGATAGCGGGTTCAAATCCGGCCGAAGTCGTGGGATTTTTAAGAGCGTTAAAATCCCTCAGTATGCCTTCCTTGGGGGGGGAAGTAAAGCCGGCGGTCCCATGTCATAGATTTATGGCGTGTCAAAGAACCTTCCACTAATCACACCTGTGTGAACCTAAATTGTATAGGTTAGGAATGTAAACAACGCTCTTGGTTTCTACGTCGTTAGCAAGAGCCGACTATGGTGGCGTCTAGTAGCTAAGTTCTGAACTAGGCCTATTAGTCGTTGACGGTGGCGTTTGGCGGCAAAAGTAGGAACTATATGAAAAATTCAAAGTTGCAGTCCTAACTTGAATTAAAAACCAGATAACCCACATTAATAGAGTCATCACAATTAACACCGGTTATCAGACTGATTCTACACACACCCAAAGTACACGGGGCTACATGACCGCGTTGTCGCAGCCCCTAAACTAAGGAACCAACCAACCAATCAATCAATCAATCATGTACTGAAAAATGGAGGAAGATTTTCCGCGCCCAGATGAAGAGATTTTGGGAAAAGAAGAACCACCATCAGCTAAATAAGTTTTATTGCGCTCCATAGATGGGCAAAAAGATGTAAAGAAAATATTGATAATAGGTTTCATAACTAATAGCAGTACTATTAATTTTAATAATCAGTAAAAGTACATGATAATGAATCATGACATGAATATACTTAATTCTGTTATATGATAATAGTAGTTGTCAATTAAAAAGAATACACGTTATTTTTAAAATCAAACACGGTGAATAAAGCTAAGTAAAGCTTAACCAAACACCCAATTATTTTTGCCAGGCATACACTGTGAGGAGATTTATTGAATAACAGATATACGACGTAAATCAACTTGAATACTTGACGAATTATTGCCTCCTTAAATGTAATTTAAGCACGGCAATGCTGAGCGATATTGCAGGCTTGTGAGATTCTTTCTCGTATATTTCATTCTTATCATTATTTCCGTCCATCGGTCCAATTATTTCGCAAACGAAGAAGTTTCTCGTCATTTAGCATGGGCTAGAAACTTCTTGACTTTTACACTCGCCAATTAGTTGGCCGCGTAATAAGCCGTGGATTGATCCCATAATTGAGGCCCGGTAATGACAGAGGCCTCCCCTCACCTCCCCCCTTTTCCATCCTTATCAGCTCGCTGTAATTGGCCAACCCCCTCCCAACTTTAAAGTGGGCTATAATCAACATTTCCGTCCGGAACGGTGGACTCCGATCTGAAAAAGAGAGACAGACAAATCTAAGAAACTTGAAGAATTAATTATTAATTCTAGAAAGCACACTTGACATGTTGAGATTTCTTGGTCTGTCATTAAAGAGAAGCGAAGACAATCTTCAGCAATATCTAAGATGTTAATAAAACTTTTGTTTGTTCTCTTACAAAGATCGACCAAAGCGCAAACAATGCCTTGACTTTAAAAGGAGTTTTAAGCTACGAGAATTGCACTGCAAAAGTAATATCCTCACTTAACCTTTTTAATGCTGATTGATCATTTCTTCGTTGATTATTCCACGATAGAAATCTACTTTCTATGAATTTATTTAAGGTTGTGTGTTATATCAATCCTTAGTAATGGAAGGTAAAGGGGCTCCTCTTCGGAAGTAAAGTTAGTATAGTATAGTCTGCTCTGCGGGATATGTTAGTTAGTTAGTTAGTTAGTTATTGAGGTTTTAAAAGGCGGAACAGCGAGGTTATCTGCCCCGCGGGATATTTCATGGGCTACACTGCTGTAAGGGTCCGGAAACTTACTTCATATTTCAATTTATGGCTCCAATGGTAAGGAATCGAAGAGTTTAAACTTGTATCACATCAAAAGAGAAATTTCTGGATGACGTAATTATCGAACTTTATAAAGAAAATATTTCGTAGTTATCAGCTTAATTGTTGAATCACCCATTCAATGCGTACTTCTCTGTATTCAAGCATGAGAACAATATTGAGCCCCCGTAAAGCTCACTCCATGTCTAGACGACAGCACCTAATGAGTAAAATGTTAGCGTAATACCATTATTTCAAACAAGACAAAATTGAAAATATTTCCTTTATTCACAATCTTTGATCTGGCATGGGATATTGAGAATTGCACATTATAAGTGTTTGTTTCGTGTTTACCCGCGCTCACACTACGAAAGATCTGAGTTAGTGCGGTGTTTTATCTCAAGTCCCAAGGCACATTTTGCAACCCCCTTAAATTCAGATTCCCTAACAATTATAAACACCACAACAATACAGGTCATCAGATGACTGCAGGGCTTTTTGGCAACATTTCGGACAGCCCTCTCCATTCCCTTCATTTATGCCCTTTGGCACAAATACTGAATTTGCATGCCCCACAAGTTTATAATTTTATTTAAGGGTGATATCACGGGGATGGGAAGTTCACGTAGCTAAAGCCACAGGGTTTACCTCGTGTCGTAGTGGCTATCACTCATTGCTGCCACCGTGGAAGTACGGTTTCTGCAAAGAAATTCATTTTTGGCTTGAGGGCTGGAAGGGGCTTTACGCAGCCTCGTGATGCAGAATTGATAAGAGGTGGGTTTAATTCATGCCTCAGCCATCCTAGAAATTGTTCTTCCATGGTTTTTGCTTCTACTTCAGGTGAATGCCAGGAAGCCTAAAGTTAAGGACACGAGCGCCTCCTACCAAATTAATCTTAACCCCAATTACAAATACAGTCGCCCCTTGATATCTTGAATCGGTAGAGGATGTCAAAATAAAATCGACTTATCGAAAAGTCGAGTTGTGGAGATAGGCCTATATAGGAAACAGGTTAAACTTGTGATACTGTATATTGATCGTAAAAATATGTGCTGTGCTATGTGTAACTAAACTGACTCGACAATGTGCTGTGCAATAATAATAATAATAATAATAATAATAATAATAATAATAATAATAACTAGTTGAAACCCGTCAAAACATGACGGTCAATAGAAAAATATTTACTGAAGAATTTTCTTATATTGGCCTACTGTACATTCTTTCTACGATTATTTTTTGACTCTATTGAAACTATGAGGGCGTCAAAAGATTGCACTCTCAACATTGCAAAATACTGCTGGCCATGACTGAAAAATTGTTGGGGCAAATTGAGGCCTATACGTTCCAGAGTTTCCCCTTGAGCTTTATTGATTGTGATAAAGTATGCCAAATGAATTGGAAAATATTGCCTCTTAAAAGAAAATGATAGTGTTTTATCGGATGGTGTTAAATCAAGTCGAAGGATTAGACATCTCTGCCTAATTTTAACTGCACCTATTATTTCCAAATCCAAGCAATATGGTTGCATTTAGGAGTCCTTGGGAACCGTTCAGATTTCTAAGCAGCATAACGGGCCAAGCGTTTGGAGTATGTGGCGGCCAGTCGTTTAGTTCCAAGGGATTCAAGAACTCTGATGAGTCTAATACAACTGGCCGCAAACCATCGCTTATATTTTTGGAATATAACGAAGAAATGCGATGATGTGCAATTCCATACATTTTAAAACAATGTGGACCGTGTGCGTGTGGCACAGGAACATTGGCTCCAAATGAAACGAAGGAAGGAAGGAAGCTTGCAGTTTAACGTGACCGTTAATCTCGCGATCATAAGCCACGGGACCTCCGTTTAACGTGGAATCCGAACCACAGGACATGGCCTTTAACATCAAAAATCTCACATGCATTGACCGGGAATCGAATCCGATCCGCCTTGGTGAGAGGCATACAGCTTGACCGCTGCGCCGTGAAACGAAGGACATAGCATTGTACTGCCGATTAGTCCCTCTGGAATTCCTTGAGATATCATCTCCAGTGAAAAATAATTGTTAAAGCCTGTCAAATATTTTATATTTATTCAGATTAATTTTACCATTACAACAGCAAAGGTCAAAGTAACCAAGTGTAGATTTCTCGCAAGAGAAATACAGTGCAGAACAATGTTTACATTTGTTCGTCAAGGACCCTAAACTGTAACGGCCTAGTATCTGGAATTGTTTCTGAAATGCCATATTTATATTGGATTTTAAAAGTGGCTTCGTATTTTTCTCCGATTTCCCACTTTTTTGCGGCTAATGTTCTATTTCGTCAAATGGGTTTATTTATAGCAGCATTTCTGCCCAAATTAACGTCATTTTATATAACACTATAGTGGCCTGCATCAACGTAGCCGCCAAATATTAAATGGCAAATAATAACTTACTTCCATTGCCAAAATCAACTGCGTGGTTAGACCCATTGTTATGCACTCTAAACAAATAATCAATAAACAATAATATTCACATATACAATGAATACTTCCATTCTCAAGTTGGTTGCTGATGAGAATGCGATGAGATTGATCGCCAATAATAAAATCCTTGCAATTTTTGCAATTTGCTTGCAAACGCAACTCAGGATGACGATCTTCATTTTGAAATAAACAGAATGAAATTGCTGTAAATAATGAATTTCCATCACCTGTTGAAGGTACAATACTTTGTATTTCCATGACAGTAAATTATGAAAGGGAGCATAGAATCACTTCGCCACTACTGGAATGAGCATAGACTCACTTCGCCAGCCACAGTAATGGAGGGAGTTTTAGAATTATATGTTCAGTGCTTGTCAAAGATCGTATTAACACAGGGAAGCCCATTCTTAAGGCTACATTCTGAGCTATTGCCCCGGATTCCAGGTTCGATCCCCGCTCTGCCAAGAAATTTAATTCTGGTCTGAGGACTGGAACGGGGCGCACTCGTGAGGCAAAACTAAGAAGAGCAAAGTTTGATTCCGATCTCAACAATCTTGGATTTGGTTTTCCGTGGTTTCCCACTTCCACTCCAGGCAAATACCGGGTTAGTTCCTAACTTAAAGCCTCGGTCGTTAACTCCCCATTCCCCACATTAATTACAAATGCACACATCAACACAGCCATCACATTAACACAGGTTATCAGAGAAAGGTTTACACTCGCACACCAAAATAGACGGGGCTGAGTGACGACGATGTCTGAGTCCATCAAATGAAATATGTTCGCCAATATGTTAACGCTGATGTATGTGTTTGAACTACTGGATATAAGCTCAATGTTCCCCATCTCTTGATGAATACAGTACTTTTGCATTTGTCAGTTGGCACAGGCTAGAGTAAAAGGTGGCTTTTCACCGATGTCTCAGTCTCACTCATGGCTGTGATTATATGGAAGCTACTGAGGTATGGGTGGTGCTTAGTAATGGCATTCGGGGCACAGTCAGTGCCTGTGAATGCTGTGAAAGGTTCAACTCATAGGGTTAGGACTACTGTTCTGACTCAGTGAGGAAAGCAATGGCAAACTACCTCACTCCTCTTCTTGCCTAGAACGCCTCAAAATAGCGCTGCCTTGGGTTTTTGTGGGTATCTACTCACATAACGTAACGGCGGTACTTTTTGAGGAACCAACCAGCCTTCGGGCTGACTACCTAACAGACAGACAGACAGACTTTAAAATGAATATCATTGCATTGTTGCAGCTTGGCAAATATTTTATATTTCAGCAGATCAATTTTACCATCACAACAGTAAAGGCCAAAGTAACCGCGCGTAGATTTTACGCAAGAGAAATACAATGTACAACAATGTTTACATTTGATCGTCAAAGACCTTTCACTGTACTGCATAACATCTGGAATTGTTTCTGAAATGGCCTATTTATATTGGATTTTAAATGTGGCTTCGTATTATTCGATAACACTATAGTGACCTGCAATATCGGAGCCGCTAAATATTAAATGGCAAAAAATACTTCCATTGCCGAAATCAACTGCGTAGTTAGATTCAGTACTCTAAACAAATAATCATTAAACAACTGTCTTATACAATTAAGTTCAACATGACCGTCCAGAGACTCTCATACTCAAGTTGGTTGGTGAGGAGAATGCGATGAGACTGATCGCTTACAATAAATTCCTTATAATTGTTCCTGCCAGCGAAATGTTTGGCAATAGCTTGAAAACGCAGCGCAGAATGACGTTCTTCATTTTGATATAAACAGTACAAAACTGCTCTAAATAAGCTATTTCCATCACCTGTTATAGTTTATGGCAGTACATTTTGCAGGGGAACATAGAATAACTTCGCCAACTACTGGAATGAGCTTAGGCATATACTCAATACTCACTTCGGCAGTCACCCTAATGGAGGCTGTTTTAGAATTCTATGTCCCGTGCATGTCAAAAATCGTATTAACACATGGAAGCCCACCCATTCTTGGCTATCGCCTCGGAGACCCGGGTTACATTTCCTGCTCTGCCAAGAAATTTAATTCTGGTCTGAGGGCAAAAACGGGGCACATTCAGTCTCTAGAGGTATAACTAAGAAGAGGAAGGTTTGATTCCCACCTCGACAATCTTAGATGTGGTTTTCCGTGGTTTCCCACTTCCACTCAAGGCAAATACCGGGATGGTTCCTAACTTAAGGCCTCGGCCGTCACCTTGCCATTTCCCACCTTAATTACAAATACACAAAGTAACGCAGCTATCACAATAATACGGGTTATCAGAGAAAATTTTACACTTACACACCAAAGTACATGGGGCTGAGTGACAACGATGTCGGAGCCCTTCAAACGAATTATGTTTGCCAAGTGTCTCTCATGGCGAAAGCAATTGTGGACACGCGCCAGGGCCTGGAAAACTACCTTTTCACTAATAATTTAAGAGTATATCGACGATGCATAATTTATAACTTTTAGTCTAGGATGCTACCAACTTGACCACCGAAGCATTGGGAAGAAATTGCAATATTAAAGTACATAAACAACATAGCCTACACACTCAACTGTCAGTTAATGTTCTTCAACGTTTCCCTTCTTAAAAATTCCCCTCTATAACTCTCCATCACTTGAAAACGCGCCATGTTTTGTGTTTTAAATATATCGATGCAATGGTGCTGCCATCTGTTGTTAGTTACTGAAACTATATGGGCGAGGTACTGCCATCTGTTGTCAGTTACTGCAATTGATGGCAGATATTAGCTCTTTTGACCACATGCTGTAATGCAATGGTAAAACGGAAATAAAACTTATTGAGAGGGAATGTAGGAATCTTTAACTGACATAAAACGTTACTAATAATCCTTGATAATACAATATTTAACTATCACGCGAAAACTTGCCATCAAGGCCATGCCTTGTGTTTTAAATATATCGACGCAATCTGCTCTCAGTTACTGGAACTATATTGGCGAGGTACTGCCATCTGTTGTCAGTTACTGGAACTGATTGCCGATATTCAAACGACGTATTGAGGACATGCTGTAATGCAATGGTAAAACGGAAATAAAACGTGTTGAGAAAATGTGTAGAAATATGTATCTTTAACTGACATAAAACCTTACTAATACTCCTTGATAAAACAATATTTCAGTGGCAAAAAAAAAAAAAAATACTGGCGAGAGTTGGGATCGAACCTGCGATCCTTGGATGCACAGTCAATCGCCTTAACCAAATAGCTACTCGCGCACTCACATTTCGATGCAGACGCAACCATTCACTATCTTCAAAAGTCGCTATCTGAAGAAAATAATCCAATTCATTATCAATAAAATCAATATATATTCGTATATGTTCATACTGTTATTATATTGTATTGTCAGAACTTGGTTAATGTATGTTTTCAATTACATGGAAGCTTATTAAATAACTTACATTTTAATGGACTTCTCACCGCCATTTTGTCATGAGCCCAGGCGGATTGTGCGCATGCGCGAGGGGCGAGAATTCTGCTATTTTCTATATTTATTTAAAAATATACCGTATTATATTTGTTTATTTTAGAGACACTCTGCAAATCTACAGGCCAAGAGCTTTCGTTAGAGTGCTCTACGAAGTAAATTGGTTCTGTCGTTCTCTCTATCTCGTGATAACAAAAATCACCTTACTGTTTTAAATATATAGATAATAATAATAATAATAATAATAATAATATCGTATGGCTTCGAGTGCCGGGTGCAAGATTTGTTATTTGACAGCCAGAGGGCAGCTTGCATGTCGAATTTCGTCATTCCTTGGAACGCTATGAAAGTCAAGGAGGTTAGATATATCTAAGCTCCTTGACACTATAGCGCTTTCTAGTAGAGAATGGAGGAACTTTGTGTTGGCGGAAAATCCCGGGATTAAATTTGCCTTTATGAACACGGCCTACTGAATTCAAATGGGTTCTTTAACATGCCAACAACGTATGACATGCATGTCGTGATTTTTGTCGCCTTTCAAAAAATCACTTACCACGGCCAGGAGCGAACCTGAAAGCTTGGGGGTTGGTAGTCCGACACGATAACCACTCACCCACTGTGGCAAGGGTGCTGTGCAATGAAACTGGTGGTTAAAGCAGAAAGTGGCAACAATTGAAAGAAAGTACTGTGATCTCAACTCTATATGCAACTTCCTGTTTTGAAGTGATGCCGGCACTGTATCAACCAAAAATGACGAATGCTACACGCTGAACTTAAGGGGACATAACCTACATTTTTGCCATGTAAAAGCAGTACTGTAGAGGAAACACTACAGAACATAAACACACACATCGAAAAATGTTTTACATAACACTTGTCTGCCATGATACAGAGCGTGTGTGGGATTATGGGCTAAGTTATTATAAAAGAGACGGCATTCTGACAAATATCCTGCAGATGTTATTCATGTGTGGAAAGAAAATTACAAACTATATGTACAGGAACACATTTGGCCTGTTAAACGGGGACTGATATTTGTCGTAATCTTGCCATCCTGTGACGTTGCAACAAGGGACATGGCCACCACGGGCGTCCAGCAGGGCTATTACTCGCCGTGGCATAGGCCTACCACAGATCAAGTTATCCAAGTCCTTTTGAGGCCGGCGATCCCACTTTTCGACGGTGACCTCCATGATCTCTTGGCGGGTTATGGGAGGGCGTGGACGCTGAGCTATAGCACGCTTCAGCATATCCCAGACATGTTCGATACTGTTCATGTCCCGCGACATCGGAGGCCATTCCATTCGTGCAATAGTGGACTCCTGGAGGAAGTTTTGTCCCACCTTCACTCGATGTGGTAAGCATATGGAAAACTTTTTGATGTGCGTAATACTGAAAGAGCAAGAAGAAATTGTCTAATAAGAAGTGCAATAAAATTTGACTTACAGTTCTTACGAAAATTTACAAAATCCGGGAAGTTTTACGCGGAGACTATCAGCGCCTCCTGCGGTTTGGGGTGATATGAGATGCTATCGAGATCTAAGTTCAGTGTAGAAGTTGCATAAGGTTGGCTCAACTACAGTAATCAGTGAAAAATATCCAATAAAAACCTTCGAATGAGACAAGTTGCTCTGTAAACATCCGGGAATTTTCGAGTTAAAGAGCATGTCGTGATTTTTGCCGCCTTTCAAAAATCACTTACCGTGGCCAGGAACGAACCTGAAAGCTTGGGGGTTAGTAATCCGATACGATAACCACTCACGCACCGTGGCAAGCTAAGATATCGCAAAATTCGAGTTATAGCAATTCGACTTAAATAGAAAAATATACATGTAAATTAATGGGAGTTCATACGGGAAATAATAATTACTATGAGCTATCGAAAATTCTGGTAATAGAGGATCGATATATCGATGTTCGACTGCACACGCACTAATACAGCCACCACAATAACACAGGTCATCAGAGAGATTCCATTCACACGGGGCTACATGACCACGATGTGGCATAGCTCTTAAATGAATTAACAAGAACAAGAACAACTGGTAGTTGTAGGCCTAATAATAACAGAAGAAAAAGATAGTATTCGTTCAAAGCATAACGTGATGAATTCGGAGGCCTTTACACCAAACCCAAAAATGTCCAGCAATCTTACCTCCAGATCTGGGGAAGCACTTAGTACGTTGCGTGAGTGTGGTGCAACTTTTATCTAGCTCTGTCACCTCGCATTCTTTTGCGGTACCGCAGATGTGGCGAACATGACATTCATAAATCCAGCTCATTTCCGTGTCGAGCCACAACTTCTTGTGCTAAAAGGTACTTAGAAGCAAATTCCTGTCCACCATTGAGTTCTTTTTATTGTCGCAGTTGACATAAAGGACGAGGAATTTTGATGCCATGACTTTAGAATTTCATTGAAGTTGGCTTTGTGCGATGCCGACAAGTGTGTGTGAGCGTCAGTTGTTTGTTCAAGAGAACAGGGACAGTCGTTAGCTCATATTAGTCGCACCGCCCGCCACCGTGGTCGTGGGCGCGCGCCACAGCACCTGGATGCTTGCCTCTTGACCAAACACTAGAAGGGCTCAAAATTCTATGTCTGGTTGTAACTTCCGTAATATGAGTACATCCGTCTGTAACAGACAAAGACACTGATAGAGGCACAACCATAGCTGTAAAACATTGTTTAGAAATGATAAAGAAAATAAAAGTCCACAGCCTGCTTCCAGTCGACCGACCGGGACAGGAATGGAATGAATGAAGCCCCCATCTAGTGGCGAGGATATGAACTGTGCCGGCTGCCGAAGCATGTCGTACTCCTCTGGGGCAATGATTAAATGAATGACAGATGAAATGAAATTAAAGTGGAGAGTGTTGCTGGAATTAAAGTTTTGACAGGGAAAACCGGAGTACCCGGAGAAAAACCTGTCTGCCTCCGCATTGTCCTGCACAAATCTCACATGGAGTGACCGGAATTTGAACCACGGACCCAGCGGTGAGAGGCCGGCGTGCTGCCGCCTAAGCCACGGAGGCTCACTAGATATGATAATAATAATGATAATAAATCATAAATAATATCGTATGGCCTTGGGTGCAGGGTGCAAGCTTTTGTTATTCGACACCCAGAGAGCAGCTTGCATGTCGAATTTCGTCATTCCATGGAACGCTATGAAAGTCAAGGAGGTTTGATATCTAAGCTCCCTGACACTTTCTAGTTGAGAATGAAGGAACGTTGTGTTGGCGGAAAATCCCGAGATTAATTTTGCCATTATGAACACGGCCTACTGAATTCAAATGGGCTCTTTAACATGCCAACAACGTATGACATGCATGTCGTGATTTTTGGGCCTTTCAAAAAATCACTTACCACGGCCAGGAGCGAACCTGCAAGCTTGGGGTTGGTAGTCCGACACGATAACCATTCGCCCACCGTGGCAAGTACATAATAATAACAATAATCAACAACCATCATATCTCTGAGAAAATTACTACAAGGACCAAGAAATCATGGACTGAAAAACGGAGGAAGATATTCAGTGTCCAGATGAAGAAGTTTTGGAAGAAGAAATGAGCACCGTCAGCTAAATAAGTCCTATCGCGTTCCATAGGTGGACATAACGATGTAAAACTGTTGTTTTTGTTTGAGTCTTCAGTCTTTTGACTGGTTTGATGCAGCACTCCATGCCTCTCTGTCCTGAGCTAATTGTTTCATCTCTACATAGCTACCGTACCCTACTGTACATCCGAGGCAATCTGTTTAACCTTGGTCTACCCCTACAGTTCTTGTCATCGACCCTTCCTTCCATAACTAAGCTTCCTATTCTTGGGTGTCTTAGTATGTGTCCTACCAACCTATCTCTCCACTTCATTAGCAGTCGCCCGAAACATCTCTCCTCTCCCACTCGTCTTAATACCTCTTCATTTATAACCCTATTTACCCATCTGATCTTCATCATTCTCCTGTAACACCACAAAAATAATACATTAATAATAATAATAATAATAATAATAATAAGCAAGTATAGTGATTTGGTCGGGATAATGAGGCACTGGCGCAAAACGAGCGACAGGAGACAATATCAATCATTGTCTCGAGTACGGGCGTGGTCCCAAGAACCTTTTTCCAAGACCTTAAAGAACTAGTTCTGGATACTCAATTGCACAAACTAACGAAGAAGGTAGTAGTCCTCTCAACAACGCTAATCTTCCGGAAGTTCACGGATAGCGATTTTTCACTTTACAAATTAGATCTAGCTGTTTCAGTTACTATACTTTGGTTTCCTGAAGCCCTTATAGTTATGTTGTTATGTACCAGCAATGTATGAGATAGTATTACTAATGATAACAACAATAATAATAATAATAATAATAATAATAATGATAATAACAATAATTCGCTGTGTCTTCAATAATGAGCTCAGAAGCCTTGAGCCCTGATCATTGGCTCAGAAAGAAGCCCGTCGCTGACGCTCTATATTACTTTCTGTAAGGAATTAATAATAGACTAATGTTATTGCTTTTACGTCCCTTTTAACTAATGAAGAATTTAGAGACGCCGGGGTGCCGGAATTTTGCCCCGAAGGAGATCTTTAACGTACCAGTAAATCTACTGACACGGCCCCCTCGCATTTGTGCACCCTAAAATGCCAACTAACTATGCCAGGATTCGATCCTGCAACCTTGGGCACAGGATTGCTGTTGTATGGAAGTGAGAGCTGGGTAGACACAGGTTATAGGATACAATAACATAGAGGTAACAGATATGAGGGTAGTACGAATGATTGCCGGGACAAATGGAAGGAATGGCAGGAAGGTACTCGTAATGAAGAAATTAGGACTAAGTTAGAAATGAACACACTAGATGAAGCTGTTCCTTTGAGCCGACTCAGATGGTGGGGTCATGTGATGAGAATGGGGGAGGAGAGATTAAGTAAAGGGTTAATGATCTCGGCTAAACCGGACTTCTCGGTTGGCAGTCACTTACGTTAAGCAATACACAAGACCTGAAATAATACGACAAGCGTCACTTGTTTGTGGAAATTTCATTTGAAGAATTTACGTTGGCAAAAATTGGTAGAGACCCATCCACGCAACATGGGCACTATAGATAAGCCACTGATTTATGAATTTATTAATGTTTAAAAATCTATTATTATGGTTAATAATTGCTGGTCTATGTTTCTAGATTGATTATATGTTTTAATATTTAAATTGCCTCAAATATTACGTAGAATATAATACCCATAGTTATAATATAGTATAGTATAGTATTATTAATTTTATAATAATTACTGCTGAGATATATAATCATGGTGTAATATAGAGAGAAAGTTAACGCAAATCATTTCAATCAATTCATTGGTAAAATCGAGGAATTAATTAAATATTTCTGGAAACTACTTAAAGTATTCCCTGCTAATATGTAATGTATTTCATACTAGAGTATGTTATCCTATTTTCCTCGTTTTCCAGTCAAGTAAATTGTTGTTTAATTTGAGAGGCTTGGACATCCTGGTCATTGAGCACCTTACAGTAAGTAAAGGATAACGCAATGGAGATAAATGTTTGTTTTTATAAATTTGATTTTTAGAGAAAGTAGAAAAAATCGCTCTTAGTCTAATTGTAACATTTTGTATTCTTCTATTGAGTAAGTTCCAATGAAGTTCCATTTCAATTTATGCTCAAGACAAGAAGTGGTTTTCTTCTGATATGAAATCAGGCGTAAAGGTTCTGTAAATGCTTCAATTTGTTACAGTGAGGGTTCCTTGTTGACAACTCTTTTCCCTTATACAACCCACCCGCAAGTTCATTCTCCATAGTAGACTGTTGTAACTTACTCCCAAGGCTGCGTCGAATTAAACTGAGGCTAATAGTTATCAGGCTCTGCAATGTACACGGTTTTCTAGCCAAATAGGCCTATGCAATTACTTACTGTAGTTAAAATGAGTCCGAGCGACGAAGCATCATACATGGAATCTGGACTATCTTTTGCCGGAACGGTGTTCCAACCTCTTGAGCTATCGTGTTACATTCATTTTTGCCTTAGGAACATCTGCAGGATCCATGCTGATGCCGATACAACTGCATGGTATTGGTAAGATCTTATTATGTAGCCTAGGTTCTTTCGGTCTGACAGACAGGAACCTCATTTGGTATTGAAATTTCTCAGTTGATCATCCAGCCACTGTATCGGTTAACTTGATTGTCTTTCTATCCATGAGTTTACCTGTCGGTCGAACTGTCGGTAGGCTGTCAGTTTGTCTCGTATCGGTCTCTTAGACAGTCTGCCATTTGATCTAATTCAAGTCATCAACTGATCAGTTTGGCTACCGATTACAGTACTTCGATTCTCGGTGTTTATCTGTCAGTGTGCTCAAAATTACGATCAAAATAATGTTTTTTTTTGTGTGTTTCTTTTAGAGTCTTTGACATCATAGTCATTAGTCCCGTGTACTTGAATGAGTGTGGAATGTGTCTGATAACTTGTATAATGTTGGTGTCTGTAATAATGTGTTTATCTGTAATTGAGGCTAGGCGTCATAAGGAGTAGACCGTGGCCTGAAGATACGAGTCATCCCGACATTTGCAGAAGTAGTAAACCACGAAAACTATTTTTTGGATGGCTGATGGAGAAATCGAACCCATCTCTTTCCATTCTTGTCTCACGAGGATCTGCGGACCACCTTTCTATCCAAAGACCAAAATTAAATCTCTTGTCAGAGCTGGTACCAGAGTATCAATACGTACCCGAAGCCACAGAACAATAATGGTTATAATAACTTATGGCGATTGTTGGAGCGTAAGGGGTAGAATATTGAGGTCATCTGCCCTTAAATAAAACAAGAAACTACAGTACTTGCCTGAACGCGGAATTCAACACAGAAGGCGGTAGGTCTCTTAAAAATACCTGCACGACAGCGACAGTATGAAGAACTCTTCAGCGAATTTCTCTAAAACACGCGAAGAGGACTTGACAGCGTGGGCGGATAGCACGCTCATTTCGCCTATAACTACCGCAGTAGACGGTTGACTTCAGGATTCACTTTCATGAAGATGGAGCCCGGTGAATGAGCTCGAATGTTATAATTTAGGTAACACACTTGGATAGCAATCTTAGCTGTCACCGCGGAGGCCCGGGTTCAATTCCTGGCTCTACCAAGAAATGTAATTCTGGTCTGAGGTCTGGAACGGGGTAGCTTACACTCAGCCACATGAGTCAAAACTGAGAAGAGGTGGATTTGATTCCTACCTCAGCCATTCTGGAAGAGGTTTTCCGTGGTTTCCCACTTCTACTCCAGGCAAATGCCGGGATGGTTCCTAACTTATGGCCACGGCCACCTCCTTCCCTATCCTTATCTGAACTACAAATACAGACACTGATACACCCATCACAATAATACGGGATATCAAACAAATTCCACACACACCCAAATAGCCTACACGAGGCTGCTACTACTACAACAACTCTAATGTCACAGCGATCACCAGCGTGCGTTGTAATTACAACCATTTCCAAGACACTGCACCACTAAATTTACAAATAGTTGGATGGTTGGTTCCACAGTTTAGGGGCTGCAACAACGTGGTCATGAAGCCCCGTGTACTTTGGGTGTGTGTACAGTAGAATCTGTCTAATAACCGGTGTTAATTATGATGGCTGTATTAGTGTGTGTTATCTGTAATTCAGGTAAGGGCTGCAGACAATCAATTTCAAGTAGTTCCTACTCTTGCTACCAAATACTACCGTCAACGACACTTAGCTGTGAACTTGGCTACTATATGCCAACGCAACCGACAACTGGAGGAGAACGTTGGAACTTATTTGAGCGTTAATCAAATTTAGCCTACTAATTTAGCTTCACACTATTCTAGTTAGTGGAAGGTTCTTTTACATGCCATAAATCTATGACATGGAACCACTGGCTTTACTTCACCTTTGAAGGAAGGCATACTGAGGGATTTTTAATGTTCTTAAAATAACCGACGACTTCGGCTGGGATTAAACCCGCGATCTTAGGTATAGACGCTCAGTATGCTACCAACTACGCCACTGAAACCACCCGCATAGGAATAGAAAAAGGAATTTGATTATTTTTAACTACAATTCATAACGAAATATGTTCTGAGGCCCACAAACGAGAATGTTGAGTAAGATTTGGATATGGGTGGCCGTGGTGTACGATTTAACGAGCACGTGAGATTATATAGGTTAACTAAAGTGATCAAATTGTACAGTCATTGCTTTAAAGAAGGGTTTTCAAGTGACATATCCAAACACTTGGCAAAAATATGCTTAGTCCAATGTATCGTTATTTTAATTGCACTGATTCACTTTTGCTACTGTGAATAAAGCTACTCAGGTACATCGAAAGAGGGATTATTTCAGCACAAAACTAGAGAGAGCAGAGGATAAACATGTAGTATCGATTATCTGTGAGCCCCATACTCATAACAAGGGTCATCACAGGTTGGAAAGGTACGGTATAATGACCTTCTTCTGTGGGGTTTGAAGTCCGTACCCGCAGAGTAGGATCACCATGGCAACCGGTAACCAACCTGCGTTAACGACCGACATTAGTACACAGGTTGAAGTGGAGTGGTTACACACGCCGCTTCAAATGAAATACCTACACTTAAACTCGCTTCGAGTAGCATTTCAGTTAAATATGCTGCAAGTAGCGGGATTACTGGACAAGAGGCTGGAGTGGACCAAACAAGCGCAACTCTCTGTAAACAGCTGCAGTCTGCTCTGCACGGTTCTGGTGTGGAACACATTCTTCTTCAGCGCACATATTAGGATTACTAGAAAAAGATATGTGAACAAAAAACATTAACCTTAATGGATGATGCGTTAAGTAGGCTATATGTATTAACATAGTTAATTTAATTTACTGATGACACCTGTTAATACTATTATGTTATATTATTTATCTAGCAATCTACCATGGCTTCGCCAGGTATCTTTAACAGTTTATCCAGCGTAAGCTTAAAAGGCGCACGGATGGTAGGTCCCAGACGCAATTAAGAAAAGCCGAGGTGAACAGCGAAACTCCAACACTCTGAAGTCTTAACTCGACACGACTCGATAGATTGATGTTGACCGAAGCTGGGGCGATAGCCTCTCTCGCTAGCTAGTAAATTCGCTCCGACGCTAGTAATTTAAATTTCTAATGAATGGAGATTGTTGGAAGAAATGAAAACGTAAAAGCACTTTTATGGGCGACGTATTAAAGATAGAGATTTGCTGCCATGGACTTTTTGTATAACGATTTATACTGAACAATGCTTACACTCGTAGTATATAGTTATTTTGAACGGTGTACCCAGCGTAAGCTTACAAGACGTACGTACGGCAGGTTTTTCTTCGATTCAATTCACTGAAATCGTTACTTCTCGGCTTCCTTTGGTCATAAATGAATGATATTCTACAAAAACCTTCATCGAGAAAGCCGCATCAAAATCCATCCAGTGGTTCTCGAGATTACCCGCTACATCCAAGAATTGGGGACGTTGTTTTATACTATGTTGAGATATAACATATTTTCAACCATTAATGGGGTCATCTTTAGCATGGGTTGCTTTGCTTTAACCTTACATACATAGCGTATAATACGAAAAATAAAAATAAAATACTTAAATCAAGTAAAAGATACAGAATAACAATTTGAATTGCAATTCTACTGAAATGGTCGTCCTTACAATATCGTTTTAGAAATATGTTGTTCCGGTATTAAACAAAGCAATTTGTATGCAAATTAATTATCCTATAACTTATACAAATCACTGTGTTGAATTTTCATGTAATTAGGTTTTATGTTATGAGGTGGTTCTGGTTTAAAGTCGATTAAATCTGTTATTTGTGAAGTCTATAATTCGAGTTTGATTTGTCGATAGTTGTCATTTCTTAATGTAAGTTATTAAGTTATTAATGATCTCGTTGGCTTCCTAATATACTGGAATAAAACCCTAAAATAAATAATTGAACTAACGCACTCTCTCATGTGTACAGTATAAACCACCTGCCCTGATTCTTTGGTATGCAGTCTCAACGCCTCACAGTTCTGGAAGGGGCTATCGTGTTCATTATTTGTTTAAACGTTCTTTTTAAACAAATTGTCGGTATTTATGAAGCCAGAGTACAATTCGTCAATGCTGAGGGTAATTCTCTTTCTCTTGAATTCTATATTGTTACGATCGGTCACTTGTGGCCCCATGTATATATACAACCCACCCGGCTTTATAGATATGCGGGCTCGGCCCGAGACAGCACTGGAAAGAGCTATCATCTAGTTTATTTGTAGAAACGCATTTTATAAACAAATAAATATACTTCCGTTGACTTTTCAAGAAATGCAAGTTTTTTCCTGTAGCCTACCTACTATTATTATATCTGAATTGCAGCCAATAACGGTTATAACTTAAATAAACTAATAGCCTTCAAAGCTATAAATAAAATATCAATTTTTAAACCTTTTAATTGAACGCCCGAAGGCTCCCAGCAAGTTCAATTTCAATTATTCCAAATTTGGCTACCTGATGTCACTGACACTGACACCTAGCGGCGAACGCTGGAATTTGATAGAGCGTTTCTAACCAACCTATTATAACCTAAAAATTTTGCTACACACTACCAATTGTAGTGGTAGGTTCTTTTAAATTCCATTGACATGGATCCGCCGGCTTTACTTCCCCTTCGAAGGAAGGCTTTTCCTAAGACGATTTTGAAGATTTCGATACAAACAGCAACTTCTGACTCCTTCCTTAGCGTTTTATAACTGCGGTGTCCCAGAGCTCTAAATGGAACAGCTCAAGAGGAACTCTGTCCAAAAGGAGCAGAATGGTTTGCTGTTTCAGGAACTAAAGTCAGTATGATATTCGAACCTGTATTTCTGATTGATAAACAAGACAGCAATTTGACGACCACACTGTACCAGTACAAATTTGTTCAATTTAACTTCGTTTCCAATCTAATTTCCCCGCTCTTCAGTTGACATATAATATTATTCACGGAACATTTCATCAATCTCCGCATTGAATTCAGATTCTGCCCCGGGCCGTTTGGTTTGGCTCAACTTGTTTGCTCTTTGACTTTAATTTTCTTCCTGAAGATCTTAATATTCAAGACATTGTAACATCTCTCTCTTTTTGTAGTCTTTGCCACGACGCCGAGAGCTTCTTCTCCCTCACCCCTCTCCGTGTGTACCCTTCAGCTTGTCCTCTCGCCAACTCTGATCGCAGGGGTGCCGATATCTCATTCTATTACTGTCTGTTCTACGAGGGATGATAGACAAAAGCCCAGCCGCCTTCTCGCCTTCCGAATCCAGAAGTCTTGGGATCGATTCCCCGCTCTGCCAAGAAATTTAATTCCAGGTTGAGGGTTGGAACGCAACCCAGTACACGAGGCTAATCCCACAAGGAGTGAGCCCCTGGGAGATGAAGTTAAAGGAAAGCCTCAAATCTCGGCAGTAAGGCGATTATGCTAACTATGTCCATCTCTTGACTTGACAACTCCAGGCAATGCTCAAATGGAACTAAATCTTAACCTTAATTATAAACACACACGCTTCTACAGAAAATCACGATGACATAGATGATCAGGCTGATTCCACACTCACCCAAGTGCATGGTGCTACATGACCACGATGTAGCAAAGCCCCTAAATCAACAACAACAACAACAACAACAATAATAACATAGGTCGGATCAAAGATAGGTGGAAGTTCCTACCGGCAATCTGTGAATGTTGTTAGAGTGTGAGGGGGCCTGTTGGTGTAGTGGTCATGCTGCGGACCGGGTTCGATCCCTGGTCAATGCATGTAAGACTTTCGAAGTTGATATTGTAACTTTCAGTCGGACATAATTCCAATTACTGGAATCAATTTTGTGTTTACCGACTGAAAAATACAATATTAATTGTCAATATGGCAACACTGAAAAATTGCTTTAAAATTATCTTTTAGATTTTCCAAGAGAAATATCACGTTCTGTGGTTCGTATTCCACGTGAAATGGAGGTCCCACAGTCACATAATACTACAAGCTTCTTTCCTTCCTGATGACGTGTGACACGTGGAGTATGTTGACTTCTTCACTGCATTTAAAAAGTATCTTTGTAGTAATTTACTCCCAACAAAATGTATATCAAGTGATTATTTTCACACCCCTTGTTTCTCCTCTCTTGTTTCTTCCTGCTTTGTTTCTTCTAGCGAGCAGGCCTTCTCCCCACATACTCTACCCCCTTCTTCTTCTTCTTGCCAAGTCTTAAAACAGCTTTAATAATCAAGGCCTTTGGGGAAATTTTAGACTTTGTTAATTTTTCTGTTTGATCCTATTCACGAGTGTAGATAATGCTTCCTTGAAGACTAATTATGAAATTTATTATGGCTTGTACATCGCATAGCAAGTCATCCTCCCCCACCGCATGAGAAAAGTAGGAATATTACAAAGTTCTCTCTCCCCTGGGGCGTCGTTTCTTTGTCTGTGCAACAAGATGCACGATACAGAAGTAGAGCAGTAATTGGCCCGCGCCAACTTTCCAAAAACAGTGCCGACCGGGTTACATAATAGCACCAAGTTATGCGCAAGTCGGGTCATTTCCATATATACTGCAAAAACTCTTTTACAAAACATGTAATTGCATTTGGCAGTGTTGATACGAAACTCGACTGGTTAGCACAGCGCATTAACGCGTCAGGTCATTAGGCCAAGCTGAAATGGTCTCGGGAGATGACTGGGTTTGAAACTCACCGTCGACCATCACTAGGTCTAGGATTTGTGGTGTTTGAAGGTCTAGGATTATTATGTAAATACATATTATTTTCCTTTCTTCGTACATAACTAAAATGATAAATGTCCATGAATTAGAACCGTAACTATCATTTCTAATTTCATTGTATTGTTACATATTTACATATTTGATCATAATGACATTATTTTATTTTGTGCAATATAACTTTTTAATGTTAAAATACATATTCTGTCCCTTTATTTTACATATTTGATCATAATGACACTTTTTCCATACTTTCACTTTTTATGTAAAATTACATATTCTGTCTATTACTGTAAGAAAAGTATTTTTTCGTAATTCAATTAATATTTGTTCACTAGAAACTCATGTACATGAAACGGATTTTGAAAACAATTCAAAAGCTGCTGTGAAAGGTCCAGAAAGAATTCGAAGAAAGATATTAGTGGGGATAATGGGATGTGAATTCACGTCACACACTGATGGAGAATCAGCAACTGAACGTAAGTTTATTTCAGTTCTCCAGTGAGTGCCTCAGATTCAACTTGTTCAAAAAGGCTGCTATATTTCCTCCCACACAGGAAAAACAACGTGCCCCTCACAATACTTATTATTTAGTTCGTATGCATTTTCTCATACATAATAATGGAATTTATTTACATCTGTTATAATATGGACAATGGATGTGCTTAATTAATTAATTACTGTGCCACAATTTATTTTGCAAAAAATATAATGAATAAAATGACGAAACTTCAAGTAATATCATGTGTAATATATCATTTATATAAAAATTTAATTTAAATTAATATTACATGTTTTAATTTTTTAAATCTAATATTACATATTACACCTAATATTATTACGTAAATATGTACATATTTTTCATGTTGATATTACATAAAAATCCTAGCCCTAGCCTTCACTAAAATGTTTTTTCGAGTTTCCTATTCACAACCCAAGGTATATGTCAGGACGTACGGTGCTTTCTAATAGGCCACGTGTATCTCCTTTTAACGCACCGAGTTTTGGAGATAATTTTATTATATCTCAGTTGGTCTTCTGATGAGGTTGTCGTCATGAAAGGCATCCGGCAGTAAAAGAAACATTTTGCCATATGGATACTATTTCACCTCGTTCCTACCACCCTTGGAACGGGAAAGACGGCCAGGATTATTATTTACAATGTTACCCAGGATTATGAAATCCATTACAAGCATTAAAATATTGAATCACATAACTTCGTTCATCATATACTTAGAAAATGGATCAAAATGTATATACTGACAATGATGTAAACATGTAGACATTGAGTAAAATTTCAGACTTTCACGACCGCCGTTGAAATAGGAATCTCTGTTTCGCTTGATTGTGGACAAGTATATATTGGAACAACGAAAATAAGTATTGCCACTCGCCTCATGGAGCACGAACGACACAGCCGGCTGGGACAAACAGATAAATCCACTGTTGCAGCACACTCGCTACTCGCAGGTCACGTCATGAGATATGGAGACACCGAGATTCTGTTCAACACGGTGTCTTATCACGCCAGGCTACAAAGGGAGGCCATTGAAATCCTGAAGCATACTAACAGCTTCAATCATAAGGAGGAAGCAGAACGTGTGAACAGAGCTTGGCTTCCAGTCCTTAATCCCCTCAAGCCTGCCCTCATTGACCGTCGTAGACGAGAAGGTGCAACAGAAGAGCAGCCCTGTCCTTGATGCATTACTTTTATGCGGTACGCCATTGCTATGGTAGCCTCTATGTGTGGGTTGTTGACTATTTACTTCGCTTAATGTAACCTGTAAACATGCTGAACGTAGTCTTCAGCGAAACGTCAGGACGACAAAATGTCCTTAGAACACGGCCTATAAGCCCGCGAAACAGAGATTCCTATGTAGACATTGCATATCGTAGTAAAAAGTTTGCATTTAGGTCTCTGGCTGCAACAGAAATGCTTTCCATTGAGCACACTCAGTCCAAAAGAAAGGCACGTTTAATGAAAATATATTTAAAAATAAATTAAAAACTTATTTTTTCGAGTAAATATACTACACATTACTAAAAACAAAGAATCGACCTCATTTAGAGGAAAATGAATATTTTTCATATCTCAATAACACAGGTTATCAGACAAAATACTTGCCACGGTGGGTGAGTGGTTATCGTGTTGGACTACCAACCCCAAGCTTGCAGGTTCGCTCCTGGCCGTGGCATGTGATTTTTTTTTTGAAAGGCGACAAAAATCTTGCCACGCATGTCATACGTTGTTGGCATGTTAAATAATCCATTTGAATTCAGTAGGCCGTGTTCATAATGGCAAAATTATTATCGGGATTTCCCACCAACACAAAGTTCCTCCTTTCACTACTAGAAAGCGCTATAGCGTCATGGAGCTTAGATATCTAACCTCCTTGACTGTCATAGCGTTAAAAGGAACGACATAATTCGACATCCAAGCTGCCCTCTGGGCGTAAATAGCACCCAAAGCCATACTATATTATTATTATTATCTGACAAAATTTCACACACTCCTAAGTATACGAGGCTACGTGACTACGATGTCCAAGCCCCTCAAATGAAAAAACAACAGCAGCATTTGAATGCCTCAATTATGCTTTGGTATTTAATTTTCATTCTTCCCACATAAAAAACAATTCTTTCAAACACTTCTTATTGAAAGTCTAATTAAAGCCCTGCTGGTCTGAGGTTAACTTTGTATCTCGAGGCTTAATAATCACTACAGTTTTACGTAAAATAGAAAAGTTACAAAATTCTTATAAACATGACAGATACGAATGAAATGGCGTAGGACCTAATCAAAGCAACGGATTTTTTTTATTGGATAAATCTTTTATTTATATCGCCTAACCTCCCAGTTACCGACAGTAGTGGCTACGCTGGCTAAAGCGCAGTGTTAGGTCATGGGGCCAAGCTCTCTGCTGACTCGGTAGACGCGTGGGTTCGAGCCCCACCGTCGGCCGTCCTTGAAATGGTTTTCCGTGGTTTCCCATTTTCAACACCAGGCAAATGCTGGGACGGTACCTTCTGACAGGCCACGGCCGCTTCCTTCCACATCCTTCTCCAATTGCATTCACCTTAATCAATTCCATCTCTCATCCCGACGCGCAGGTCGCCCACGGGCGACGAATAGAAAGACCTGCACTAGGTCTCTGAGGAGACCACACGAAAAATAAATAATCCCAGTTTGGCTTCACCCACGGAATCTGAGAGTTCCGTGAGAGGGATCATTCATCTACCATCACAAAGACGGAGTCTGGGAGTTGAACACACTGTATGAGTAGATACAACTGGGGATGGTAACAGGCCGATCTATAACTGGGGTGCAATTAAGGAAGGGTTAGGGTAGGGATTTTGTATGGAAGTCGGCCGTGGACCTGTTGAAAGGAACCGTCCCGGCATTTGCCTGGTGGTGAAAATGGGAAGAAAACCATTTTCAGGATGGCCGAGGTGGGGTTTGAACCCACGCTCTCCCGAAGCCAGTGAACCACGAGCTGGCGCATGACTCTCGGCTACCGTGGCCGGTGGATACTATGTTTTTTATAACTTCTAGTTTCAGATTGAAAACGACTATTTGTTCTTTTGAAAATGTGAATTCTTCTTCTTATTATTATAATTATCGATGACAGGCACAAACATAAAAATAATATCATTCCTTTTTAGTTATTTGTCAAAACACTTCGATATTTGGCAGATTTTGATACATTGGGAGAACATGAATCTTCTTCTGTTTTCTGTAGTTTTGGAGATCACATCATCCCACTGATCACATTCTTTTCCCGTGACTGTTCCCTGCTTAATGTCGTCCTGACCAATGGAAAGTGTAGCCCCAGTTTCATCAGCAAAGGACTGTACTGATTTAACGAAGTGAGTCTCACCTCGTTAAGAAAAATTAGACCCTGGTGCCTCAAGTTTTACACCGCGCTCCACAGTTAATGAGACCAACATCCTACTGTCTCGGCATTGTTTTACTGTGTGCGACATGGCGGAACGACCTTGGAGAATTTGTTTTGCGTTACTCGGCTGATTAAACATGGTCATTACTTCGTTTACATGGAGTTGGCTCCTAAGGTGTCGCCTCCATTCACAACCCTTTTTGTAAACGTCACAGCCAGAGCTTAAAAAAAAAGCAGAGACCATAAATCCTATACCCTTTTAGGGCGAGAGCTGTTATTATTTTGAGCATATGATCTCCATGTCGACGCCCTGTCCAACAACGATCACCACTGTTCCGTTGATAATATTTCATTTCTTACATGTTAAGTATTTTAAAAAAGGGAATCTTCTATTAACCATTTTAGTGCCAGGTGACCAATTTATCGGCGGAGGAAACTTCTGCCAAAAGTGCCACGGGACGATGTATTGGCCCCGTTTTCATATATTTTTGAAAATGATTTCCAGTCATGCAGTGCTTTCAATGTTATAACCAAGACAACGTGGAAATCAGTCTCACTTTGGACACATCGAAGTGTTCAAATTCCATGAATAACTGGATTCATAATAATTATTCTTTGAGCATGCTGTAGTCTCCCACGAGATTGAAATCGAATTTGTTTGCTTTTTTGATCGGAGCGAATTAAGATACTTGTTGATAAATATGGTTAGCTCTTTCAAGGATCAGGAAAGAAAACAAGGTTTTAACAAATAACGCTATTTGGATTGTTTGGACTCTTAAATTTATATTAACAACATTTCCAATAAAAAAAAACGAAAAATATTAGTGTTTTAATGAAACAAATGAAATGAAGTAACAACTTATATGTTTAAATATGTATTTCCTTACTACGGAACATTCTATCTTAAAATAGCCTACAGGTAAGAGATAATATTTATGTTCGACCCTGACTATTGTATGTCAGAAAACTGTACTATAATGAGGTTCATTATAACAATATTTTTCATTATGAAACAGTTTCTCTCACCAATCCGAGCTCAAGAAACAGTTGTTTGACCACTTAGATACAGTAATTAGATGCGCTGAGTTCCACGGCCTTCTAATTTAAATTTCACTGCCTGGCCTAGTGTCATAGTAGGGTAATCGAGGAGGCCATTGTCAAATACAAGGCATTCTCTGCGTCTCATGCGCTCTGTTCAGTACACAATACTGGCGAAATCTCGACAGTTATTTATGAATATTTATGTTCGAAAATAAAATAGTTATAATAATTATCTTCGAACATAAACAGTCGTACGCAACTAGCCTATAATGGTAATTAAGACACTCGTATGGAAATTATAAAACTCGCATACGATCGTTTTATAAACATGCTCGTGTCTTAATTATTGCCATCATAAGCTCGTTGCATAATGTACTATAATAAAAGAATTCTTATTTCATTAAACTTGGCTTGGCATTTTTAACATAACCACTCATAATAGTTTGGCATCATAAGGGTTAAGGGGATTAGGAATGCTCAAAATCCTCAACATTTTCAATATTTTATTTTTATGGACCCTTGGCTTTATAACTAGAGCCCTACGCGGATAATCGAAACGTTATCCGCATCCGCCCCGCATCCACATTACTGTTATCCGCATCCGCCCCACATCCACACGAGTTTTATCCCCATCCACACGTTTGTTATCCCAATCCACTGACATTACAATAATATTCTTAATGTATTACATAAAGTATAACGTATTAAACAACACATTTAGACATTTGAGTAAAAATTGGTTCCCTTAGGCCAGGCTGTTCCAGCCGAGCAACTCGCTCGTGAGCAGCGGAGTACTCGCCGCCTTCCGCGAGTAAACCTGCAACATGCAATACAGCTCTGCTGTGGGGGGCTGCCGTCACTTCGGGGTGGATACATCATGACTGGCAGGAAGTGCATGAACTTGTGTTATGACCTTCGCCCAGTGACGTATTGGCTCTCACCCCCAGTCCCTATCCAACCGTGCTCCGAGCATTACTGCTGAGTACTCGCGTGTACTGTACGCATAATTATTCTTTGAACATGCTGCAGTCTCCCACGAGACTGAAATCGAATTTGTTTGCTTTTTTGATCGGGGCCTGCCTTAGTAGGCAATGTGTGAATCGCAAGACAATGTTGACTGAGTTTTGTACCTCCAAGTAACGGCAAGTGAAATAGCGGGTGACAAATTATAGCACTTACTTAGTAGTTTTTTTTACATAAGTCAACACTAACTGAGGGTGTTTTCATGACTGGCTTCTCTCACTTCTCTATTATTCTTAACGGCTACAATCCATGTGAAGGCAAATAGGAAAGTAACAACAAATGTGATAGACGCAGATCTTAGCAAAAACTAAAATTATTTTTAAAACAATCCAGTTCAACATTGTAGCCTATTCTAAACACTAGACTATCCGCAAATTTACTCGAAACATTAACCGCAGCTTATCCGCTATCCTCACAGCCATTCAAACTATATCCAAAGGGCGAAAAAGTTTGCGGATATCCGCGGGTTTATCAGCGAATATCCGCATCCGCACAGAACTTTATATATAACGGTACATTTATTCTCTTCATGGCTCATTTTTAGCCTATTTTCATTTATGAAAATATAGGCTTATGAGATCACCTTTTGTCCGTGTGTCTGTGTGTCCCTAATTAAATCTAAACGATTGGAGCGATTTCAATGAACCTCGGTAAGGTCATTTTATTAGGTCTCACCAATCCATCATAGCGGCTGTGCGAAATATTTCACCGGCATTCTATATCTCCGAAACTATTACTGATATCACCCTGAACATTTTTACGGTGAGAAAGGGAACTACTAGAAGTTCAGCTATGTGATATTCAAAAACCCTTTAACTACAAAATGAACATGGCGGCCAAGCAAATCTGAAACGTTTAAATAGACTTTTCTCGTGATTTAACCATTCGAACGCAGTGAAACGTCGTACAGCAAATGTTTATAGTATCCTCATTGTTATGCACTGACATCTAATTTTGTTCAATTGTTTACTTAACCTCAAGATGTCGGCATTGCGAAATTTTAAAATTAAGTTTTTGTTTCGTGTGTCCTAATCATGCGATCGAAGTCAAAGTTTTAGTAATGAACATACGCAATAATCGTCATCTAATAGTACATAACTCTATTGCCTACATATATAAAAATCCAACATGGCAACCATCTGAAATATTTAGACGGTTCTCAATATCTACGAATCTATTACAACAATCAAACTGAATTTTTTATATGTTGGTAGAGGCAATTAACATAAATAGTATATATGAAAATAGAGTATATAATTCTTATCGGAAATACTTGTTATCACTACTTTCCTTTCCCGCAACCTTCGTCCTGTTAGTAGGCTTATACCCAGAATTTGTATTTTTCCATCTATTGTTCACTAGATTTCTTCCTAGATTTTATGTATTCACTTTGTTAGACAATGGATATAAAACATTTTTAAGAATGCAAAGCGGGTGTTGCGGTGTCATTGAAACCAGTTGATTGACGCTGTGAACTAAGGCATGTCCTAAGGTATAGGCTATTATTATTATTATTATTATTATGCTTTTATTATCATTTATACTAATTAGAAATACAGGGTCCATTTTATCGGTCTATCAACGGGCAATAAATCGTTCGACAATGAGTCAGCCGGCTATGCATGCATTTTGCCGCTGCTTTGTTGCTATAGACCGATAGAAAGGATCCTGTGAATAAATATCTAGTGGAGTCTGTCCTCTTGTTGCTCTTTCACACAAATGATACTCAACCGATTAGGCTGATACTTTGCATGAACTTATTTTTTATACCTAGTAGAATATTTTCATTTCACAATGTTTCACTATTTAAATAATGTAGCGAATATTATGTTCCACTTCAGTAGCAGGCGCTGCCGCGTTCAACCCGCTGAACAGTTTTCCATGGCGGGTTACAAGCCATTGTTGCATTTTGAATAAACAACAATTCACCCACACAGCGGAGTTGCATTGTAGTCTCGTCATATAATTTATGGCTCTTTCAAATAAAAGCAAAAGAACGGAATGTGCAGTATATGCGTTATAGCAGTAATGGCAACCTAGCCTGGGTTACCATAGTAACATACCACTCTCGAATATGAATAATAGATTGTTTAGCGTCACTCTTCTTCTCGAAAATCCCTTCTCCTGATGGAAAAACTGAACCTCTGTGCTTGGCAAATGACGACAATTCTGTCCTCATGTCCACCTAGTGCTCATTGCATATGAGTGGATCTTCTTGTTGACATACTGTATATTAGATCACAAAGGCCAGCCGTTATTTCTGTGACTTTCTGAGTGAACGTTTCCAGTGTTACGCTAATTATAGGCTTGTTCTAGTTATTCTGAATGCATGAGTATCACAAAGCAGAAAGCAATTACTGTATATTCACAAAGTAATGAAGTGACTCCACATTGAAAAGGACATAATTGTTAAACAACAGATGCTCTCCAAGAAGACGAAGTATTGTTCTTAGCTTGGCGTAGGGTGCTTCTAAATTAAGGTCGCCCCCTTTTCTTCGTGGTGTGCCACCCACATTGCTTAGCTGACTGAGAGATGAGAGCTGCTCTTTCTGATATCCGAGGTTCTAACCCAGACAGTGGTGATCCTCAGTCTGCATTTCATCATATACTGTATTTCCACATTTCATCATATAAGTAGTGGGGATAGTATTCTACTGTGTGTGTTTGAGTCTTCAGACAGATGCAATCGAAAGAAATCAGAAACTTCTATTGATATCAAATTGGCAGGTGAAAAGCTAAAGGATGTAGGAGACTTTACCCACGAAGGAGGCAAAATAACCTGTGGCGGAAGAAGCAAAGAGGATATAAAAAGTAGGTTGGCTCAGGCAAAGAAAGCACTTCTATGGGAATTATATCTGTTGACATCAAATATCCATTTAGGTATTAGAATGCCATTTTCGGAAGCCTTTGTCTGGAGCGTGGCACTCTATGGAAGTGAAACTTGGACTGTTGGCGCTGAAAAAAAAAGTGGTGAATAGGAGCACTTGAATGTGCTGTTTCAGGAGAATGATGAAAATCAGATGAATTTAAATTGATCGTTTCTCTTATACAGGCCACTGAGGCTACATATCCTCTTTATGCAGCTCTCTCTTCGTTCATTCAGAGGGCGGTTAAATACAATAAAATGAATTAAGATAAGAAGCCCTTAACCTAACCATTGAGTTGAGAGATGGGTAGGTAAAGTAACAAATGCAAAGGTATTAAGACGAGTGAGTGAGTAGAGATGTTTCTGATGACTGCTAATGAAGAGAAGAGATAGGTTGGTAGGAGAGTTACTAAGACACACAGGAATAACTATTTTATGTAAGGAAGGTTCAAGGACTAGAACTGTAGGGGTAGACCAAGGTTAAATATTTAATCAGATTGCCCCAGATGTAGGGTGTGGTAGTTATGTATGTAGAGATGAAACGATTAGCTCAAGACAGGGAGGCATGGAGAGCTGCATTAAACCAGTAGGACTGAAGACTCCAACAACAACAACAACAACAACAACAACAAGTATGGCATACTACCTTCCTGATTAAGTGTGGCCCAACATGAAGAAATTATTGCAAGCAAAAGCATTAATGATGATGTGATGGCATCACACTCCACTGAAGTTCTCGGTTAATACAATTACAGAGATTTTCAATCATGACACACAACCAGAATGAACTAGCCATCTTATTCTTTTCAACACGCAATGTATGTCCTTCTTTTGTTTGAAGTGAACACAAGTGACTGTTAATTAGGGCCCTATTGTTTGGGACGGCCTCAAGATTTACTCACCACCCCTCTAATGAGGGGTTGTCTCAACCTTCTTTCCTATTCAAAATGAAATATTTTCCACCTATTTTTTCCCCGTTCCACATAATGTTGATAGTTGTCCTGACAGCAGTTGCCTCGTATGGAACCATTTGTTAGTTACGCTGTTTTTGTGAGCCTAATCACGGGTTGAGCTGTGACGTCACCAGTATGGCGGCACGCGCCCGTGCGCAGACATCTGGCAGTTTACAGACACACATCATGGGCTTGGAATATAATAATTATGATAGCCACAAAAAGAGGGCGAGCTGGCAGCATGTTGAAACAAGGAGACACGTTCGATACGCACCATCTGTTGTCCTGCTTCTTCCGGAACAATCCAACAGTTCTCAAGACGACCCAGTTAACCAACTTTACCAGATTACCTGGCCACTCAAAACACTCACGATAGGACACAAAAGCGTAGCCCGGCACGTTTAGCAACGTTTTATGACTGCATTGCATTGGGGAGCTACGGTTTCAAGATCCAAGTTTCGAATCTCACCACTAACTGCGGAAAACCAACCCTGAGTGTGTTCTTCTCCAGGCTTTTCATATTTACTGCAGGAAAATTCAAGGATGGTATCATATTTTCCAATCCCGAAACTTTTATCCCTATCCTAAATCCCGATAATTATAACAACGCAATGTTACTACTACATGCCACAGTAAATAACATTGATTTAGGACCACCCCTGAAACCGGATCGATCCCCGCTCTGCCAAGAAACATAATTCTGGACTGTGGATCGGAACGGGGTACACTCAGCCTTGTGAGATAGAACTGAGGAAAGGCGTGTTCGATTCCCACCTCATCCATCCTAGAAGAAGCTTTCCGACATCGTGTACTTGGGTGCTTTTGGAACTAGTGTATTATACTTGTAATTGGGGATTCTAATAAATTGGGAAGGAGGTAGCCATCGCCTTAAGTAAAGTACCATCCCGGCATTTGCCTATAAGAGAAGTGGAGAAACCACTAAAAACCGTTTCTATGATGCTTTCTTTAGGTAGATTTCATTATAACTTTCTTAGTAGGCCTATGTGAAAAATTGAATCCATTCAAAGTTCTTACTATTATTCGAATATTTTTTATAGCACCAACCACGGAAAAAATGGAGTTTTGAGAAAACAATAATCACACCTCCCTTAATGGGTACAATATCAAAGCCGTTTAAAAAGGTCAATAGTCCTCTAAAGATTACTTAAAACTTTTCTGTGGAGGAATTTTCGATATGACCCACCCTTGGGCCAAGAGCAAAGTGTTTTCGGATTTTTTCCGTACACTAATCATGTACAACGTTTGTAGGTAGGCTATACAACAATTGGCAAATTTAGTGAATTCAAAATATTTTTCTTTGCCCGGTGAAATCTACCTACGCCTTTTGGCGTGCCGAGAGTTTTTTTTTCCAATGAACACAGATAAATACCTCTACATTGATATGAAAATAAAATGTCAAGTTCCAACGTTCGCCGCTAGTGTTAGTGACAGTAGCATCGGGTAGCCTAAATCGGAACTATTTGAAATTGAACTTGTTGGGAGCCTTCAGGTGTTCAATTAAAAATGCCCAGCGTATGGCCATTGGCTGCGATTCACATGTCAAATAAAAATTAAATTAAAAGAAACTAAAAATAAGAAATTAAAACAAAAATAGAAATATTAAAAAGATAAAAATAAAAATAAAGATCAAAATAAAAATTTGAAGAAAAATATTTAAAAAATATATTAAAAAAATAAAAAATAAAAAAATGAAAATGAAAATGAACATTTAAATAAAATTAAAATCAAAATAAAATTCAAATATAGTAAAAATAAGATTAATATTCAAATCAAAATTATTAATAATAATAATAATAATAATAATAATAATCATGTAAAAATGTACCGGTAATTGTTTTACGTCACTTTTAAAACTACTGCGGCTTTTAGAGACGCCGGATTGCTGGAATTGTGCCCCGAAGGGAATCTTTAACGTGCCAGTAAATCTAGTGACACAGCTCCCTCGCATTTGCAAACCCTCAAATATCAACTAACTACACCAAGAATCGATCCTGCAACCTTTGGACAGTAGGTGAGAACGTTTCCACTGCTCCACGCAACCAGTCAAGTCTTTGATATGTTAGGGTGTTTAAAGAAAGAAATAGTTAGCATCATCATCATCATCACTATAATCATCATTAACTCTCTCTTATTGTAAAGAATGTTATTAGATCACCGCGAACTTTGTGACCAGCCATAAATCAAGATAGCAAACCCTCATCGCTGCTGCGTCCTCGCCAAATACAGTGCGACTTGTGCCTCGTCATGTCTTATTATACAGAATGTCATTTGTCACTGTGATCGCGTGACGTCATGTGTGGGACGATGACAGGCGCGGTGTTGACACTCAAGGAGATACCGAAGGACAGTGCAATGCTAGAACAATGCTACGTGCAACAAGCCTTCAGATCGTGACTTGTCGGGATGATGGCAAAATGTCGCGCTATTGTGTGTAGCTCAGCGCACCACATGATTAATATCATCTCTGCCTGTTCGTTCCGCTGCCCTCATATGGGCTCTCCACTTACTTTTGTCCAACCCACCAAGTGTTGCTGTCCATGATAATTTTAGGGGCTTGAGACATCGTGGTCATCTAGCAACGTGTGCTTGGGTGTGTGCAGGATTTGTCTGACTGCCCCGGACGTCAAGATTTGATTCCCGGTTCTGACAAAAAAAAAAACTAGTCTGAAGGCTGGAACGGGGTCCACTCAGCCACGTGAGGCAAAATTAAAAAGAGGTGGGTTCCATTCCCACCTCAGACATCCAAGAAGGGGTTTATGATGGTTTCCCACTTTTACTCCAGGCAAATCCCGATATCATTCCTAATGGCCATGTCCTTCCCAACCACAGAAAATCCACAGCCTGCTTCCAGTCTCCGACCGGGTCAGGAAATGGAATGAATGAAGCCCCCATCTAGCGGCGAGGATATGAACTGTGCCGGCTGCTGAAGCCTGTCGCACTCCCCTGGGGAAATGATTAAATGAATGACAGATGAAATTTTTTATTTATTTTTGTCGTGTAGCCTCCTGAGAGGCCGAGTGCAGGTCTTTCTAGTCGACGCCCGTGGGCGACCTGCGCGTCGGGATGAGAGATGGAATGGACGAAGATGAATGAAACCGGACAAGGATGTGGAAGGAAGCGGCCGTGGCCTGTCAGAAGGTACTGTCCCAGCATTTGCCTGGTGTTGAAAATGGGAAACCACGGAAAACCATTTCAAGGACAGCCGACGGTGGGGCTCGAACCCACGCGTCTACCGAGTCAGCAGAGAGCTTGGCCCCTTGACCTAACGCAGCGCTTTAGCCCGCGTAGCCACTACTGTCGGTACAGATGAAATGATATGACAGCGGAGAGTCTTGCTGGAATGACATTTGTGACAGGGAAAACCGGAGTACGCGGGGAAAACCCCGTCTGCCCTAGCTTTACCCAGCACAAATCTCACATGGAGTGACCGGGATTTTAACCACGGACCCAGCGGTGAGAGGCCGGCGTGCTGCCGCCTAAGCCACGAAGGTTACGTCCTTCCCAACCATAGATCTCAATTACAATTACACCCACTACTACATACAACACAAAAACACGGGATATCAGACAAATCAGACCATGATGCCCAAGCTATTCAAATGAAACAACAACAACAATAAAGACAAACGTTATGGGGTTTGAAGCCATTTTTCAGTGTTGCCTTAGTCAACAGAAGTTAGGTGCTCTCAGTCGGTCAACACGATTGTACCCAAATGAGATGATATCCTAGTGAATTTATTAATTTCATGTAATATTTTCAGGATTAGGGAATAACCCATATCATTTGGGTACAATCGTGTTGACCGACTGAAAAGCACCAAACTTTTGTTTAATAAAGACACAGATTTGTCTGATACTATGTTGTATTGTGGTGTCCGTATTAGTGGGTGTACGGTAATTGAGGTCTAAGGTTCCGTAGGAAACGACAGTGGCCTTCAGTTAGGAATCATTCCAGGCTTTCGTTTGGAATATAAATTGGAAACCACGGAAAACCATTTCTAGGATAGCTGAGGTGGTAATTGAACCCATTTATTCTCTGTAATGCTTCACGACGCTGAGTGTACCCTTTTTCAGCTCTTAGACTGGAAATACATTTCTTGGCAGAGACGGGATTCAAACCCGAATCTCCGAGGTGACAGCTAAGAATGCTAGCCACTGCGCCACGAGACGAACCCATGAAATGTACTGGGTACCTGCGTTGTTCGAAAAGTTGCGGTTCAAATTGCATTACAGACAACAGCCATCCTGAATATAAGCTGTAGGTTTTTGTCGTAGCCTACCTGTTGCGGAGTTCACCCAGACGTTACAAAATTGTCTCATCGTCATGAGTAGGGCGGTGATTTCCAATCAGCAGGTCGCTCCTTCACCTATTGAATTATTGTGCATATTTTTGGTTGCAGATTTATCTTAATTTTGAAAAGAGATACAGTATTCTTTCATTGCTCAGCTGGCAAGAATTTCTCGCATCCCACAATTAAACACCACTGCCCCAGATTCAAACACACAGTCTTGTCACGGCCGGTGGAAGCATAACGGACACAATCAGCTGAGAAGAATCAGACGAAGAAGAAAACGGGAGAAAGATGAAGAATGTCTGTCAAATGTGCCCAGTCTTAATTCCGCCTAGAGCTTACATACTGGAGTTCAATATTCGTCCCTGCATAAATTTGCAATCTTACTTTATATGTGTGTGTTATTGTAAGAGAGATGTACCCATAGTTTCTGTGCCCTCAACAAATTAAATTAAGTCCTACACCGGTCGTGGACCGAGGTGCAGGGCCCGCGGTGGTATGGTCCTAATCGAATCTGTCTCGACTTGCTCGGCTTGGGATGGATAGCTCCTTGGCTCATTGCCTATTCACCTGTCCATTGTTTCTAACTCCACCTCCTCATCAATATGGAATAACTTTGATTGGTTGCTGGCGGTCGGTACCTTCCTGTCAACATACTCGCGCTTGTCATTCAATTTCGTGGAACATTACACCGTCTGACTTCCAACAGTTATTATCACAGAACCCATTTTAACACTCCTCCAGGCATTATTGTGGTTACATCTGAATTCAAATTTCCTTCAGCTTAAAGCTCGGTAGTACTGTAACCAGGGAAATAATAATAATAGTAATAATATTAATAATAATAATAATAATAATAATAATAATAATATCGTATGGCCTCGGTGGCGGGTGCAAGCTTTGTTATTTGACATCCAGAGGGCTTGCATGTCGAATTTCGTTGTTCCTTGAAGCACTATGAAAGTCAAGGAGGTTAGATATCTAAGCTCCTTGAACACTATAGCACTTTCTAGAAGAGAAATGAGGAACTTTGTGTTGGCGGAAGCTCCCGAGATTAATTTTGCCATTCTGAACACGGCCTACTGAATTCGAATGGGTTCTCTGACATGCCAACATTGTATGACATGCGTATGGTAACTTTTGCCTCCTTTCAAAAATCACTTACCACGGTCAGGAGCAAACCTGCAAGCTTGGGGTTAGTAGACCGACACGTTAACCACTCACCCACCGTGGCAAGCTTGTAACCAGGGTAGGCTTCTGGCATGAATGTTGTACATTCACAAGTAGTCAACAAGCCCGCTGTCGTTGGGTTCTATGGATCTACAAAACTAAAAGATGCTTCAGATTGTGCACTGAATAACTGCTCCGTTCAGAGATCTAAGATTTTAAAGCGCCTCGTGGCGCAGTGGCTAACATTCTTGGTTGTCACTCCTGAGGTCCGGATTCAATTCCCGACTCTGCCAAGGAATGTAATTCTTGCCAGAGGGCTGAAACGGGATACACTCAGCCTCGTGAGACAGATGAGAAGAGGTGGGTTCGATTCCCACCTGAAACTTACTAGAAGTGCTTTTCCGCAGCATTCCTCTTCTACAGTACTCGAGGTGAATTCTGGAATGATTCCTAACTGAAGGTCATGGCCGACTCCTTCCCAGTCCTCTTCTCAGTTACAACACAAACTCTACTACAGATACCACAATAACACAGGTTATCAGACAAATTCTACACGCTAATAAAGTACATTGGGCTGATAGGACTATAATGTCTGCCCCAACCAAGAATTGTACTTTGTTAATACACGATTGGCTTCGTGGGAATAGCCAATTAAGTGTGAACAATTGAAATACCGAAGATGACTCCCTAAAAAGACTATACTGACGGAGGGAATGCTAGACCTCGTAAGCCACAATGCTGCGCCTATCGATTCTGTTCATTGTACAGTATTATAGCTGGTCACGACGCGACGTAATGTCTAAACATGCAGTGGATATACGTTCCCGACAAACATTGTTGAGTTTTCGAAGTCCGAAATCAGAGAACATTGGTATGAAGTTCAACGGGAGTGTGAATATAAGTTCCTGCCAAATATTTTATTTCAAGTTAAAATTTCTATGGCCGAGATCAAGGAACATTGGATCTTAAATATACAGTTCGACGGGAGTGTGAATATACATTCCCGCCAAATATTGTAATTATTCATTTTGAGTGTTCTATGGTCGAGCGCAGAGGATTTTGAATTTTAAATATAAATTTCGACGGGAGTGTAAATGTAAGTTCCCGCCAAATGTAGTATTTCAAGTTAAGATTTCTATGGCCGAGAGCAGAGGACATTGGACTTTTAAATATTACGGTTGATGGGAGTGAGCATCTACTGATGACTAAGGGTTGTATACTAGACATAAGGAAGACAATGGAAAAAGCAGGCCTGGTGGTTTACAAGGTTTTCCAATCCCACCGTCGATATTGAGATACATTCCCTCTAAATTCTATCACTCTACCTTACCTGTTCTACTAGCTCAGATAATATGAAAAAACAGTTCCACCCCAATCAGAGGATTTATGATCCTCAAAATGATTTTCCTCCTGGGAAAATGTCCTACTTCCATCCCTCATTGATCCACCCTTGCCCAATTCAATATAGCCTACATATCATGCAATCGTAAGAATGCTCTCACGCTCAGAAGATTCGTTACATTTTATCAGCTGTGTTCCTTCAAACCAGATGCACTAATATTTGATCTCTTACTTGTCAAATGAGGTCGTTCAAGCCATAAACTTGAAGAAAATTTCACTTTGTGACAAAGTGGATAATAATTTGGAACCGGTTCTATCGCCTCGTACGCTATTCCCACAGCATCAATAACGGCGATTACAAGCTCCACTCAAGCATAAACTTAATTCCGCTAATTGCCTTTCGGGTGTAACCCTGAGGCTGCTAAGAACTGTCACTGAGCAAGCAGCGAGGGTACCGTCTTGATTCGTGCAAATACTGTACGCTAAGGAAACGGTACTCAGCTACAATGTTTTAAGTGATCGTTGCTCGGAAACCTATTTTCCCAACCGGTTTTTCTTCATTATCAAATCCATTTTATCAGAGCCGGATCCGAACTCGCGCCCCTAAGCAGTCTTCCAACACGACAAACCACTTGTGCTCCAAGCCATCTCGCGAGTCCAACTTCGTGCTGGTCGTTTTTCTAGGTGCAGTGGAATAAGATAGGTAGCCTGATAGCTCACGGCATGGCTAAACTCAGTAAGTGACGTTGCCGAAGAATATTGAAGCCTTGAGCTCGGCTGGCAATACTAGGATTTCTACGTATATCACTTGCTGTTGAAACAGACGAGGAGCTGTAGGCAATGGTGAGACTAGACATACATGCTCACTCACTCGCAATGCGTGGGTAAAGCTACAAGTCAACATTCACTCTCATCTTCATGAGCTGTATATGTACATGCTTCATATGTTGGGTATTGCGTGCATATAACTGCATCATGTCGTATCATTCATGCATACATGCACGTAACCTTAGTCAAACCAACAACTATTGTACTTAGTGTACTGCCAGAGATTATCAAAATTGTTGCCTCATACCAGAGTTGCCAGAGAAGAGGACCAAGTATTTTAATAGTACATTATGCAACGAGCTTATAATGGCGAATCGCATACGACTGTTTATGTTCGACGATAATTATTATAACTATTTTATGTTCGAACATAAATATTCATAAATATCTGTCGAGATTTCGCCAGTTTTATGTACTGAACAGAGCGGATGGGACGCAGACAATATCTTGTATTTGACCATGGCCTCCTCGATTACCCCACTATGACACTAGCCACGCAGTGCAATTTAAATTAGAAGGTCTTGGAACTCAGCACAGGTGCGATGCTATCCTTACCTAATTGGTCAAACAACTGTTTCTTGAGCTCTGATTGGGTGGGAGAAACTGTCCATCATGAAAACTTGTACTTTAATGAGCCTCATTATAGTACAGTTTTTTAGCCTACTTTTCACATTTTGCAAAAATGAGGAAAAAGTAGACTATATGAGATCGATCCGGGAAAATGTGTGTGTGTGTCTGTCTGTCTTTCTGTCCTTCTGTCTGGCTGTGTGTGTGTGTGTGTGTGTGTGTGTGTGTCCTATCAACTCCTAAACGGCTGCAGAAATCGAAACCAAATTTAGTATGAGTAAAGATATATACCGGAATATCTCACGTCCATATTTGAAAATGATGTCAGTGCTACCAACTGCTGAAAAAACGCACTAGAAATTTGAGCTCCATGTTGGATATCCTGGAAGGTATGCATGGAAGCTATTCCAAAATTGGCACACATGTAGGTAACACTATTTCAGTTTAATTTCCAGGAGGCCATACATGACAGTGTTGCAAAAATAATTTTAAGCCTTCTGATAGGTCCAATTTTAATTGCCTATAACTTCTACACTATCAATTGGATTTCAACCAAATTTTGTATGTAATATGTTTACATAACCAGATATGACTGAACGTATTCTTAAGAGCCACAAGGGCTGCCAACTGTTAATAATTGCTCTCTCTCTTCTTTTGTCCAAAAACCAATATATCAGAAAGTATGCAAGCCGACTGCTTTAAACTATGCACACGTATAGTACCTGACATTTTAGATTAATTTTGGAGTAACTTATATACTTCAGTTCTACCAACATGATTCTAAGCCTTCTGATGGGGCCAATTTTTAAATACATGTAACTTCTATACTATCAGTTGGATTTCAACAAAATTTCGTATTGTGCTATGTTTAACATAAGAGATATGACTATAAGTATTCTTAAGAGCAATCAGGGCTGCCAACAGTTAATAAATGCTGTCTATATTTTTTTTAACCTAATATCAATATATCAAGAAGTATGCAAGCCAACAGCCCTATACTTTGCAAACGTATAGCACCTGGCATTCTAGATTAATTTGGAATAATTAATATAAATCAATGCTGCCAACATGATTCTATGCCTGCTGATAGGTCCAATTTTAAAATACATGTAACTTCTATACTAACAAATGGATTTCGTCCAAAATTGGCACAACAAGATATCATAATATTTCAGATTAGGCTATTTCTGACCAGCACACGCATGCCATTGTTGCCATCATGCTTTTACGCATGCTGATAGATCCAATGTCTAACTGCATGTAACGTGCATTGGACTTCAACCAATTTTTTTATTCTGTACCTTAAGAGATGGAACTAAGAATATATTCAGTCACCAGGGCTGCCAACTGTAATGCTCTATTAGGCTACATTATACCAGATATATTTCGAACTAATTAGACATTTCGATATTACCAGCTTAATTTCATCATTGTTCTAGATAGGTTCATATACTGTAGATTAATCATTGGCATGAAACTTAATTTAAGAAAAGTAGGCTCTTTCGTTCGTCACGGAACTTCTTGTTGGCATATAATATTTATATTTTGACATCGTCGAATATAAAAATTAATAAAGGTGACAATTTCTTCATTAATTGACATTACACATTTCAGTCAGGAACACAAAACAATGCCAATTACCGGAATATTGAAAAAGAAACCAGAAATAAATTACATGTGATTAAGATAGGCCTACATATACACAAGAACCTCGGATCGAAAATAATAAAAACATATTTTTACCGTATAGTATTTCTTTTACGGGGTCGACTCTTCTTGAATCCCTTTTCCACTAAGGATAATTAAGGACTGGAATTGGAAGTAATTCATCCTTGCTGGATCCCTTCTGACCCTGTGTCCCTAGAAACTCAGTCGTCTTTTCCAGATCGTTTTTTCCAGGTCTTCTACCATTTCGTAGGCCTATATCTCCTTGTTTGATCTTAGTCTCTGGTTTCCCTGTATCACTCTTGGGCCGTAAATCCTTGTCAGTATTCTCCTTTCCATCTTCAGGAGCTTTTCCAGGCTCGTCAGGTTGGCCGTTTCCACACCATATAGGATCACCGATTTTAACACGGCATTGTAGTGCTTATTATTATTATTATTATTGTTAGGCTATAATGATTTTACAGCGTTATGCTCGTCAAAGGAGCACGATTGAATCTATCTAGCTGATCTTTCTTTCTTGACCTCCCAGAATCTCTTCTTCTCTCTGTGGCTGTTCGTAAGTTTCTCCGTCCAGGTTCTGTTGGATGTAATGTTTGGTTGATCTGAAAATTAATGATTGTAAACTAGTTCCCGGAATTCAGTCCTGTCGACTTCAGTGTCACTTGAGATTAAGATTATATATAAGTTTATATACCATATATAGACTTCGTTGAGGCCATCTAGGATCACGCTAAGTCTTTCTACACTTGGCAATTTGCTTCGCTTTCCTCTGAGCCCAGATTTCCCTCATGGGCCATCTTGCGCTCCGCTGTCCAGGTGTTACCTTGTCTTCTTTTCGGTTTCGGTGTCCATCTCGGATTAGCCCATTAGTCAGTATCAATTTGTGGAAGAGATCTCTATTGAAGCCGTCGTCGGTTTTTAGATGCAGCATTTTGAGGTCGTCTCTGATATTCATAAACCAGGGCATTGTGGTTTTGGGTTTGGAGTAAAAAAATGAAAAATCTGTTTAGTCAGCCTGTTTCGGTCCATTCGTTTGAGAATATTATTAGGATTATTATTATTATTAATATTATCATCATCATAAAGATATACTCAGTAAATTCACAGATCTAATCACCATGATTTCCTGGCCTATAAATATTAGCTGTTAACAATAATAATAATAATAATAATAATACTAATGATAATAATAATACCTCGAAGGATAGAGGATAAAAACGTATGTTTTGATTGAATTAACTAGAAAGGTGCGTTTTTACTAAATTGCTGCTTGAGCCCATTGACCTTGAGTGGAGCATCAGTATTATCAACAACAAAGATGAAGGTAGTCTAGACAAAGAATGCTTCAGTAATGAAACCAGAAGCGGGACAATATCGTGCCTGTTCCCACGAAGATACTGTAAGTGTGACATTCTCCATGGTGTTTTAACTCCATAAAAACATGAGAGGAACACCTTTAATCAACTGTGAACTCTCATTGGGAGTCACTCAGAAGGAACCCACGGTGCATGTAACTTGGCCAGATTGAGTAATAGAATTGTGCACAGTGTTAAAACCTGTTCCCACGTAAGTGGCACCAATTACTTTCTTGTGAATTGCAGATCGCTCACCAAGGAGACCTTGAGATGAATTTTTCTAACATCCTCCCAGTCTCTTCGTTTCCCGTGCGGAGATCGCTGCAGGAAACGTACGGTCGGTTACATTTCCCGTTGTGCTGTTTCACAGGTTTGTTACAGGTGAAAAAAAACTAGCAAATAGGCTTCTTTAATGAAATAACAACAGCAACTCTGCTTTGCTTAGTTTCGTTTGGCATCCTTCAATTGGAAGTGTAGAATAAACTTTAAGAAACGAATTTACTGACCTCGTTCGGGTTCGATTCCCGGCTCCGTCAGGGATTTGAGAAACTTACGTGAGGGCTGGAAAGGGGTCCACACAGCATTGTGAGGACAATTGAGTAGCTGTCTGACATTTAGACAGTGTCCCAGTCATGGAGACTAAAATTGATGGCCGAGGGTACTCGACGCGCTGAGCACGCATCCCACCGAAATCTGTATGCTGAATGGATGGTCAGCGGCCACTTTGTAGGCCGTGTTCTTAATGGATTGTAGTGCACGGGAGAAAAGAAAAGTTTAGAACTACAGTACGTGGCCTGCCGATTGATTTTAGTGCCTTATGGGAATATTCGCTTCCTCGTGGCATAGTGGCTAGCATTCTTGGCTGTCACCCCTGATGTCTGGGAAGAAGTTTATCTCTGAACTGATATATGTAACGGGGAACGGGGTGCTCGTGATTCTAGTTTCCTAGAAGTGTTTTCCCATGGTTCCCCACTTCTACTCCAGACAAATGCTGGAATGGTTCCTAACTTAAGCCACGGCTGCCTCCTCCCAATCTTAAACCTCTATTACAAACACGCACACTATTACAGCCATCACAATAACACACGATATCAGGCAAATTCCACACGCACAACTTCTAATGGGACCCCACTTGAATGCTAGGCAGAGAGATGTTGCCACCGAGAACGCGGCGCGGCGCCTCGTTGTCTGGCTGAGGTCAGCTATATCTGACTTCCCAAAAACATTGCGCCATAACTTCCTGCTCGTCCTGCTGACTGCACAATGGGCTGAGATATTCGACTGAGTAGTAAGCAGGTTGCCATGGCAACGAAAGGAAGGCTTTGTGTACTGCTCGGGTCCAAGCTCTGTGAACTTGCGGGGTGAGGGTAAGTGTTAGGCGAGGAGAGAAGGGTCTGTCAACAGCCCCCAAGTGTTATCTGGTATTCCTGTATATTCCAATACTGCTAACATAGGGCCGTAACCTAAATCACTGTGGTGTTGCGAATGAGTGAGTGAGTCACCAACCAATGTATTTAGTTCTGTTATTAAGCATGGACCGGGAATCCAGCACGTCTGTAATCATATATCGTCATCGTCCGAGATCCACATTCCTCTCGGGTTCACGGAATTTGGACCCGAGCAGTAGGAAAGCCCCATTCCCATTGTTCTTCGCCTCACCCCACACTCCCAAACAAATGAGTTCCCATCAGTACTTAGGGCTACATCACCTCAATGTCACAAAGCCCCTAAGTGAAACAACCACAACAAAGTCGATAGGATTCGCTTCCTCAACGACAGTGTTGTCAGATGTGCTCACACTCATGCGTTCTAACTTCAGTAGGCTCTCCCCAAAAGTATTCCCCTCCGTTCAGTATTACCATGTCTACTTCGTTCGGAGAGATAATAACAGTTATATGTTACGTCATCATATAGGCTACTAATAGGTTGTACGCGGGAAATCTCGAAACTGTCCGAAGATTCAGCAAAGATCTGTGTGGCATGCGGTTTGCCACGCGTTTGAATTGGGTAGTTTGACGAAACTGATATTCGTGCAAATAAAGCTGTAGACTCTGTCGCGATGATGTTCATTGCCGATGTGAGCAGCACTCGAAGCATTCACGTGATCCGTGTACAGATTTTAACGACAGTGAAACTCAACTGCTACAGAATTGCTCCAATGAGGGTGCGGTGCTGGAAGCTCTCATGTGACAGCTGAAAAATGGAGCTGGGAAGTCTGAAGGCCTTTGTAATAGCTTCTTGTATATGCTTCAGTGCTTCACGCAGACAGATGGACTCACTTTCGCACCATGTTCCTCCTCAAGGACACTTGACTCTTTGTAAAGCTCCGGTGTGCGTAGGTTTTCTATTGTAATTGCTTAATTGATAAGGAGTTGTGTCGTGATTAAGAGTTACTTCTCTCCAGGGTTCGATTTCCGGATCTACCAAAGTTTCCTTCTGATCTGTGGGTTGGAACTAAGAGTGTGCCTTAACGTATGAGAATATTTGAAAGGAAATGGACTCGTATTCTGTTTCAACCATCCAAGAAATGTGGTCTCCCGTGGTTCCTCACTTCAACTCCAGAAAAAGGACGTAACTTTATGTTAGGTGCAACTTTAGGTTAAGGCCACTTCCTTCCGAAACTTCATCTACATATGCCAAGTTGATGGGCTGTCCATCTTCTGTTTTTAGCTATAGTTACGTGAAAGTGCCACATAGTGATTTCCTTCCATCTTTCCTGAATGACAAAGGTGCTCGAATTTTTTGTAAAGGTATTCTTAGGGTGACAGCTGAATTATATACTTTTCATGGATTAATTTATACCACAGAACTATAGGACACAATTCTTAACGATTTACTTAAATCAATAGCTACCGAAAGGTTCTTCCATGATCCACATCAGGTATTCTCAACCTTTTTTGAGACTGTAAGCACCTCCCTCATGCCATACTAAGTACCCTACCACCAATAAATCGAATATAATAATAATAATAATCATAATAATAATAATCATGATAATAATAATATTATTATTAATAATAATAATAATAATAATAATAATAATAATAATAATAATAATAATGCATCAATCATTCGCCCTTTCTTCCTCTTTCCATCTATCTCTCCCTCTCGGAAGTGCTGAAATAGCTAGCTATTTACCGCTCACCAGGCTGGAACTGATTGCATGAAACATGTAGTTAAGGTATATTTTTTGTGTGGACAGTCGAGTAGAATCAACATCTTTCGTTTTATTCATAAAATAGGAATGTCCAATTATTTGCAGTGTAGATAAAAATACTACAGTATTTATCAAAATGATAAAATTCCTGACTGTCCAAAGTTGTATTGAAAACACTACTCCGATTCGTGCATGAGAATTTGAATTGAAGAATGGATCTCAGGATAGCTTGTACTTGCAAGCACTTTTTGACTCGTATGACGAGAGCAGCAAATTTCATTTTTAAACAACATCAGATTGAGAACGCATGGACTACATTATTAATGTCAGGAATATGGTCCACCATTTCCATATTCTGTCTTCAAATATCAGCCTTAGACCAGAATTTATTTCCTTGACCCTGTTGCTGTTTACCTTGAAAATATTCATCCTACTGAGTCTCTACCTTTCCATCATTATCTAAGTAGATTTCTCAGAATATTTTTAGAATGGTTCAACCATCTGTCGTGCAATTCCATTAGTTGTCCGATATGAGTTAAAATAATATCACGCAAATTTATTGACCAAAATGACATGTGGATTCTCGTCAATTTGATGCTCATCATTTCCGGAATGGGTTGATGTGAAGTATTTCAGTTTGAAGAGAAATCATTCTGAGGCAATATAATATGTTTTTAACAGAAGCAAATCATCTTTTGTGCATATATCCTTATAGATAAAGGCTTCTTGTTTGGAACTTTAAGTATCATCTTTATTGCAATAGAGGCCATACAAGACGGCATTGAAGTGTACTACAAGATGACATTTTCATGAAACGCGCGTGTATCTTCAAAAGTCGCGTCTTTGTGAATAAATAAATTTGTAAGGAATATTTGAGTTAACACAAACATCGTCTAGCACGAACATTCTTAATTACATCTGCATCAAAATGAGTAATCATTTCTTGAACATAAACAGGCCACGCCTTAATAAACAGTCGAAGGAATCTTGCATGGCACTCATACTGCCCTGCAATGTTCTAAGTGGTGGTCTGATCCGAGAGATCCTCTGTCTTTTACAGCTTTTATCGTAAGCTGCTGTAGTGGCGATGGCATGATTGGAGCAGAAGTAAATATACCGTGACTTTCTTTGGTGTTTTCGTGTAGAAATGTTAAAAAACCGAAATCACTTTCTATCATTTTCAAATATCCCAATGATTTTCAAAATCTGATTTAGCTCTTGTTTTTGTTGCTGCTGGGAATACAGTACTTTAATTGGGTTATGACAAGTTCCTGCCATTTCTAACTAGGTATGTTTTCGCTTATTGGCCATTTAACTCTCACCCCTTCAATAAATTTCAATTGAATTATGTCCTTCCCTGGTTATACAACATTAGAGTTTGGAAATCTCATATTTTAATTCCAAGCTAGGAACATCTTGCCTATCAGGCCCAAATCTGTGTAATAGTCGTGTCTGTATTAATGCCAATTAATGAAATTATTTGGCCTTGGGCTTTCATTGGGTCAGTGAAGGACTACATCACCAGGGAGAAAACCACCCGTAGGAAGGTCCCTCTAAACTACGGGATTCAAACCACATGCATCTGAATAAAACATCCACACTCAGGGAGCATGTCTCGCCGTGTTCCGCTCCGGAAGTAGAATATTCAAATTAGGCAATAGAATGAACGTGGTCATCAGAACCTCGTGAATATTATATGATACCTTATATTTCTATGATGTCCAATTGACTGTAATTCTAAATACTTAGGTAAGGAATTCCACATCCCAACTGTGCTAGTTCCATTTTTAGTAACTCTAGACAAATAATGGGTTGACACTGTGCCCTTGCAAGCCAACAAATGGGTACAATACTTAGCTTGAATTTTATGGCACCTTTCCCTGTCACGAATTACATGAAAGCATTAATCGGGCTCAAATATACTAATTAATTCATCTTCCTCGGTAGAACGTTTGGCATTTCCTGTTGGACACTTGACAATGTAGCTTTCTTGTTTTACACATTGATATGATATGAACGAACATTTCTCTATTATTGTTCTGTAATGACTATTTATTATAGGAGTTATTTACATAATTATACATTCTTACTGCTGTGTCAAAACATAAGAAAAGAACATTATTTGATTCTATTTACCGAGCATGTTTGAGCACTGCATAATCTAGATCACCTTAACAAACAAAAATCTAAACATCAAGATTTATTTGTTTCGTTAAAAAAAAAGGAGCTGTCACCGCATGGTAATAATCAGCCCTGCTCGCTGAGAAGGTAAAAGGAGACATTGAAGTAGGAATGGTTGAAAGTAACATGTGACATTCCAAGTCCCCTGTCATATTAAGTAATAAACGAGTAGTTCCGTGATGAACTAAACAGCCTACTTTTCGTAAAACTCCTCTAATTAAACATGTTTAGAATGGTGGTAGCACTGGTATTAAAAGATTTGCTTAAAATATATGTAACACTTCTGGCATACACTGTATATATAACATTTCGAAGAAATCCACTGAATATTTTGGAAGTTACATGGTGTCCAACATATAATTATTTTGGTAACACAAATGTGCATCTACTGTAGCTGCAGCCGTTTAAGAATTGATAGAGGACACACACACAGACAGGACAGGCACACACACATATTATTACTTGAAGATTTTTTGTTATCTATTGACTAAGATGAAGTGTCCATACTTATTTAAATAATTAAATCATATATTCCTTGACTCATTTAATAAAATGTTGGCTGGCTGTGTGGCTCAGCGGTAACGTACTCGCTTGATGTTCCCAAGGTTTCAGGATCGAATTTTGGTGCAGCCATATGGCATTTGAGGGTGCGAAAATGAGCGTGAGCTGTGTCAGTGGATTTACTGGCACGTTAAATATCCTCTTTGGGGCATAATTCCGGCACATCGGTGCCTCTAAAATCCACAGTTGTTAAAAGGGACGTAAACCCAAACTATATTATATTAATAAAAATTTAAACTTGCCATAGGTAACTATGAACAAGTTGTTTGACTACCTCGTGGATGGTTGTCACCCGCAGGGGTTCAGGTTCAATTCCCGGCTCACCCAAGTAATTTAATTCTGGCTTGAGGGTTGGAACGGAGTTAACGCAGCCTCGTCAGGCAACACTCAGAAGAGGTGGGCTCGATTCCCTCCTCAGCCATACTAGTAGTGGTTTTCCGTGGTTTCCCATTTCTACTCCAGACAAATGCCGGACAGTTTCCAAACGGAAGGCCGCTGCTGCCTGTTTCCCAACGCTCACCTAAATTTGAAATACACACACTACTCCTACTACTACAGACACCACAATAACACCGGCTATCAGACAAATTCGACATACCCCAAGTACACATGATGTCCAATACCCTCAAATGAAACAACAAATTGCTCAGGCTTATAGGCCGTGGTCCAGGCGGGATTTTATCTCCCGCTGCGACGTTTCACCGAAGACTGCGTTTGGCATTATCAAGGGTCCGCTCCCTTCGTTGGTCAGCATTGCACAACTTGTACGTAGCAATGAACGACTGCGTAATGCTGTTGCTTATTTTATGGGCTGCGACATCGTGGTCTCATAGACCCGTGAATTTGTGTGATAACCTAGGTTATTGTGATGGCTGTACTAGTATCTTTGAAAATTGCGGGTTAGGATTGGAAAGGAAGCGGCCGTGGACTTAATTAACGACCCATCCCAGGAGTAGAAGTGGGGAAACCATGGAAAACAACTTGCAGGATGACTGAGGTGGGAATCGATCTCCGCTCATCTCAGTTTTGCCTCATGGGGCTGAGTGTACCCCGTTCCAGCCCTCGCACCAAAATTAAAATTTCTTGTCAGAGATGGGAAGCGCACCAGGACCTCCAGGGTGATAGCCAAGAATACTAGCCGCTACACCACGTGTTGACCAACGCCTTATTCATTGCTCTAGAATAGATGCTTGCATCGTTGCATTCTGTACCAGTGCATTCTTCCTCTGCGCTGTGTTATTTACAAGTTGTAAAACTGGACAGTCTTGCTATTATGTAGTTGTGGTGAGTCAAGGAGTTCATTGCTGTCATTAACAATTAGCGTTTATTTTCAGAGACGAGAGAGAGTACGGTTCTGCTCTACTTTATGTAATGGGCTCTTCGTGTTACACGATGTATTGCCAGGAGCAATCTGGAATTAGCATGCAACCACCCAGTGCGACTTTAATGGGACTACACGACTTATGGACATCAGTCGCTAATCCAAGCTGTGACATTATGGTGCCTCTTGGCCTGATGGCTTGAGCATAAGGGTGGTATGACAGTCGGGTACTTTTTATAGATTGATATTTGTGGTGGCAAGTAGGATTGTACAAATTCAAACATCGAATTGTTTGAATTTCGTAACATTCACATTAGTCCAATAACCCAACAATTCAGTCAATAATCGAATGAATCGATGAATGAACAAGTCGAATTCAAATATTTAATAAGTTATAATAAACAGAAAAAAGAGAAAAGAAAGCATAATGAGATAAACAAAGAAAAAACTAAAAGAAGATACAGACAATAAGTGATGCTTGTTTTGAATTATATTTGTGAAGATACAACAGGTGGAACGAGAAAGGAGATAACCCCTTTTCAATCCCTTGGAATTGCCCCTGTTCCGAACAACTCGTCCATTGGGCAGAGCTGTAATTATTGGGTACTTATCGTCTTCAACTGTTCGATTTATTATAATGATCAACTATTTGAAATACTCAAATAACTTACTTCGAATTTTCGAATGATTTGAACAACTGAAGTATTCAGGCATCTCCATTATTCAAACTTCCATTTTTTTCGAATTTTTAATAGGCAAATATTCTAAGTAATCGAAGTGATCGAATATACGAAAGATATGTACAACCCTTCCGTTTGAAATGTTCACCGGCCAAGAGCTAGCGCTCAATCTATACTACAAAAATAAGCTGAAACATTTTGTATATTACTTTAGTCAAATACAAATACAGATATTTTTCACACAGCCAACGAGTATACCAGGTGAATCAGCTGCCCCTAATAATATTGTCTTATGCAGCCCAACTAGCGTTGTTATCAGGAAGGTTGATACTTCTCTGCTTGTATCCCGTATGGAGATGCACTGCAAGCATATCTCGCAAACGATACTGAACATTATTGTTTTACCCTCGATATGACTGCAGACTAATATGCTTTAGGGATATGCTTGCAGTGCATTAGTACTATACGGGATGCAAGCAGAGAAATGTCGACCTTCCTGACAAAACGCATTAGTTGGGCTGCATAAAACAATATTATTAGGGGCAGCTGATTCATCTGGTATATATTTCACAATTTGTAGATGATCACAAGGGTCCTGAAATCTGTCCGTACTAATTACAGCTGTCATAAAGCTGGATCTGTGAAATGTGAGTAGCCTAGTATAGCTGGAGTCTTTTACAACATTCAGTATAATATACTGTTTGCCAGTGTAGTATTTTGGATACACAACCCTTTCGGGAGATTGCACGTGTATTTTGTTACAGTGCATCCCCTATCAAACAACAATTCTGTAACATAACATTTTGCACTCAATAAAACACTTTTTACACAAATGAGCGGGGGTTATGGGCGCGAGGTTAACGATTTTGTAAAATTACAAGTTTCCTTCCTTTATTTACTATTCAATGTATACAATACGACCTAATGACTGAACGTCTCTTTGGCCAACATTTCTAAGATTCCATATGCTCAAGTGCACGGTCTAATAACCTAAATGTCTCTATTGTTTCATGGTGCAATGTTTCCAAGAAAGAACATTACGCTGAATCGTGATCTTCGAGGACAGAATCGCCTTGGTCGGACAGAAATGACACCACAAATAACTTACGTAGCAAGTTAATAACTCATCAGGAGATAACTCATATAGGTCAACGATAAGTGACTTGTCTCTCAATTAGATTCTATTGGGGTCCTTTACGCCAAATTGACAGCAATTGATTACATGTGCCCTGTGAACTTGGCCAGTGCTACAACGATTCGGGTTTCAAAATATGTTCCAAGGTTGCCGTACGTCACTACCTTACAAACTGTCATCCCAGTCCTATTATGACCTGAAATGGAGAGATGCTTTATTTATTTATTTATTTATTTATTTATTTTATTTGTTTATTTTTTATTTATTTATTTATTTATTTGTTTATTTCTTCTTGGTTCGTTGAGGCCCCTTGGACCACGTGGTTCCTAACTATGTCGAGCTTCCTTCTTAGCCCAATAGTTATTAATGTATGTATTTATTAATTAATTAATTTATAAATTTATTTATTTATTTATTTATTTATTTATTTCTTCTAGGTTCGTTGAGATCCCTTGGATCACGTGGTTCCTAACTCTGGCGAGCTTTCTTCTTAGCCCAGTATTTATATGTTTATGTATTTGTTACAAATATATTCTAATGAATATTATTCCAAGCTGCCACGAAGTACTTCGGGCTTGTGTCTTTTGAACTAACTGAAATTCAGCTCCGAACAAGAATGTAGAGTACAATAATAGTAACGATTTAAGAATGTGTCCTTTCACGATCACATTTATGATGAGAGGTTGTTGTTGTTGTTGTTTCATTTAAGGCAGGAATTCTCAACCTGGTGCTCGCGAGCACTAGCTGCACGGAGATCCATTCAACAATTCAAATTTTATTTCACGAACCGGAATAATAGTTTTTATTACCGTACACATTTTGACAGTCAGAAATGTTATTATTTTGTGAAACAGTATTCTTAATCTACATTAAAATTAATTGGAAATCCTTATTTTATGAATAACACGAGGTATGCTGGTTCGACTCGACTGTCCACACGTAAATGTATTATATTATCTTATCAGCATGAGTCATGCAAGCAGTTGCAGCATGCTTGGCGAGGGTTGAATGCCTGACTATTTCAGCACTTCTGAGGGAGAGATAGAAAGACGAAAAAGTGGCGTATTCTTGTTGCATCATTATAATCATCATCCTCATCATTAGTATTATCATTAATATTATATTCGATTTAATGGTGCTCGGGTATTTGGTATGGCATGAGGGTGGTGCTCACAGTTCCAAAAAGGTTGTTAACGCATGAATTAGGGGCTTTGCGACATCGTGATCTTGTAGCCTCATGCGCTTGGGTGTGTTTACAATATGTCTGATAGCATGTGTTATTCTGGTGTCTGTAGTAGTGTGTGCATTTGTAATTGAGGTGAGGATTGGGGAAGAGGCTGCTGTGGCCTGAAGTTGGGATCCATCCCATCATTTGCTTCGAGTAGAAGTGAGAAACCACGGATAACCACTTCTAGGATAGCTGAGGTAGTAATCGAGCCCATCTCTTCTCAGTTTTGCCTCACAAGGCTATTTGTAACCCGTTCCAACCCTCAGACAAGAATTAACTTATTGGCAGAGTGGAGAATTGAACCTGGACCTCCAGTGTAACAAATTAATTAATTAATTGTGTTAACCTACTGAAAACATTAAGGTAACACTGACAAAGGTCTTCCTACACGATAATGCCTATTTTCGTTTTAAAATGCTACCGTGGCGAATATTTTCTATGTTGGTGAGGTTATCAATAAGAAAAAGAAAAATACATAAAGAATAAAAATAGGTTGATAGACTAGAACAAGTCAAATTCATGCTCATTCCTCATAGAAGCTTGAAGTGGGGGGGGGGGGGGCGGGGGGCGGGGAAAATCCGAACACCAGTTACTCAAATGGCACTACGGAGCTCTCTTGATTTCCCTAGGTCTTCTAGTGTGCTTTTCCATGAACATACTGTTCTAGCATTTTAACTAGGACTTCGGAAGTGACTGATATCCTCGGCTGACGACCGCTGGTGAAGGCTCACACGATATGCAGCAGCCAGCAGGGCACGTAACTTTGCAAAGAATCCAAAGACCTTCACCCTTCACCGCAGTTATCTCTAGTGAGCTGGTGGTCTCACTGTCAACGTTCAATCAGGTCGTCTCGGGGCTACGATAACACCCAATAAAACTTGTAATAAGCCATATACTACTCTGTGTTATCAAGACTCCTTTGATGGCAGCTTTAAGAGAGCACACCCACCAAGCAGCAAGTGTCAATTGTTCACGTCACCTTGAACTTAGCGTCCATTAGTCGACAAACACGCTGGGTATTTCACAAAACATTATGACCTACAAATGTCTATTGAAACAAACAATAGATCAGCGTTTTTGTGATGACCTACTTCAGAGGCTCTATAAATCACAAATCCATCGTTAGAAAACAATAGGATATAATACAGGTTCTCAGAAAAATTCTACACACACCCCAGTATGTGGGTCTAAATTATCATGATGTCCAAGCCCCTATAACAAAACAACAACAACAGCAACCACGATATCAAATCCCATAAAATAAGCACCAACAAGGACAAGTCTTAGAATTAACTTACTTGCCAGAACAAGAAATGCAAAAAAAAAAGAGAAATGTAAATTAAAGACAGGGTGAAAAGAACTGCCGTTAGCCCTCAAAGAATGAGAATTGAGGGACTTGGAAGGAAGAAGAGCCGTGAAGGACATATAGGAAAGGGAAAGAGCAGACAGTCAGCCCCAAAGTCAATGGAAAGGAGAAAACCCCGAATCCAGCTCAGGAATCCCTCAGTCACCAAGTTCCGAATTCACCAGCCGTGAGCCCTTGAGGGGCACCCTGCCTCATTTAGAGACTTGCGCAGGAGACATGAGATACCAGGAAGAGACAAAAGCCAGGAAAATTTAACACCCCCTATGCCTCGGATACCTTAATACCGTCGGGGTCGAAAGTGAACTAGAGTCCACCAAGGGTGGTTGACAGGAAAGATGAAAGAGATTAACCCGGTACAATTAATGTAAGTGAAACCAATGCCGGACTCAGCCGGGGTCCCGTGGTCGCAAAGAAGAAATGGATACGGCCCGAATTGTATACAACTGACACATTTAAGCTATTGTATTAATAGAAAGTGGCCGACTATGATCTCCATCATGCCGTTACTCGTTTCTCAGTGCACAGATTCCACTTCCGATTGTGTAAAATCAAATAGGCAACTTTCATGAGCCTAGCTTGGACTGCATCTGTGTGGAAAGCAATGCGCGCGTTATCATGCGGAGTGATGTAATATGTATGATACAAGGGTCTCTTAATGTCTACTGTAGGGAATAGGCGTCATTTCATAGTGATTGTTTTGTCAATAGCTATTAGCAGCAATAAATCTGTTATTTCTTATTTTTATTGTAGACTATCAAGAGTGCCCGGCTTCGTCCAGTGGATTTATTTGTTTTATGGATGATAATACTACTACAGAACTGGAGCGTTCAAGGATAAGGATCGGAAAGCACCAACGCTTATTGCAGCTGATAACCTCAGTATACTGCACCAACACCATCGCCCTTATACAGAGGCATACCATTGTCATGATGATAAATGTTTTAAGGGGCCTAAGAAATCATTTTGCGCTAATTACTCCCCGTGATTGCAATTTTTAAGCAGATCGCAATTCTGCACTAGAACACTGATAGGGGTGACGTGATGCAGCCCGCATTGCCAGGCAACAATATACTTAGATATTGAAGCTGTTCGGGAGTGCTTGTTCGTCCGACTTACTGAACAAAAATCAATCTTTAAGGTTACCTGAGAGGTGTAGCCTAACGCTACATAGCCTAAATTATTCATCTTAAATATGGCTATTATATACAAAAGGAATTTTTCGAATCCGACTGGTAGTTCCAGAGATTATCGCGTTTAAACACACAAACAATCCAACTCTTCAACTTTATGATATTAGCATAGATTATAATAATATTTCAAATAATCATAAAATTACTGAGTCAACACTCTTGTAATGAATATACTAGTATTCCGGTTCGTACAACACAATTTGAATTGAAGAATGGATCTCAAGGGAGCCTGTGTTCGCGAGCACCTTTTGTCTCGTTTGACGAGAGCACCAAATTCCATTTAAAGAGCGCCGTGGTGCTCATGAGCTTTTTTTGACTCTTATGACGAAAGCACCAAATTCCATTTAAAGCGCACCGTGGTGCTCACGAGCACATTTTGGCTCGTTTGACGAGAGCACCTAATTTCACTTAATGAGTACAGTGGTGCTCGCGGGCACCTTTTGGCTCATTTGACGCGGGCACCTTATTTCAACTAATGAGCACAGTGGTGCTCACGAGCACATTTTGGCTCGTTTGACGAGAGCACCTAATTTAATTTAATGAGCACAGTGGTGCCCACGAGCACATTTGGCTCGTTTGACGAAAGCACCTAATTCCATTAATGCGCACCGTGGTGCTCGCGAGCACATTTTGGCTCGTTTGACGAGAGCACCTAATTTCATTTAATGAGTACAGCGGTGCTCGCGGGCACTTTTTGACTCATTTGACGCGGGCACCTTATTTCAATTAATGAGTACAGCGGTGCTCGCGGGCACCTTTTTGCTCATTTGACGAGGGCACCTTATTTCAATTAATGAGTACAGTGGTGCTCGCGGGCACGTTTTGGCTCGTTTGACGAGAGCACCAAATTTCATTTAATGAATACAGTGGTGCTCGCGAGCATCTTTTGGCTCGCTTGACGAGAGCACCTCATTTCATTTAATGAGCACAGTGGTGCTCACGAGCACATTTTGGCTCGTTTGACGAAAGAACCTAATTCCATTAATGCGCACCGTGGTGCTCGCGAGCACTTTTGGCTCGTTTGACGAGAGCACCTAATTTCATTTAATGAGTGCAGTTGTGTTCGCGGGCACCTTTTGACTTATGACGAGAGCACCTAATTCCATTTAATGAGCACCATTTGGCTCGTTTAACGAGAGCACCTAATTTCATTTAATGAGTACAGTTGTGCTCGCGAGCACCTTTTGATTCGTTTGACGAGAGCACCAAATTCCATTTAAAGAGCACCGTGGTGCTCATGAGCTTTTTTGAATCGTTTGACAACAGCGCTAAATTCCATTTAAAGAGCACCGTGGTGCTCGCAAGCACATTTTAGCTCGTATGACGAGACCACAAAATTTCATTTTAAAAAGGCACCGTGGTGCTCGCAAGCACATTTTAGCTCGTATGACGAGACCTCCAAATTTCATTTGAAAAAGGCGCCGTAATGCTCGCAAGCGCAAGGTAGAGAACGCCTGCCCTAAATGAATCAACAAGAACCAAACGGACCTCAAGACTCTGCTAGCGAGGCTTTGCTGCGCTGTACGGCGAGTGATGGATGACTGCTCTGACACACGAGGACACGGAGGCTTGCGTGGCATTGCGTGGTGGGTCGGACAAGTGACCTTTGTCCTCATGCCGTCGCTTTATAAAGATGGGCCGCACACACTCATTAAGACACAAGCACGCCTCGATATTGCTACAAGTATTAATTCTGGGGTTCACCGTGGCCTTATCACGAGCGTGAACACGTAAGACCTCACAAGAACTCAAAATACTAGGTGAATCAGCTGCTCCTAATAATGTTGTTTTATGCAGCCCAACTAGCGTTGTTATCAGGAAGGTCGATATTTCTCTGCTTGCATCGCGTATGGTTCTAATGAACTGCAAATACAGCGTATCCTGCAAACGATACTGAACCCTATTAATTTTCCATCGTATTTGCCTGTAGTTACATTGAGGGAAAAGTAAAGAGTGTTCAGAATCGTTTGCAGGATATGCTTGCAGTGCATTAGTATCATACGGGATGCAGCAGAGAAATATCGTCCTTCCTGATAACAACGCCAGTTGGGTTGCATAAAACAATATTATTAGAGGCAACTGATTCACCTGGAATATGTTTTAGATATTGAGCACTTAAGTCCTTTGTTATTTACTATTTTGATCTGCAAGATAATACCAAAGAAATTTAACACGAATAAGGAGTTCATTTATTTATTTGTTTATTTATTTATATAATTCTTATTAATATTACGCCAATCAATTCACATTAAGAAACAACAGTTCAATTAGATTTAAAAATTGGCTTTCACGGCCATTCAATTGGTCAATTGTTGTACATGTTTCGGCTTGATAATGAAGCCTTCTTCAGCTAAAGGTTTAACTAAGAATATTAATTATCGTTGTGTCATATCTATACATTTATGATTACAATAACCAAAAATTTGCTATGATTAAACCTTGGAAATAATTATGAAAAGAAATGGATATGCATAGCCTACATAGAATGACTAAAATATATTTATTTGTATAAGAAGGATGAGTAGTTTATTAAAATAAAATTCTCAATTGTAAGAACCTAATGTTGCAGTAATAAAAATAAAAAATAAAAAGCTCTAATAACACGGTGCCAATGTTATGTGGTAATTTTTAATGTCATAGTGCTTCAGGTAAGAAATGAGGTTGTCTGAAGCTTAATGCGTTTCTTAATGTGTATTTATTGGCGTAGTGTTATTTAGAATTATCTATTAATCAATACAGTAAATATGATCAATGTTATTGGTTTTTATTTATTTATTTATTTATTTATTTATTTATTTATTTATTTATTTATTTATTTATTTATTTATTTATTTTCCATCCGCACTGACATTTTCACAGCATTAATTCTCCCAGTACATCACTAGGATCAGATTCAGTGGTGTCAACTTCCTGGTGTGGCAGCTAGCATTCTTGGTTGTTACCCCAGAGATCCAGGTTCGATTCCTGACCTTATCAAGAAATGTAATTCTGGTCTGAGGAATGTAACGAGTTACACTTAACTGAGAAGAGGTGGGTTCGATTCCCACCTCAGTTATCCTGGAAGTGGTTTCCCGTGTGATGAAGTCCAAGGCTGCCCCATTCCCAATCCTCACCACAATTACAAAAACACACACTACTACAGACATCACAATTAACTTACACAGGTCATCGTGCAGTTTGTGCTCACACCCAAGTAAACGGGGCAAAATGGCCAAGATGTCCAAGCTGCTTAAATGAAGCAAAAAAGGACTTAGTGAAGGATTATTCTATTCTTCTTCTTCTTGGTTTGTTGACGCCCCTTGGATCACGTGGTTCCTAACTCTGGCAAGATTTCTTCTTAGCCCAGTAATCCTTCGTCTTTGCACTACCAATGGGTTGCTTTCCTTTCCTGAGTCCACTTCTCTCCCACTCCAGGACGCAATGTTTTAGTTGCCAATGACTGGAGAGTGTCGGATGTTCTGATCAGCATTCTAAATTTATTCCTGTTAAATATAAACTTTCAATGGGATCAATTCCTAAATATTCGAGGTCTTTTCAGAACAAGTCTCGTCCACTTGACATTTGTGCCTTCCCTCTAGAAATGATGTTGAAGTTTAGTCTATTATTATTATTATTATGACTATTATTATTATTATGATGATGATTATTATTATTTTATTGCTGTGGGGTGAGATACGATTTTAACTACTCCTTTTTCTCTTTCTTTCTTTCTTTCTTTCTTTCTTTCCTACTAGTGGGAATTAAATGACGAGTAAGAGAATGGCAATAAGTTGCCATTGAACACCAAATAAAGCATTCAGTTTGTGTAGGCTGTAATTATGTAACTGAAGGACAATTACGCATCATTCGCTTCTTTTTGTTTTATTTTTGCAAAATGTAGAATACCACACATATTCAGGATATCCTTCCTCAGTTTAATGTTCTGGGGCTCAGACTGTAGAATTCTGGTGTCTGTCATGAGTAGGTCTGTCAACTGTAATAAAAAGGACAGATCATATAATCCAGGGCGAAGAACTTTCTGGATGCCGTCACAAGGTTCGAATTAATTATCGCAACCAGGATGTATGTTGCAGCTTGTCCTCAGCGGACACAAACACTGCTGTTAGTAACGAAGGTTATGCCCACTGGCGTGTTGCCTATAAGCTATGTCGCACGACCACAACGTGGATCTGAACCATTCCTCTGGGCTGCCTTCAGAAAGGTCACAGCACACCTTTCCATCGAGAAGAAATGAGAGCACAGTACTCGTTGTACATTAGTGGTACTCTAGTACAAAGTCTTGTGGCTTGTAACAAACATTCATAAGTGCTTCTTTCACTAGTTACAAAATACACAGCACATATAGTAATCTGTAAAAGTCTATAACATTTTTTCGGTTCTGATTGTTTCCTTAGTGGGCATAACATCGATGTTTATATTCCATTGTTGTTTATTTTATAAAACAAATTGGGTAGAACCTTGTTGACCGACTGTAAAACATTAAATTTCGATGATCCATATAGTTACACTACAAATTTTAAAACGTCTACTTTTCATCTCACGTAGCCTACACACTTTTGGTGCATGTTGCTAATTTTAAGAATCCATTTCAGGAACATGTGTGACCATCCTCGTTGTTGGCCAATTTTTGTCGTCTCGAAATTGCAGCAAATGTGGCACCCCATGCGAGTGTGCTTGGCGTAGCAAGCAAACCATCACACACACAGGTAGATGTGGTGGAAGTAGAAAATGATCTGTAGCCGTAAATCGAACCATACCACTGTGTAAGTTATGAGTGATTGCATTTTGTAATACGATAGCGTAACACAACTTAAACACAGGTCATAAGACCTAATAAGTTATAGCTACAGAAGTTGATGACAAGAGAAGGGCCATCTATCTCCCATGTATGAGTTACCTCATTTAAACGAGCTTTATTATGCAACTGATTATACATGGGAGGTAAGAGGTCTCTCTTCGGTGACCATGGGACATCATGTTTTTGGCCAATTAACATTTTGTTAGCCCAAAAAAAATTGGAGATCCTAAGGAAAATTCTGAAGGATTCTCTTATGACAACGTATGAGCTGTCTAATGCACGTAGATGGTGTTTCTAATACCTGTATTGTAATCCTGAACCTTCATGGTCACTTTGGATACTATATAAGGCGGATACCGATTTAGAAATCATAACAAGATGTTCAGCAAAGAAAATATAGCCTACTTTCACTTAAATCTATGGGTATAATTATAACTCTTTGTCCTTATCATGGAGTAGACTATAATTGAATGTTCGTTGTGCTTAAACTCCGAACTACAGTAGGTTGTATCAAACCGTTCTGGCTCTCAAGAAGGAACGTGCACCGTCTGCAGAATACTTCTGGTGATTAAGGCGATAATTTCTATCGCCATTCTATCCTTTGTAACACTTGGTAAGACGTGATCAGGACCATGGGCAGCATCAGATTGTATCATATTTATCGTGACAATTGTTTCTTCCTTACCTATTCGATTATCTCAGTATCATTGACGATGAGATGTATTCCTTTTTGTCATTGGGGTATGATAATGTGAAATGAATGCATCGTACACTGTTTCCTCATCAATTGCACTACTGGGCTTATCATTCATAAGCACTGATCTGATAATATTCTGACTATGGTTGTAGTAATTAAACTGCGCTAGCTGGTATTCATAATTATCACGGCATTTTTCTCTGTCCTTCTCCGTAGATCTCTCAGGTTAAGAACTTTGTTCATAGGTTCTTTGTGTATTTATGTTAATAATTTCTAACGGGGTACTTTGGGCCGGGTAGAAGATCGATGGCATTCGCCAAGAAGTGGATGAATTGTTGAATTGATGCATCAAAATTTAGACCACTGCCTGTGCATCTGAAACGTGCCTTCCATTCTGCAAGTTCTTGTTTATATTTGCTCAGTGGGCCACTGGGTGCTAGCTCCTGCTGTTTTCAGTTTGTGATAATTCAGGATTAGTCCATTCATTCTGTGTGGATTGGGTCTGGCGTTGTACGAGAATGATTCGATGTACGTCAGGATGGGCTCTACTTGTGTGGATAGAAACTCCGCGACGATGCACAAAGAATTTTCCACAGTGGGGGCGGGGGGCATGGTTATGTTTGTTTCCTCGTTGCCGGAAGTAGTCTATGAAGGAGCCATTGGTAAGCAAGGATCGACTTCCGCCATTCTTATACAAGGAACTGCGCACTCTTCCTTACGTCACTTATTTACGTCACTCAAAGGTAATCGGAGCGGGGTCATAGCTAGAATGTGAACTACAGGTATTACAAAATTGTTATATAGCCTACTCCAGTTGGGCCAGTAATTTGCAAAAGCACCCGCTCTACCTCAGTTTATTTCAGATCTGTGATTATAATAACACTGCTTACTCTCAGAAAGCGCTATATATTCTTAGGATCTCCTAGGTAAAGACGATTTGCACAATCTGTGATTGAACAACACTGCTCACTCGCCAAAGGAACATTAAATGGTATTCCACCAAAGATAACTCCACATCTTATATATAAAAGTGAAAGTCTGTATGTATGTATGTGGGTGGGTGGGTTGGTTCCGTATACAAATCTACACCGTTCCACCAATCTCAACCAAATTTTGCATACACATAGTTTAGGACCCAGAAGGAACCGCTGCCTACATGAATTTTCGATAGTCTTTCTCATTCTTCTTATTTCGGCCCTTTTTCACTCGAGCAAAGGCTAATTAATTCGTAAATAATACTCATGAAGGAATGGCAAGGCAGATAGTTTCCATGGCAACATAGCTCAAGTCGAGACACGGCCGTCTGGATGCCAGTTGCGCCCTGCAATACCGGTATAGAAAATGAGGAGCTTTACTTGAAATCCTGTTAGTTACTCAAATGCTCACACAGCACTGTCAACCGAGTATAGCATAATAAAGACTTGACACTCTCTACTAGATATTTGTCAAATACCTCTCACTCACTCACTCACTCACACACTCACACACTCATCACGAAATCTCAGAAACCACCAAACGGATTGGAATGAAATTTGGTATGCAGCTTCCTCAAGGGCCGCAAACGCCCACTAAGAAAGGCTTTTTGGGTATACAGGTTCTAAAGGGGTGTTAAGGGGGTAGACCTGCATTTCATTGAATAGCAATATTCCCCGATTGGTTTAATTGGGGGATGTGATAGTCGGCATATAAACTCACCATTAAAAATAGGAAGAGCCGTGTCTGATGGGTTTTTCGATGTGGTGTATATTATGAGGTGAAAGGGGTGAAAAGTGGGGGTTGAATGATTCCTAACGGAGCATGCATCTCTTAAACGACATAGGCGAGGAGTTTGAAACTCAGCGGAAAAAAATCTGCATAGAAAATACGTAAATAGATGTTTGACCGTTTTTTAATAAATCCAATTTAAGGGGCCCATGGGGATGTGTGAAATTCTGGGGAAAAAACAGGAAAGAAAGTGTCCTAACCGATTGACTTACTCGCTCTTCAAACTCAGGGGGAAAACTGCATAAAATAAGTAAATATATGTACGACATTTTTTTTTTTGATAAATCAGATTTAGGGGGTTCATCGGCAGGAGTGAAATTCTGAAGAAAATAAATTGAAAGAAAATGTCCTCACTCACTCACTCACTCATCATCGCCCAGCGAAAAATATTGAAGTTGGAAACATGGCATTTTCGGGATATGTTCGTTGTATGTCAAAACCATACACTTAGGGAGGATTTTTGAATATTCAGGTTCTAAAGGGGTCTTGAGGAGGTTAAACCTGCATTTCATTGAATAACAATATCTCACGAAAGGTTTCATTTGTGGATGTGTTACTCGCATATAAACTAATCATTAAAAATAAGCAGACATGTGTCTAAGGGTTTTTCGATGTGGTGTATTATTATGAGGTGAAAGGGGTGAAAAGTGGGGGTTGAAGGATTCCTAATGCAGCATGTAGGCCTATCTCTTAAACGACATAGGCGAGAAATTTGAAACTCAACGAAAAAAAATCAGAAGGTGTTCCACCGTTTTTTCATAAATTAATTTAAGGGGCCAATGGCGTGGGGTGAAATTCTGGGGGGAAAACGGAGTGAAAGTGTCCTAACTGACTGACTAACTCACTCATCAAACTCAGGGAAAAAAGAAAGCTTAAAAAATAAGTTAATAGTTGTTCAAGCGTTTTTTCATCAATCCAATTTAAGGGGCCCATAGGGAGGGGTGAAATTCCGGTAAAAAATATTGAAAGAAAATGTCCTGTCTGACTCACTCACTTATCACGTCCAGCGAAAACTATTAAAGTTGGAAACATGAAATTTTGGGAATATGTTTGCTGTATGTCGCAAACGTCAACTAAGGAATGATTTTTGTTTCTTCGGGTTTTAAAGAGGTGTTAAGGGGGTAAACGTGCATTTCATTGAATAACGATATCTCATGAGTTGTTTCTTTGAGGATGTGATATTCGGTACATAAACTAAACAATAAAATAATCAGACATATGTCTAAGGGTTAATCGATGTGGAGTATATTATGAGGTGAAAGGGGTGAAAAAGGGGGTTGAGGGATTCTTAATGGAGCGTGTATCTCTTAAACGACATAGGCGAGAAGTTTGAAATTCGGCTAGAAAAACAGCTTAAAATATAAGTAAATAGGTGTTCGACCGTTTCTTTTTCATAAATCCAATTTAAGGGGCCCTTGGAGAGGGGTGTAATTCTGGGGGGAAAAACAGGAAAGAAAGTGTCCTAACTCAATCACTCATCAAACTCTGGGGGGAAGAACAGCTCAAAAATAAGTAAATAGGTGTTCGACCTTTTTTTTTCATAAATCGAATTTAAGGGGTTCATGAGAGGGGTGAAATTCTGAAAAATAATTGAAAGAAAATGTCCTGACTTACTCATTCACTCATCATCGCCAAGCCAAAATTATTGAAGTTAGAAATATGACATTAAGGGGCTATGTTCGTTGTATGTCGAAAACGTCCACTAAGGAAAGATTTTTGGATATTCAGGTTCTAAAGGGGTGTTAAGGGGGTAGACTTGCATTTAATTGAATAACAATACCTCCCGATTGGTTTCCTTTGGGATGGGATACTCGGCATATAAACTCATCATTAAGAATAAGAAGACATATCTGAGGGTTTTTCGATGTGGTGTATATTATGAGGTGTATGTGTGAAAAGTGAGTGATGAAGGATTCTTAACGGAGCAAGAATCTCTTAAAAGACAGAGGCAAAAAGTATGAATCTCTGGGAGAAAAATCAGCTTGAAAAAGTAGTAAATAGGTGTTCGATCTTTTTTTCATAAATCCCATTTAAGGGGCTCATGGGGAGGGGTGAAACTCTGGGGAAAGAAGTCCACTAAGGAAGGATATTTGGATATTCACTCATCATCCCCCAGCAAACCTCCTGCAGTTAGAAACTTGAAATTTTGGGGATATGTTCGTTGTATGTCGAAAAAGTCCACTAAGGATGGATTTTAGGATATTCATGTTCAGAAGGGGTGTTAAGGGGTTAAACTTGCATTTAATTGAATAACAATATCTCACGAGTTGTTTCATTTGGGGATGTGATATTCGGCATATAAACTAATCATTCAAAATAAGCAGACATATGTCAAAGGGTTTATCGATATGGTGTATATTATGAGAGGAAAGGGGAGGAAATTGGTGGTTGAAGGATTCTTAACGGAGCATGTACTGTATATCCTATTAAACATAGGCGATAAGTTTGAAATTCAGCGGGAAAAGCAGCTTTAAAATTAGTAAGAAGTCCACTAAGGAAGGATATTTGGATATTCACTCATCATCCCCCAGCAAACCTCTTGCAGTTAGAAACTTGAAATTTTGGGGATATGTTCGTTGTATGTCGAAAAAGTCCACCAAGGATGGATTTTAGGATATTCATGTTCAGAAGGGGTGTTAAGGGGTTAAAATTGCATTTAATTGAATAACAATATCTCACGAGTTGTTTCATTTGGGGATGTGATATTCGGCATATAAACTAATCATTCAAAATAAGCAGACATATGTCAAAGGGTTTATCGATATGGTGTATATTATGAGAGGAAAGGGGAGGAAATTGGTGGTTGAAGGATTCTTAACGGAGCATGTACTGTATATCCTATTAAACATAGGCGATAAGTTTGAAATTCAGCGGGAAAAGCAGCTTTAAAATAAGTAAATAGGTGTTCGACCATTTCTTCATAAATCCAATTAAAGGGGCCCATGGGGAGGGGTGAAATTCGGTGGGGGGGGGGGGGGACTGGAAAGAAAGTGACCTATCTGATTGACTCACTTACTCACTCATCAAACTCAGGGGGAAAAACAGCTTTAAATAAGTAAATAGGTGTTCGACCGTTTTTTCATCAATCCAATTTAAGGGGTTCATGGGGATGGGTGAAATTCTCAAAAATAAATGAAAGAAAATGTCCTGACTGACTGACTCACTCATCATCGCCCAGCCAAAATTATTGAAGTTAGTAACATGAAATTTTGGGGATATGTTCGTTGTATGTCGAAAACGTCCACTAAGAAAAGAGTTTTGGATATTCAGGTTCTAAAGAGGTGTTATGGGGGTAAACGTTCATTTCATTGAATAACAATATCTCACGAGTGGTTTCATTTGGGAACGTGACACCTGGCATATATACTAATCATTAAAAATAAGCTGACATATGTCTAATGGTTTTTTGATGTGGTGTATATTATGAAGTGAAAGGGATGAAAAGTGGGGGTTGAAAGATTCCTAACGGAGCGTGTATCTCTTAAACGACATAGGCGAGGAGTTTGATTTTCTCCGAGTTTCAATCAGCTTAAAAATAAATAAATGAATAAATAATTAAAATAAGTAGGTGTTTGACCTTTTTTTTTTACATAAATCCAATTTAAGGGGCCTATGGGGAGTGGTGAAATTCCGGAAGAGAAACGTCCACTGAGGAAAGATTTTTGGATGTTCACTCTCATCGACCAACCAAAAGTATTAAAGTTAAAAGAAGGGGATGTGTTTGTTGTGTGTCGAAAAAGTCTACTAAGGAGGGATTTTTGGATATTCAGGTTCTAAAGGGGTGTTAACCGATTTACATGAATTTTACATGGACGTAGCTGATTTACCTGGTTAACATATAGGCTACTTTTGATTTCAATACTTTGCACTATTTAAAGATGGCGACCATTTTAGTGACGTCACTACACCCTTCGGTTTCAAACTTTCATATTTCCATTTCAAATAAAAAGTGAACGCTAAGAAATAGCAAACTTTTGATGGCATATACGAGGTTTAAATTTACATTTTCTATCCGAAAGGTATCTCCAACGGTTAGCGAGTAAAACCTAATTTTGTGCTATAGAACACGGTCAACGCCGAACGGTGTAGTTGGACAAAATGTTCCATCCTTAATCTCCCTCTGCGCAGCACCTCGCCTATCCCCAGTTTTAACTGTCACCTTCACATTTTAATTTATTTATGACGCGTAGCGAAGCACGGGTACTTCAGTTAGTACAGTATATAGCCGAGGTGTAAGAAACGAACATTAGTGTGATATTGACCGCACCGTTTGAGAAAACAAAACTTATCCTTCCATCAGCTGTAATGTGGATAGCTGAGCTATTTATGTTGCATGAGTCCAATATACGAGAGGGAATACGGTGTCTACCTCCATCATAATCTGGTTTCAACAACCCGGACTTTAAATTAAATATATATTTTCCATTGTAAAATGCACAATATAACGCTTAATTTTATAACGACTGAGTAGTTATAATACTCGTACAAAAAATATAAAAGAATTTAAGTTAAAAAATCCAACACTAGTAGTCTAGGTTTCGAACCCCTGTCGACCGCATGACAGGCCAACGCTCTACCACAGAGCAAATCATGTCCATAGTATTTTAGAGTTATCAACTGTCTTAGATACAACGAGTTAGCAAAAACTGGCTTGGAATAAACGATTTCTTCAGTGCATTATATCTTCAGTATAAAGCATTTCATACAAAGTTTATAATTATTATGTCTATCAGTAGGCTATATTGCATGCAACCTACTCAAACTACAGAAATATAGGTCAGGCACGAGAGGTCAGCTGCCATCATGGCGTGTGTCCAGGATGGCTCAGCTCTCTTAAGTCACTGCTGCAGTTTAATATTAATATTATAATATAAAATTATTATAACCAAGGGGTCACGTCCTTTAGGACAGCTTAAAACAACCTCGGTTCGATAATCGGAATCAGTGGGTCGTACGTTTTGAATTACAATGCTTGTATGATTCACACGAACGCCATCTTTAAATGGTTCGGATGATGACCTTGTAGTTTGGACGCAGGACGCGCCTTATATGAAGGTATGGTTTTACCAAATTTGGTAGAGATCCAATGATTAGTTTAGTCGTAATTTGATTTTGAGTTTTAAACATTTGGGTGGCCGTCATTCAGTTTCGGTTAGGATGGTGGGGATATGAAACATAACACTGAGGTGTCCTTTTTCTGAACAAAATTTCGTTCAATTTGGTTTCGTTATATTTGAATGGATAGGGGCGGGGGTGGCAAACATACACAAACACACTCACACACTGACAGACAGACTGACAACATTTGGCCTGTGTAGATCCCTAAAGTCTTCTTTCATCTTATTAAAATATGAGAAGGTGGACGTAACTACTGATGTGTAATGAACTTCATTTGGGTAGAAAAAAATTAAGTGTAAAAAAATATACTGTAGTACCCCTTTCGTATTAAGAAACTGAACTTTTTTTCTTTTAGCGTATGGCTTTTAGTGCCGGGAGTGTCCGAGGACATGTTCGGCTCGCCAGTGTTGTAGCTGCTTCGAGACGGACACCCAATGGGTGAGCTACGAGTACCGTTGGGGAGGGAAGTTGGAAGGTAAGGACGAGGAGTTGGAAGGTATCGGCTGTGGCCTATAGTTAGGGACCAACCCCGGCATTTGCCTGGAAGGAAGATGGGAAACCACAGAAGACCATCTTCAATGTTGCCGGCGGGGGGATTCGAACCTCCTCGCCTCCCGGATATGAGCGACTGCCAACAGTCATGCCGTAACGCCCACGGCTAACTCACCCGGAGAAACTGAACTAATTCGTTCAAATATACAGTTAGCGCCACATTAACACTCAACCCTACGCCGCGGTCTTCATGCGAGTGTGTTACGAATTCCGATTGAACATGTCGTCAGCGGTTGTCATTTTGACGTGTTTCTCAGCATTGAGGCACATGACTGCACACATTCATTTCAATAGGGCTGTTGTACACGTATTATGTGCATATTAATTAGGTTATTGTCTAGCGCGCGTCAGATTCTATCCATTTAGCATTGCAAGCTAACCGGCCATCAAGGACTGTTGTCAGTCTGACAGTCCACATATGACATCAGCCACAGAGGCTCATTAAAGCTTGGACCTACCTGCTACAGACAAAAGACGCTCCCCCCTGTGGAGTAGAACCAAAGAACGGCGGCTTTTGTACTCCACTAGCGGAGGCAAGTGAGAGAATGGCCACAGATAAATCATTTGCTATTTTAATGATTCTGCACAACATAAAACTTGCAGTCATTTCATGTTTATTCGGTGCACGTTCGTTGTTTGTGTTTTAAATACAGTATTTGACTAGGCCAATCTATTACACTGCTAATGTACTGTTATTCAGGAACAATCCTTACTCGTGAGCTATTCAGAGTTGTTTGATATTGTTGATTGAGGGGATTTACAACATAATGGTCATGTATCCCCGTGCACTCGGGTGTATGTGGAATTTATCTGATAATCTTTGTCATTGTGATGGCTCTAGTAGTGCGTGTATTTTTAATTCAGATGAGGAATGGGAAGGAGGCGGCCGTGCCCTTAAGTTACGAACTATCCTGGCATTCACCTGGAGAAGAAGTGGGAAACCTCGGAAAACCACTTCCAGTGCCTCCGTGGCTACAGCCGAGAGTGCTAGCCACTAGGCAACGATACAGCGTTTATTCAGTCTTAACACATCCCAAGCACTCTGGTTATTATTTTCTGTTGCTTGATATATGTCTATTTCTACCCCCTTATTATTCATTTTAATGCGGGGTTGGGGTATGTTTATTTAAGGATGGATGCCCTTCCTGACGCGTTAACCTCGTCACAGGATTTGAGAGTATCTAATGATGAAACTGAGCAAGGAGTTCCAAGGAGGCGACCGTGGCCTATATGAAGGTACCGTCCAAGCGTTTGCATTTCATTCCAGTCGACCTTGGCGGTAGGCGTAGCAGCGTAGCCCAAGGCACGCATATTGTCGCTGAACTTGCAATATCGCGTATCTGACAATATTCTTCATTTCAAACATTTACATGAGATTAATAAATTCACTTGGACGTCCAGTTTTGATTGTCAAGCGATCATCATCAGATCCTCCACACTTAGCCTATTCAATCTATGTCTACAAGTATAGGTGATAGTATTTGTAACACGCTTCTTGATCTGTCCGCCATTTTTCTCCAGGATGAAGACGAGTCTACGCGTGCGCGAGAGCCACAGCGCATTTAAGTAATTAGGAACCCGAATGCCCTCGTGAAAGTCGTCAACGATAATCACTCGTTAACTCTCATATTTAAGTTAAATATGAATTAACTAAGTAATCATTAGTACAGACTTGGGTAAAACGGCCGTTAATGTGATGTCTGTGACTTATTAAATGGTCAGGCTAGAGGTCCTGCAACTGCTACCAACTACTTTCTTGCTGATAATCGTTCATTCTGGGTCTTCTTCGTTCTTCTTTCAGTAAATCTGTCCGCAGACAGGTTTCAACTGGACGTCCCCAATTTCTCTCTTTCCTGAGCATCTTCTATCATTTGCTTGTAACTTCTTCACATCTGTTAACATTCCAAACCTTCTTCTTCCTCTCTCTCTCTTTCCTTCAACTTTTCCTTCCATGATTCTTTGTAGGAGACAATTACTACGTAGTAGGCCTATGTGACCCAACCAAGAATATTTCCTCTTCTGCATCATCCTCATGAAACTCCTCTCCTCTCCTACCCTTCTTAGTACGTCCTCATTTCTCACTCTATCGGTCCATTTCACTTTCTCCATTCTTCTCCACAAACACATTTCAAAACTTTCTAAATATTTTTGTTCTTTCTGTCTGACTGTCCATGTTTCCGAACCATAAGGCACCACACTCCATATAAAACATTTTGCAAACCTCTTTCTAAGTTTGATCGGTATACTTCTGGCTGTTAATAAACCTTTCACTCTCCCGAAAGCTCTCTTCTCCATGGAGATTCTGCGTCTCACTTCTTCTGTACAACTTCCGCTGGAGGAAATCAAGATTCCTAAATACTGGGATGATTGTACCTGTTCAAATAACATTTCATATATTGTAATATTACATGTGTCTTCTTCTTTTCATACTGTTACGGCTGTGAGTTTGTGTCATCGCTCGCCGCTTGAGTCACAACTGCCCCAGGGGCTGGGCTGTGGCTTGCCTCCTGTATTGCGCGCGCCTTATGCAACAGGGCTACTACAGACAAGGGGATAGTCCAGAAGATTCGTGACTGGACCAGCGGTGGAAACCTCGAGTAGCCGTGGACTCTGGATGGATCTAGAACCATTTATTGAGTCACCGGCCTGCTATATAAGAGTGACCCGTGAAGCAGTTGTTGTTGTGTTTTACGAGCTAGTGTGAGCGTTTATTCTGAGCGACAGAAGTGTGGTGACTTGCGAAACCCCTAGTGTAGCGGCGAAGTGAGGAACATACAGGGGACTGCCGTGTTCTGAGTAAGTGTGCTTTCACTGAGTGTCAGATATTGTGGTGTCGAAATTAAGTGACATTGTTTCTCCCAGCTGGTGAACAGCGCGCAGCAAGTGCCCGTAAGTACTGTAGTAGGCGCACATTAGAAAGAAGTTGCATGTAGTTCTGTCAAGGCCACTAGGCTCATTAGCGGCAGGATTAACTTCTGTGGTTTGTTGACAAGTGGAAGGGCCAAGAGCGCTCAAGGAAGAGACTTGACGAAACTGGAGTAAGGCTCCTAATTGCTTGTATTTGCTGATTCGTGTAATTTTCTGGCCACAATAAAGTTAATTATTTCTTTAAGCAGTAATTGGTGTTGTGCTTTGTACCCCACCGTAATCCAGTTAACAAAAGTGCCACTAGGGGGGTGGCACGTAACAACTGGTGTCAGAAGCCGGATTACGAACTCAAGCACAACACCTGACGGTCCTGGTTTCAAAACCCGAGCAGGTCATTTTCTCTAATTTTCCTGTGAGTGCATGCCCTTTACAAGACAAACAACTAAAATGGAGGAGAAATTGGCAGCATTGCTAGAAAAGTTAACTGGCATGGAAGACGGCCAGAAGAAATTAGCCAAGGACCTGAAGGATGACCTAACTGCCAAAATGGAAGACGGCCAGAAGAAGATGGAAGACGGCCAGAATAAGTTAGCAGAGGACCTAACCGCCAAATTTCTGGATGGCCAGAAAAATCTGGAAGAGTGTCTGCTGACGAAATTAGAGGAGAGCCAAAGGAAATTAGAACAGGGCCTACGTGAGGAAGTCGCAGCAGTGGAAAAGAAGTTCGACGCCTTACAAGTGGAAGTTGCCGAGCTGCGCCAACGCCCGCTGATGGGGGTGGAGGAGAAATTCAACGCCTTGCAAGTGGAAGTTGCTGAGCTGCGCCAACGCCCGCTGATGGGGGTGGAGGAGAAATTCAACGCCTTACAAGTGGAAGTTGCCGAGCTGCGCCAACGCCCACTGACGGGGGTGGAAGAGAAATTCAACGCTCTACGAGAGGAAGTTTCCGAGCTGCGCCAACGCCCACCCACCGTTACACCGGGAATATCAGGAACGGGACATAGCAGAGTGACGCCCCCAACCTTCGACGGAAAGGTCCCGTGGAGCACCTACTTACGTCAGTTCGAGGCAGCCTGTTCCATAAATAACTGGAACAACACAGAAAAGGCTACAGCTCTCATTGTAGCGCTGAGAGGCGACGCCTTTAACGTCCTTCAGGCCATCCCGACTGGATCCCAGGACTACGCTTCACTAATCGCCCATATGGAGTCCCGATATGGAGATAGCCATCTTCAGCAGGCCTACCAGATGCAGCTCCGGACCCGGGTACAGAAGAACGCGGAAACCCTGCAGGAGTTCGAGATGGACATCGCACGCCTCGTAAGGCTTGCCTACCCAACAGCGCCGGCCAACTTTCTGGAGCAGATAGCGACGCAGACCTTCACCGACGGGCTACGGGACTCGGACACTCAACAGGCGCTGCGACTCGCGCGCAATAAGACCCTGGCAGATGCGCTGAGCCACGCACTTGAATTCGAGACGGCAAAACAGGCATCTAGAATGCACGCGCGGGTGCGTCAAGTGGACGTCGACGAACCAGCAAAAACCAACGAGACCAAGCCCCTGGCCGACGAATTGATGAAGGCGCTAAGCCGTTTCTTCAAGAATCGCAGTACCACCAACATAAACGTAGCCGAAGGACATCCGGAGAGGCGGCCCGGAAGAGGACTACCGACCTGCTGGACCTGCCGTAAGAGAGGCCACCTGAGCAAGGACTGCGGTGATCGCCGCCGCCAGTCGGGACAGTCAGTCGTAGGGAAACCGCGCGGCCCAGGAAAGCAAGTATCAGCCAGCCTAGGGGGGCAAAGGTTGGCTTGTGGCAGTCGTCAAGCCCCGGCAGTCCAAGTTCGTGTGACGCAGTTACGGAGGGATAATAGCAGCCTGATGGTCGACGGAGTCGTCAACGGAGAGAGCTGGCCCCTGCTAATCGACACGGGAGCATCGAGGACCATCGTCAGCCCCACCGTGATCCCGAAGTGGAGAGTTCAACCCACACAAAGGAACCTCCAGCTAATAACCGCGACCGGAGACACCGCACCGGTACATGGCGAAGCATCACTGGAGTTCGTCATTGGTCGACGGGCGATAAAGCATCCAGTGCTTGTGGCCGACGTATCAAATGAAGTGATCATTGGACTGGACTTCCTGGACCAGAACAACATCATCTTGGATCTGAGTACCAACACTCTGCACTTCGGAGGTGAGGAACTTGCTTTGCAACCAGCACACGAGGCCGTCACCGCACGACGAGTAAGGCTGAGAGAGGACGTCATCGTTCCTGCCAGGACGGAGGTCAGCGCTGCCGTAATTGTCGACGGAACTGCTGAGGGAGTGGCTGCTGTCATCGAGCCAAAATATGAGGACATCCAGGCAAAAGGATTGCTAGTTGCCAAGACGCTCATCAACACGACGCCTCGGCCGTACGTTCGCCTGTCCAACCTGAACGACTACGATATTACGGTTCACCGGGACACCAACCTAGGAGTCTGCGAGCCCGTTACCTGGATTGCCCGCATCACAGAAACGACGGACGGACACCTGCAGACGGACAACCGAAGAAGACGCGCCCTGCCAGAAGAGCTACAGAAGCTGTACCAAGGATCCCAGGACCATTTAGACGAAGAGCAATCACGCCAACTTCAGGACCTGCTACGCGAATTCCAGGATGTCTTCTCCGTGGGGAGCAAAGACTTCGGCAGGACAAGCTTGGTCCAGCACAGAATCGACGTTGGGGACAGCGCACCGATTAGGGCCCCATTCCGACGTGTCCCGCTCGCCAAGCAAGCCGAAGTCGACCGGATGGTAGAAGAGATGAAGGAGCAAGGGGTGATCGAGCCATCACATAGTCCTTGGAGTTCTCCGGTCGTGCTTGTGAAGAAGAAGGACGGTTCCACCAGGTTCTGCGTGGACTACAGGCGGGTGAACGACGTCACGAAGAAGGACAGCTACCCTCTACCCCGGATCGACGACACGCTGGACACCATATCAGGGTCAAGATGGTTCTCCACCTTGGATTTGAAGAGTGGCTACTGGCAGGTGGAGGTCCACCCTAAGGACCGCGAGAAAACTGCGTTCTCTGTGGGCAGCGGGCTCTGGCAGTTCACCGTCATGCCATTCGGTCTGTGCAACGCCCCTGCGACCTTCGAAAGGCTAATGGAGTCCATTCTGAGGGGACTACACTGGAAGACCTGCCTGGTCTACCTAGACGACGTCATCGTTCTGGGGAGAAGCTTCGAGGAGCACTACAGCAACCTGAAGGAGATCTTGTTGAAGCTACGGGCTGCCCAGCTGAAGTTGAGCCCCAAGAAGTGTCAGCTCTTCCAGAAGCGGGTCCAGTACCTTGGGCATATCGTCTCCGAGGAAGGGGTGCGCACCGACCCAGAGAAGACCGCAGCTGTGAGGGAGTGGCCAGTTCCGAAGGACAAGTCCCAACTACGAAGCTTCCTGGGACTCTGCACTTATTACCGTCGCTTCGTGAGGGGATTCGCCGACATCGCCAAACCTTTACATCGCCTGACTGAGAAGGACCAACTCTTCACGTGGACAGCAGAATGCCACAGTGCCTTCGAACAACTCAAGCAGGCTCTGTGCACCGCGCCTATTCTGGCCTACCCCAGACCTGGAACAAGGTTCATCGTCGATACCGATGCCAGCGACTTTGGTATAGGGGGAATCCTGTCGCAGGTAGTGGACGGCGAGGAGAGAGTAGTGGCCTACTTCAGCAAGGCCTTGTCAAAGGCAGAAAGGAACTACTGCGTCACCAGGAAGGAGCTGCTCGCCATCGTGAAGACCATTGAACACTTCCACAAGTACCTGTACGGGCAAGAATTTCTCATCAGGACCGACCATGCATCCCTGCGGTGGCTCCTGAACTTCAAGCAGCCCGAGGGTCAACTCGCGCGGTGGTTAGAGAGGTTTCAACAGTATAACTTTGAGATTCAGCACAGGAAAGGCCAACTGCATTCTAACGCCGACGCCCTGTCACGAAGACCGTGCCCAGAAAACTGCACCTTCTGTGCCCGAAGGGAGGAGAACACCGGGATACAGTGCCGAAGGACTACCGTGGAACTTCAAGGGAGCTGGAGCCGCGAATCTTTCACGCGGGCGCAAGCGGAAGATGATGACCTGGGACTGATAGCCGAATGGAAGAGGGCCGGTGTCCCCAGACCCGGGTGGAACATTGTGAGTGACTGCAGCCCAAAGTTTAAGTCCTACTGGGCACAGTGGGACTCGCTGATTGTAAGGGATGGCCTCATCTGCCGTACCTGGGAGAGCACCGACGGGAAGACATCTCGGGAACAAGTCGTCGTTCCAAAGGCTATGACGGAGGAAGTCCTGAAGGAAGTTCATGGAGGATCATCTGGTGGACACCTAGGGATAAAGAAGACCCTGGAAAAGCTGAGAGAGCGGTTCTACTGGATCGGATGCCGAACAGACGTGGAGAACCACTGCGCGAGGTGCCACGATTGCGCAGCCAGCAAGGGCCCAGGACGAAGACGACGGGGTCCACTGAAGCCCTACAACGTGGGCGGCCCCATGGAGAGAGTGGCCATCGATGTTGCTGGGCCATTCCCGTTAAGCGAGGCAGGGAACCGCTACATATTAGTCGTCAGCGACTACTTTACCAAATGGCTGGAGGCGTATGCGCTCCCTAACCAAGAAGCCGCGACGATTGCAGAGACCCTGGTGAAGGAATTCGTCAGCCGGTACGGAGTACCCCTGGAGCTGCACTCCGACCAAGGGAGGAACTTCGAGTCGCAGGTGTTCCAGAACCTATGCCAGCTGCTGGGAATCCGGAAGACAAAGACAACGCCACTACACCCTCAGTCCGACGGGATGGTAGAGCGATTCAATCGCACCATCGAGAACCATCTTCGAATAGTCGTCAGCGAGCACCAGAGGGATTGGGACAAACATCTTCCACTATTTCTCCTGGCCTACCGCGCCGCCGTGCATGAAGCCACCGGGTGCACACCAGCCCGGGCCATGTTTGGGAGGGAGCTCCGTCTACCTGTCGATCTTGCCTTTGGCCGACCTGGGAATGATCCGATCCCGGTAAGCCAGTATTGTCAAGAACTGGTCGACCAACTGGAGGACGTGCACGCGTTCGCGAGGAGGAAACTGCGGATCGAGACCGACAGAATGAAGACCCGATACGACCAGCAGACGGATGCCGGCGGATTCCACGAGGACGACCTGGTCTGGCTCTTCAACCCATTACGGAAGAAAGGCTTGTCACCCAAACTGCAGACGTCCTGGGAGGGCCCGTACCGAGTCGTGAAACGGATCAACGGTGTCGTCTACAGGATCCAGCGGAGCCCGAGGGCGAAGATGAAGATCGTGCATCGAGATCGCCTGGCAGCCTACGGAGGGACACAGACGGACCAATGAATGATCGGGACGATCAGCCTTTTTAGGAAGGGGGTGGTGTTACGGCTGTGAGTTTGTGTCATCGCTCGCCGCTTGAGTCACAACTGCCCCAGGGGCTGGGCTGTGGCTTGCCTCCTGTATTGCGCGCGCCTTATGCAACAGGGCTACTACAGACAAGGGGATAGTCCAGAAGATTCGTGACTGGACCAGCGGTGGAAACCTCGAGTAGCCGTGGACTCTGGATGGATCTAGAACCATTTATTGAGTCACCGGCCTGCTATATAAGAGTGACCCGTGAAGCAGTTGTTGTTGTGTTTTACGAGCTAGTGTGAGCGTTTATTCTGAGCGACAGAAGTGTGGTGACTTGCGAAACCCCTAGTGTAGCGGCGAAGTGAGGAACATACAGGGGACTGCTGTATTCTGAGTAAGTGTGCTTTCACTGAGTGTCAGATATTGTGGTGTCGAAATTAAGTGACATTGTTTCTCCCAGCTGGTGAACAGCGCGCAGCAAGTGCCCGTAAGTACTGTAGTAGGCGCACATTAGAAAGAAGTTGCATGTAGTTCTGTCAAGGCCACTAGGCTCATTAGCGGCAGGATTAACTTCTGTGGTTTGTTGACAAGTGGAAGGGCCAAGAGCGCTCAAGGAAGAGACTTGACGAAACTGGAGTAAGGCTCCTAATTGCTTGTATTTGCTGATTCGTGTAATTTTCTGGCCACAATAAAGTTAATTATTTCTTTAAGCAGTAATTGGTGTTGTGCTTTGTACCCCACCGTAATCCAGTTAACAAAAGTGCCACTAGGGGGGTGGCACGTAACAATACTATCATTGCTTTGGTACTGGGTACTGTATGGTTTTACCCAGGCACACGGTGACTTATGGTTCATCTTGATGGTGACTTCCATTGTGCTGCCGATGATCTTTAAATTTTAATCACTTGAAAGGGGAGAAGAAGGAGCCAAGCAAGAGTGTGTAGCGATGACTAGGATAGATTAGGGGACAAGACAATAATATGTAGCGTACTAGCACGAAAAGCACCTCGCGAGCGATGTGCTGATATCCTGGTGACGTAATGGTTTCCCGCCAAGACACTGTCCTTGCAGCCCCTTCGTGCATGTACAATAAGAAGGTGATTTTATCTGCTTCGTCGCTAAATATACCTCACCTCCTCCAATTAATAGCTGTTGCGTATTTTACAGCTAAGTGCGTGCTTGCACTTATCTCTCCACTCATCACCGTACTGTGTCATTCTGCTCACGTCTACTATAATTAGAAGATGTCAGAGACTGGTGAATGATGTCAGCGTTTAAGATGATAATTTTCTGTTGATATTAGTCCATAGTTGCCCGTGGGTTTAGGGTCATTGCTACAGAGAAATGTTTGTTCAGTGGTTTTTGACGCTGATATCTAATTAGCGATTAACATATTAGTGGTCAGAAATCTTTCTTTTTTAGGGTCAGTAATCTTTCATGAGTCCGTAATTTTACCGTAACCTACAGTAAGTCTCTCCATCTATCAGTGACAGCCCTTAATCTTCGGAACTACTCCTACATTTGAACGTCCCTAGGGGTAATATAAACATTGTAATGACTAGGGCTCGGGTTTTTAGGTAAATAAATATTTTTTATGCAAATACATATTTTAAGCATTTTTTCTATAAATACATAAATTCCTGCTTTTCACTTCTTAGCACATAAAAAGACATAATATTTACATTTTTCAGAATCAGTATACTAGAGCTTTCAATCTATTGCATTTTTGTTCTGTGTTACTTCAACGGGGACGAACCTATGAGCTATCTATTCTTCATGTCAGCTTGCAACTATGTTATTCTTAACTTGTCGCCCCGTGCCACTCACTGTGGAAGCCAGGGATTTCCTTGTCCATACCCATATTGCACCACGTGCTAGACCTCCCCTCCCCCATCTACATGGAACCAGTGTCACTCAAATGTAGTTCACTTCTGACACTGTGAAGTGTAAGGCAGTTCTACGATGCCTAAAGTAAAAACCACTACTAGTTATCGTTTGTTGCAGAATTTAAAGATAATTTTACTTCTGATGGGGGCGTTCTGTTCTGCCAACCATGTGGGAAAGCAATCAAGGCTGAACAGCGATCTCAAGTTACACAACACCTCAAAGGCAAGAAACGTATTGCCGCAGTTTCACGCCTTCAGAGTAAATGTTTCGCGATAATCGTCGGTCATTTCTGATGGACAGCCTGAACATGTATCTCGTTGTGTATTGTAATGCTTCAGCAGTCACTGAGCCATAGAATAAATTGCATTCGTGAGTACTGCATATTGTTTATATCCCCATTAATAAACTAATTTATAATTAAATATTTGTACGTTTTTGCCACATATTTCAGGCATTTTTAATACATAAAAAATAAATATTTTCCAGATTTTTAGCACCTAAAAATCCGAGCCCTAGTAATGACTGTGGTTAATTCGAATTTGTATGGGGGGCAATGATGATAGTGAAGTGAGGGTTGCGGGTACTAGAATTTTGTTGGACAGCTCATAAATTTGTTATTGGTTAGTAATAATGTCATTGGTTTTTCGTCAATTTTAAGTAGGACCTACAGTACTGCGGCTTTTAGATACGCCAGGGTGCTGGACATGAGCCCCGAAAGGGATCTTTAACGAGCCAGTTAATCTACTGACACGGCTATCTCACTTTTGGGCATCCTCAAATGCCAACTAACTGCACCTGGAATCGATACCGCAGATGAGAACGTTACCGCTGACCAGTCAATTGTTATTGGAAATAACTGACTGAGTATTATATTGTTGTTTTAAAGGGCGAAACAGCGAGGTCATCTTCCTCTTTAAGTACCGTATACTCTCAAATGAACATACTAATGATGACATGAGATTGAAAAAGATTAGAAAGACTATAAAATGATGAGTTCCTTCTCTTACATTTCAGCAGCCGTTAAAACTATTACTACAATTCTTATCTGTTTAAGAGACGAGTGTCACTGGTCTTTGCTGCGCTAACCTTTTTTTTTTTTTATCGTTAGCAGTTAGAGCCTTGCAAGGCACAGCTGTTACGGAATACAGTTTCAGTATAGGTCTAAGTCCAGTCCGCCTCGTTGCGTAGTGGCTAGCATTCTTGGCTGTCACAGTGGAGGCCCGAGTTCGATTCCCAGCTCTGCCAAGACAATTAATTATGGTCTGAGGGCTGGAACGGGGTACACTCAGCCTCGAGAGGCAAAACTGAGAAGAGGCGGGTTCGAATCCCTACGTTAACCGTCCTGGAAGTGGTTTACCGTGGTTTCCCACTTCTACTACAGGCAAATGCCGGGGTGATACATAACTTAAGGCCACGGCAGCTTCCTACCGAAATCGTACCTCAATTACAAGTACGCACATTAGTACAGACGTCATAATGACTAGGGTTATCAGACAAATTCCACAACACCCAAGTACATGCGGATTCAAAATCACAAAGCCCCTAAAGAATCAACAACAACAGAAGTCCAGCTCAGCAAAGTGTGACAGGAGCATATGTCACCACAGAGAGGACTGAGATGAGTGAGAGCTATTGGAGCTGAGTCATACCCTACCCACGCGACTGTATGCTAACCTGTCAACAGTGTCAGCTGACATGTAAACTATGAATACAGTAGTTTCACACTTGGCCGCCGGCTCTCATATCTCAAACGGGTAATATCATTATTCTGACTCAGTTCATTATGCTTATTAAAATTAACTAAAATTATATTTTCAATTATTATTATAATTTCAACAGCCGTCCCCGTGGTGTTCGAATAGCGCGCCTGCCTCTCACCCGGAGACCCCAGTTCGATTCCCACTTCCGACAAGAATGTTAGAAACTGACATGAGGGCTGGAAGGGGGTACACGCAGTCTCGTGAGGACAATTGAGTAGCTGTCTGGCAGTGAGGCAGCACCCCGGTCACGAAAACCAAGATTAACGGCCAAGGGTACCCGATGCGCTGACCACGCTTCACCCTAATATCTACAGGCCAAATGGCTAGGCAGCGGTCGTGTGGTAGGCCTAGGCCCTTCATGGGTTGTAGTGCTAGGGGTTATTGATGTGTAACATCTTTCCACTCGGTTGCTGGATATTTTTGTGGGTGTGATTTTGAAAGATGGGACGGAAGTGTGTAAGATGCACTGCCAGTTGGATTGTATCCCTCCTTGACATTCATCAACACACAAAAATATTTTTTATTCACACACTAATAATACATAACAATTCCAAGACTCTCTTTTTTTTCTTCACTGCCTACTTGATATTTCTACTCTCGCACTGCCTTCTTGATTGTTCTCGCACTGCCTTCTTGATACTCTGCTGCTAATCATATCAATATGACTCATTTTAACAGAATCCATATGAAATTACGTGTTGATCTGTGAATCAAGAGGTCCGGGAACTGGGCAAGCCTTTCATGATCAACTGCTGTACACATTGCATTTACTCGCAAGTTGGCCTATTTATAGGGAATTTAAGGTTATGAGCGGTGTCGCGTCTATTAATCTAGTTGATCCATATCGTATTCTTTATTTAGGCTAGTGCTGGTGGAAGCTACAAATCATCTAATAAAATGAATTTCGTATTATAAACCACTCCCTTTTACAATAGATTAATATTTGTGCCAATGATATTATAAAATACCGGCGTATCAACAATTTCACGTCAGGTTTCTTCTATGTCAGATGTTACACATCATATGCGACTACTGTAAGGCTCGTAAAGTTTTTTTTAATTGTTATTTACTGTGTATTATAATTTCAATAGTGCGCTTTCAATTAGCGGTTTTGCTGACAGATGACAATACTAAACGGAATGTCGAAATTGGAATGTTGACCTCTTGAATGGCTCCAACTCAAAAGATCCACATCGGGTATAATTGGGCCGTTCCTTCTTGACCGGTACATATTACGTGCGCAGTGGTATCCTACCGCACAGAGAACCTTCATTCCTTTGCGATTAATTCAAATAAAGTGCGCAATGTGTTCTTCGGCAGCGCATGTGCATATTCAGTTGTCTCAGTGTACTACTTGGTCTTAAAGTAGGATTCTCACACACTTACGACCGGCCACGAATGACGGGCTCATCTATAGCTGATACCATATGATTACCATTATTTGTCTCTAACCTCTACTGTAGTTCACTAATTTTCTTTCTATGTTCTTTTCTTTTCCATTCCACTAATGCTGGTTCTATATTTGTTTTCAGGTGAGTATTGGTGTCACTTATTATATGATTGAAGGAGGTCACCTGCTATCTGTGAGTAACAATTTTGCTAAGAGAATATGTAATAATAAGTGTTTACTTGAAAAATTACCTCTTGATTGTGAAGTGTCTTGATTTGCGTTTTGCACGTTTATTGTTCTCGCTTCATTCTTGCTGATTCTTATTAGTAGACAACGAATTTATTACGCACTTATTTTCATGCTACTGAAACATTTTATTGAATGCAAACGTACGATTTATTTACTAGGCTCACGTGATTCACCCCCACAATTTAATAAAATCATGAGTTTCAAGAAGCAACTCATTGAAAAACAAACAAAAAAAACGCACTTTACTTACATCTGCGGCTATTCCACTAGTACAAATATTCCACGCATAGTTTGTGAGACGTTTTGATGTCTACTTAGTATATTAGTTAGCGTTGGAAATTGCTGTTGGTTTAAATCTCTTTTGAGTGATGTTCCCACATTTCAAATCACGACAAAATTACATAAACATTACTAAACTAAGTAGAAGGGATTACAATCAACATTACACTCATCATGAACAGGAAAGTGACCATGTTCTGAGCTCGGAGCTAAGCCAACTAGCGAGAAACCTGAAAATCCGTATTATTACTGTCGATTGCCAGAATTGTAGAGCGATCCATGCCTGGGTTGTGAACACGCTTGCATTGGCAAACTGATAGGATGGACGTTAAAAATGGTCAGCATTCTAGACTGTCACCCTAGAGGACCAGGTTCGATCACCGGATCTACCACGGAATTTAATTCTGGTCTGAGGTACACACATCCTAGTGAGGCAAAACTGTGAGGAAGTGGGTTCGATTCCCAATGTTTTGGGATCTGTCAGCTAACTTGTGTTGCTGTACTAGTGTGTGTGTATTAGGAACTGAGATTGGGATGGAGTAGGCCGTGGCTTTTATTTTGGTAGCTTCGCAGAATTTTCCATGAGTTCAGAAGGGAAAGCATGATTCAACCTTATCTTAGTTACCTTCACCAAACATTACAACCCCAATACCAAAATTAAAATCCTTCATGCTAGAACCAGAAGTCCGTGCGGTATGCTCAACTCATTTCCTGATTTCATTTCCAGAAACACATTTCACACTTTACTTCATATTGTTGATGAGTTTGCTTCAATCAGGGGATTTGTACATATTTGGTCACCAGCCCTGTATATTAGTGCGTCTGTGATATTTGTTTTATAGCCTATTTATTGTGAAACATAGGCTACACCTTAGCGTTTTAGACTGTAGATATGATTTTATTATTTGTCGTGTGGGCTCCTGACGGGCCGAATGCAGGTCTTTCTAGTCGATGCCCGTGGGCGATCTGTGCGCCGGGATGAGAGATGGTATATATGAAGATGAATGAAACTGGGCCAATATGTGGAAGGAAGCGGCCTTGGCCTGTCAGAAGGTAACCTATCCTCCCAGCATTTGCCTTGTGTTGAAAATTGGAAAGCACGGAAAACCATTTCAAAGACGCGGACGGTGGGGCTCGTCTACAGAGTCAGCAGAGAGCTTGGCCCCATGACCTAACGCTGCGCTTTAGCAGTAGATATGATGTTGGTATTCCTGAATGCCTTACTTACTCCTGTGTGAATGGTAAGATAAACCTGACTTGTTTGAACTCTATTGACTGGTATTTGAAAGTATGGCACTAAAGGACTTATCTCACAAGGTAATGCTAATAAACCCAGAGGCTTTCGTGACCGGAAACCTGGACTCGAAGCTATTTCTCGCCCGAAGCCTTGTCGCCTTGGGCTGGGCGACTGGGAACAGTTCCCATGAGGTGCACAGATCAGGGAATTCCAATTGGCGCTGCCGTCTCACGAATACGTAATCATCACCTTGTAAATGAGAGTAAACAGTTGGTCGGCAAGAACGTTGACAGCGAGGACCATACGTCACGCACTGGCAACGTGAAGTCGGGCAGTCACCTGCAGCAGGTGACATTGGCATTTACTGTGGGACTGTGATTTACGTTACCGTAGTTTATCCAGTGTTGCGTGCTAAGAGGATTATGGAGGTTGTCGCCATGGAGGTCCGGGTTCAATTCCCGGTTCTTTCAAGAAATTCAATGTTGGTCTGAGGGCTGGAATGGGGTAGGCTACACTCAGCCTCCAGAGGAAATACTAAGTTAGTTAGTTAGATATTTATTGAAGTTTTAAGGGGTCATCTGCCCCTAGGAAAAACTAAGAAGAGTTGTGTTCGATACTTACATCAGTCATTCTGGAAGTGTTTTTCCGTGGTTTCCCATTTCAACTCCGGGCAAATGCTGGTATGATTCCCAAATTAAGGTCTTGGCCGCCTCCTTTCCAATCCTCACATAATTAGCCTACACATGCACACACTTTTCCAGACATCACAATAATACAGGTTATCACTCAAATTATATACACACACAAAAGTAAACAGGGCAAAATGACCACGATGTCGCAAATCCCATAAAGATTCAACAACAATATCAAGGTTGATTTACACTGGTGGTTTCAACATTTGTCTGATAACCTGTGTTGTTGTGGTGTCTGTAATAGTGTTTGCATTTGTAACTCAGGTAAGGATTGGGATGGAAGCGGCCGTGGCCTTAAGTTAGGAACCATTCTGGTTTTGCCTGGAGTAGAAGTGGGAAACCATGGAAAACCACTTCTGAGATGGCAGAGGTGGGGATCCAACCGATATCTTCTTAGGTTTCCCTTATGAGGTTGAGTGTAATCCGTACAAGCCCTCAGACCGGAATTAAAGTTCTTGGCAGAGCCCGGAATCGAAGCTGGACTTCTCTGGCGACAGCCAGGAGTGCTAGCCGCTACACCAGGAGAAATTACACAATACACATCTCTCATCGTCTCATTGTTGAATTGGTTGGCTTGAGTCATCAGCATTTGGAATGGTTTGATGCAGACCCCTCCCCCATGACTATCTGTCCTGAGCTAATGCTTTAACTGAAACATTATTCTTATGGTCGCAGTACTCTGGTTTGTGGGGTTGGCCGTGGTTTATTCAGCCTTGTGAGGCAGAACTGAGTCTACTTCAGGTGAATGCCTGGATGGCACCTAACTTTAGACCACCCAAATCCTAGCCTCTATCAATAATATATACAGTAGTACAGCCATAACACGAAGGCACAGGTTATCTGACACCAAGTACACGGGCCAACATGACCACTGAATCGCAAAGCTCCTAAATGAATCAACAGCAACCATTTGAATTGAGAGACCAAATAAAAAGAACATACATCCTGAGAGAGGAATTAGCACACAAAACATTTTTGTCTGATAACCTGTGATTCTATAGTGACTGTAGTAGTGTGTGTAGCTGTAATTATTAAGGCCGGGGATGGGGTAGATGCCCTGGAACTGGAATAAGGAGCCATCCCGGCATTTGCCCGGGGAAAACCACACTTAGTATAGCTAATGTCAGTGCTGGGATTTGAACCTCCGAACATCAGACTAGCTGCTCCTCCTCATCGCGGTTCTGGTGGGCATATCAACGCGCAAGGGGTTCATAAATCTTGTAGCTGTGTCTCCAATACTACCCTGCTTTTTTCTTTTAATTGTCTAGGTCTACATCTCTGGTTAAAATGTACCTCGATCACATATGACGTCATACATCAGCATGAAGACCGATAAAATTAAAGAATGGAGATAATAATTCTGCTTATACATTCCGCCAGAGACCACACCCTTTACACGTAGCAGATAAATGAGGATGTTCAGCAGAAGATGTAAGAACTCGACTAGAATCCTCAGCAGCTACAAAGACAATAACAGTAACCGGCTTCATGTTATGTAAATATAACAGCGTTGTCTGTAAATCACAAACCCGTTTGGAAGGTGGGAGTGAGTGAGCTCAGCGGGCCACTGCATCACGCCGTATCTATTAGTCTCTCGTTTTGGACCAGCATCTCCCCCATAAATTAGTGCATCTAATAACATAGACACATGTAAAATGGATTTGCCACGGTACTAGCATGACTAGATTAAGCAAGTAAACAAATCATTAATTTTAATACATAATGTGCTTGTAATCGAATTCAATAATATGAACCATGAATAAAATTTAGAGCAAATCAGCTCAAAGAATGAGACCTTTCTAGTGCATCTGGAGCAAGTTATAATGATGTTAGGTGATGATACTGAAGGGTACGCGTTCCCAACCTTTTTGAGACTGTGAGCAGCACCATTAAATCTACTTAATAATAATGATAATGATAATAAAATCAAAGTAATATGCCTAGATTTTGCTGATGATCTAGCTATCTTAACCAAGACTAGTTAAGAAACCAAGTATGCCATAGAGAAGTTACATGAGCTACAATCAAATACAGGACTCCAAATATCGTATGAGAAGATGCATTTCATAGTAAATGGACACCAGAATATCCCATGATCTCCACTACAAACTATGGAATAATTAGGCCCGTACCTTCCTTCAAATATTTAAGAGAAATTATTGTACCATCTGGAGTGGACAGGAAAGCTAATTTAGGAAAAGCTACCAACCTCCAGAAAGCATACCAAATAACATGGAATAACTATAATAAAAGAGTGATGTCACAAAATGTAAAACTACGGCACCACCAGTCAGTTGTTCTTCCGGAAGCATTGTACGCCTCCGAAACTATATCTCTAGGAGGCCACCCACAAAATGGTGCAATCGAAATCCAGGAACGTAAAATTCCCAGGAAAATATATGGCCCCGTTTACGTTAATGGTATATGGAGTAAAAGGAATACCACCGACTGGTACACAGTAATCATTAAGTTCACTGGTACCGAGCGAAAGAGTCGATCGACATTTTATGGTCACATCTGCAGAATGGACAACACCAGATATGCATAAAACTGCGTGATATAATTAATTCAAAGAAGGTCAAAATCAGTTGGCTAGAAGAAATCAAACTGGACTTAAAAGAAATAAACGTTAAAGAAGATATAATCATGAATCGCAAGACTTTTAGAACTCTAGTTACAAATCACTCTTTCACCGATGGAGCTAAAAAGACCAATGGAAAAGAGGACGGAAGAACGTAAGAAGGGGCATAGCGAGTTCAGGAGGAGATTTTGGGAGGAGAAGAAGAGGAAAACACTATCAACCCGAGTCAACAAGTTCAATCGCGCTCTTCAAGTAAGCAAAACGAAGAAAGATTGCAGATAAGGTACATTTACGTGTGGACATTCGAGTCGAATCAGCATCCCTTGAGTTGCTCATAAAACATGGATGCCCAATTATTTTTACTGTAGATTTGAAATACTATTTCGCAAATGATAACATTTCTGACTGTCAAAACTTGTAATGAAAACACTATTATTCTAGTTCATGCAACAGATTTTGAATTGAAGAATGGATCTTGGGGGATCATGTGTTCGCGGGTAGTTTTTGGGTCGTATGACCCCAGGGGGTCACGACTAGTGGGACGTGGGTTAGCGACTACGGGACCCCAACTGAGTCCGGCATTGCTTCCACTTACTTGTGCCGGGCTCCTCACTGTCACCTTCCCTGTCGACCTCCCTTGGTCAACTCTTGTTCTCTTCCGACCCCGACGGTATTAGGGTATCCGAGGCCTAGGGAGCCTTCCACTGTCGAAAACATTTATAGGATGGCTCAAGCAGATTGTAACCCCTTGCAACCCTCAGACCAGAACTGAATCTGTTGAGAGAGTTGAAAATCGCAAGTCGGAGGATTGAGCTTCTAATGACTTTTATATAAATGGCTTGTACTATATGTTCAATACACGACCTAATAAATGAGAGCGTCTACTTGATTTCTATTTATATTTAGCCTATATTTCTTCTTAAAATTTAAATTCTTCTTTTTCATTGTTCTGGCACGCACCTCTTTAACTTAACAAAGTTGTCAGAAGTGGGAGTAAGACTCAAAAGGAATCTCTTTCGAGTAGGGATCTAATCGCAGCAAGTTACAGCTGTACTGTCTTATCTGTGAGGTACGACTCTGGTGGTAATTGGTTTAATGCACTCAGCGCGGGGCCTGACGTAACGAGAGCCTGTGGCGAGACCCAGACTACAAGTGCTGCAGGAGGCAGATTTACAATTAACTCAAGTCGCACGCACGCTCATACATACATACACACACACCCACCCACTGCACGCACACTGCATCTGTCTTCTCTGTCACAAACACACCTTCACTTCTCTTTTAAAACCAAAACTGAGGACAACTCACCAATCAGGTATTCGACATCAACCAGTATTAAAGAAATTATTTCCAGAATAATGGAGACATCAGATCAGGTTGGTAGGACACAATCATACTAAGACACCCAGGAATGGCAAACGTATTTCTGGAAGGAAGGGTCGAGGACAAGAACTGTAGGGGTAGATCAAGGTTAGACTATGTTATACAGATTGTCTTGGATGTAAGATGTGATAGCTATGTAGAGATGAAGTGATTAGCTCAGGACAGGAAGTCATGGAAAGCTGCATCAAACCAGTCAAAAGATAGAAGACTCAAAAAACAACAGACATGTGAATTGCCCCGCGACTCATCCGTACAAATTATACAAAGAACTTGGACTGCGGGTCTGTATCGTTACCTTTATTGAGAACATACCAAGATACAGGTGTCTCAAAAAATGTATTAACATTTTGAATGACTACGAAATGATTATTTATGAACATACAGACACGTTTAAGGGCATCAATTATAGGGGAGACATGTAATTAAAGACTCATGTTCACAAATGTTCAAATTGATGACCGTCAGTGTCCAGACATAGCTGATAACGCCAAGCAATGGATTCGCAAAAGTTACGACAAAGTTAATTTCGAATTTCGTGACATTGTCTGTCAATTTCCAATTTCGTGTTGGAATGTAGGATTTCCAGCGCAGACGCTTCATGATGCGATGGACGCTATCTTTTGAGATCTGTGTCTCTCGAGCCGTTTATCGTAGTGATTTTGGTGGGGATCGAGTGAGGGCTTCCTGCACCTGTTCTTTTATAGGACTGGTGGATGTCCGTGGTCGTCCAGAACGTTTCTTGTTGACGTTGTGAACGGTTCCATCTGCTTCAAATTTATCTCTGATGCGAGCAATGGTCCGGTGCGTTGGTGGTGGTTTGTCGAACTTCTGGACACTAACGGTGATCAATTTGAACATTTGTGAACATGAGTCTTTAATTACATGTCTCTTCTATAATTGAAGCCCTTAAACTTGTCTCTATGTCCATAAATAATCATTTTATAGGCATTCGAAATTTTAGTACGTTTTTTGAGACACCGTGTATTTAGACATCAATTCTGACGTGAAATAATGTTTGGATTCTTATAACGTGACAACGTTTCTACACAAATTACCATTTCAGGTTTGCATGGATATGTTCCTACATGATATGCCCTAATGAGGTTGTAAACTCAATTTTGAAAGACCATGTACATGAAACAAGTCAACTGCTGATGTTCGGTAACAACTACTTTAAATTAATTCCTGTGTCCCTTGCCTCCTAACCCTGTGTCATCTGTGCCCACCTCAGCGATAAATGTGGACCACTATGAGCAGCTCCAGTGTCGTTAGTGAATGTGGAGCCCATACAGGTTAATTTTAAATATGCTTCCTGTGGCTCTCCACTTAATCACGGAGGAATGTGCTGCGTGCGTATCTCGTGTTCCTAGCAGCCTTGCTCAGATTTATTTCCTTGTCCGTCTTTGATCTCCTCGCAGCAGTCCACAGACGGGTACAGATCAAATTACTGCTGCTTTCGTAAGTGGCTTAAACATTAGTTAGTTACATATTCACAGCACGCTAACTACAACACACACTTTCTACTTCTTTTACCGTCCGCATTGGAAAGATACCTCTTCTCATGTGATGTCTGCATCTTCCATTAACATCCACGTTCATCTAATGTGATACTCATTAGTTTCCTGGGGATCAGTGATGAAAAATCTGTTTCATTATCACAAGATGTGTTAAGAGTGAAAATAATCCATGTTTAAAAGCGATCATGTTACATTTGGTTACTACAAATGTTTAAGAAAGAGCTCCAGTTGCTAATGTACAGTAGTAAAGGGTTTAACGTCCCCTTTAGCTAAGTGGCCTGAGAGACACCTGGATGCTGAAAATTTGACCAGAAATGTATTGCTCTACTGGACAAGAAGCAGAAAATATGTATACTATGTTCGGTTTCTTGTCCAATAGAACAGTCAGGCCGATCTGCTGAGATTTCACGGTCTGCGCGTATTTCACTTTCATAGTAGAGCTTATGTTATAGGAATACTTCTCCAGTAAGTACGCCACACTTGTGCCACTTTTGTTCGATTCAAATTCCGAGATGGTTCCCAACTTGTAATGACAACTACATACCGTAGGTGCCAGAATCTGGCCTCCAAATCAGAATCAAATTTCTCAGCAGATCAGAGATTGGAACCATACTCGTATTCTTAGATCCTAGAAGGTGCCTAACGATTGTTAACTACTGAATGGATGAATTATTGACTGTCTGTACTAGTATGTGTACTTTCAATTACGGCTGAGATTCTGAAGGGTGCAGTCATGGCCTTTAATTGAGCACTATTCCAACATTTATCTGTAGGAAATTACAGTAAAACGCCTGTAGGATGACTGAGATAGGAATCAATCCCACCACTTCTCACAAACAAAGCTGAGCGTACAGTGGGTGCCAGATTCTGGCTTCCAAATCAGAATGAAATTTCTCAGTAGATCCTTGATTCGGGATCATACCCGTATTCCTAGATCCTAAAAGGTAGCTAACGATTGGTAGCAACTGAATTATAGATTGATTGTACGTCGCATTGATACAAAAGTTCCTCTGAACTTGTGTGTACATTTTAACTACTGTACTGTAATTGCTCCACCATAGCTCGTATCAAGTAGTCCTATATCACGTTAATGAAGCCATGTTCTCAATAAGCCATCAAGCAATCCAAACTTTTAATACTGAAACCTGTATGAGTGATACCATATTTTGAGTTCAACCTTCATCTTTTGCGGCAGAACTGTCAATGGATAATGAATATAATTCCAACCTGTCTGTGTTTTGCTTGTGGCACGATTTATTGTTTGAAACAATAGCCATGTCAGGGATCGAAGTGAATGCTCTCTTTTCTGCACTCATCAACACGGTGGTTAACCTTTCTCTTTTCGTTTCGTCTCCCCCTTTTATTTAAAAAACCCAAACAAACGCGGGGCTCGTTAACAGTACAAAGCAAGCCTTGGTAGATGTTACCAAAGGTGTACCTGAATAAACCATCGCCACTGCTATTGTTCCACTCGCACTGACATACAAACAAAACTCCCTCCTACTCCTCCTCGCCTCCCCTCCGTAATGTACATCTTTCCAGCATACGAGCGAGCTGGCCACTGCAAATATTCGTTTTCCACAAATATCACTTAAAACAAAGCAGGCATTGTTAGACGGCTATTGTGAGTAGTGCGGCTTTTCAGCTCCAAGCAGTGAGTCTCGTGGTACAACCTCGTTTCTGCCACAGTTTGATTCATAATGCCTTCAGAGAGGATCATTTGATACCTCACTATTGATATGCTACATCTATTGTCGTCTTCCTTTCAGCAGCCACTTCATGCATGCAAAGACTTGTTTGTTTGACGGATTTGAATTAATTTCTCTGTCTTACCTCTTATCGAGAAAGACCCCTCAATCTTTCAATATGTCTTACAAACGTTTTCTTCTTCTGCGCGAATGGGTCTCCTAGGACCACGCGGAATCAACACTTCTTGGCCTTGATGTTTGCCCAATAACTCTTCATGCGCAAAGATTGAGCGAGTCTTCGTAGCTGCGACCAGACGTGTCTGGTAGGTCTTCTCTCTTCTGCCTCAAAACCCCGTGTATGAGTAATTTTCCTAATTTTCTCTCGGTCCTTGAGATTGGGAAAACCTAATTCAGCCAAGTTCTTTTCCGCCTGTTTGTACCAATTGGACCTTGTTGCCTTTTTCTGCAAAAACGTATAAATTTTATTTCTTAACCTAGTTGGGTCCATTCTGTCCAAATGTCCCATGAATTGGATCCTTCTCATACGGATTGTGTCTGTGATTTTAGTAATTTTTAAATAGATGTCAGCATTAGGTTTCGGAAGGTGAATTCCATCTTTGATTCTTGGTCCCAACATTTTTCGCATGTTTTTGCGTTCCTTAATCTCCAATTGATTTATCAGTGTTTTATGTTGTAGATTAATTGTCTCGGCTGCATAAAAGGCTACACGTTTTATATTTATTGGGGGGTAACATTTAGGGTGGCCACCCCCTTGTTGTAGTATCAGCAGCACACTTGCCTTTTACCTTGAACCCTGGCTCAGTCAGTGGTTTGAAATTAATATTAAGGCTGGAATGTATGCATTCAGCCTCGAGAGGACAATTGAGTAACTGTTTTATCTCAGAGGCCACGAGAACCAAGACTAACGGCTGAGAGGATACGTCGCGCTGATCGTTCGTTGCTACGAATTATGTGGGACCATATTGTCTGAGCAGCGGTCGCTTGGTTGACACGAGCATTCAATGAGCAATGGTTAATAATAATAATAATAATAATAATAATAATAATAATTGTTGTTTTAAGGGGCCTAACATCTAGGTTATCGGCCCAATGAGCAATGGAGTGATTCAAGTTTTTATTCGTTGTTTATTCAATGTAGGGGTTTGAAACATCTTGGTCATCATCCCCGTTTACTTTGGTGTGTATGTTCAATTTGTTTAAAAAGCAATATCATTTACCATGATAAGTAATGTAAGATATTTCTTTAGCCTGTTTTCATTTGTAAAATAAAAAAAAGACATATTTTGCCCGTGTGTCTGTGTGTGTGAGCTTCCGTGTGTGTGTCCCCTAATAAAATCTAAACGGTTGGAGCGATTTCAATGAAACTCGGTAAGAAGATAGTACTATCTTTTCCTATTCCGACCATGCCCTTCAAATTTTAATACATTTCATCAATCCAACATGATGGATGTGCGAAATATTTCACCGGCATTCTATATCTCCGAAACTACTACTGATATCACCCTGAAATTTTTTACGGTGATTAAGGGCACTGATATAAATTCACCTATGTGACTTTTAGAAACCTGTTAAATACAAAACGAACACAGCGGCCAAGCGAAAATGAAACATTTCTCGTGATATTACCAACCGAGCGCAAGAAACCTTGGAACAGCAAATGCCTATACGCAATGAAATGCACTGAAATCTAATTTAGTACAATTGTTTACCTAACCTCAAAATGGCGGCTGTGTGAAAATTTCATAGTATGTTTTTATTTCTTGTGTCCAAATCATGCGATGGAATTCAACGTTTGAATAATCAATCTAGGCAATAATCTTCATCCAAGAGTACATAACTCTATGACCTACATATATAACAAACCAACATGGTGACCATTCTAAATATTTAGGCGGCTCTCATTATCTTCGAATCTATGACAGCAATCAAACAGAAATTTTGTATGTTGATAAAGGCAATTAACATAAGTAGGATATATGGAAATAGGCCATTTAGTTCCTCACGGAACTACTTGTTTCATTTTGATTTATAGATTCCTATTAAGAATTGTATTGATAGGCGTATTAGTTTTTATATTTGATGATTATTTAGTGGCTTTGCAACATCGTGATCATGTAGCTCCGTGTACCTGTGTGTGTGGGGGGAGAATTTGTCTTATAACCTGTGTTATAGTAATGTCTGTATTAGTGTGTGAATTTGAAAATCAGATGTGGATTGTGAATGAGGCGGCCGTGGCCTTAAGTTAGGAACCCTCCAAGCATTTTCCTGGAGTTTAAGTGCAAACCCACGGTAAGACCACTTCCAGGATGGCGGAGGTAGGAATCGAACCCACTTCTCCTCAATTTTGTCTCACAAAGCTGAGTGTACCACGTTCTAGCGCGACTAGTCAGCTGTTCAGGCAGTGGCGTAAGCAGCTGCTCGGGAACGAACCCCATATCTCTAAAACATTTACTGCAACTAAATCTCTACATAATATAAAACAAAGTCCCCGATTCATGGATATAACGGGTAATCTCGAGAACAACTGGGTAGATTTTGATGCGGGTTTCTCCATTCTGTAAAGGATGTTTCGGGAAAGGTTTCTGTACAAAATAATTTATTTATGACCAAAGGATGCCGAGCTGTAACGATTTTAGTGAATCGAATCCAAGAAAAACCTCCCATCCGTGCGCCTTCTAAGCTTACGCTGGGTAAACCGAAAAAACATCTACAGAATCCCTACTATCAGTTCACAATGAAACGTTCTGCAAAGAAGTCCACGACATCATATCTCTTTCTTTAATACATCGCCCACTTTAAGTGTCTTTACGTTTTCATTTCTTACAACAATCTCCATTCAGTGGAAATTTAAATTACTAGCTTCGGAGCAAGTTTACGAGCTAGCAAGCTTCGGCCAGCATCAAACTGTCGAGTCGTGTTCAGTTAAGTATTCTGAGAAGGGTTGGCTATATTTGTTTGGAATTTCGCTGTTCATCTCAGCATTTGCGAATATTGCGTCTGGGACCTGCCATCCGTCATCTATTATGCTTACGCTCGGTAAAACGCTAAAGATACCGGGCGAAGCCGGCCAGGGTGGGTTGCTAGTAAGTGTATATAGTATATTTTTATAAATAACATCACCCACACTTGTAGGCGTAGATTTAATAGCCTAAGTGTAAAGGAACTGATGATTGCTTGATAATAATCGGAACTGGTAATCGACGTATATTTATTAATGTCATGTCACGGTTAGGGAGGCATCCATTACAATTGGGTACACTCGTGTTCACCGACTGAAAAGTATGAATTTTCGATTACTAAGACAAAACTGAAAAATGCCTTCCAACACGATAATGTTTCGAACGGTTCTCACACCTCGTCGGTATAATCGTGATTATGAACCATCATAATGACTACAATATAGAAACCAGCTGTAAAATTATCAGAGTTTTGCGTTGTCTCGCTCTTTAGCCATCTACGTGTTTATTAACCCTTTATAGAGCAGAATATTATTTCAGGTATTGTATTTGTATTTAATTTAATTTTAATTCTTTTACCCTAATATTAATTATTATTTATTTTAATTTTTGTTTTCTTTAACATTTTAATTTTCTTAAAACTTTGACTATAAAAGAATTGAATACTCATTTTTATAAACTTATTTATTTTTAATTCTAACTTTATTATATTTTCTTTGAACTTTTTAATTCTCTTTAACATCTTAATGTTGTAAAAAATTAATGATATAAAAGTATTATAATTTTAATTTTTATGAGCTTATTTATTTTTAATTATAATTTTATTAAGCCCAGCATTTTTAAAACTTTTTAATTTTAATTGTTTTTATTTAAAGAAATGTTTCATATACTTTTGGTCAAGGAGATAAAGAGATAATATTTGGTTTTCAGTAACGTTAACGATTCCAAAATAACATTTGTTCGTATATGGCTGAAAGATTCAATCATCAGCATCATTGACAATATAAATAGTCCTGATAATAGGTGGTTAATATATAGGCCATAACCTATAAAGGGCTAAGAAAGCTTGCTAACAGTCAATACTACAATAACATATTGCATAGGCCCCTACTAATGTCAGCTATATTTGTTTCTGTAGCCTACTCATCGAGTGCTCGTCTCCTTTTAGCACGACCTTCGGGGAATGAATGTACTATGACGAAGAAATTGATGGCGTAATTGAGAAATGACTTCATTTCTAAGCAAGGTATGACAGTATCGGCCATTATGTGCCATTAGTATTCACAATACTACACTGCTTTGGCAAGTGACTCTTAATTTCGTGCAGAAAGAGGAACATATCCTACTGGGTGGTGAATTTGTTTTAATCTTTGATTCTCTTTATTAAACAATAGGTTTTAATGACTAAGTAGGCATTTCCTCGATTACATCATGTATTGCATAGCAAAGCATTAAAGTGCATATTCGCATTCTCAACTCCGGCAAATTCTGGGGCTGTACCTTCTGAGGTCTTCAAACTCTTTACTTTATTATTCATTCATTTCATCCCTCATTAAACTTCACTGATGTGTTTGACATCAGGAAAAGCATCCGGCAATAAAGCCTACTTTCTTCTAAATGTCTGGTATAGTTATAATTAGGGCCCGGATGTTGATACCGTAAAAAAAGTTTAAAAATTGACTTAAAATTTTCAAAAATGACTGTAATAAATGACCTAAAAATTCGAAAAAATGCACTGTAAAATGGATAAAATGATTTTATAATAATAAACTCACCAATATTTCAAAAAGACATCTGAAGCTCGAACTGAAAAGTCAATCAAAATAGATTTCTAGCACTTAACAAAAGGTTTATGTTCATAGCTACTAGCTTCTTCTTAACTCTGAGAGACGTAACTCCCTCATATAAAGCTGTGACATGACTAAATGTTAAAAAAGACATTAAAAGGCTGATTTCTTTAAAATATTACCAAGAAAATCAACCAAACTTTAAAAAATGCTCTTAAAAGGGAAAAATAGCAAAAAATGCAAAAAGATGAAAAATAACAAGTAGTTCCGTGAAGAACTATACAGCCTATTTTCATATATCCTACTTATGTTAATTGTCACTATCAACATACACAATTTCAGTTTGATTGCTGTAATAGATTCGTAGATATTGAGAACTGACTAAATATTTCGGATGGTCGCCATGTTGGATTTTATATATGTAGGTCCTAGAGTTATGTACTGTTACATGCAGATTATTGTGAACGTGTAGTATTCAAACTTCAATAGCATAATTAGGACACAAGAAAAAACAAGGAGATTTTAAAATTTTTCACAGCTGCCATCTTGAGGTTATGGAAACAATTGAAATAAATTAGATGCCAGTGGATTAACATTCGTATAAGGATTTACTGTACCAAGTTTCACTGCACGTGGATGGTTAAATTGCGAGAAACGTCCATGTGAATATTTATAATTCGCGTCACCGCCATTTTGGATTTGTGATCACCAGGTTATTTAAAGTCCTATAGGTGAACTTAAGTTCATCGCCCCTATGAACATTAAAAAATGCAGTTTGATTACTAAAATAGATTCATAGATATTCAGTATCGTCTAAATATTTCGGATGGTCGCCATGTTGGATTGTTAAATGTATAGGCCATAGAGTCTTGTACCATTAAAGGAAAATTATTGCGTAGGTTCATTATTCAAACTTTCACTTCGATCGCATGACTACATCACAATAAATAAAATCTTAATTTTAAAATTCGCACTGCCGCCATCTTGAGGTTATGTAAACAATGGAACTAAATTAGATACCAGTGGATTACAATGTGTATAAATATTTCCTGTGCCAGGTTTCAGTGCACTTGGAACATTAAATCGCGAGAAAGGTCTATTTAAAATTTTCAAATTCGCTTGGCCGCCATGTTCGTTTTGTAGTTAACCGGTTTTTGAAAGTCTTATAGATGGACTTCCAGTAGTGCCTTTTATCTCCGTACAAAATTTCAGGGTTTTACCGCTAATAGTTTCAGAGATATAGAAAGCCGGTGAAATATTTCGCACATCCGCCATCTTGTGATTATGTAAACAATTGAACGAAGTTAGATGTCGGTGCATTACAATGTATATAAACATATACTGTACCAAGTTTCATTGCGTTTGGTTGGTCAAATCGCGAGAAACGTCTATTTAAAAGTCACAAATTCGCTTGGCCGCCATGTTGGTTTTGTAGTTACCAGGTTTTCAAAAGTCACATAAGTGAACTTATAGTAGTTCCCTCTATCACCATAGAAAATGTCAGGGTAATATCGGTAATAGTTTCGGAGATATTGATTGCTGGTGAAATATTTCGCACAACCGCCATGTTGGATTGGTGAGTCCTAACAAAATTTGAAGGGCACGGTCGAGGTCGCCGAGAATAGTGCTATGAACTTTCCGAGTTTCATTGAAATCGCTCCAGCCGTTTAGATTTTATTAGGGGGGGACACACACATGAATCACACACACACACACACGCACACACACACGGACAAAAGGTGATCTCATAATCCTATTTTTTCAAAATTGAAAATAGGCTAAAAATGACATGTTTGAAGACGGGGTGGCCCGTCCGGAGTTTCTATGTACTTCAGCATTGTTTTAGACAGCTCAGTAAAAAGAAGACAGGTCATCAACACCGGGCCCTAGTTATAACTCAATGTCCTTATCAAGGAGTATTGAATGTTGTTGTATTAGCTTGTTGAAATACAACGTGCTGTATTATACGTTGATTGATTAATTGTTGTTTTAAGAGGCCGTTAACGGGAATAATAACTAAGGTGTAGTCATCCAGATACATTCTTGGAATTATTGTTGTTGCTGATCTGGACTGATTTAATGCCCTTCCTCTCACCCTAGGGCTGGCCTGAAATGAGAGAAAGAATATTATTATAGTAACTGTTATAATAATTATTCAGGTATCACTTAGATAGGCTATGACTTTATCAAGGCTCAATCTCATGGGAAAATTAACTTGCCACGGTGGTGAGTGGATATCGTGTAGGTCTACTAACCCCAAGATTTCAGGTTCGCCCCTGGCCGTGGTAAGTGATTTTTGAAAGGCGGCAAAAATACGATACGCATGTCATACGATGTTGGCATGTCAAAGAACCCATTTGAATTCAGTAGGCCAAGTTCATAATGGCAAAATTAATCTCGGGAGTTTCCGCCAACACAAAGTTCCTCATTTCTCTACTAGAAAGTGCTATTGTGTTCAAGGAGGTTAGATATCTAATATCTAACCTCCTTGACTTTCATAGCCAAGGAACAACGAAATTCGACATGCAAGCTATCCTCTGGGTGTCAAATAACAAAGCTTGCATCCGGCACCCGAGGCCATACGATATTATTATTATTATTATTATGGGAAAATTCAGAATAGACGTCAATAGGGGTACGAATATCGCATTTCTTTGCTTTAATAACTGTGATTTCCATATTGCGTATTTTATGTGCATAGACTTGATAAAAATATTTTACTACCGAAGCATTTTTAGTGATAATTTGAAAATTCCTCCAGGGAAACCATACTATAGATATTTTCGGGCAGACTCTGTGGCCAGATATCGAGTCTCTGGTCTTTTGCTTTGCATTTCTGTGAAGAATTAAGAACTCATACACAACGTACTGTGGATTAGGATTTACTTTAAGAGATTTAATAATGTCAATATACCGGGGAATAGCAGAGATACTTAATTATGTCATGAACTCTTTGGAATGTAGTATTTCTGTCAGAATTAGTCTCCAAGTTTTAAAAGCCCTTGCTAGGGGGAAAATCAGAAACCAAACAGCCGAATGAATATTTATGAATCAAGGTATGTCTTGATAATTAAAATGACGAGGACTAACTAACAGTGGCGTCATTTGCGGGAGTTATTATAAAGAGTGAACCAGGAGGAAGTCGACCACATCTTCCTACATGAATGCTTGTAATTCCCACTAAATTACATGAATACATCTGAATTCTTGCACAAAAAAGGACCTCTGTAAATTAAAGCAAAATGAATTAGACTTGTAATAAGGCATCACCTTTTATGTCTTCTTCAAGAGTCGCTCTCCAATTACTCATAATTACTTATTAGCATAATTCATGCTGCGCTGAATTTCAAGGGCGACAGCTCGACATGGGAACTGAGCTACGGACCGCAAGGCCTGGGACGGCTAGCAGTGCGGCACTGCTGCATGTGATGGTCATAATAGTGGAAGTGATAATTGTTTTTGTTTGTATAACTGTCATTGGAGTAGACATGAGGAGAACTTCATCAAATTTGATGACATTGAGAGTGTTTCAAACACTTCCACGACGAGATTAAAGAGACCGAGGATGAGCCACGTTCAGGTCACTCGTCGACAATCAGAACCACAGACATGATCGAGAAGGTGCGCGACATGCTGTCATCAGACCGGTAACAAGCTGCATGGAAGACACACCGTTCCTGGAGGTGGCACCAATCCAAGAAGGAGTTCTACTATCGAATCTCTGCTGACCGTTTCCAGAAGCTTTATGATAGTTGTCAATAGTGTGTTGTGGGTGATGATTATTTTAAAGTCATAAAATGGCAGTTTGCTTGTATAATTGTCTGTTTTATTTTCTAATCACTCACTATACCTTTTAGGCACATAGCGTAGCTCAGCCATGCTCACAATCCATTTCAACAACTAATAAGATAGAGATGCACCAATTCTTTACCCTTTGACAGCGAGATTGTAATGTCTAAGGCTTCATAACTGCTTTGACCTCTCCTAACGGATGTAACGGCAACACGGCACCTCAGCCAGACTCCCAAAGGAATTAGATTTCTCCCATAGGCCTACCTACCTACCTTGGTGGATCCATCGTAGACTGGCTGCTTCGTGATTAAAAGAACGCACACTCGATAATAATCAGCCGAGGAACTCGGTTTTTTGGAGGATGGTAAATAACAGAGTTCCCCTGAGTCGAAACCTACAATGTCGTTCAGCAAAATCCCTTAGAGTAAGATTTAGAATGCCCTTTGTCCGTCTGTGATCCCTTATTCTGAGTTATGCCCATATAATTACAAAATTACTTTCCTGAAGAAGTCCAAGACTTCCTCCGAATGCTGATATTTCCGTTTCATCCAAATTCCCTCTGTACAAACATGGCCAAATATTTTCCTCAAGATTTTTGTTTCTTATTTTTGCATATCATTAATTAGTGATCTGCACACAATGATTCGTGTTTCAGAGGCGTATAGTGTTATTATTATTACTATTATTGATTTAAGCCCACTAAGGAGCAAACTCTTCTTCAATACTCTCTTCCTTTCCCAATACCTCTTGAGCCCGGCTGCTTGTTTTTCCATTCTCTCCTGTTAGAGGGGTTTCCGACACTTAGGCACTTTGGATTGTGTAAACCAAGAGTACTTCTGTCTGTACTGAGTAGCCTAGTAGTGCAGTTACCGGTCCCAATCCCGAATAAAGGAGGAAAGCTGAAGTGACTGGCAATCACTCCGTAAGAATCACCAACGCTCATGTAGAGCCTATAAGATTCAAAGAGGCCAACCCTGAAGAGGTTTAGTCTTCATCTCTAGTAAATCCCATGACTAGTTCGTATACGAATACTATTATTAGTATTATGTCACTTCACTGCTGGCAAATATGTTGCAACTATACAGATTATAACAAATCAGAACATAATCACCACCTTTAAAAGCTATTTTTACTAGACCAAAATTTTCGAAATGTTCTGGTTGTCGCAATGATGACTGCGTTTTGCATTGACTTGTATAAATTTGTGTCTACATCAAGTTCCTTCTACCCATGCAGTAAACTCCTTGGTACAACGTCAGTGCTTGATATGATAATAGGTATGATATTCACCTTTCCAATCTGCCATTGCTTTCTGATAGGCTCTACTAGGACTCTATATTTGGAGATCTTTTCATCGTGCTTTGCCTTTAAGTTAATGCTATTGAGAACTGCTACATCAATCAGGATGGCTTTCTTAACCTTCTAATCGACGATTATTATTATTATTATTATTATTATTATTATTATTATTATTATTATTATTTCTTCTTTCTCTTCTTCTTCTTCTTATTCTTCCTCCTCTTCTTATTCCTCTACTTCTTCTTATTCTTCTTGCGTTATGGCCTTCTAAGGACCACGTTACAATTTCAGTTCGTCCTCCTTTTCTTCCAGTATTCCTTCATTTTTGCACTAAGCTTCCTTTTCCTGTCCTCAATCCACGTTGCGTCTGTTTTCTTTTCCTTCCTCCCTTGGAATACATCTAGTTGCAAGACTTTCATCCTAAAACCCTCTCTTTTGAATAATTCTTCTTCTCTGATGTTATTTCCTTCCAGATCTTTCTTTACTTCTTGAATCCAGTTAGTGGTTGATTTCTTTTCCCAAAGATATTTGGAAATAAGTTTAGTTAGTCTATTGCCATCCAGTATGTAAATTATTATTATTATTATTATTACTATTATTATTATCCGTCGTGGTAAAGAGCCTGAGATGGAGGCACTCTCATGTGCTGCGTGGTATCCCCTTGAGGTACTCTTCAAGCAAGGTGACCATGCTAACGAGCTCGTTGAAATTGGACTACTTCATAAGGACAGCATTAACCGCTTAATTTTCTGACGAATAATTTGCTCACTAAATTGAAAAGTGTAGTTTAGTAAGCAAACCACGCTCTCAAACTCGCTCAGTAAACAATGTCCGTTATTTAATTAAAGACTGGATGTGTCGCGCTCTCAGTTAACAAGTATTACATAAGAAATAGCACAGGAATTAAATGGAAATGAAGTCGAGATTAAAAGTCATCAGCAGAGATGCAGGGGTAGCAAATACAGGTGTCACCGACACTGCCTTACATGTCAGTAAGTTGGGCTGCATAACAAGCAGGGTGAAACAACCAACATGAGTGGCTCAGGTTCAGCGTGTGAGGATCTGCAACTGTATAGCGACCGCGTCCCTTGATGATTTCTTTCTAAATATATGTTTTACTTATTTTTTTACGTTTTCTGCTCTTTCTATTTCCAGTTTGTTTTAAGATGACGTTACAAACATCCAGTCCCCGAGACAGAGGAATTAACAACAGGGTATTCAAATCCCCATGGCTTGGCCGGGAATCGAACCTGAGACCCTTCAGGTAAAAGCCTAGCGTGCTAGACAATCAGTTACGGAGTCGGACGGTTTGGGTTTCCAATTTACATCAGAAAACTCCAAATTAAGCAGTAAGTGTAGGTTTTTCATGGGTTAATCAACATAATGACTGGGAGCTCATTTAGCCTATGTTGGGGAGTCAGTGTTAATACTGTGCTGAAAATACACAAATACGTAAAAAATAATAAAAGCCATGGCCTACCATGGGATCACTACTCAGCCATTTGACGTGTGGTCAGTGTGACGCGACGTGGCCCTTCGTCCATTATTCTAGGCTTTCGTTACAGAGACAAATATGTACACACACAAAATGTATAAAATAACGACAATATGTGAAAATTCTCGAGAGAGTTTGATCAAATATACGGCGTCAGTACTTAGCTCCCATATTGAAACAACAGCAACAACTAGCCTATTACAAGGATTATGTATAATCAATTTACCAGCAGTATCACCGTTCTCAGTTTCTAAATTGACTCAAACACTAATATGTACATACAGGATCCTATAAGCCACACTCCACGGTGTGGACTGGTTAACTACAGCTGTAAAGAATGTACCGGTAGGTTCAATCATTAGTACTGTTAATGGTCACCCTTCAAGTGTTTCTTTCCGTGTTTATCCCGTGATTTGTCATAAGCACATTAATATCTATGAGAAATACAATTAAAAACTAATACTGTACATAGCATATGAGTATGTCTGTGAAAGCCGCCTTGTGGTGTAGCGGCTAGCATGGCTGTCGACCCGGAGGTCCGGGTTCGATTCCTAGCTCTGAAAAACATTTTTAATTCTGTTCTGAGCTCTGGAACAAGGTACTATACATTTAGCTTAGAGAGACTCAACAGAGAAAAGATGGGTTCAATTCCAACCTCAGCCATCCTGGAAATGGTTGTCCTTGGTTTCCCAAGGGATGGTTTCAAACCAAAGGCCGCGGCCAGCTCCTTACCAATCCTCACTGAATTAGAAATACACACATTACCAAAGTGACACAGGTTATCAGACAATATTAATTAATTAATTAATTGATTTATATACGCACACCAAGTCCCTCAAATAAAGCAACTAGAAAGGTACGCCTGTTCTGAAACTGCATTAATATAAACCAAATGTTTGCATTTAAATCCGTCAACTTCAGTACTCGTTTTTCGGCACTTATAGTAAGCCATCGTTACTTCCAACTTGACAATTCATTGCTACGCTAGAGTTATCTAGCGGTGAGAAGTGAAATAAGTGTAACTAGCCAAACACAGAAAGCAATTCGACAATTCAGCAATTCAGGACAATTCGACATCACGAACAAAACTCGATTTGTCGTGAAATATCGATTTGAATATTGCTTTCTGTGATTGGCTGGTTTAAGTGATGTCACATATCACTACTAGATAATTCTATCGGACTGTAACGTCAAGTCGGAAGCAACGATGGCTTAACTATAATCAGTTCATTTTAATATGACACTACCGGGTGAGTTAGCCGTGGTCGTTACGGCATGACTGCTGGCAGTCGCTCACATCCGGGAGGCGAGGAGGTTCGAATTCCCCCGCCGGCAACCTTGAAGATGGTCTTCTGTGGTTTCCCATCTTCCTTCCAGGCAAATGCCGGGGTTGGTCCCTAACTATAGGCCACAGCCACTACCTTCCAACTCCTCGTCCTTACATTCCAACTTTCCTCCACAACGGTACTTGTAGCTCACCCATTGGGTGTCCGTCTCGAAGCAGCTACAAAACTGGCGAGCCGAACATGTCCTTGGACACTCCCGGCACTAAAAGCCATACGCTAAAAAAAATTGACAATACTTTTATTAAAATGGTTCAAAAAATCTCTATCTATTATCTACAGGGTTGATGGAGCTTTAGTCCATGTTAGAGGATTTTATGAAATGTAAAGACGATATACGTCGTCGTTGGGTAGTGTAGTGTGTTGGCTCGTGCTGTCCGCGGTGAGAACAAAGGCTCACTTCTTGTCTGCCCGCCCGGCGTGTGGCGGCTCAACCACATGTTCACTGAGAACACTGCGATAACTCTGTAACTCCTATACACCCAAGATAAATAGTAATAATAACAATAATAATAACAATAAGTATAGGACTTGGGATCAAGAATGGCCCTCTAGCAAAGTCTCTTTAAATCGGATGGTCGGGATTTCGAATCTTGGTGGGACTAGCGTCGCAATTTGAGCCTGGTTGCGTGGCGCAGGGGTAACGTTCTCGCCTTCTGTATCCAAGGTTGCAAGATCGAATTCTGGTGCAGTTACTTGGCATTTGAGGGTGTGCAAATTCGAGGTAGCCGTATTAGTAGATTTACTGGAACGTTAATGATCCTCTTCTTGGTAAAATTCCGGCACCCATGCATTTCTAAAAGCCGCAATATTTAAATGGGACGTAAAACGATTTACATTGCAAATCCACAGCCTGCTTACAGTCTCGGACCGGGTCAGGAATGGAATGAATGAAGCCCCCATCTAGCGGCGAGGATATGGACTGTGCCGGCTGCCGAGGCCTGACGCACTCCTCTGGGGCAATGATTAAATGGATGACAGATGGAATGAAATGATAGTGAAGAGTGTTGCTGGAATGAAATTTTGACAGGGAAAACCGGAGTACCCGGAGAAAAACCTGTCTGCCTCCGTTTTGTCCAGCACAGATCTCACATGGAGTGACCGGGATTTGAACCACGGACCCAGCGGTGAGAGGCCGGCGTGCTGTCTCCTAAATCACGGAGGCTTCATTTACATTATAATTATGAATTTTGATCTGAAAATTCACATGGTTTTCGAGAAATATATCCAGAATGAAATCCCCGACCAATATCGAATTGAGTCCTGTTGCAATAATCATAAGAATATAGAATAATAATAATAATAATAATAATAATAATAATAATAATAACAATAACAATACCAATAATAATAATAAATAAATAACCAACGCAGCTCAGAAGACGTTTGGGCTACCCAAACCTAAGAAGAAACCTTGGTGGAATCAAATATGTGAGGATACGTTACTAGAGAGAACAAAACAATGGAAAAAGTGGAAATGCTCTGGAAAGACGGAACATTATGACCAATTCAAACAGCAAAGGAAAGACACTGCTAGAATAATAAGGGGAGTTTAAAGATCATTTGAAAAATCACAACTTACTGACCTGCAAGACAGCTTTGTTAAAAATAACTCTCGAAACTTCTATCAGATTTTTAAAAGTCAATTAAAGGGGTATCAAGCGCCTAGCATATGCTTTAATAGTACATTATGCAACGAGCCTATAATGGCTATAATTAAGACACGAGTATTTTTTATAAAACGAGCGTATGCGAGTTTTATAATTTCCATACGAGTGTCTTAATTACCATTATAGGCGAGTTGCATACGACTGTTTATGTTCGACGATAATTATAACTTTATTATATGTTTTAACATAAATATTCATAAATATCTGTTGAGAGTCAGCTACTGGAATTTTGTGATCGCAGAGCGAGCGTTGGGTGTTATATCTTTGTTTTTCAAGAGCTTTGAACGACCGACGCATGCGCTCTGTGGGCTTGCAATGCCATATGCAGCCATATGTTTACATCAGTCGTCCCTCAGTAATATTGTCACCGCAGTCATTTGAAGGCAATGCGCTGTGTAGAAATAAGTGTTGGTGATTTTAAGGTACAGTGCTATTTCTTGTCTCATATTCGCCAGTTTATTTACGCGAACATATGGACGGTGCGTATTCCATGTCGGTAATTTATTATAGTTCGATGTTGTGTTTATGTCCGACATGTTGGATTTTGAGCGCATGCGCGAAGTTATCGTTACCTAATTGGTCAATGAACGAGCTCTGATTGGCTGGAGAAACTGTATCATAATGGAAAACAGTGTTATAATGACCATCATTATGATACAGTTATCTGACACATAATAGTGGGGGTCGAACATAAAGATGAAAATGGTAGACTTGGCCTAAGCAATGTTGAGAACTGTGAAATACTTGCGAAGCACTTTGATCAACTTTTAAACTGCCCTGAACCAGATCATAAGCTGGAATTCTCACAAGCAACAGAAAATCTGGAAGAAGATATACCACCCAATGCTGAAGAAATTAAAGAAGCAATTAACAATCTAAACAATAATAAAGCTAGCGGAGAGGACTCTATAACAGCTGAACTTTTGAAATTATCTCAATCAAAAATCATTGAAGAGCTGCAGTTAATCTTTGAAGATATTTGGAGAACAGAGAGGATTCCAGAGGAATGGAAAGTGGCTCTAATACACCCATTGCATAAAAAAGGGGACAAACAAAACGTTGATAACTATAGAGGCATCTCACTTGTTCAAATTGCATACAAGGTATTTTCAAAAATATTGCTGAATAGAGTAGAAACATCACTTGACAAGCAACTGGGTGAGTATCAAGCTGGATTTCGAAAAGGTAGATCTTGTTCAGAACAAATATTTAACTTAAAATCCATAATTCGCCATAGGATACTGAATTCATAGGACATAGTTGTGACTTTTGTAGATTTTAAAAAGGCCTTTGACTCGGTTGATAGAGAAACCATAGATAAAACAATTCGTGAATTTGGAGTGAAAACTAAATTGGCAAACCTAATACGTGAAACCCTTACTGACACGATTTCAAAAGTAAAATTTATGGGTGTGATATCAAAATCTATTCAGATAAATACAGGTGTACGGCAGGGTGATGGTTTATCACCCCTTCTGTCCAACTGTGTTTTAGAGAAAATTGTAAGAATTTGGAATTTAAAGCTAAAAGAACATAACATTTCGCCAGTAACTTTGGGGAGAAGAAACAAAGGCATTGACATAAGTTGCCTAGCATTTGCAGACGATTTTGCTATATTGTCAGAAAACCTAACAAGTGCAACAACACAAATCAATCACTTGGAAGAAATAGCCAACAAAACAGGTTTGAGAATCTCCGTAGAAAAAACTAAATTTATTACAAACATCAAGAACGCTTCAAAATATTTGGCAACAGATATTGGCCCAGTGGAAAAAGTAAAGAAATTCAAATATCTGGGAGAAATAATTCAAGAAAATGGTTTAGAAAAATCTTCGGTAGAAGAAAGGGTAAACAAGATGGAAAGAGCATATGGTATCACTAAGAATTTTTATAACAAAAAGTGCTTATCTAAAAATCTTAAAATAAGGCACTACACTACAGTGGTGAAACCGGAATGCCTATACGCAAGTGAATGTCTGGTACTAAACTATAGATTAGATAAACTTGAAGTACTAGAAAGGAGAATCATGAGGAAAATGTTAGGCCCAGTGAAAACAGCAGAAGTATGGAAATTAAGATCTAATGATGAAATATACAGGAACATAGAAAATATAACAGAAACGATAAGAAAAAGGAGATTGCAATTTTTTGGACATATTTACAGAATGGATGATTTCAGATTAACAAAAAGGATATTCAAGTACCTTTGGGAGAAAAGGGCAACAACTAGCTGGATTCAAGAAGTAAAGAAAGATTTAGAAAGAAATAATATAAGTGAAGAAGAAACGGTGAACAGAGAGATCTTTAGAAAAAGAGTATTAAGTATGAAAGGATTCCAAGGAAGATTGCCAAAGAAACCTGGTGCGAAGTGGTCCGAGGACAGAAAGAAGCAGCATAGTGAACGGATGAAGGAGTACTGGAGGGAACGGAAGAGAAAACAAAGTGTGAAGAATTGAAATTGGTACGTGGTCCCTAGCAGGCCTCATCGGAAAGAAGAAGAAGAAATTAACCCTGCAATTAGGTTAATAGGACAGCGCGAGCACAAGGATGACTGCCACCCATCTTATAACCCGTGACGACACCCTCAGCTACATTACCTTGGTTTTCGGCCATGGAGCGCTACGTCTAAATTAAGCAGCTACTCACCTTTCTTTTCGAGTCAGATTACCTCGTAGTTCCGCCCCTTGAAACCTCAATAACTAACTAACTATGCCTTTACGAGGCTGAGTGCACCCCGTTCCAGACCTCATTTCTGATCTTAAATTTCTGATTGAGCCGGAGATAGAACTAGAGAGCTCCAAGGTATGAGGTAAGCATACTACACCTACAACAATAATAATAACAAGCATATATGCAGAGTCATTATAATGTGCGCCCCGATAAACACGGTAAGGTAAGCCGGCTGTGACTGGCGCAGATCGTGGGCGCGCGAATCCGGTTCAGCCAGTAGTGGCGCGCACTTGTACACTTTTACCAAACATGTTCAATAATGTGTAATTACAGTGCTCATAGGCGATGCTGAAAATGTCCACCCTCTCTTATAACACACCTGACATCTTCTGATGAAAGAATATCTATCAACTCTTTTATTATTTACGGAGCCTATTTCCTTGAATCGTATAGCGAGCCTCCTAATTGTGCTGGCATTAGGCACAGGTCTTCCTGGAAACTCGATTCGAAATGTTCGTCTCGTTTCAGAACAAGATTTTCTGCTTTTCATATACGAATTATGAATATACACTCGTTCGCGCAATGTGAATTGGTGTCTAGGCATGACCAACACTCTCAGTAATCACAATACTCACTAAACGTGCAACACTAACGTCTAAGCTTTGCAGATACAAGTCCATATGAATGACAAAACACGTGTGGACTAACGATATGAATCAGCGGAGCGCGCAAACCACCGGCTGTACCGCATACGGGCGCCCGCGATCAGCACCAGTCTCAGCCGGCTTGCCGTGTTTATGGAGGCACACATAGATAATGACCCTGTATAATACGCTAATATGTATGTTTCACAAAACTCAAGCTCAAAAACTAGAGGGAGTTAAGAAGGTATGGGGTGAGCCAAAATCTTCTAAATCGTTTCCATAGTACAGGAATATTTTTTTTTATTTCTTGAAAGATCCACGGAAATATATTTATTTGTCTATAAAGTGTGTTAAAACAAATTTAGAAGACGATAGTGCCTGCTAGAACTGCGTCGCGTTGAGCCCGCATAACAGTAAAGTGGTCTAAACACTTGGGGCTCACACAAGTAATCGATCGTATTAAATGGCCATTCAAAATAAAGAGCAGCAGAGACGAATTGCACTCTGATTTTGTAAATATCGGAAATAATTTGTTCAAAAAATAAATTGTATTACGTCGAGCTCGCATAACAGTAAAGCCGGGTGGGATTTCTCGCACAGGGCCTCTAGTAATGATAATTTTATTCAAAGATGCTTGCCATTTCATCTCCTAGTTTTGCATTAAAGAGTATAATAAATTTCACATGAAATCTCCACAGACGTATCGTTTGGCCTAATGTCAAAATATTCTGGCTTGTATTATCAGTACGGTATGTGTATTATAGACCACCATCCTCCTGGTTCAAGGTACGTTTATAATAGTTTAAAGAAAAAGGAAGCTGTAAAATAATTCGTCAACGTGTTGGCCAGTTGAAAAGCAAGATGTACATTAAAAGTAACAAAATAGCACTGAAAAATATGCCTCCAAAGCATTCAATGCCGGAATTAATATTTTGTGACCGCTTCCACTTGTGACGTTATTGAACTGAGTTTAGGTAACAAGTAGATAATGACAGCCCCGAAATACGATAACGTGGGCAGCAACAATATAAAGGCCCTTCTTGCTCAAAGGCAGGAGGAATGACAAAAGAGAAAAATTATAAAACCTTGAAATATGTCTAGATCATTCTACCCGATGTTAACAATAGCAATATTATAACCAATCTTCAAAAAATGTTGCGTAAGTAGCCGTGATCCCTTGTGGAGGGCTTAGCTGTTGTCCACAGAATAAAGGAGAGCCAGAGGTCCCAGGACAGAAATATTGAAACTAATTGTTGACAGAGGAGTAGCCTGTCGGCTGGGCCTTTTGCCATTAGCTCCAGATGATGCGTGAGGGATGCTCTGCCCTTACCTGCACCAGCAGGGGGTCGCAAGAACAAAGATATATGAACATAAAATGTATCAATAGATGAATGGGACGAATCTCTTGAAAACTTCCAGGTCCTCCAGGGTACTTATGGAATATTTTAAGGACTCTCAAGTGGGGTCTCCTCTTCTTTTAGATGTAACATTTGGCAATCCATATGTCCCTCATATTGTTCAATGTGTTTCATAACATATGTTTGAAAATACTGCTGTTGAAGTGTGGGAAATGGGAGGAGTGTGGAATTATACAGATTTTACACGTATTTACGCATTTGCCACATTTATAATGCCGTGCATTAAAATCTGTTAATGAAGTTTAAAGCTCTATTACTGCTGGCTATAGTATTACCCAATACTAGTTGTTCTCTGTGTATAACGATTTTTCACTGATAGGCTACCTATTTCCCCCTGGTTCAGTTTACACAACTGTATGGTCCTCAGCGTGAACGTAATTCGCCCAAAGAAAGCTTGGGTATAGTTAGCGATAATTTTAGTTTCGACGTACAGGTTACTATTACATCAGAAGGAGGCTTCTTTACTTGCAGATAAAATATCGCACGTGACACAATCACCATTCTGTAACTCGGACTGTAATTCCGCAATATTTTCGCTAGGGAACCAACCCAAATAATTTGTAGGTGTAGGGTTTTTTAAAGATTTTTTAAAGATTGTTATTAATAAATGTAGCCTCCGTGGCTTAGGCGGCAGCACGCCGGCCTCTCACCGCTGGGTCCGTGGTTCAAATCCCGGTCATTCCATGTGAGATTTGTGCTGGACAAAGCGGAGGCAGAAACGTTTTTCTCCGGGTCCTCCGGTTATCCCTGTCACAACTTTTATTCCTGCAACACTCTCCCCTATCATTTCATTTCATCTGTCATTCATTTAATCATTTCCCCAGGGGAGTGTGACAGGCTTCGGCAGCCGGCACAGTTCATATCCTCGCGGCAAGATGGGGGGGCTTCATTCATTCCATTTCTGACCAGGTTGGTCGACTGGAAGCAGGCTGTGGATTTTCATTTTCATTTTTATTAATAAATGTAGAGACAAATTATGAAATTGACTAAATACTGATAATGATGCACTTTTAAGTCAAGTATTTGTTTCACTTTAGCCCAGTTTCACAACAGACTTACTTTAATGCATGTATATATCGTCGCTGAACTTGCATTACCACAGTCTGACATTACTCTTCATTTCCATTATTATCCTCCCAGCCGTATGTGCTGTCCAACAGAACAATTCATGCTAAATTCATTACGTACTCAAGGAAAATGGATCTTAAATATACAGTACTGCACTGCAAGAGTGCATAACTAATATGTTTGTTGATACTTCATTTGAGGGTCATCAGCCCCGTGTGGGGAGTTTGAAAGGCAAAAATGTGAATTTTTCAACATTTTATAAAATATGTCCTACAATATTATTTACTGTTTAATGAATAAAATGGTATGTAAGTTATCTCTGTGTGACTGTTAGAAGTATTTAATTTTTAATTTTATAGCATTGCTTGCATATCCGTCAAAATGGTTGATTTTTAGTCATGCATCTCTTTATTTACGAATATCTATGAAACTACTGCACGTAGAAGGCTATGATCTTCACCTATCGATAGAGAATACTGAGCGCTGAATTTTCGTTACTCTTCTGTTTCCAATATGTCTGCTGCTGTGCTTGTTTTTGTGTAAAGAAAGTCAAATTTCGTGTGAAATAGTGTCTATGCTTCGTATAGTTTGATTGCACTAATTTTGATAAACAAAGCGTAAATATGCCTAGAAGTGCTACTCTATTTAGGAAACGTAAGTTTTGTGGCAACCAGCATACTAAAATCACAACACCATGTGGCTCACATGAGGTAGAATCCACCAACAGTGTAGAAACAGATGGTAAAAATGTGACACCAGGCAAGAAGACAGACTCGCCCCCTACCAGTGCAAGTGAATCTAAATTATGTAACCATTTTGAAGAATTGGGATCATTAGAAGAAACCTCAGAGAGTAATAGTAATGATTTAGGTTATGTTTTACTTGATATGAACATTTTTAGTCAAGTTTTGACTGATTATTTATGTTGTAAACTTTGTGGTGGGCAAGTAACTATAGAGGAAGATATTTCAGCAAGAAGTAGACTTGCAGCAAGAATGGTAATTATTTGCACTAATTGTAAAAACAGAAAGTCATTTTTTACTTCAAAAGAATGCAAGAATTGTATGTATGAGGCTAATGTTAGGCTCTTCTATGCCATGTGAGCTATTGGCAAAGGTCTCAGTGCAGCACAACTTTTCTGCTCACTCATGAATCATCCAGCACCTCCTGCCAGAATTCAGAAGTACACTGAAGTTGTAGGAGAAGCTGTTGAATCTGTTGCTTCCTTATCAATGAAGGCTGCAGCAAAGGAGGCCATTGAAATGAATGAAGGTAATAGTAATTTACCTATTGCATTTGATGGGACATGGCAGAAACGAGGCCACACCTCTAAAAACTCAGTTGCCACAGTTACAAGCATAGACACAGGCAAGGTAATTGATTTTGAAGCACTTACAAAACACTGCTATACGTTCTGTAAAAATAGTAAACATGAAAACTGTCAGAAAAACTATGAAGGGACTAGTGGAGGAATGGAAGCTGATGCTGCAGTGAAAATATTTAGTCGCTCGCTCCAAGACTCGCTCGCTTCGTTATACAAAGTTTCTAGGGGATGGTGATTCCAAAGCCTATAAGTGTGTCATTGAATCAAATCCATATGGGAATATTGAGATAAAGAAAGTGGAATGTGTTGGACATGAGCAGAAGAGGATGGGCACACGGCTTAGAAAATTGAACATACTCTCCGCACCACTGTATTGTCAGATGGGAAGCTACTGAGGGGTCGACTGACTGATAAAACAATAAATGAACTTCAGAAGTATTATGGCATGGCCGTCAGAAATAACGTAAACAATTTAGAATGTATGAAGAAAGCAGTCTGGGCCACATACTTCCACAAACTCTCAAGTGACAGGCAGCCAGTACATTCACTTTGCCCACCTGGACCTGAAACATGGTGTATGTTCCGAAAGGCTGAAGCTGCAAGAGAGTATTTTGAACACAAGAATTATTTACCTGAAGCAGTTATGGAAGCTATCAAGCCAACCTACAGAGACCTAGCTCATCCAGACCTTCTCAAAAAGTGGGCGTACTCAGAATCCCAACGAGTAGTTCAACAATATTATCTGGACTCGAGTGTCCAAAAATGTATTTGTGGGGTTAAGAACATTGAAGTGGGGAGTCAGTGATGCTGTGTTAACATTTAATGATGGGAACATGGGAAGAATAAGAGTGTTATTGCATCTCAACATCAACCCAGGCCGTCATACTATAAAGGGACTGCAACATTTAGACAAATTAAGAATTGACAAGGCGCAGCGTGCAGCCGAGTTCAACACCAAAGAAGCAAGGTCATCCTGAAGGAAAAAGTTTTTAGAGAAGGAGGGGGACCAGGAAGAGGATCCTGACTATGCTGCTGGGTGCTATTGAGCCTTAATTTTAAAATCTGAGTAAGTTCTTATAATTTAAAGTTTTAAACTTGATTTTCTCAAAATGACTTTTTTTTACAATTAATGTTCCTGTTTCTGAAAAACTACTTGGGATACAGACATGAAACTTTGTGAGATGTTTTATTATATCCTACTTTCCTTACTGAAGCAGAATTACAGCAGAGGTTTCCATAGACATGAAGTAAGGGGTGTCCAACTACAAATATTTTGTGTAAAAAATTGCTTCTTAAAAAAATGAATAAAACTCGTTCTTTTGGTTTCTATATTTTAATTCTGATTTTGCCCACATAAATAATGTAAAAGTGTCAGCTGTAAAAAATTCAGAGTCGTATCTTCATTGGTTCCAGAAATATAGGAACATAATCTTGGCTTATTTAACATTGGCAGGATAGGCCTTTCAATCTCCCCTTAATGCATGTATATATCGTCGCTGAACTTGCATTACCACAGTCTGACATTACTCTTCATTTCCATTACTATCCTCCCAGCCGTATGTGCTTGTCCAACAGAACAATTCATGCTAAATTCATTACGTACTCAAGGAAAATGGATCTTAAATATACAGTACTGCACTGCAAGAGTGCATAACTAATATGATTGTTGATACTTCATTTGAGGGTCATCAGCCCCGTATAGTTGGGCGTGTGTTGAACTTGTCTGATGACCTGTATTTATATGATGATTTTAGTAGTATGGGTAATTGTATTACACAAGGTAACTAGAGCAGTAATAGTATTAGCAACAAAATTGAAGTATGTGCCCCAGGACTTGAAATAATTTAAAACTCGACATTTGTCTGGAGGGAGTGTGGAACAACCAGGGGACAACACACTAAGGATGGTCGCTGTCAGTGCCGGGATTCGAACCGTCCATCTGAGGACTTTCCTCAGCTGCCCTCGCGGCCAAGGTGCACGATTAACCAAGCATGCCTTTATATACGTCACTAAATATCTTGAAGACATTATGAATTGAAAGAAGGATATTAAGGCTTCTCGTAGGGTTATTTTTTCAGATTTTGAGTAAAATGTGGGTGAATTGCACACATGTTATAACATAAATTCCGTATATTTTGCACAGTAATAAATTATCATCATTTTCTTCGGCTTTTCCCAATTAATTGGAGTCGCCGGGGCCAACCTGGCTCATTTTGGTTTTGGCCGGGGATTTAAGACCGGATGCCCTTCCTGACGCCACATGATTTTTCAGGTGAAAATTTCGCCCAGCTATCACCGGGATTCGAACCCCGGCCGTCCGGGTGAAAGACGAGCAGCTAAGCCACTGCGCCATCACGCTCCCCTTTGCACAGTAATAAATAAATGAATTAATTAATCAATAAATAATAAAATGAATAAATAAATAAATAAACATTTTTTCATCGCCAACCCTCTCATCTCGACTTCACTCACGGACTTTGTGAGGGATCATTCCTCTACCGACGCAAGGCTGGTGTCAGGGAGCTGAAAACACTTTGTTAGCAGTAACAGCTGGGAATAGGGACAGGCTGGTCGCCCAGGTGACAGGTAATTTAAATCCAATTAATGAAGGTATAGGGAAGATATTTTGGAAGGGAATCGACCGTGGACCTGTTGAATGGTAAAAGTGGGAAACCACAAAACCATTTTCAGGACGACTGAGGTTGAATTCGAACCGACGCTCTCTCGATTACAACGAGGCACTAGCTAGCACTTTAGTCCTCTCGGCCAGTGTGGTTGGATAAATAAATATTATTATTAGTGATTTAAACCCACGAAGGAACGCTTATGACTACTGCTTCTGCGATGCATTAATTATTCTCCAATATCTCCTCAGTCCAGCCAATAACTTGTCCTTCCCCTCCTGTGTGATGGGTGGTCGGGTCTCAATCACTTTGGGTGGTGGGGACCAAGAGTTAACTCTATCACAAAATTTGGAACGGTCAGGAATATCACAGACTAAAATGCCAGCGTTATTCAAGCCTAGTTTCATTTCATTAAGCCACAAGCTGCCAGTCTTGTGGCCGTTAATCACGTTGAAGATCTTCTTGGTGATTCTATCGTTCCCCATCCGGAAGGGTGCCCATAGAATTTCAGGATAAATAAATCAATAAATAATAAATTGGAATAATTAAATTGGCGTTTAATAAATAAATCTGAGAAAATACTTGGACAACAGAAGACTACTGATGGGACATGGAAGAAGAGGAAAAATGAAGAACTGTACAAGTGTACTGAAAAGATCACAGACGTAATGAAGAAGTGGAGGCTAAAGTTCTACGGACATTTACTACGAATGGATGAAGGCAGGCTGACAAAAAGGATCTTCAGCTACATCAAGTGGTTAAAGGTCACATCTAAATGGGTAGATGAGGTGAAGAGGGATGCAGCGGAAGTTGGAATTACTCCACCGATGGCCCACGATAGAAGAGAGTCCCGCAGTCGAGTTGACGGAGTAAAATCATTTCAGGAGAAACCACCAAGCAGGAGGCCCAAACGGATCATTTCCGAGGTGGAGCGAAAACAAAGAAGTGACAGGATGAAGAAGTTCTGGGAATAGAAGAGAAATAAAGCCAACAAGTCTTGAGTTCCTTGCGGTCCATAGTTGGCCAAATTCGATAATAAAAATAAAAAAATCTATGTGATTCAACGAGTCCTTGTTTTGTGTAGGGAGAAGTGTTTTTCTCTGTTTTATATTTCAAGAACTTACCAATATTCTAGATGTTATATGTAGCCCATGATTCCTTCTAACTACATAACACATACGACACTTAGGTAAAAGAAAATTTGAAGATACTGTTATCTAAATGTTACTTTCAGTTGCATGTAGCGGCGATGAAAGACTAAGATAGTTGAAACAGTTCAGCCGGGGCTACAGTAAAGCCTAAAGGACAGAGCAGTCTCCAGCAGACCAAGTGCTGTAAGTTTGTGTACAGTAAGTTGTAGATACTGTTAGCAGGAGCGGGAAATAATTCAACTTTGATCTTAACCACTCATGTCGAAAGGGTTTTTACATTCCTCACCATAGGGCAAACTTGTGCTAGTAATTGTTCTCGTCTTGTGTTTATAAACTGAGCCCAAGTTAGTCGTCATTCTCGCTGTGTACGTTTCATCCCTATCACAAGAGCTGAACAACAAGACCTATTCCTTCCTTCGGCTCGAGAAATGTGCCCTAGCACAAAGAGAACCCCGTACTTGAGATTGTTTATGAAAGCATCTTTTCCGAGACGATCATACCGGTAGTAGAATAATAATAGAGTTACAACTACGTGAATGGGACGTTGCTTTGAACAGTAAACACTATAGGTTAATAAATTATCGGTCTTAATCAAGAATATTCACTTTCAAATTTAATAGTCCACTTTGATGATTGTTGTCCTAAAAGGCGGAACAGCGAGGTTATCTGCTCCTGGGAACACACTTCAAATACAAATGTTGGTACTACATCAAGTCTTTAAGGTTTTTGGCGTGTCTGTGCTATAAGTATGGGGCGTAGTGTAAGATGCGCTATCCTAGCGGTGGTCTCCGTAGAGTGTACCAAGTGCCCGCTGATGAGCCTAACTTGGTGCACCGAGGCGAAACCCCACAACAGAGACAGCAAAATCCTAAACGATTTGCTGGAGTATACTTAACGCCCATGTAAGCTAATATGGCACAAAGTTTGATTGTCTTTAATTTTTTTTAGGTGAATGCATGAAGAAAACAGTCTGATATAAATAAAAGAAAACCAGCCACGGTGACCGAGAGAACCAACGAGTTAGCTCATGCCTCGCGCGAATCGGGATAGCGTGGGTTAAAATCCCAACTCGACTGACTCGTCCTGAAAATGGTTTTCGTGGTTTCCCATTTTCACCGCCAGGCAATCACCGGGACGGTTCCTTTCAATAGCTTCAAGGTCGATTTAAATTCAAAATCTCTTCCCTGGCCCTTCCTGAAAATGACATGGCCATTGGCTACATTAACAAATATATAAAAATATAATATAAATAAAATAAAATTAATAATAATATTAATAGCAAAAAATTGAAATTTCAAATCTATAAAAAAATAACAAGAAAAGTATCTACAGCAAGAAGTCTATCTCCTGGAATACCAAAATAAGGCATTATAACAATGTCGTAAAACCGGAATGTCTCTTTGCCAGTAAATGCCACTCGATGAGCTATAGCCTCGAAAAATTAGAAGTTCTGGAAAGGAGAATTCTAAACAAAATCATGGGTGCAGATCGGACTGAAAACGGATGAAAACTGCGAAGCAACAGAGAAGTCTACCAGAACATGGAAAGAATCTCAGAGACTATGCGGAAGAGAAGGCTGACATTCATCGGACATATAGATTAACATAACAAATATTCGACTATGTCTGGAAGAAGAAGACCACTCCAACGTGGACTAAGGAAGTTAGGAAAGATTTAGAAAAGTTGAACATCACAGAGTCTCAGATGCTAGAAAGAAGTAAATTTAAGTGTAAAGTGAAAAATCTTGATGGGTTTCAAAACGAAGGAAGGAATATTGGAGACAGAGGAAACTCGAGGCAAAGGAAAAGAAAAAGAAATGAAGTTGTTGCGTGATCCTAAGTGGTCAATTCGCACGAAAAGAAAAGAACAAGATCTTTGAGTCATATAATGCTGGAAAATGTATAGATCTCCGGACTTAATCCAAACAGATTATACATTAGATTTAAGCTGAAGTAGACTCCATTCAAGGGTCGACACATGTACGACAATTGAATAGATGTTTCATAATTTGTATTGATAGGCTTAGTAGTTTTAAGAGTTATAGACTATTATTTGAACCAATAGGCTCATTATTCGGGCTTTTCATTTACCTCACATTCTATCCCCCACAGTATATCAAGCCCCTTGTAGAGTGCATATAGCACACAGTTAATTGAAATATTATTTGAACGAAACATTATTCATAATCACTGGTATGATACAAATGTCTCTATTTTAATGAATGTCTAGCAATCTTGTAGACTAAATGAAAGTCTCTAATTATTTCAAGAGTACAATGCACTGAGAAGAAAGGGCTGGCAGAGGAAGGGTTGTGTAGTCTTCCCCATCCCTCACAAGCTGATACATATTCATCACTTGAAGAGCCAAAGGATGACAGACAACCACAACTTAAATAGCACAAGCTCACAGAATTTAGGGACCCTAAAAAATAAAAGATGGGGACACAAAGCGTACGAGCGATTTTATTATGTTACACGTTTTTTTATTTCTTCAGTCTCTTTTCTCGTCTGAGGGCAATCATGACGAAGAGGAGGGACCCTTAGGCTTACCAGTAGCGCGCAAGGTTTTGCCCCAAAAGCGCGGAGGTTCCATTGCGCTCTCTCACACACACACACATACGTACATACAGGCCGGGAGCTTTAAACCGTGTGATCATTCATCCGGAAAATGATCAAGTATGCAGATGATTAAATTTCCACATAATTGTAGTCAGAAACCGTTGTGGGGTTTGAGAGGAGGCGGTGGAGGAGGAAGAGGCATAGCGGAGGAGGGACGGTGGAAGGGGGGCGGCGGGGAGCCTCTGTTTGTTGCTTCTACTCTCCTCCCTGTCGAGGGTATGATGGATAAACGTTTAGACTTGCTGGAATATCATTCTCATCCATATTTTCTCTTTCACGTTAATAGGGCTTCTCTTTCCATACCTCGGGGGAAATGATACAGACGTATAAGGCCTTTTCGGATGAACAACTCATCACTAGTAACAAGACACAAAGTTATGAAACGATTTATAAATTAATTTATCAGAATATCGTGTTTCTCTTGACTTTGTGCTGTTGGAAAAGAATTGCTCGTCACTGAGATCCATACTGCGCCCCTCTAAATGATCCTCTAAAATAGCAATTCATTTAGTTTTCTATAGCGATGTGTTATACGACTATCCACGGCACGTCTACTGTTAATGCTCAGTAAGTTCGAAATTATAATATTAGGCCCATGTTAAAATATATGAAGTAGAAAATGAAGTGTCAGAAGCTATTTTCCAGTGTTGTCTTGTTCTATGAAAGAAAGCTTTCCAGTCGGTCAACACAAATTGTGCCCAATTACATTAGGCAGGAAAAGCAGTATTGGTTGGTTGGTTCTTAAGTTTAGGGGCTGCGACAACGCGGTCATGTAGCCCTGTGTACTTTGGGTGTGTGTAGAATCTGTCTGATAGCCGGTGTTAATTGTGATGACTGTATTAGTGTGTGTTATCTGTTTTTTTTAAATTTAAGTACTGCAACTTAGAATCTTTCAAATAGTTCCTACTTTTACCGCCAAGCGCCACCGTCAACGACTACTAGGCCAAGTTCAGTACTTAGCTACTAGACGCCACCGCAGTCGGCTCTTGGCAACGAACGTAGAAACCTAAGAGCGTTGTTTATATTCTTAACCTATCAAATTTAGCTTCACACAAGTGCAATTAGTGGAAGGTTCTTTAACATGCCATAAATCTATGACATGGGACCGCCGGCTTTACTTCCCCTCCGAAGGAAGGCATACTGAGGGATTTTAACGCTCTTAAAAAATCCGACGGCTTCGGCCGGGTTTGAACCCGCTATCTTGGGCATAGAAGCTCAGCATGCTACCGACTACGCCACCGAAGCCGCTGATCAGTAGATTAACAGTCACGTAAAGCTAAAAGCTTCCTTTTCCTTTTCCATCATAGTCAGTTAGTTGCTGATTTTGTTTTAAGGGGCGGAACTACGAGGTCTTTTTCATCATGTATTGGCAATCTTATTTACATCCGAAGATATTCGTCACCAAATTTCCACCTTCCTTCATTGTCCATGTTCTTAGGTTTATCACAAAATGTAGATTTGTCGTGTCTTCATCAGTTACCTTCTATGGAACTTCCAATAAATAATGGGCCATCATGAGGGCATGTTAAGTGTGAGAGGGGGCCATGAGGTCATTCACGAGATCCCTTACTCGGTCTCACGGTGATTTGAACCAGAGACTCTGCTGAATACCAAACAGGCTCGGCGCGAGAGAGCATTGCCCGTGGGAGCTACAGTGTCACAGGATACACTGTTATAAAAACCCACAGGAACAATATTACAACAAAATTGCGAAGCAGTGAATCGTTTCAAGACGGCGAGGACAACGTGATGGTGTCACGTACAGGAGTCAGGCTGTGGAGCGTGAGAATACATCACGGTACATCACAGCTCCCAGCTGGACAACATGTAGCATTACCACCGCAGCTCAATGTTGAGGAGCTGACTATAGAGTGAAGGAATACATCTCATCACCCAGCTCAACAACATTTACTGTAGTCTTACCACCGCAGACTAACTATCGGGTGAGTTAGCAGTGGTCGTTGCGGCGTGGCTGCAGGCACTCGCTCACATCCGGGAAGCGAGGAGGTTCGAATCCCCCCCGCCGGCAATCATGAAGATGGTCTTCTGTGGTTTCCCATCTTCCTTCCAGGCAAATGCCGGGGTTGTCCCTAACTATAGGCCACAGCCGCTACCTTCCAATTCCTTGTCCTAACATTCACATTTTCCTTCCACACGCGACGGTGACGGTACTTGTATCACACCCCATGGGTTTCCGCATAGAAGCAGCTACAAACTCTGGCGAGCAGAATACTGTATGTCCACGGATACTCCCGGCACTAAAAACTGCAGTGCCAAATCCTGACCGGTTTTCAGCAAATATGATACCCAATGAATATTTTCACACCAAAGAACGACTATTTGAAGAGTATTTATTGTAGGAATATCTTTAATGGGCCCTCCAAACCTTGAAGTAAACCGTATGCGATAGACATTCCACATAGCCACATGGCCGTCAGTACGTCGTGGTAGCAATCTCCGTCACCGCGCGCGCTCATTGTTTCTGTCCCATCCATTTCCGTCTCATTGTTTCCGTCCCATCCATTTCCGTTTCATTTTTTAAAATCACCACCACAAGAAATATACAGATACCGAGTGGAAAGATGTTACACATCAAAAAACAACAACACCGTAGCTCAGTGTTGTGGAGTTGACTGTAGAGTGTGACAATACATCTCATCACCAAGCTCGACAACATGTAGTGTAGTCCTACTATCGTAGCCCAGTGTTGAGGAGCTGAGTGTGGAATGTGACAATACATCTCATCACCAAGCTCGACAACATGTAGTGTAGTCCTACTATCGTAGCCCAGTGTTGAGGTGCTGAGTGTGGGTTGTGACAATACATCTCATCACCAAGCTCGACAACATGTAGTGTAGTCCTACTATCGTAGCACAGTGTTGAGGAGCTGAGTGTGGGTTGTGACAATACATCTCATCACCAAGCTCGACAACATGTAGTGTAGTCCTACTATCGTAGCCCAGTGTTGAGGAGCTGAGTGTGGAATGTGACAATACATCTCATCACCAAGCTCGACAACATGTAGTGTAGTCCTACTATCGTAGCACAGTGATGAGGAGCTGAGTGTGGAATGTGACAATACATCTCATCACCAAGCTCGACAACATGTAGTGTAGTCCTACTATCGTAGCCCAGTGTTGAGGAGCTGAGTGTGGAATGTGACAATACATCTCATCACCAAGCTCGACTACATGTAGTGTAGTCCTACTATCGTAGCACAGTGTTGAGGAGCTGAGTGTGGGTTGTGACAATACATCTCATCACCAAGCTCGACTACATGTAGTGTAGTCCTACTATCGTAGCCCAGTGTTGAGGAGCTGAGTGTGGAATGTGACAATACATCTCATCACCAAGCTCGACAACATGTAGTGTAGTCCTACTATCGTAGCCCAGTGTTGAGGAGCTGAGTGAGGAATGTGACAATACATCTCATCACCAAGCTCGACAACATGTAGTGTAGTCCTACTATCGTAGCCCAGTGTTGAGGAGCTGAGTGTGGAATGTGACAATACATCTCATCACCAAGCTCGACTACATGTAGTGTAGTCCTACTATCGTAGCACAGTGTTGAGGAGCTGAGTGTGGAATGTGACAATACATCTCATCACCAAGCTCGACAACATGTAGTGTAGTCCTACTATCGTAGCCCAGTGTTGAGGAGCTGAGTGTGGAATGTGACAATACATCTCATCACCAAGCTCGACAACATGTAGTGTAGTCCTACTATCGTAGCACAGTGATGAGGAGCTGAGTGTGGAATGTGACAATACATCTCATCACCAAGCTCGACAACATGTAGTGTAGTCCTACTATCGTAGCCCAGTGTTGAGGAGCTGAGTGTGGAATGTGACAATACATCTCATCACCAAGCTCGACAACATGTAGTGTAGTCCTACTATCGTAGCCCAGTGTTGAGGAGCTGAGTGTGGGTTGTGACAATACATCTCATCACCAAGCTCGACAACATGTAGTGTAGTCCTACTATCGTAGCCCAGTGTTGAGGAGCTGAGTGTGGAATGTGACAATACATCTCATCACCAAGCTCGACAACATGTAGTGTAGTCCTACTATCGTAGCCCAGTGTTGAGGAGCTGAGTGTGGAATGTGACAATACATCTCATCACCAAGCTCGACAACATGTAGTGTAGTCCTACTATCGTAGCACAGTGATGAGGAGCTGAGTGTGGAATGTGACAATACATCTCATCACCAAGCTCGACTACATGTAGTGTAGTCCTACTATCGTAGCACAGTGTTGAGGAGCTGAGTGTGGAATGTGACAATACATCTCATCACCAAGCTCGACTACATGTAGTGTAGTCCTACTATCGTAGCCCAGTGTTGAGGAGCTGAGTGTGGAATGTGACAATACATCTCATCACCAAGCTCGACAACATGTAGTGTAGTCCTACTATCGTAGCCCAGTGTTGAGGAGCTGAGTGTGGGTTGTGACAATACATCTCATCACCAAGCTCGACAACATGTAGTGTAGTCCTACTATCGTAGCCCAGTGTTGAGGAGCTGAGTGAGGAATGTGACAATACATCTCATCACCAAGCTCGACAACATGTAGTGTAGTCCTACTATCGTAGCACAGTGATGAGGAGCTGAGTGTGGAATGTGACAATACATCTCATCACCAAGCTCGACAACATGTAGTGTAGTCCTACTATCGTAGCCCAGTGTTGAGGAGCTGAGTGTGGAATGTGACAATACATCTCATCACCAAGCTCGACTACATGTAGTGTAGTCCTACTATCGTAGCCCAGTGTTGAGGAGCTGAGTGTGGAATGTGACAATACATCTCATCACCAAGCTCGACAACATGTAGTGTAGTCCTACTATCGTAGCCCAGTGTTGAGGAGCTGAGTGTGGGTTGTGACAATACATCTCATCACCAAGCTCGACTACATGTAGTGTAGTCCTACTATCGTAGCCCAGTGTTGAGGAGCTGAGTGTGGGTTGTGACAATACATCTCATCACCAAGCTCGACAACATGTAGTGTAGTCCTACTATCGTAGCCCAGTGTTGAGGAGCTGAGTGTGGGTTGTGACAATACATCTCATCACCAAGCTCGACAACATGTAGTGTAGTCCTACTATCGTAGCCCAGTGTTGAGGAGCTGAGTGTGGGTTGTGACAATACATCTCATCACCAAACTCGACTACATGTAGTGTAGTCCTACTATCGTAGCCCAGTGTTGAGGAGCTGAGTGTGGAATGTGACAATACATCTCATCACCAAGCTCGACTACATGTAGTGTAGTCCTACTATCGTAGCCCAGTGTTGAGGAGCTGAGTGTGGAATGTGACAATACATCTCATCACCAAGCTCGACAACATGTAGTGTAGTCCTACTATCGTAGCCCAGTGTTGAGGAGCTGAGTGTGGGTTGTGACAATACATCTCATCACCAAGCTCGACAACATGTAGTGTAGTCCTACTATCGTAGCCCAGTGTTGAGGAGCTGAGTGTGGAATGTGACAATACATCTCATCACTCAACTCGACTACATGTAGTGTAGTCCTACTATCGTAGCACAGTGATGAGGAGCTGAGTGTGGAATGTGACAATACATCTCATCACCAAGCTCGACAACATGTAGTGTAGTCCTACTATCGTAGCCCAGTGTTGAGGAGCTGAGTGGTGAATGTGACAATACATCTCATCACCAAGCTCGACAACAAGTAGTGTAGTCCTACTATCGTAGCACAGTGATGAGGAGCTGAGTGTGGGTTGTGACAATACATCTCATCACCAAGCTCGACAACATGTAGTGTAGTCCTACTATCGTAGCCCAGTGTTGAGGAGCTGAGTGGTGAATGTGACAATACATCTCATCACCAAGCTCGACTACATGTAGTGTAGTCTTACTATCGTAGCCCAGTGTTGAGGAGCTGAGTGAGGAATGTGACAATACATCTCATCACTCAACTCGACTACATGTAGTGTAGTCCTACTATCGTAGCACAGTGATGAGGAGCTGAGTGTGGAATGTGACAATACATCTCATCACCAAGCTCGACAACATGTAGTGTAGTCCTACTATCGTAGCCCAGTGTTGAGGAGCTGAGTGGTGAATGTGACAATACATCTCATCACCAAGCTCGACTACATGTAGTGTAGTCCTACTATCGTAGCCCAGTGTTGAGGAGCTGAGTGAGGAATGTGACAATACATCTCATCACCAAGCTCGACTACATGTAGTGTAGTCCTACTATCGTAGCACAGTCATGAGGAGCTGAGTGGTGAATGTGACAATACATCTCATCACCAAGCTCGACTACATGTAGTGTAGTCCTACTATCGTAGCACAGTGTTGAGGAGCTGAGTGTGGAATGTGACAATACATCTCATCACTCAACTCGACTACATGTAGTGTAGTCCTACTATCGTAGCCCAGTGTTGAGGAGCTGAGTGGTGAATGTGACAATACATCTCATCACCAAGCTCGACAACATGTAGTGTAGTCCTACTATCGTAGCCCAGTGTTGAGGAGCTGAGTGTGGAATGTGACAATACATCTCATCACCAAGCTCGACAACATGTAGTGTAGTCCTACTATCGTAGCCCAGTGTTGAGGTGCTGAGTGTGGGTTGTGACAATACATCTCATCACCAAGCTCGACAACATGTAGTGTAGTCCTACTATCGTAGCACAGTGTTGAGGAGCTGAGTGTGGGTTGTGACAATACATCTCATCACCAAGCTCGACAACATGTAGTGTAGTCCTACTATCGTAGCCCAGTGTTGAGGAGCTGAGTGTGGAATGTGACAATACATCTCATCACCAAGCTCGACAACATGTAGTGTAGTCCTACTATCGTAGCACAGTGATGAGGAGCTGAGTGTGGAATGTGACAATACATCTCATCACCAAGCTCGACAACATGTAGTGTAGTCCTACTATCGTAGCCCAGTGTTGAGGAGCTGAGTGTGGAATGTGACAATACATCTCATCACCAAGCTCGACTACATGTAGTGTAGTCCTACTATCGTAGCACAGTGTTGAGGAGCTGAGTGTGGGTTGTGACAATACATCTCATCACCAAGCTCGACTACATGTAGTGTAGTCCTACTATCGTAGCCCAGTGTTGAGGAGCTGAGTGTGGAATGTGACAATACATCTCATCACCAAGCTCGACAACATGTAGTGTAGTCCTACTATCGTAGCCCAGTGTTGAGGAGCTGAGTGAGGAATGTGACAATACATCTCATCACCAAGCTCGACAACATGTAGTGTAGTCCTACTATCGTAGCCCAGTGTTGAGGAGCTGAGTGTGGAATGTGACAATACATCTCATCACCAAGCTCGACTACATGTAGTGTAGTCCTACTATCGTAGCACAGTGTTGAGGAGCTGAGTGTGGAATGTGACAATACATCTCATCACCAAGCTCGACAACATGTAGTGTAGTCCTACTATCGTAGCCCAGTGTTGAGGAGCTGAGTGTGGAATGTGACAATACATCTCATCACCAAGCTCGACAACATGTAGTGTAGTCCTACTATCGTAGCACAGTGATGAGGAGCTGAGTGTGGAATGTGACAATACATCTCATCACCAAGCTCGACAACATGTAGTGTAGTCCTACTATCGTAGCCCAGTGTTGAGGAGCTGAGTGTGGAATGTGACAATACATCTCATCACCAAGCTCGACAACATGTAGTGTAGTCCTACTATCGTAGCCCAGTGTTGAGGAGCTGAGTGTGGGTTGTGACAATACATCTCATCACCAAGCTCGACAACATGTAGTGTAGTCCTACTATCGTAGCCCAGTGTTGAGGAGCTGAGTGTGGAATGTGACAATACATCTCATCACCAAGCTCGACAACATGTAGTGTAGTCCTACTATCGTAGCCCAGTGTTGAGGAGCTGAGTGTGGAATGTGACAATACATCTCATCACCAAGCTCGACAACATGTAGTGTAGTCCTACTATCGTAGCACAGTGATGAGGAGCTGAGTGTGGAATGTGACAATACATCTCATCACCAAGCTCGACTACATGTAGTGTAGTCCTACTATCGTAGCACAGTGTTGAGGAGCTGAGTGTGGAATGTGACAATACATCTCATCACCAAGCTCGACTACATGTAGTGTAGTCCTACTATCGTAGCCCAGTGTTGAGGAGCTGAGTGTGGAATGTGACAATACATCTCATCACCAAGCTCGACAACATGTAGTGTAGTCCTACTATCGTAGCCCAGTGTTGAGGAGCTGAGTGTGGGTTGTGACAATACATCTCATCACCAAGCTCGACAACATGTAGTGTAGTCCTACTATCGTAGCCCAGTGTTGAGGAGCTGAGTGAGGAATGTGACAATACATCTCATCACCAAGCTCGACAACATGTAGTGTAGTCCTACTATCGTAGCACAGTGATGAGGAGCTGAGTGTGGAATGTGACAATACATCTCATCACCAAGCTCGACAACATGTAGTGTAGTCCTACTATCGTAGCCCAGTGTTGAGGAGCTGAGTGTGGAATGTGACAATACATCTCATCACCAAGCTCGACTACATGTAGTGTAGTCCTACTATCGTAGCCCAGTGTTGAGGAGCTGAGTGTGGAATGTGACAATACATCTCATCACCAAGCTCGACAACATGTAGTGTAGTCCTACTATCGTAGCCCAGTGTTGAGGAGCTGAGTGTGGGTTGTGACAATACATCTCATCACCAAGCTCGACTACATGTAGTGTAGTCCTACTATCGTAGCCCAGTGTTGAGGAGCTGAGTGTGGGTTGTGACAATACATCTCATCACCAAGCTCGACAACATGTAGTGTAGTCCTACTATCGTAGCCCAGTGTTGAGGAGCTGAGTGTGGGTTGTGACAATACATCTCATCACCAAGCTCGACAACATGTAGTGTAGTCCTACTATCGTAGCCCAGTGTTGAGGAGCTGAGTGTGGGTTGTGACAATACATCTCATCACCAAACTCGACTACATGTAGTGTAGTCCTACTATCGTAGCCCAGTGTTGAGGAGCTGAGTGTGGAATGTGACAATACATCTCATCACCAAGCTCGACTACATGTAGTGTAGTCCTACTATCGTAGCCCAGTGTTGAGGAGCTGAGTGTGGAATGTGACAATACATCTCATCACCAAGCTCGACAACATGTAGTGTAGTCCTACTATCGTAGCCCAGTGTTGAGGAGCTGAGTGTGGGTTGTGACAATACATCTCATCACCAAGCTCGACAACATGTAGTGTAGTCCTACTATCGTAGCCCAGTGTTGAGGAGCTGAGTGTGGAATGTGACAATACATCTCATCACTCAACTCGACTACATGTAGTGTAGTCCTACTATCGTAGCACAGTGATGAGGAGCTGAGTGTGGAATGTGACAATACATCTCATCACCAAGCTCGACAACATGTAGTGTAGTCCTACTATCGTAGCCCAGTGTTGAGGAGCTGAGTGGTGAATGTGACAATACATCTCATCACCAAGCTCGACAACAAGTAGTGTAGTCCTACTATCGTAGCACAGTGATGAGGAGCTGAGTGTGGGTTGTGACAATACATCTCATCACCAAGCTCGACAACATGTAGTGTAGTCCTACTATCGTAGCCCAGTGTTGAGGAGCTGAGTGGTGAATGTGACAATACATCTCATCACCAAGCTCGACTACATGTAGTGTAGTCTTACTATCGTAGCCCAGTGTTGAGGAGCTGAGTGAGGAATGTGACAATACATCTCATCACTCAACTCGACTACATGTAGTGTAGTCCTACTATCGTAGCACAGTGATGAGGAGCTGAGTGTGGAATGTGACAATACATCTCATCACCAAGCTCGACAACATGTAGTGTAGTCCTACTATCGTAGCCCAGTGTTGAGGAGCTGAGTGGTGAATGTGACAATACATCTCATCACCAAGCTCGACTACATGTAGTGTAGTCCTACTATCGTAGCCCAGTGTTGAGGAGCTGAGTGAGGAATGTGACAATACATCTCATCACCAAGCTCGACTACATGTAGTGTAGTCCTACTATCGTAGCACAGTCATGAGGAGCTGAGTGGTGAATGTGACAATACATCTCATCACCAAGCTCGACTACATGTAGTGTAGTCCTACTATCGTAGCACAGTGTTGAGGAGCTGAGTGTGGAATGTGACAATACATCTCATCACTCAACTCGACTACATGTAGTGTAGTCCTACTATCGTAGCCCAGTGTTGAGGAGCTGAGTGGTGAATGTGACAATACATCTCATCACCAAGCTCGACAACATGTAGTGTAGTCCTACTATCGTAGCCCAGTGTTGAGGAGCTGAGTGTGGAATGTGACAATACATCTCATCACCAAGCTCGACTACATGTAGTGTAGTCCTACTATCGTAGCACAGTGTTGAGGAGCTGAGTGTGGAATGTGACAATACATCTCATCACTCAACTCGACTACATGTAGTGTAGTCCTACTATCGTAGCCCAGTGTTGAGGAGCTGAGTGTGGAATGTGACAATACATCTCATCACCAAGCTCGACTACATGTAGTGTAGTCCTACTATCGTAGCCCAGTGTTGAGGAGCTGAATGTGGAATGTGACAATACATCTCATCACCAAGCTCGACTACATGTAGTGTAGTCCTACTATCGTAGCACAGTGATGAGGAGCTGAGTGTGGAATGTGACAATACATCTCATCACCAAGCTCGACAACATGTAGTGTAGTCCTACTATCGTAGCCCAGTGTTGAGGAGCTGAGTGTGGAATGTGACAATACATCTCATCACCAAGCTCGACTACATGTAGTGTAGTCCTACTATCGTAGCCCAGTGTTGAGGAGCTGAGTGTGGAATGTGACAATACATCTCATCACCAAGCTCGACAACATGTAGTGTAGTCCTACTATCGTAGCCCAGTGTTGAGGAGCTGAGTGTGGGTTGTGACAATACATCTCATCACCAAGCTCGACTACATGTAGTGTAGTCCTACTATCGTAGCCCAGTGTTGAGGAGCTGAGTGTGGAATGTGACAATACATCTCATCACCAAGCTCGACAACATGTAGTGTAGTCCTACTATCGTAGCCCAGTGTTGAGGAGCTGAGTGTGGAATGTGACAATACATCTCATCACCAAGCTCGACTACATGTAGTGTAGTCCTACTATCGTAGCCCAGTGTTGAGGAGCTGAGTGTGGAATGTGACAATACATCTCATCACCAAGCTCGACAACATGTAGTGTAGTCCTACTATCGTAGCCCAGTGTTGAGGAGCTGAGTGTGGAATGTGACAATACATCTCATCACCAAGCTCGACTACATGTAGTGTAGTCCTACTATCGTAGCCCAGTGTTGAGGAGCTGAGTGTGGAATGTGACAATACATCTCATCACCAAGCTCGACAACATGTAGTGTAGTCCTACTATCGTAGCACAGTCATGAGGAGCTGAGTGTGGAATGTGACAATACATCTCATCACCAAGCTCGACTACATGTAGTGTAGTCCTACTATCGTAGCCCAGTGTTGAGGAGCTGAGTGTGGAATGTGACAATACATCTCATCACCAAGCTCGACTACATGTAGTGTAGTCCTACTATCGTAGCCCAGTGTTGAGGAGCTGAGTGTGGGTTGTGACAATACATCTCATCACCAAGCTCGACAACATGTAGTGTAGTCCTACTATCGTAGCCCAGTGTTGAGGAGCTGAGTGTGGAATGTGACAATACATCTCATCACTCAACTCGACTACATGTAGTGTAGTCCTACTATCGTAGCACAGTGATGAGGAGCTGAGTGGTGAATGTGACAATACATCTCATCACTCAACTCGACTACATGTAGTGTAGTCCTACTATCGTAGCCCAGTGTTGAGGAGCTGAGTGGTGAATGTGACAATACATCTCATCACTCAACTCGACTACATGTAGTGTAGTCCTACTATCGTAGCCCAGTGTTGAGGAGCTGAGTGTGGAATGTGACAATACATCTCATCACCAAGCTCGACAACATGTAGTGTAGTCCTACTATCGTAGCACAGTGTTGAGGAGCTGAGTGTGGAATGTGACAATACATCTCATCACCAAGCTCGACAACATGTAGTGTAGTCCTACTATCGTAGCCCAGTGTTGAGGAGCTGAGTGTGGAATGTGACAATACATCTCATCACCAAGCTCGACTACATGTAATGTAGTCCTACTATCGTAGCACAGTGATGAGGAGCTGAGTGTGGAATGTGACAATACATCTCATCACCAAGCTCGACAACATGTAGTGTAGTCCTACTATCGTAGCCCAGTGTTGAGGAGCTGAGTGTGGAATGTGACAATACATCTCATCACCAAGCTCGACTACATGTAGTGTAGTCCTACTATCGTAGCACAGTGATGAGGAGCTGAGTGTGGAATGTGACAATACATCTCATCACCAAGCTCGACAACATGTAGTGTAGTCCTACTATCGTAGCCCAGTCATGAGGAGCTGAGTGTGGAATGTGACAATACATCTCATCACCAAGCTCGACAACATGTAGTGTAGTCCTACTATCGTAGCACAGTGATGAGGAGCTGAGTGTGGAATGTGACAATACATCTCATCACCAAGCTCGACAACATGTAGTGTAGTCCTACTATCGTAGCCCAGTGTTGAGGAGCTGAGTGGTGAATGTGACAATACATCTCATCACCAAGCTCGACAACATGTAGTGTAGTCCTACTATCGTAGCACAGTCATGAGGAGCTGAGTGTGGAATGTGACAATACATCTCATCACCAAGCTCGACAACATGTAGTGTAGTCCTACTATCGTAGCCCAGTGTTGAGGAGCTGAGTGGTGAATGTGACAATACATCTCATCACCAAGCTCGACTACATGTAGTGTAGTCCTACTATCGTAGCCCAGTGTTGAGGAGCTGAGTGTGGGTTGTGACAATACATCTCATCACCAAGCTCGACAACATGTAGTGTAGTCCTACTATCGTAGCACAGTCATGAGGAGCTGAGTGTGGAATGTGACAATACATCTCATCACCAAGCTCGACAACATGTAGTGTAGTCCTACTATCGTAGCCCAGTGTTGAGGAGCTGAGTGGTGAATGTGACAATACATCTCATCACCAAGCTCGACTACATGTAGTGTAGTCCTACTATCGTAGCCCAGTGTTGAGGAGCTGAGTGTGGGTTGTGACAATACATCTCATCACCAAGCTCGACAACATGTAGTGTAGTCCTACTATCGTAGCACAGTCATGAGGAGCTGAGTGTGGAATGTGACAATACATCTCATCACCAAGCTCGACAACATGTAGTGTAGTCCTACTATCGTAGCACAGTCATGAGGAGCTGAGTGTGGAATGTGACAATACATCTCATCACCAAGCTCGACAACATGTAGTGTAGTCCTACTATCGTAGCCCAGTGTTGAGGAGCTGAGTGTGGGTTGTGACAATACATCTCATCACCAAGCTCGACAACATGTAGTGTAGTCCTACTATCGTAGCACAGTGATGAGGAGCTGAGTGTGGAATGTGACAATACATCTCATCACCAAGCTCGACTACATGTAGTGTAGTCCTACTATCGTAGCCCAGTGTTGAGGAGCTGAGTGTGGAATGTGACAATACATCTCATCACTCAACTCGACTACATGTAGTGTAGTCCTACTATCGTAGCCCAGTGTTGAGGAGCTGAGTGAGGAATGTGACAATACATCTCATCACCAAGCTCGACTACATGTAGTGTAGTCCTACTATCGTAGCCCAGTGTTGAGGAGCTGAGTGTGGAATGTGACAATACATCTCATCACCAAGCTCGACTACATGTAGTGTAGTCCTACTATCGTAGCCCAGTGTTGAGGAGCTGAGTGGTGAATGTGACAATACATCTCATCACCAAGCTCGACTACATGTAGTGTAGTCCTACTATCGTAGCCCAGTGTTGAGGAGCTGAGTGTGGGTTGTGACAATACATCTCATCACCAAGCTCGACAACATGTAGTGTAGTCCTACTATCGTAGCACAGTCATGAGGAGCTGAGTGTGGAATGTGACAATACATCTCATCACCAAGCTCGACAACATGTAGTGTAGTCCTACTATCGTAGCCCAGTGTTGAGGAGCTGAGTGGTGAATGTGACAATACATCTCATCACCAAGCTCGACTACATGTAGTGTAGTCCTACTATCGTAGCCCAGTGTTGAGGAGCTGAGTGTGGGTTGTGACAATACATCTCATCACCAAGCTCGACAACATGTAGTGTAGTCCTACTATCGTAGCACAGTCATGAGGAGCTGAGTGTGGAATGTGACAATACATCTCATCACCAAGCTCGACAACATGTAGTGTAGTCCTACTATCGTAGCACAGTCATGAGGAGCTGAGTGTGGAATGTGACAATACATCTCATCACCAAGCTCGACAACATGTAGTGTAGTCCTACTATCGTAGCCCAGTGTTGAGGAGCTGAGTGTGGGTTGTGACAATACATCTCATCACCAAGCTCGACAACATGTAGTGTAGTCCTACTATCGTAGCACAGTGATGAGGAGCTGAGTGTGGAATGTGACAATACATCTCATCACCAAGCTCGACTACATGTAGTGTAGTCCTACTATCGTAGCCCAGTGTTGAGGAGCTGAGTGTGGAATGTGACAATACATCTCATCACTCAACTCGACTACATGTAGTGTAGTCCTACTATCGTAGCCCAGTGTTGAGGAGCTGAGTGAGGAATGTGACAATACATCTCATCACCAAGCTCGACTACATGTAGTGTAGTCCTACTATCGTAGCCCAGTGTTGAGGAGCTGAGTGTGGAATGTGACAATACATCTCATCACCAAGCTCGACTACATGTAGTGTAGTCCTACTATCGTAGCCCAGTGTTGAGGAGCTGAGTGTGGGTTGTGACAATACATCTCATCACCAAGCTCGACAACATGTAGTGTAGTCCTACTATCGTAGCACAGTGATGAGGAGCTGAGTGTGGAATGTGACAATACATCTCATCACCAAGCTCGACTACATGTAGTGTAGTCCTACTATCGTAGCACAGTGTTGAGGAGCTGAGTGTGGAATGTGACAATACATCTCATCACTCAACTCGACTACATGTAGTGTAGTCCTACTATCGTAGCCCAGTGTTGAGGAGCTGAGTGAGGAATGTGACAATACATCTCATCACCAAGCTCGACAACATGTAGTGTAGTCCTACTATCGTAGCCCAGTGTTGAGGAGCTGAGTGTGGAATGTGACAATACATCTCATCACCAAGCTCGACTACATGTAGTGTAGTCCTACTATCGTAGCCCAGTGTTGAGGAGCTGAGTGTGGAATGTGACAATACATCTCATCACCAAGCTCGACAACATGTAGTGTAGTCCTACTATCGTAGCCCAGTGTTGAGGAGCTGAGTGTGGGTTGTGACAATACATCTCATCACCAAGCTCGACTACATGTAGTGTAGTCCTACTATCGTAGCCCAGTGTTGAGGAGCTGAGTGTGGAATGTGACAATACATCTCATCACCAAGCTCGACTACATGTAGTGTAGTCCTACTATCGTAGCCCAGTGTTGAGGAGCTGAGTGTGGAATGTGACAATACATCTCATCACCAAGCTCGACAACATGTAGTGTAGTCCTACTATCGTAGCCCAGTGTTGAGGAGCTGAGTGTGGAATGTGACAATACATCTCATCACCAAGCTCGACAACATGTAGTGTAGTCCTACTATCGTAGCCCAGTGTTGAGGAGCTGAGTGTGGGTTGTGACAATACATCTCATCACCAAGCTCGACTACATGTAGTGTAGTCCTACTATCGTAGCCCAGTGTTGAGGAGCTGAGTGTGGAATGTGACAATACATCTCATCACCAAGCTCGACTACATGTAGTGTAGTCCTACTATCGTAGCCCAGTGTTGAGGAGCTGAGTGTGGAATGTGACAATACATCTCATCACCAAGCTCGACAACATGTAGTGTAGTCCTACTATCGTAGCCCAGTGTTGAGGAGCTGAGTGTGGAATGTGACAATACATCTCATCACCAAGCTCGACAACATGTAGTGTAGTCCTACTATCGTAGCCCAGTGTTGAGGAGCTGAGTGGTGAATGTGACAATACATCTCATCACTCAACTCGACTACATGTAGTGTAGTCCTACTATCGTAGCCCAGTGTTGAGGAGCTGAGTGGTGAATGTGACAATACATCTCATCACTCAACTCGACTACATGTAGTGTAGTCCTACTATCGTAGCCCAGTGTTGAGGAGCTGAGTGTGGAATGTGACAATACATCTCATCACCAAGCTCGACAACATGTAGTGTAGTCTCTTACCACCGTGGCTCTGCTAAGCACCTTAGTTCAGTGTTTATGTGCTGATTGTAGAGCAAGAGACTAAACAGTGACAGCCCTCCTTATAGAACAGACCCTCGATAGCACCGTGTGGGGGCTGGGGCACTCAGGCTAGCCACCTATCGAGCAAAGCACTGGCCCTAGCAGCAGCGTAGTGCCCAACTAGTTCAACACATTTACACTTTTTAATGTATTTAACAATCATCCTTACTTACATGAATTTCAGAGTGTTGCTGGAAATGCTGTCCTTCATTTTCTAAACACACATTGCACTAACGTAGGAAGTTTTGGTACCCTCGCTGTAATTCTTCCTCATTGATATTGTAACCATTCTGGTTACAGAGTTTTTTTATAGGTTATTTTTATAAGAGTATATATAGGGTTTGAGGCATGGCCACCTTTTACTGTTGGGCCATTGCAGTGTAGGCCTTAGCGCCTGAGATTAGGTATTTTTGTATTGATTCAGCAGTAAGGCAGGAGGGGGCCATGCCTAATGGAGTTTCTCATCTGTGTATATTTTCTTTTTTTGATGTTCTTTTTTATGCTTTATGGAGTGCTAATCTGATAGATATTTCTTAGGAAGATAGTGGATTGTTTCTAAAGCTAGTTGTTGGAGAGATTGGTTGAAATTCTTCGCAGAGGAGTGTGGGTGAAGATAAAATAAATGGAGTATATGTTTCTTAAAAGTTTCCCTCATTGTGCAATAACAACCACGACCCCGATTTAGTAAAGTTACAAGATTTCGTATCAGTGCAGTTATTTCGTTCTCGAGAGCCTCCGAGTACGCGGTTTGTATCTGTATACATTTTGTTTGAGAATCCTGCACAAGTAGAAATCGCATGGCGCCGAAACTGACGAACAGGTTTACTGGAAGACTTCATCTTGCAAGCATATCCTGCAAACGATACTGAACACAATTTTCCCTCGATGTGACTACAGACTGATATGAGGGGAAAATAATAGTGTTCAGTATCGTTTGCAGGATATGCTTGCTGTGCATTAGTTTGCCACGGTGGGTGAGTGGATAGCGTCTCGGTCTACTAACCCCAAGATTGCAGGTTCACCCCTGGTCGTGGTAAGTGATTTTTTAAAGGCGGCAAAAATACGACACGCATGCCATACGATGTTGGCATGTCAAAGAACCCATTTGAATTCAGTAGGCCGTGTTCATAATGGCAAAATTAATCTCGGGAGTTTCCGCCAACACAAAGTTCCTCATTTCTCAACTAGAATGCGCTATGGTGTTCAAGGAGCTTAGATATCTAACCTCCTTGACTATCATAGTGATTCAAGGAACAACGAAATTCGACATGCAAGCTACCCTCTGGGTGTCAAATTTCAAAGCTTGCACCAGGCATCCGAGGCCGTACGATATTATTATTATTAGTAGTAGTATCATACGACCGACAGTAGTGGCTAGGCTGGCTAAAGCGCTGCGTTAGGGCATGGGGCCAAGCTCTCTGCTGACTTGGTAGACGCGTGGGTTCGAGCCCCACCGTCGTCTGTCCTTGAAATGGTTTTCCGTGGTTTCCCATTTTCAACACCTGGCAAATGCTGGGACAGTACCTTCTGACAGGCTACAGCCGCTTCCTTCCACATCCTTGCCCAGTTTCATTCATCTTCATCCATTCCATCTCTCATCCCGACGCGCAGGTCACCCACGGGCGTCGAATAGAAAGACCTGCACTCGGCCTCTCAGGAGGCCACACAAAAAAAAAGTATCATACGGAATGCAAGCAGAGAAATATCGATCTTCCTGACATCATGCGCTAGTTGGGCTGCATAACACAATATTATTAGGGGCAGCTGTTTCACCCAGTATAGTAGTACAGTAGTTAGAAAAGGGGACGTAAATCCCATAACATTGATATTTAAGCGAGTATTCAGTCACCTTAGTAAAAGTTGTCATAAAAATAACTTGCTAATGTGCTGCGGATCAGTATCGCTCACGTTTCCAGGAGTTGTCCATGTGTGGTCTAGTACTCATATGCGTGCCTGACACGCATCGTATGGCTAATTCCAGCCTTCTGTGTAAAATTACAAGTGGTTTACGTGTTCCCTCATATAGGCCATTGACTTCTCAAATCGGTCACTTTGTCCTCCATGTATTATTTAACGTTTCCCTAATGCTTCGAAAATGTTTAACCCGCTGCAGTTCAAAACGTGACGATAAGCATCCCGCTAATAACTGGAATGAAGCAATTTTGCCTTAATCTTTGCTATTGCCGCGGTCTGGGAACGGCTGGCTGTCGGGAAGTCACGAGGGAGGTATATGTCAGGGGACACTCACACGCACCACAGGAATGCAATGGTGGTCACGAGACCAAAACGCCCTAAGCTTTGCAACTGGAAAACACTTATCGAATTATAGGCTAAGCGTCTGCTACCTGTTCGTAGCTGCTCACAGTAATGAATCTACAGACTCGCTCAAGAATAGAACCTTGGCCCTTTGTTCTCTAGCAAACACATTATGCAACGTCATCTGCGGTGGTCTGGGAATACTTATTGGCACTTATTTCCCAACGATTCAGAGTTCGATTCCGGGCTCTGCCCTGAAATGTAATGCTGGTCTGAATGTTGGGAAGGGACGCATTCAGTCTTATGAGGATTATTGAACGTGTGAGAGGTGGGATCGCTATTTGTAACTCAGCCATCTGAATCCACGCCACGATACCGAAGGCCTTATAATAATAATAATAATAATAATAATAATAATAATAATAATTATTATTATTATTATTATTATTATTATTATTATTATTTTTACTTTTGCTTGAGTCACTATGGACCACAAGTTAAAAGTCAATATAATTTTCTGTTTATTTCTCTTGTTCTTCTGCCAGCTTTGATGTCCTTGACCCCATCACTCAGTGCCTTCTTCCGTTCTCCTGAAAGAGGTACCCATCGTTTTGTGGGTGCTGCCCATACCTTAAAACCCCGGTAGTTTTTGATCATTTGTCTAAATAAATTCCTGTTCAGAATTTTGACCACAGGAATAATGATGTCTGTAAGAACTTTATTGCAATCTTAGAACCATCCCAATTTATTTTCCTTAAGTTTCACGAAATTCCTAACTTTCTTTGTCAGTCGATAGAATACCAACCTGACTTTCTCATTGTTGAAGTAACTGGTTCTATCATTCTGTAACCCTCTTCATTTGATTTCAAACGTGTCTGTCCGTCAACCCATCTGTTGCCTAATTTTTTCTCAATATCCTGCATTCTCTTTTGACTAACTGGTCGACCAGTCTCTGTCTTTTCTTAGTCAAAGTCTCTGAAGCAAATAATCCTTCTGGTTTGACAACCGTGCTATAGTGTGTTAACTTGACTCCAATGCTTAGTGACTTATTATTATTATTATTTTATTATTACTCTCTATACCGACAGCGGTGGCTACGCTCGCTAAAGCGCAGTGTTAAGTCAAGAGGACAAGCTCTCTGATGACTCGGTAGACGCGTAGGTTCGATCCCCACCGTCGGCCGTCCTTGAAATGGTTTTACGTTGCTTCCCGTTCTCACCACCAGGCATATGCTGGTAAGGTACCTTCTGACAGGCCACGGCCGCTTCCTTCCACATTCTTGCTCAATTTCGATCATCTTCATCCATTCCATCTCTCATCCCGACGCGCAGGTCGCCCACAGGCGTCGACTAGAAAGACCTGCACTCGGACTCTCAGGAGGCCACACGACAAAAGAACATTATTTTGATTATTATTATTCCTAACAAAACCAAATTGATACATATATACACATAATTCAATGTAATAGACATTCAAACAGGTAACATCTACAATTACGGGCTAATACAGATGCTACCCTTCTAAACCTGCTGGTATCATCAGTCACCAACAGAGGGCAGAAAAGAAAAGTTAAACGTGAATTGGCCCATACATTCATGAGAGCAAGATGTACCAAGTCCCCAAAATAAATTTACGACAATAACAACTAGGCTACAACTAAGAAGTATGGTTTCATAATTTGCAAATAGGCCTACAAGGCTCAGTGTGCACTCATGCATTGAAATCACCTCGCTAATAAATCATACAACACGCACTATACGGTGTACCACTCATGTTTAATAAACAGTGCCTACCCTGGTGATAAGTGTTCCCGTCATTGACCAATGGGCGAACAGGAACACTGAGACGAGTAAGGTCAGGGTCATAAAGAGGAACCTGTTCATTACCGATGTGCAGCAAGTACATTGCATATCATTAGTAACGTAGTTAATTATCGTCTTGACGACTACTAGCATGTTTTACGATCGCACTAAAATGTGCTACGTTACCAGCAGTAGCTACTGGTCATTACACCTCAGCTACCTGTACTGTACCAGTATTCCCTCAGTTTCCACTTCAGTTTATCTAAAATATTTATGACTGTTGTGTGATGTAAAGCCATTTTAAGGGACCTGACTATCATTTCATCGGTCGTTTCGGCAAGAGTATTATATTGAAGCATACATTGCAACTCCCTTGGTCAGTCACACTCGAAGGAATAGGATTTAAGTTCCGATTTCATGGCTGGAACTATGCAGTGAACAGTGGGCATAGTCGAGAGCTCTATGGCAGGTGTTCTCTACATTTTTGAGACTGTGAGCACCACCTTCGTGCCATACCAAATGCCTGAGTACCATTAAATCGAATATTAAAATACAATAATAATAATAATAATAATAACCCTGAAGATATATAAAGTTGATCCTGGCATCATTATAAGTCTGCAACATATGATGTCCCATTGGGGGACCAATTTATTAATGTCTAATGGAGACACATGTATGGAATCAGGATTTATTCAAATCAAAAGAGGTATCTTTCAGGGTGACAGCTTGAGCCCTCTATGGTTCTGTTTGGCGCTCAATCCACTATCATCATTGCTGAACAATGCAAAGTGTGGTTTTCCAACTAAGCACCATGGTATAGTCAAATACAAAATTTCTCATTTGATGTATATGGATGACATTAAACTATATGCATCCTCTGAGAGACACATCGACAATCTAATTGCAATTACTGCTTCATTTTCTTCTGATATTGGAATGTCCTTCGGATTAGATAAGTGTCGCACCCTCACCATTCGGCGTGGAAAATTAGAGGCCCGAGCATTTCAACTTGATGACGGTTGTTTCATAAAGCCTATGGAAGGTAATGAGACCTACAAATATCTTGGTCTCCTGCAATCTAATCGAATTGATCATAAAGGTATTAAAGATAGAACCGTAGCTATCTACAATCAACGCCTTAACAAGATTTTAAAATCAAAGTTGAATGGAAAGAACACCTTTAAGGCTATTAATACCTATCCTATTCCTGCTCTGACATATACTGTCGGTATTATCAAATGGACGCAGACTGACTTGGAGAACATCCTAATTAGGACACGCACCATCTTAACAAAACACAGATGTCTCCACCCTAAGTCAGCTGTTGAGCGATTGACAATCCCGCGTCAAAGAGGTGGACGAGGGCTCACGGACATTATCCAATTGCATGCAAGGCAAGTGAGGAACCTTCAGAGATATTTTCTGGGAAGACATGACTCTCCCATACCTCAAGCCGCTGTGAAGGCAGATGACAAGTGCACACCGCTGGATCTTCTTCACGTAAGGGATATAGGTCTACAGTTAGCCACTGATGAGGAATGTTCAGCCATCAAGCTTCAGCAGTGGACGCAGAAAGCTCTGCACGGTCGTCATCCGTATGATCTCAACCAGAAACATGTCGACATTGATGCGTCGAACAGCTGGTTGACTCATGCGGACCTATTCACTGAGACTGAAGGATTCATGGTTGCAATCCAGGATCAAGTTGTGGCTACCAACAACTACCTGAAATATATAGTTAAGGCAAATATTCAGGATGATAAATGCAGAAGATGCCAACTAGAACCGGAAACAATTCAACATATCACAGGAGGCTGCCAAGCAATCTCCTGTACTGATTACATGAAAAGGCACAACCAAGTGGCCAAAATAATGCACCAACACCTTGCTCAAAAGCATTTATTATCTGATAATATTTTGCCTTACTATCAGTATGTTCCTGACGCCATTTTGGAAAATACCAGTCACAAGTTGTTATGGGACCGATCAGTTATTACTGATAAAACCATACCAGCAAACCGACCAGATATCGTTCTTGTGGACAAGGTGCAGAAGAGAACCTTCCTAATTGATATTGCAGTGCCCAATTCCCATAATCTGCAACAAACCTGCTGTGATAAGATCACCAAATATCTGCCTTTGGCTGAGAAAATACGGCAAATGTGGAGACAGGAAAGTGTAGTGGTTCTGCCCATAGTAATTTCTTCTACCGGCATCATCCCCAAATTATTGGCTCGCAATCTACAAATATTGGGAATACATCCTGGTCTACATATCACCATGCAGAAGGCCGTCATCTTGGAGACCTGTTCCATTGTTCGCTCGTTTCTCAATGTGTTACCTTAAGAGAATTAGCCATACCGTCTTGCAAACAAGCCGACGATATGTTGATATGTCCCACTTATGTGGTGAAATGAATGTAGAAATAATAATAATAATAATAATAATAATAATAATAATAATAATAATAATAATAATAATAATAATAATAATAATATCGTATGGCCTCGGGACCGGGTGCAAGCTTTGTTATTTGACACCCAAAGGGTACTTTGCATGTCGAATTTCGTTGTTCTTTGAAGCACTATGAAAGTCAAGGAGGTTAGATATCTCAGCTCCTTGAACACTATAGCGCTTTCTAGTAGAGAAATGAGAAACTTTGTGTTGGCGGAAAATCCCGAGATTAATTTTGCCATTATGAACACGGCCTACTGGATTCAAATGGGTTCTTTGACATACCAACATCGTATGCCATGGTGTCGTAATTTTTGCAGCCTTTCAAAAATCACTTACCACGGCCAGGAGGGAACCTGCAAGCTGACCTGACCTGACCACTCACCCACCGTGCCAAGCATAATAATAATAATAATAATGCAACAAATAGGCTCCTCTCTTTCCGTTGCCTCTCTCTCTCTCTCTCTCTCTCACACTCAGAAGTGCTGAAATAGCTAGGATTTCACCGCTCACCAGGCATGCTGCAACTTCTTGCATGCCTCATGCAGATACGATACATTTACATATAGGCAGTTGAGGCGAATCAACATCTTTAGTGTTATTTATAAAACAGTGATGACCAGAAATTTTTACTGTAAATTAAAAAATACTCTTTCACAAAATGTTAACATTTCTGACTGTTAAAACTTGTAATTAGAACACTATTATTCTGGTTCGTGCAACAGAATTTCAATTGTAGAATGGATATCAGGGAAGGTTGTGCTCGCGAGCACTTTTTGGCTCGTATAACGAGAGCACCATATTCCATTTTTACAGCACTGTGGTACTCGCGAGCACCAGGTAGAGAAAGCCTGCTGTACAGCTTTGTTTGGCGACACTGACGCAACTGGTCAAAACTAGATATCTGTATTTTGCAACCTTTAAATATCACGGCATTCCGTCAATGAGATTTCTTCAGTTATAACTTGCCATGGTTTGTTGAGTTAGCACAGTTGTGAGAAGTATGTGTAGGGATACATTTCAATCGCATCTCCATAAGATAAGTAAGAACACAGATCATTTACGTGCTGTGGTTCTTAGTACGTCTAGAGGAATACATAGCAGTTGACTCAAATAAGCTTCATAACTCACCAGGCATGCTGCAACTGCTTGCAGCCGCATACACTTTGGCCATAGGTTTCCATCGTCGCTGCTAGATGGCAATGTGTAAGCTATTCCGGTATCCAAGCAATAACCACTGTCAGCGGGTGTGGCGCAAGTTGTTCGCATAATACACAAATCATAGTCGATAACGTAAGACGAGTGCATTTTTCCTCCTGACAAAGTTCTTCGTTGTGTTCATTTATTGTACATATATTAGGTTGGTTTCAAACGCTTAAATCAGCCATTTTTATACAGAAGTCATAACTGTTACTGTTTTAGATGGTAAGCTTATTTTTGGTAATTTTCGTGAGCAACGAGTTGAAAACGCTTGCCTTACATCTTAGTCATCAAAGACGTGAATATATGGCATTGTGGTCGAGTGTTCACGCACCAGTCATGCCAATCCCTGCTGAGTTCATTCATACCGTTATCGCTCGCAGGTGTATGCAATATGTGACTGTAACAGGCTTCTGTAGATGAGACAATACCATCCCGTCTTCCAAGTTTGTCTCTCCAAGTGGCAATTAAGTCTGTTCGTAGAACTGGTACCAAACTTGTATGCGACAATTATATATACGGATTCGTGTACATAATTACCACAAGACGACATGATACTTTTAAGATGCTAATTCATACATGGCACGATAGTATTGCTACTAATGACTTCAAGTATATGGACTGAAATACATCTTAAGAAAATGTTAAGTTGCATTTATTCATGTGAACTGATTCGCATGTCACGTGTTGCTGGCCGTTCTTTGAACTCACGAATGTGTATCCTGGTAGCGGCAGTAAATCTAGAAGTTAAACACTGGCAATTTATGCAATGAAACAGCAAAATTGTTTTATGTATTTTTGATGCACTGTAAGCCAATATTATTTCAGTACAATAGATCACTTTTGGGACGCTTACGTGTGACTGTTCGAAACATTCAAAAGAAATTAAATTACCCGGAGCAGTGGAAAATTTCATACTGGTTTCATAAATATCGACAGTTTGTTTATAAAGAAATGTTCAAATAAATCAACAAGACAATAGCCCCTGTCAGAACTGTGTCGCGTCCAGCTCGCATAACTGTAAAGCCGGGCCAGTACACAGTCAGCCCCTGCCAGAACTGTATCGCGTTCAGCCCTCATAGCAGTTAAGCCGGGCCTGTACACAGCCTGCCCCTGCCAGAACTTTATCGCGTCCAGCCCGCATAACAAGAAAGCCGGGTACACAGTCAGCCCCTGCCAGAACTGTATCGCGTCCAGCCCTCATAGCAGTTAAGCCTGGCCTGTACACAGCCTGCCCCTGCCAGAACTGTATCGCGTCCAGCCCGCATAACAAGAAAGCCGGGTACACAGTCAGCCCCTGCCAGAACTATGTTGCGTCCAGCCCTACTGTTGTGCGCGGCTAATGCACAACGACAATGATGTTAGAACGGGAGCTTTCTCACATGGGTCCCATAGTCCTTATGAAAGAAGTAACCTTTCTGTCTAAACATTTTGAATGTTTGGCCAAAACTTTCCATTTATCCAAGTTGAGGTGCATAATGATCGATTTAATTTGTGTCTGTTCATCTGTATAGTACCAACTTTGAACAATTGCACGGCTGACTTCCTTCCCACTCCTTCCCTGACCTTTCCTTCATTCGACCCAAGTAAGCGGTCGCCTGTCACCATCCCCAGTTGTATCTACTGACTAAGTGTGTCCAGCTACAAGACACTGTCCTTTTGGGTGGTAGAAGAATGATCCCTCACAGAGTCCGTGGGTGAAGCTGAGATTGGTGGATAAGCGATTTAAAAAAGTTGCAAAATGATAGTCTACCAATGAATCCTGGGCATGTGTCAGATCCAGACCTGGACGTTATCAACCTGATAATTTCACACCAGTTTAACCATGTGCTTACTAAACATACATCCTGAGTCTGAGTAAATTCACGGTAATGTGGTAGGATCCTTCCGTTTCCTCCACCAGCTGACAGCATTTGTTTATCCTTCTAGGTAATGTTCACCCTATGGCTTACTAATCCCACGGCGTAGACTGAAATGGCGCTCCATAACCGCAATGGAACGCTGCAGCAAGTTTTGAGACCGGGGATTCGAATCCCGGCGCTGACGGTGGCTGTTCTGAGTGTGATTTTCCCTCTGAATCTTCCACTTATCCTCCAGGCAAATGCCGGGATAGTATAACTTATTGCAAGTCCTGAAGCACCTACGCCAATAATTACAATTAAACACACTACGGTATTACAGTAAAAAATATAGGTTTTCTCACAAATTCAACACACACTGAAGTTAATGGGGTTGATGACCACAATTCATCATGCCTCTAAAATGAATTATCATCAACACTTGCTTTCTCAACTTCAAAGCTCCTTCCAAATCCGGTATTCTTATTTTACTAGTCCCAGTTCATTTTTTACAATGGTGCACTGTATTCAGTATTTTATGTGAGTTGTTTGAAATGTTCATCCTCTGCCTTAATGCAGGCTTCTTCTGTCGTTGCATTGAGGTACGAAAACAATCATAATTGCCTAGATTGTACTGTAAGTATTCTTTGGTAATCCTGCACAATTCACGCAATTTAGTTATGCTTCATCTCCACAGCAGTTACGTTTACCATTGATTTTTAATGTTCCTGCACAAAAAACAAAACAAAAAAAAGAGAAACTGATTCAATTCCAGTGACTGTGAAGGCCATGCCATTGTCTTACCTCTACCTAACCACCGATTACTGCACTGCTCTGTTCACGTGTGCACGGACAAGGCAACTCAATTGGGCATCCATTTTCATGTGTGATATCTCAAAAGATATTATTCTCCAAGCCCATAGTGTATTTGTGTAGCATTATTTACCCTTCAAATGCGTGGATTATAATCCTGAAATATTTCCAAGTATTAATAAAATAATAATAATAATAATAATGTTATTGGTTTTACGTCCCTTTTAACTACACTGGCTTTTAGAGGCGCCGGGGTGCCGGAATTTTGCCCCGAAGGGGATCTTTAACGTGCCAGTAAATCTACTGTCACGGCTCCCTCGCATTTTCGCACCCTCAAATGCCAGCTGACTGCGCCAGGTTTCGAACCTGCAACCTTGAGCTCAGCAAGCGAGAACGTTACCCCTGAGCCACGCAGCCAGACTTAATAAAATAACTTGAGTATTGTGTGCCAAGATTAAAAAGTGAAAGTTTTGGGTTTTCTTTCAAATTAGTGCCGATTCCAATGTAACCATGGACCACAAATTATGCCCCCCGAGATGGACCAATCTGAGGGTCGCAGCAGACGTGCAGTGTCGCCGTAACGAGCCCCATCATCATGTTGCGGTAAGTATCAGAAGCGAGACGAAAGAAGACAATGGAGAGGATAACGTGACACGTCCTGGACGACCCAGTAGGACCCAGTGTCTATCATTATCGTGGCATGCAGCCCGCTTCGTGCTGGGAACACCGACACACAGCTCCCCTTTGCAATCAAAATGTTCGCTTGTCTTGTTTCTCTTGTCACCTCACGTCTGCTTCATTATACCCACAACATACTGTAGTGGGGGTGGGAATCACGTGTGCATAGTGTTTGCATTGAATTACCAATGAAACAGTGGCAACTATGTGGTTCTCAGGGATTTTGAAGAGAGAATCGGGGAATATATGTTTGTAGTATTTCTTGTTTTAAGGTGGCCTGTTCCTTTCCACTCCTACTTCCCCTTTGCCAGCTTACGATATAACTCCCCGATGATACATATTATAATGTAGTATCTCAAGGCCTTCGTTATCCTACTTCCAAATACTAAGTACAATAACTAGGATACACCCTAATTCGGACAACACAAGAGAATGTTGTAATTCATATTCCACACACAATCCCTACAAAACGGACTGATAACGTTCTCACCTGTTATGCCCAAAGATGCGGAATCGAATCTCTGAGCATCCAGTTGACACTTGCGAGTGCTTAAATGCTAAATTGCTGTGTCATTGGACAATGGCAGGTTAAAGATACCCTCAGGGGAAAACTCCGGCATCCTGGCATCTCTAATTGCCGCAGTACACAAATGGGGCATAAAAACACATGCCATTATTAGACTATTACATGATCTGATGACCACGATGTCTCTAGCAGCAACTAAAAATTTGTCAGGGAGTATGGAAGTTTGTATTTACGGTAATAGGTAATTTCAATACATGAAGCAAGGCGGTTTATTTTAGATAATTCACTGGAATGGTTTATAAATATTAATATGAGAAGTAAGTATCTACGTTATACAACCGTCCTTAGAACAGACTTCAGCTGGGAAGGAAGGTCAATGTTCAATAATTACAGTGTCTGGTGAGATCCGTGAGAGAGACCAGAACCCACCAATATATCGCTCAGGACATGGGTTCAAAACACTCTCTCATTAAATCTGATATGACCTATTACAATACATTAGAGTAGTCTACGGTGCACGAATATTCGCAGATTTACGATCGGGAATGATTCACTTATGATTGTCTCTCTCATTCACCCAGTGTCATGTAGCCCACCTTACCGTAGGCGCACTAGGCAATGTTATATCTACTTTCTTCTGTGGTCACTGGATGCGTATTAAGATTCCAGTCCTGAGGGTCCTGAGTTCTAACACAACCTGCAAAAATGCTACTATGTGGAATGCAAAACGTTGTCAATGAATATCACCAACATATCAATGCAGTTTAATTCGAAAAACTATGAACTGTGATACAACCACAATTAAGGAAGCCTACGAAATGCCTTAGGGAATTACTGATCACAAGAAAACAAAATATGGACTATCAACCGGGCCAGTAGCGATGTAAAGTACTTAGATCAAGCTTTATGGCCTTAGGCCATTCTTTGGAATCACCTCACTCAAATATTTCTAACCAAGTTATATAATTACTTGTGTTGTGACAATTGAAGTCATTAAGCTATTAGGTGAAGCCTCCGTGGCTTAGGCGGCAGCATGCCGGCCTCTCACCGCTGGGTCCGTGGTTCAAATCCCGGTCACTCCATGTGAGATCTGTGCTGGACAAAACGGAGGCAGGCAGGTTTTTCTCCGGGTACTCCGGTTTTCCCTGTCAATATTTCATTCCAGCAACACTCTCCACTATCATTTCATTTCATCTGTCATGCATTTAATCATTGCCCCAGAGGAGTGCGTCAGGCCTCGGCAGCCGGCACAGTTCACATCCTCGCCGCTAGATGGGGGCTCCATTCATTCCATTCCTGACCCGGTCGGAGACTGGAAGCAGGCTGTGGATTTTCATTTTCAAGCTATTAGGTCGTGTATGCCCAAATAGCAATGCAAACTATGTAGATGTCTAGACTCCGGTCGTGAAACCCGATTCTTGGAATCTATAGGTAGTCTAATCCCTCTAATCCACACCGGACAACAATCACAGTATGAAAGGCAGCAACAGACCAGCATATCAGAGTCATTGGCGTGCGAATTAAACTAAAATCCAAAATGTGGCTTCGGTGACGTAGTCCGTAGCATGCTGAATTGCTATGCCCAAGATCGCGGGTTCAAACCCGGCCGAAGTCGTTGTATTTTTAAGAGCATTCAGAGCCTTCAGTATGCGTTCCTTCGGGAGGGGAGTAAAACCGGTGGGTCCATGTCATAGATTTATGACATGTAGAAGAACCTACCGCGACAATTGGTAGTGTGTAGCCAAAATTTGTAGGTTATTTGGTTTGATACGCTCTATCAAGTTCCAAATTTCGCCGCTGGGAGTCAGCGACAGTGGCGTCTGGTTGCCAAAGTTGGAACTACCTTAAATTGAACTTGTTGGGGAACCTACCGGGCGTTCAAAAGAAGGAGACGTCAATTGGCTGCAATTCAAATATAAAATTATTATTATTCTAGATTTTGGCCGTACCTTTTGTGGAGTTTCGCCTAGGTGTACCAAGTCAGCGGGCTCTTGGTGATACTGCCTGAACAACAGGGACTGTCACCCATTAGTTCAGTCGTCTGAACACCGACGTACAAAGCCGTGGGTCATGGATTTGAAAACCCGCTCTGGTTAGACGTTTTATTTCCTATCTCTCATCTACATGGCTTGTACGCGACCTATAGCCATCACTTGTAATATCGTTGCCGTGAAAATCCAGTTCATGGAATCTATTACTTATCGGTTAAAGTAATGTCTCCCGTTTACTCTAAGCTTCACCACCATGATTGACATTTACTAATCAAAATGGAGCCGTCACGTCGTTTGGGTTGACCCTCTTTGGAGGAACGATAGCCTCATATGGTGGCAGGCCGGTGTTCGAGCCCCGAGGCAGCAAGGCAATGACCGTGACTACAGCCGCGTCATTATGTCGCGCGATTTAATTGAATAGAACTGCTTGGAGACAGTGTGAGCAGGAAACCAGACGCGTAACCTCCTAATGGAGTGCCCTCTTTATGCATCCTTCCACCACTCTACCTGACTCTACCTGACGTTTATCAACTCATCGCCATGTTGAGCTTCCCCGATGGATCGTTGATATAGTGTCCTAAGATAACGGGTTCGATCTCGGCTGAGAAAGACTGATATTTGAAGGGCGCCAAAAACATAACACTCCCAAACGTACAATGTTGGCTCGTAAAAGAACTCTCGTATACCATTCGGTTATTACAAGACTAAATGAATTAATTAATTCGCACCGACAACTCGCCCAGTACCAGAAGGCAGTGTTAATCAAAAAGTCGAAATTGGAGAGTAGATCACCTCAATGGCTGCAACTCTAAATATCTACACCACTGTAGCTGAGACCATACTATTATTTTTATTATCATCATCTACCAGTCAGCGGTCTCATTCCATCTTTTAGCTGGACGTCCAATAGATCGAACCCCCTTTGGTTGGTATCGTACAATCTGCTTTGGGACTCGTTCCCTAGGCATTCTGTTGACGTGGGCTCTCCAGTTCTTCTTATAGGTTCCTATATAGTTTAATAAGGATCTGACTTTAGTTCTTTCATCACGACTATTATTGTTGTTATTATTATTATCATTATTATAATTATTTTTATTATTATTATCATTATTATTATTATTAGTATTATCCTCAGCCTCATGAGGCAAAACTGGGAAGAGGAGGGTTTCATTCCCACCTCAGCATTCCTCGATGTGATTTTCCCTGGTTTCCCCCTTGTACTCCAGGCAAATGCTGGGATGGCTTCTGACTAAATTCAATTAATCTCATGTAATTTCTTTTAGGTTTAGAGAACAACATCCATTACAATTTGGGTACTAACGCGTTGACCGATTGAAAAGCATTTACATTTCATTTGCTAAGGCAAAAATGAAAAATGTCTTCCAACACGATAATGGTCAGTAGAAGTTTGGATAGACATATCGCACTAGGATTTATATTTCTTTATTACCCAGATAGACATATTTTTTACTTGTCTCCATTGATTGTGTTGTCCTCTATTCAAATTAAACACTTTTATTTTACATATTTATACATATATCTGACATTAGTACATACGTAGTGTAGTTGTTGTTGTTGTTGTTGTTTTAGTCTTCAGTCTTTTGACTGGTTTGATGAGCTTATTTAAGAGTTTCCTTATTGACGTTTCTTCTAAATGAAATACCAATGGACATTTAATAAATTAGATACACCTTAGTCAATAAAATGGAATTAATCTCTTCTTCTTCTTCATCATTTCCCGGTTCCAGTGATCTAGGCCGGGGTGTGACTCAAGGACCTCCATACTTTTCTGTCTCTCCAGCACTCTCGTCCTTCTTCCAGTATATCCTCCACTTCCACTCCTCTTTTCTCAATGCTCTCCCTCACTGCATCCATCCACCTCATCCTCGGCCTTCCCCTTTGGCGCCTTCATGTGACTTTCTCAGTAAATAGTCGCTTCGGGACTCGGTCTTCTCCCATTCGCATCATATGTCCATACCATTTTAGCTTACTGATCTCGATCTTGTATTGTAACTTTGGGAATCATGTTTTCTCCCTAATTTCCTCGTGTCTGATACATTAATTAAATACCAGTTTCAGCCACATTATGGTCTTCTTCAGTAATTGCTTTTGAAATGAAAAGAAACTATTGCAATTTATTACGAGCGAGTTTTTTTAAGAAATATTTAACTTGAGTTTTTTATGAAACATTTTATAACAAATACTTGATAAACAGGTCTTTAACAAGGGTGGGCTTTACTGTAATTTGATGATAATATAAAAATAATTTTGTGAAAATGACCAATATCTAAATTATGTGGTGTTTGTATATTCCTATAAATAGACTAAATATTTTTCTTAAAAAAATATATCTTGAGATGGTCATTCTATGAGATGAATAAAGCCGCCTTCGGTAGTGAAGTTGGTAGCATGCTGAGATTCTATGCCCGAGATCGTGGGTTCAAACCCGGCCAAAGTCGTCGGATTTTTAAGAGCGTTAAAATCCCTCAGTATGGTTTCCTTTGGAGGGGAAGTAAATCCAGTGGGCCCATGCCATAGATACTGAATATGGCGTGTAAAATAACCTTACACTAACTACAATTGTGTGAAGCTATATTTCTAGGTTAGATTTGATTAACGCTCTATTAGTTCCAACGTTCGACGCCAGGTGCTGGTTGTGGTGGCATTTAGTAGCCAAGTTGACACTAGGTGTCGTTGACGGAAGCATTTGGTAGCAACAGTAGGAACTACTAGAAATTGATCGTCTGCAGTCCATACCTGAATTACAGATAACACACACTAACACATCCCACACAATTAACACTGGAGATCAGACAGATTCTACACACGCCCAAAGAACACGGGACTACATGACCGCGTTGTCGCCGCCCCTAAACTGAAGAACCAACCAACCGAGATGAGTAAAAGCTATTTCTGGAGTGGAGCCTGCAAGAAAAAATGTTGGGGGTAAAAATACGAAAAATCGGTAGTCCTTTCAGGATAAGGAATGAAACGTATTAAACAATTCGTTAAAAAAAGAAATATGACAATACATTCAAGTGATTATAACTTACATAGGTTCGTACATATTTCCATGTATAATAAGTATTTTTTCATAATTTGTGGTTTTTAATACAATAGTTGTATATACGAGGGCAAGTCATTAATTATCATTAGGTTGTTTGTATGGCGTTCTGTGCTCACCAGCCGCTAGATGGCACCGTTGTTCACATCTGTGGTAGGTTTCAGCGTTATCAGATTGGTAGGCCTACAGCCTGCACTGTTGTGACGTAAGCATGGCCGCGCCACTCACTTTTTGCACCTCGTATTAGTCTGCAGTCACATGGAGGGAAATTAATAGTGCTCAGTTTCGTTTTGCGGGATATGTTTGCAGTGCATTATTACCATACGGGATGCAAGCAGAGAAATATCGACATTCCTGATAACAACGCTAGTTGGGCTGCATGAAACAATATTATTAGGGGCAACTGATTCTCCTGGTATATGTACATACTTTGACACTTTTAGTAGGCTACATATAAATTCTAGGCCTGATTATGAGGCTTCTTTGGTTTAGTCCATCTAGTGTTACAGAATGTACACCGTCAGAATATAGCTACCTAATCCTTTAGCGCAAAGAACTGACTAATGTTCGAGACAATTAGAACTGGTTCACAAATCCTGATTTCATGTTAGAGTACCATTACGGGTTTTTTATTCTATCGTGAATCGGATTACGATAGAGATAAAAAAAAATATTATCCCATCTATTTCCGTTACCAATCAAACAACATAAATCTGAAAAAGAAAAGATGGAAAAAGCAAGTTGAGTTCGAGGAACGCGGAATGAGGCCTGAATATTCAAGCATAACGAAAAGTACGGAGCCCAGCTGGCCCAACGATGCTGCGGGCAAGACCAGGTGACAGATCTGTTGAATCACACGGGACCTTGAAGAAACCAGTCCTTTAATGAACCAGGTTGTTTTATCGATAAAATAAATGGCATATTATGTAGATTTTCCTTGCACATTATTCATCGCCCTAATATTTATAAGGACGGTGTCTTTAGGAGAAATGGCCCCAACTATACAGAACATAGGCTACAATTACACTTTGTTCAACTAGAAACAGTGCCCGCTCGGGTGATTGGCTGAGTAATAAATTAAGAATTTTAAATTAATTTATAATATAAGTGATTAAAGAGCCTTGGTGATAAAAAAAACGACCAGCAGCACATTGGTAGTCGTGTGAGTATGTCAGGCAATTATGACCCTTTTGGAGTTAGGTCAGGATGCTTAACAAAGATTTATTGCTTGTGAAGTTCCGCTAATTTTTAGCTTCAATTGTATTCGATGGGAACCATCATTTATGGTATAACTTAATTTTTATATTGAGCATCGTAAAGACTTTACGTTCATCGACAAGATACTGTAGAAAACTGCGCTCTCTCCAAATAATTACGTGTTATTGGTGGAGATAAGTCGCGAAACGATCAGCGGTGAAAATTTTCCATGTTTTGTTAGCGAGTCTCCTAGTTCAGGAATTCTCGTACTTTTTCTGTAGCGCTCCCCTTCTGAAATATGAAATCTCTAGCGCCCCCCTCCCCTATTCTTCTTTCCTTTCTTAGCACTTATCATAGGCTACTTCGCACAAAAGAAAAACGGATCACAAGATCTGCAGTATTTGCTTCTGCCTAATTACTGCAACTACCAGTTACAACAATAATAACATAGGCTACAATTTACTATCCTTAAAGCACATTAACGTTCAACAAATTTTTGTAAAACAAAGGGCATGGCTAAATTCAAGTCGACAATGGCAGAAATAGAAGACTCTATTCTTGTAAGAAGGTAGTGGCGGTCACAATGTCATGTGGCTTATTGTCATTAGTGGTTAAGTGTTTGGTAAGGAGATATTGGCGAGGGTGGCGGGTGAAAGGGTGATGTGTGGGGAAATATTACTTTACACCTTTTCTCAGTATTCCTGCTGGCACGATCTACTGGTCAGTTCTTGTGAAATAAGACAGAAAACGTACGAGTATTTTAGTCTTGAATGGTCGTGGGAGCTTCCTGTCTATGATAGGTTCATGGATATGAAGATAGCGATATTTGTTTCAGAATATGAATTATAAATATTTCAATCACTCTCTGCGCACCCCCACTTTGAGGACCTCTGAATTCAGTCCAATGCAAATCGAGACTAAGTGGATACATCAACCGTAGTGGACGAACGCTGACTATTATGAGTTTGTACATTTGTGGGTCTTGCTGTCTTGTTTTGTGCTGACAATTTTGTGGATTGTTTTATCACATGGCTTTTTCATAGTAATAACGAAATACGAATACAAAATTAACAGATATCAAGTGATAAAAATACTTGTAGAAAATTACTTATTCAGTGTATAGGCCTATATATTTCTATTTTGCGGGCTTACTGCTTTAAGTATTAGCCAAGCTTTCGTGAATTAGTTTGGAGGAAAGAAGGTGACCGTTTAGGCTACTTGTGGTTTTGTGATTTTTCAGCCTAGCAGTCTTGTTGATATTAATGAATTTTCCTTTCAAGGGATCTTAAATCATAATCTAAAAATCATTATTTTAAAGACATTCAACAGCCGATAGGGAGCCTCCGTGGCTTAGGCGGCAGCACGCCGGCCTCTCACCGCTGAGTCCGTGGTTCAAATCCCGGTCACTCCATGTGAGATCTGTGCTGGACAGAACGGAGGCAGACAGGTTTTTCTCCGGGTACTCCGGTTTTCCCTGTCAAAATTTCATTCCAGCAACACTCTCCACTATCATTTCATTTCATCTGTCATTCATTTAATCATTGCCCCAGAGGAGTGCGTCAGGCCTCGGCAGCCGGCACAGTTCATATCCTCGCCGCTAGATAGGGGCTTCATTCATTCCATTCCTGACCCGGTCGGAGACTGGAAGCAGGCTGTGGATTTTCATTTTTTCAACAGCCGATAGTCGTCTAGCGAGATAAATTCGGACCATTCTCATTCAACGCTCATCCCTTTGAAAATCCCCATTTATTAGCAACTTTTTAATATGTTCCTACTGACGAACCCTCTTGTCCTGTGGATTACTCCCGAAACTCTTGTGGGTCGCCGGTTGGGAAGCAATGTATTTATTGAGCGTATGGCATTTAGTGCCGGGAGTGTTCGAGGTTATGTTCGGCTCACCCGAGGCTGTAGCTGCTTCAAGCGGACACCCATGGGGTGAGCTATAAGTTCCGTTCAATTTCAAATAATTCCAACTATCGCTACTATGACCTGGTGCGTCACCACACTGAGGAAAAATGTTCGATTGTCTTCCGAACAGAAATCCTGTTACAATATTATTTTCTGATTGTTGAAAGTAAGGTAGGTGATTTTCATAAACTGGCGTCGCCGGACTCATTGTTTTCTCTCAGGGTTCTATCAGAAGACCTCAATTATGAGGCTGTCTACAGACAATAACACCCCATTTGTCTCCGTGAGAGTGACATCTATGTGTGTGACTTGTGGGACCCCTCTCATCGTTCATTAGATACACCTATCATCAGCTTGTGATTGGGTCTGGGGGCAGATGGACCTGGCAGATGTTTCCTCCTGACACCCCGCTGGGATTGGTGGAGGTGGCCGCAAGACATGCTGAGACGGCCGTGACCGCTCACGAAGTTCACCAAGACCAACAGTAGTCTACCTTTGTCGTGTTGGAAGTCATTTTCCAGTGTTGCCTTAGTAAATTACATTTATATTCTTTTCAGTCGATCAACACAATTGAACCCAAATTATAATGGGTATTACTCCCTATACCTGATAACAGACAGTAGTGGCTACGCTGGCTAACGCGCAGCATTAGGTCATGGGGCCAAGCTCTCTGCTGACTCGGTAGACGCGTGGGTTCGAGTCCCACCATTGGCCGTTCTTGAAATGGTTTTCGGTGGTTTCCCCATTTTCAACACCAGGCAAATGCTGGGACGGTACCTTCTGACAGGCCACGGCCACTTCCTTCCACATCCTTGCCCAGTTTCATTCGCCATCATTCATTTCATCTCTCATTAACTCCTCTCATGAGGTTGGCGTCAGGAAGGGCATTCGGCCGTAAAAACCATCGCCACAATGACTTCCATCGCATCTCATCCCCGACCCCGTTGGAAAACGGGAATAATAAGGGGTAGACATACTCCCCATACCTATAAATAATTACATGAGATTATTGATACACTTGGATGGTTAGTTTCGATTGTTAAGGGATCATCATCAGATCCCTAACACTCAGGCTACTTATTTATTTATTTATTCATTTATCGTGTGGCGTTTAGTGCCGGAATGTCCGAGGACATGTTCGGCTCGCCAGAGGCCGTAGATGCTTCAAACGGACACCCATAGGGTGAGCTACAAGTTCCGTTCAATTTCAAGTAGTTCCAACTTTCGCTACCAGATATCACTAACACCTAGTGGTGAATGTTGGAACTTTGATAGCGCTTTACAACGAAATCTAACCTAGAAATTTAGCTTCACACAAGTTCAGTTAGTGGATGGATCATTTACATGCCATAAATCCATGTCTACGAATATACACTATTTTAGTTACAGAAGTTTCTTGTAAACTTTCGTAACTTGTCAGTGGCTATTGACCCTCAAGTTTACTTGTTTAGTGAGATAATCTGTATTGGTTAGTAAATGGTCCAACTTAAATGTGGATTAAAGTACTTAGCTGGTTATTTGTGCAATGTGGTATTTGTTCTCGTTCAGCATCCGTCGTAATTCACTGTCTGAATTGTTCACTAACTTATTCTTAGTTGCATGCCTATATCCAGGACATATCTCTTTCCCGGCGAAGATACAATAATGAACATGGAATATAAACAAAGAACCGCCGGTAACAGCGCCATCAGAACTTTATCAATTTTAATGCAGCAAGACGCCAAAACTTCAAGTTGGAGGTTATACTTATTGGAGTTCCCTTGTGTGAATTAATGATCTTTAAATATAAATTTAAGCAATATATGTTTGTTTTGTTACTTTAAAATGTGTCAAGCCAAATTAATAGCATAACTTGGAATACTTTGTCAGTTGTTGAAAGAGGGGAAATTCAAAAGAGATGTTTGCAAGGATATGCTATTGTGTATACTATTTTTTCTGTGGAAAATTACATATTGTATCAGTGAAGCTATACGCTAAATAAATAAATAAATAAATAACCCCGGTTTAACCTTCAGACCAGAATTAAATGTATTGGGAGAGCCGGGAATCGAGCCTGGACCTTCGGGGTGACTCACAATAATACTAGCCGTTAGACCACAAGCCATTCTGACTGTAATAGTATGTGTAGTCCTAATTATAAGGGTCAGGAATGGGGCCTTTAAATAAAGATCTATCCCGGCAATTGCCTGGAGGAAGAGCGGAAAAAAACAGGGAATTTCACACTTAGGGTAGCGTTTGTCAGCGCCGGGATTTGAAACTCCTATCGACGAACTTGTTGCAGCTGCCCATCGCGGTCGTGAAGAGCGAATTAACGCACACGGTTATGTCGCGCGATATAGCAAGTAGCGTACACTTCCTGGTGTAGTGGCCAGCTTTCTTAGCTGTCACCCCGGAGGTCCGGGTTCGATTTTCAGCTTTACCAAGAAATTTAATTCAGTTCTGAGGGCTGGGATGGGGATGCACTCAGCCATGTGAGGAAGCATTGAGCAGAGGCGGGTTCGATTTTCACCTCAGCCCCGTCTACACCAGATCAATGCCGGAATGGTACATAACTTGAGGCTACGGCTGCCTCCATTCCAATACGTACCTGAAATACAAATAAACACACCAATACAGCCATCACAATAACACAGGTTATCAGACAAAATACACGCACACCAAAGTGCATAGGGCTACATGACTACGATGTTGCAAAGCCCCTAAATCAATCAACAACAAAAACAACAACAAATATCAAATAGCACTGATGCTGTTTGTCAGATTCATTTCACTGGGAATTTGAAAATCATCGGCTGATGAAAATTTATATGTTTTTTTGTGACCTCATCCCACTGTCGAAGGTTCGCAGAAGCGGCGGTGTCTAGCCGTGTGTTAACTTCCTGTAGAGATGAAATCTGCCCAACTAAACTTATATATAACTGACCAGATGCGACCTGCTTCGTACGGGACCACAACATAAATATTTGAATGCTTTGTTTTTACTTAAATAAAGCCCCTAAGGAGTACCTCTTGTAACTGAAGATGTTCACCTCCTAGGCTGCAGTCGCCAGCGGAGGAGAAGGTTTAGTCTGGCTGTTTCGACACACAAACAGCATCAGAACAAAGGAAAAACAAGCGAGAATAGACCGTTTGTCATTTGTGACCCTTAGCTAGTTTAAAAGAAATCCATATTGTTTGTTTAATTTGATGCTTCCGCATTGATTAGCAATGATTTATTCAAATTTGGCTCCATTTACATTGAGCAAGCATGTTTTGATCCCGGTACAAATCTCTTCCTCAGCACAACTTAAGGGGGAACATATTGCTTAAAGGAGCCAATACATTAACGATTTGATGTGATAACTGGGCCTGTCATAAATCTTGTGCAATAATCATATACATCCTCTCTTCTTCTCTTCTCTTCTCTTCTCTTCTCTTGGTCGTTTACCCTCCAGGTTGGTGGAACCCACGGACTCAGCGAGGGAACTCACCACTACCGCCTCTACGGGCAGTGTCCTAGAGCTGGGAACATCTAATCGGAGTGGATACAACTGGTGAGGTGTGATTGGCACCTCGCCCAGTCGGCCTCACCTGCAAAGCGAACAGGGGCCTCAGGAGGGAAGGTAATGGATGGTCAGGATGGATAGGCAAAGAAGAGGGAAGGAGGCGGCCATGGCCTTGAAGAAGGTACCATCCCGGCATTTGCCCGAAGACGAAGTGGGAAACCACGGAAAAAACACTTCGGGGATGGCTGAGGTGGGAATCGAACCCCCTCTACTCATTTGGAACACCCGAGGCTGAGTAGACCCCGTTCCAGTCCTCATACCACTTTTTCAAATTTCGTGGCAGAGCCGGGAATCGAACCCAGGACCTCCGGGGCGGCAGCTAACCATGCTGACCGCTACGCTACAGAGGCGACATCATATACATCCTCAAGGTATAACACACGTCTTGGTATTAAAATTAAGGATTTACATTTTCAACTTTGAAATCTTAACAATTTTTATCCCTTTTTCAAAAGTTGGTTCTTTGTTTGTGCATACTGTTTCCCTCATATCTCCCGCATTTATAGGATATTTAGGACTTTTATATTTTTAATTGGATGCCAAATCTTCAGCTACTCATATAATTATGGATTTAATTAGTCTTTCAATGAAACATTAAAAATATGTTTTGAGTTTGATCTGAATAAAAATTAAACAATAACACTTAATTAATTAATCAATAATGTGAAACTGTTGGCCTCTCACCAAGGTGGACTGGGTTCGATTCCCGGTCAATGCATGTGAGATTTTCAAAATGAAATGCCATGTCCTGTGGTTCGGATTCCACGTAAAGAGGAGATCCCGTGGCTCATGATGGCATAATTAACGGTCACGTAAAACTAATAGCTTCCTTCCTTTTTTGTATTTTCAACAGCTATATCTTTCAACATTAATCTAAAATTGTTACACATCTGTTTCTTTTAGTATATTTTAATGTATTTTTTAACATTTTAGATAGAGTACTTATAGAAATAGTTATGAAATCAGTATTTAAAATAATTAGGGTAAGACTTGGAACTTCATTTCGATTAACTACTTTCGGATGAAGAGAGTCGCAATGCTACCGAAACAGGTTCACTGTACTTAAGAATAATAATTTGTTGACTTACGGTATTAATTTCCTCATTTATTTGATTATAATCTGATGTTCCCTGTTTAAATGTAGAATAAGGAATGATTACATCAGAGGAGCAGTGAAAGTGGGACCCATAGAAAAGAAGCTTCAAGACAGTCAGCTCCGATGGTAAGTGCTTCTGCTCAGAAGAGAGGACGACTACGTGGCGAAAAGATTTGGAAAATTGGGAATTGAGAGGTCAAGGTGGAGAGTAAGACCAAACATGAGGTGGAAAGACAAGGTCGCAGGGGACCTCAGAGAAAAAGGATGGAAGAGGGAGGAAGCATGGGATGGACATTTTTTTTATGGAAGAAAGGAATCCAGAAAAGTAACGCTGACCCTACGTGACGTGGGAAAAGACTGAGAAGTAGAAGATTCCTTGTCTAAATGTAGGTTAATGTTTGCTATTATTGGCTGAATTCTTGAACTTGGTAGCTGTCAATACGGCTTCATCATCCTGTTACGAAGGATTGATCTTATTTATAAACTGCTAAGGATTACCTTAGCATAGGAAATATTTCCTTTAGTAAACATTAGATAAGTTGTTGCATTAGCAAACTTACTCTGAAATAATTTGTTGGCGAATTGGGGAAGTTTTGGACAGTCAAAATATTAATGGTGTGGTATCACGGATGATCAATATGAGGCACCTATCTCCTGTCAGTTGGTAACTCTTTAGTCGGTCAATACTAATTTGCCCAATGACTGGATGGGGAACAATAAATATAATATATAATATTAGAAGATAACACCCCTGGAATAAACTACCTGTATTAGTTATGGTTACTGTAATAATACGGCATTTAGCATTACGTGTTTCTACCTTCAAGCAGTCATCTTCAGATCCTGATCACTGTGTTGAGGGGTATGCTGTGTCTTAAGGCTTCTTGGGAGAAACCAAGCAGCTCCAGTTTCTTTATTAAATTGTGAATAACACTCTGTTAAGTAAGTATATACAAATATTATCTAACTACAAATACGTGTAGTGCGTTTAGTTGGTTATATATTACGATTTGCAGTTTGAATCTCGTTATATAGCCTTAAAGATAGTTCGTTTTATAAGAGTTTTTGAATTACGTATGAGTAGTGCTGTTCTTAATGTACACGCGTGTACAATGCTAGTGACCAGCTCCTTGTATTCTTCCGCCTCACTCATACTAGTTGGTATTCACAAACGTCCTCGCATATGCTTTTTTCGTACGTTAAAAGCGAATTCTTTGGGATATATTTTATTATGCAAATATTTTCTTTAAAATAGCCAGAATATAAAATCCAGATGGTCTCTTTTATGACGAATCTTATAGAACATTGTTTTTGCGTGGAGATAATATATTTTTACCGCAAGTAATACAATTGGAAACATGGAATATTGCGCGAAAATAGTTACAAAGCGAGATGCATTAATTTCGTTATTCACAGTGAAACCTGAGTTGTGAAATTAATTGGCATGAAAATATTTTAAGAGCTGATTTAGAGACGGTATTATGAACACAATTACGGTTGTAATTCACTGGAATAATATGATAACCATGAAGCTCTGTGCTTCTTTATGAATGGAGGCACTTCAATTAACAATGCTAAAATATCAACTCGCAACCTTGAAGAGCTAAAGTATTCTTCATTATTCTCGTATACTTCCTCACCACAATCAAGCCTGCCAATACATTTCAAGAGAACATGAAACTGAATTAGCGATTGAAACAAAAACCATTGCTCTATTCAGAGCTTCCCCACTATATGTTCCATGCTCACAACCAGACTACAGTACAATGGTATGGCACACGATTTAAAAAAAAAAAAAGGTTACAAGAAATGACATAAATTTGACGTGAGGGGCAAAGTCTTAAAACAGAATATGTCTTGCCAAATTGCATAACAGCTATGGGAAGCTTTTGAAAAAAAAAATGCCTTTATTTGCAGATGACCTCGTAGTTCCGCCCCTTAAAACAGCAATAACTATAACTTTCATTCTAAGATGCTGGGTAAGGACGTTTCTGATGTACCGTACTGTACTCGTATATGAAAAATTTGAACACTTTTTTTTCTTGATAAACTATATTGTATAATAGTATTAATAATAATAATAATAATAATAATAATAATAATAATAATAATAATAATAATGTTACTGGTTTTATGTCACATTTAACTACTGATTTACAGACGCTGGGCTGCCGTAATTCATCAGGCTAGGAACTGAGAAATGTTTGTCATCCTAACGACAAAACAGTAATTTGCTCGGCGCAGCTGTTCATGAACAAAGTAGGTAAAAACAAACATGCAATCACAAAAATAAGGAAATGTAGTAGTTTTTGTTGATTCATTAAGAGACATTGCCATATCGTGGTCATGTAGACACGTGTACTTGGATGGGCATGAAATCTGTTTGACAACCTATATCATTATAGTGACTGTAATAGAGTGTGCATTTGCATTTACTGTAAGGCTAGATTTGGAAGGAGGTGGCCGTATCCTTACATTAGGAACCACGTGCCATTTATCTGAAATGAAAGTGAAAAACCACTGAAAACCATTTCCAGGACTTTTGAGGAGAGAATTGAACCTATCGCTTCTCAGTTTTAGCTCACGAGACTGAGTGTGGCCCATTCCAACCCACAGTTGTTGCTTGAGTCTTCAGTCTATTGACTGTTTGGATGCATCTATCCATGCCTCCCTGTCCTGAGCCAATCGTTTCATCTCTACATTGCTACCACACCTTAGTATACCTCTAAGGCAATCTGTTTAACATATTCTAACGTTGGTCTACCCCTACAGTTCTTATCCTCGACCCTTTCTTCCATAACTAAGTTTGCTATTTCTGGACGTCTTAGTATGTGTCATATAAATCTATATCTTATCTTCATTAGCAGTCGCCAGAATCATCTCTCCTCTCCCACTCGTCCTAATACCTCTTCATTTGTTACCCTATTACCCATATGATCTTCATAATTCTCCTGTAACACCACATTTTATACACTTCTATTCTTCTCTTTTCTGCTGCACCAATAGTCCAAGAGTCACTTCCATAGAGCACCACGCTCCAGACAATGGCTTTAAAAAATGACCTCTTAATACCAAAATCTTTATTCGATCTCAACAGATTCCTCTTATGTAGAAATGATTTCCTTTCTTGAGGCAACCTATTTTTATATCCTCTTTGCTTGGTCCATCACATGTTATTTTACTTCCTAAGAACAGTAACTTTCTTACAGACAAGAATTAAATAGCTTAGCAGAGTCAGGAATCAGACCCATGACATTTAGATACAGAGCGTTAATACGTGATCCAAGATCATAAAAGGAGGCTAATTAGAGAAGAGTAATTAAGCCCTAGATGTTTATATATTATTAATCAATGTATTGATTGATTGTTAGGGGCTGCGTGGCGCAGTCGTTAGAGGTGCTGAGCTTTTAACTGAAATGGAGTGGGTTCGATCCACAGCCAGGTAGTGGCATTTTGGAAACAAAACTACCACTTTCGGAAACGCAAATAGCCCTGGGGTTCACTCAGCCTACACCGGGGTAATTCCTGGGAGCAAGGACGGCCGGGCGTGGAGCTGACAACTCCATCCCTTCGTGTGCCGGTGTCACAAAAAGTTGAAGCCTTTACATTCCACTACTCCCAGGGCCTCCATGGCCTGTACGGAGTTGGCTTGGCTTGGCATTTATTGATTGTTATTTCGTCATTGAACTTGCAATATCTCGTATTTGACAATGCTCTTCTTTTCAATTATTTTCCGTATGATTGGTCACTCCTCCCAGCCGTATGAGGATGTGCCATCCAACAGAACAATTCACGCTAGGTTCACCAATCACAAGGAGAATAATGGAAAAGGAGAGCATTGTCAGATTATGCCTATTAACAATAATAATACTAATATTATCATTTAGACTTTCACGGCCCGTGTTACTATTCATAATGTTGAATTTTGGGCTTATGCCGTGTTTTATTACATTAAAATTCGACGCGTTTCGAAAGAAACCTTGTCTTTCTTTGTCAGGAATAATCTGGAATAAGCCCAAAATTCAACATTATGAATAATAATAATACTGATACTGGTTTTACGTCCCTTTTAACTACTGTGGTTTTTAGAGACTCCGGGGTGCCAGAATTTTTCCCCCTAGAGGATCTCTAATGTGCCAGTAAATCTACTGATACGGCTCCCTCGCATTTGCGCACCCTCAAATGCCAACTGACTGCGCTGGGATTCCATCCCGCTGTATTGGGATCAGAAGGCGAGAACGTTACCGCTGAGCCACGCAGCCAGTGAGGTAGGCCTATTGCAAGTTGAGCGACGGTATGGTATTCCAGGGCGTTCTGAAATGGAAGGAAGAACATAGAATAGGATATTTTACACACTAAACCTCCGGTTGAAACGCTTGAAAATAAAACGCCAGTAGTCGCGTGGATTACAATCACAGGCATTTTGAATGTGTATGTCATTAGCTTTTTTATTTTGATTTTGATTCTCGATTTTATAAAAAAGGATGTAGTGTGATAAATATACTAATCATAGACAAATACACGAAATACCAAATGTTTTGGCACACCACTTAAAACTTATTTCTTCTTCTGCGCGAATGGGTCTCCTAGGACCACGCGGAATCAACACTTCTTGGCCTTGATGTTTGCCCAATAACTCTTCATGCGCAACGATTGAGCTAGTTTTCGTTGCTGCGACCAGACGTGTCTGGTAGGTCTTCTCCCCTCTGCCTCAAAACCCCGTGTATGAGTAATTTTCCTAATTTCCTCTCGATCCTTGAGATTGGGAAAACCTAATTCAGCCAAGTCCTTTTCCGCCTGTTTGTACCAATTGGACCTTGTTGCCTTTTTCTGCAAAAAAAAGAAAACGTAGCCTATAGATTTTGTTTTTTAACCTAGTTGGGTCAATTCTGTCCAAATGTCCCATGAATTGGATCCATCTCATACGGATTGTATCTGTGATTTTAGTAATTTTTAAATAGATGTCAGCATTAGGTTTCGGAAGGTGAATTCCATCTTTAATTCTTGGTCCCAAAATTTGTCGCATGATTTTGCGTTCCTTAATCTCCAATTGATTCCTCAGTGTTTTATGTTGTAGCTTAAGTGTCTCGGCTGCATAAAGGGCTGCAGCAAGACTACTGTTTTATAATGTTGAATTTTACAATTCCAAGAGAGGCATTTTTTGTTATAAACTTGTTTTGTCAAATGGAAAACTTATTTAATTTGAACTGTTGAAAGAAATTTCGTAATATTTCCCGTATTGAGCAAAAAAATGAAATATTTGCGAACGGATGACTATTTTTTACAATTAAATGTTCATATTAGTTCAGTTTCACAATTCTATACAAAGCTATACCTATACTAGCAAACGAACGCAGTTGTAAAAGTAATCCAAGTTAGCACTTTGGTGTGCCACTAATATTTCACGGTGATTGTAATAAGGGGACCTAGAAAAGGTACTGAACAGTATGTACTAAAATCTAGTGTATTATGTTCGCAGATATAAAACAAATGAACCTGGATTACAATAGTAATCCACGCGACCAACGGAGGGCTAATTTTATTGACATAAAAAAGGGTTTACAAATGTATTTACCTGCCAATTAATTCTTATAGAATCTATCTGGGCAATAGCAAGAAACAAGGCTGAAAACTATTCCAGATTTCATACAATGAATGCCAAATATATGAAATATATGAAAGAAAAACAAAATGAACAGCAATATGCCCAACTGTGGATCATATTATTTCACATATCATCGTGCTGGTGAAACTTCATCTCCTTCTAACTGTACAAAATATGCAGTGTAAGAGTCCAGTCCACCTTTCTGTCACGTTTCTGCCCTGGGTTCATTGGCTGAGTTTGGAATGTGTGACGTCAAAATGTTGCAGGTGATGGATTGGACGCTAACTACCGGAGACATTATTGCTGTTTGTTTCTCCAAGTGCAGGACGCGTCACGCAATTACGCTCCTTTCTTCGTCCATGGAGGTCAAGAACGTGGCTACGTTGTGCGCCACACTCTTCATCAGCCATTGTCGAGCGAATAATAAGCCTGTGAATTGGACTTGTGGCTTTACTCATACCATCTGCTACAATGAGCGACGAGCAAATCTGCACCAACAACCGTATCGTATTAATTCGTTCCCCGCTGCTGTGTTTGGGCGCTGCAGCAAATTCGGAAGTCACAGGTTCAAATCCCGGTGCTGACAGTTGCTAACCTGAGTGAATATGCATAAATCTGGGGTGGCACGTTATGGCAGCTGCCACCCCACATCTGTACTGTATTATTAACATTGATTTCTGACTTCTGCCAAAATGAAGACAAGAAACAACATTTTACGGAAATTATTATATGTGGCACCACTTGGGGTGCCAATGAAACTACTCTCCGTTGCTCAGCTCTAGGTTTAGTTTATTCTGACGCTGAGTATTGTGCTCCTGTGTGGATAAATAGTCCGCATGTAAGATTAATAGATGTACAATTGAATAACACCATGTGTATGATAACAGGAACAATTATGTCAATTCCTACACAATGGCTTCCTATTCTCAGCCACATCGCACCACCTCATTTGCGACGATGCAACATTTTGATAAGGGAATATAGAAAGATCCAGACCAACAAACAACCACCGATCCATGGAGACATTGGCGATCTACATGTGAATCGATTACGTTCAAGACATCCACCTATCTGCACAGCGGAGAATCGTGCAACTAACAAATTCAACCTAACTGAGGGATGGTCTTATGATTGGAATTCGTTTGCCCCTCCAAGGAGTACAGTAATGCCATGAATAACTGAGAAGGTGCCAGGGTTCACTCAGCCTAGAAAGACCTGGTCAAAATTAAATAGAATCCGGACCAATCACGGTGTATGCGGCGATCTCCTGTACAAGTGGAAGAAAATATCTTCATCATGTTGCGAGTACGGTGCTGAAAGACAGCCTGTTCGGCACCTAGTTCAAGAATGCCCACAAATATTACAGTGGTGAATTCAGTGACTTCTTCCTAGGGACACCACAGGCACTTCATTACGTTTCTAAACTTGATGTCAAATAGTAAATAATTTTCATGTATGCCATACGTTAAATAAATAAACATTGATTTCATATTTACAGGAAATGAGTGTTTACAGACAATAAACAAAATAATGTAGTATTTGAAAAATATCTTACTGTATATCTGTCCTGGTTTCTTTGGTAGCTCAAAGTAGATTAAAAAAGGTAGGATTAGTCAGAAGCTTCGTAAGTTTGACGACCACTGCTGTGTGAGCATCCTGGGACCTCCGGCAAATAACGGTGGAGCGAACTGTAGCTCGACTTTCTCATTAATTCTTATCGCAAACAATGCTTACCACCGTGGATAAGTGGTTATCGTGTCGGGATACCAACCCCAAGCTTGCAGGTTCGCTCCTGGCCATGGTAAGGGATTTTTGAAAGGCGACAAAAATCACGACACACATGACTTACCAAATGGGATTCGCAGTGACTGTCGATTGTTTGCGGATGATTGTGTAATATATCGAAAGATACATGACTCACAAGACAATGCAGTGCTTCAAGAGGACCTGAACCTGGTCTATAAGTGGGCGATTGTAAATAAAATGAAAATAAACACAAGAAAATGTAGTCTCTTAAAAATAGGGAAAGTGCGAAGGTAGGATTTTCAATATAACATTGGCTCGGAAATACTTGTAGAAGAAGATTCTTGCAAATATTTGGGAATGATATGAAATGGAGTAGTCATGTAGGATGTGTAGTTTCAAAAGCTTACAAATCCCTGCACTTTGTAATGAGGGTATTAAAAGGAATTAGTACCTCTGCTAAAGAATTAGGCTATTTGTCACTTGTAAGACCTATTCTGGAATATGCCTCGGCGGTTTGGGATCCATATCAAGTAGGGCTCATCAATGAGTTGGAAATGGTACAAAGAAAGGCCGCTAGATTTGTGCTCAGTGACTTTAATCCCAGGAGCAGTGTGAGCCGTATGTTAAAGAAACGTGGGTGGGAATCACTGGAGGCTAGGAGGATGAAATCTAGACTCTGCGCTATGTACAACACGTATACAAATCAACCAGCATGGGGTGAGATTAGCAAACGATTGGGAAAGCCCACTTACATGGGTAGGAGCGATCATCCTTTCAAAGTTAAGGGCCGACCACAGCGAACAAATTATGGTAAATATTCTTTTGTAAACCGTGCCATTGATAACTGGAACTCTCTACCTGCCGCAGTCTTAGAGCCTTTTCCCGAACATATAGGTGTGTTTAAGAAAAGACTGACTATTTGTGTAAATACTCCAGTTTAATTGTTGTATAATTGTTATTGAATTGTTATGTATAATTATTTATTTGTTATGTATATACAATTTGCCACCGGGGGACACACCCCCCATTGCAAATAAATGAATGGATATGAATAAAATACGTTGTTGGCATGTTAATGAACCCATTTGAATTCAGTAGGCCGTGTTCATAATGGCAAAATTTATCTCGGGATTTTCCGCCAACACAAAACGTACCTCCATTCTCTTCTAGAAAACGCTATAGTGTCAAGGAGCATATAGCCTACATCTAACCTCATTGACTTTCATTGCGCTCTAAGGAAAAACAAAATTCGGCATGCAAGGTGCTCTTGGGCGTCAAATAACAAAGCTTGCACCCGGCACCCGAGGCCATACGATATTATTATTTTATCGCCAACAATGATGTCAACACCCTCGTCATCACCACTAACATCTCGTCGTAACTAATACACTGCTCTCAATGTGGAATACTCAGAATATTGAAAGTTCAAAAACTTGCGGACAAAATATAATTATCTGGAATACGGAAGATGTCTTTACTTCTTCACTTCTTTGGTCTATGGTAATTCTTATGTAGTACAGTACGTTTGACGTCAGTCGCTAATACTAAACTTGACCATCAGGTAGACTATGTTATGGTGGCTGCGCTGACCGGGAAACGAGAAGTATTTCAATACGGACTCATCATATCAATATCATTATCAGGTAGAATTCAATATTTGCATTCACACATCAGTGATCGTTATCAGATCATTATCAACGCGTAAGTTACTCCCGTTCAACAAAATATCAATAGCGAACGCCACTGCTTTTAAAATAATTGGTGATTGATACATTCGCATCAGAATATTTTATATACATCAGTTGATTTCCCCATTTCATTAACCTAAAACCGTCAATGATATACCCAGAGTGTAATAACTTTCGGTAAAGTAATCAGTGCCTACATTCTACGTGATTGATCTGTATGGAGTTCTAGTTATTGCTTCATAAAAACCTATTTTCTAATTACCATTTTGTACATTTCATCTGTAATAGATATATCGAAGAAGCTTAAATTGGTCAACATACTATATGAAAAGCAAAGCCAATTTTCAATATAGGCCATCGAGGCCCATGGAGTGGTGGAATGTAGAGTTCTCACTTTCACATTGACATCAGCCGATTTTGCTCCCAGGAGTTATCTTGGTATCCATTTTTTGTTGTAGGCTAAATAAACCCCTAGCGGTATTTGAGTTTCAGGAAGTCTGTCCAAAATCCACTACCTGAGTGCGAATCAAACCTACCTCCTTCCAGCACAGTACCTCTACAGGCATGGCTACACATCCCCTTAATAGAAGCCAATTCATTTATGTTTCTAAAAGAAATCAATGCCCATAAAATGAAAGCTTCTAAACATAAATTGTTATCGTGTTAGAAGTCAGTTTTCGGTAGAAATTACACATTAATCATATTAATAACCAGTGATGGACGAAGCAAGGAGGATAAAAGCAGGTTGGTTCAGGCAAGGAAAGTATTTATGCAGAAAATGAATTTGTTGGCATCAAATACAGACTTAGGTATTAAGAAGTCATTTTTAAAGCCTTTGTTTGGAACGTGAATCTCTATGGAAGTGAAACTTGGAATGTTGGTGCTGCAGAAAAGTGGACAATAGAGAGGCATTTGAAATGTGGTGTTACAGGAGAATGATGAAGATCCGTTGGGTACATAGGGTAACAAATGAAGAGGTATTAAGATGAGTGGGAGAAGAGAAATGTTTCAGCTGACTGCTAATGAAGAGAAGAGATAGATTGGTAGGACACATACTATGACACCCTGGAATATAAACCGTACTTATGGAAGGACTAGTCGAGGACAAGAACTGTAAGGGTAGACCAAAGTTAAAATATGTTAAACAGATTATCTCGTATATAAGGTGTGGTAGCAATGTACAGATGAAACAATTAGCTAAAGACAGGGAGACATGGAGCTGCATCAAACCAGTCAAAGGATGAAAACTCAAACACACACAATTATTAATCCATTGAAATATATTTCAGGTTTAAGGAACAACACCCATTACAATTTCGGTAGAATCGTTTCGACCGATTGAAAATCATTTGAATTTCGTGGACATTAATTATCCAGTGGAAACAGAAACATAGACCAAAAGGGAATGTATTCTATATTACAGTACAATTACTGATATAGCCTACCACTAAAACACTTGGGAGGATTATTAAATCGCCCGATCCAAAACTCAAAGAAGTGATATTGTTAATTCTTTTAGAGGCTCTGCGACATCGTGGTCATGCAGACCCGTTTACATGGGTGTGTGTAGAATTATCTGATAACCTGTGTCACTCTGATGTCTGTAGACTACTAATCTGTATATTTGTAATTAAGGTAGGATTTGGGTGGGAAGTGGCCATGGTCTTAAGTTAGGTACCATCCCTGCATTTGCCTGCAGTAGAAGTGGGGAAACCACGGAAAACCACTTCCAGGATGGATGAGGCAGGAATCGATCCCACCTCTTCTCAGTTTTGCCTCACGAGGCTGAGTGTACCCCGTTTCAGCCCTCCGACCAGAATTAAATTTCTTGACATAGCCGGAAATCGAACCCGGGCCAACGTGGTGACAGCCAAGAATTCTAGCCAATACGCAACAAGGATCAAAGGAATGAGTAGCCTTTGTAATATAAAGTTTAAATAAAAGCATCGAATATTTTAGGAGGGGATAGAAGGGATCAAAACAAGAAACAAAACGGCATGGGTCTTAAAGGTCTGCTATGTACAATAAATGGCAGTGTGGTCATTTCAGCCCCGTGTATAGGGGTGTATGTGTCTGATTATTGTGGTGTCAGTAGTCGGACATTGCTTCCACTCCCTTGTCTTATGATTCCGAATTTCTGTGAGGTGAGCAAGCCCCCTTAATCTTGCCTGAACCGTGAGTATTTTGAGGGAATGTCAGCTAAGTACATTCTCAGGCAACTGCTTGCTAAAAACTTTTGGTAGAGCTAGTGTTTTTCTATATTGTACTGTCATTTATTATTATTAGTAGTAGTAGTAGTAGCCTTGTAGTAATAGAGCCTATTAGTAGTACGATAATAATTTGCTATTAAAAACCATTTTAACTGCTGTGGATTCAGTGATGACCGGGTGGCGAAATATTTCTGTAGATGTTTTTTTTTTTTTGTATCAGCTAAGAGATTCCAGGAAATGACATCCTCTGAAAGCGCTACTCTGCAGGCCACAAAAGTATAGTGGAAGTGGGCAGGGCACGTCGTGAGACTACACCAGAACAGATGGGTTCAGAGGACAACAATGTGGGACCCCTACATAGGAAAGAGACAGTGGCAGACCAAGAAGAAGATGGGCAGATAACTTCAGACATCTACTAGGACCATACAGGACCAGAACAGCACGAAGCAGAACCGATTGGAAAGAGATGACAAGACGGCGGATCAAATAAAATGAACAATGCGAGAAGTGAAAAGTGCCGAAATAAACAAGTATCAGGATAAAGGTTAATTGTTACAAAACTTACTTGAGTGAGTAAAAGTGTTATAATCGAACGTTAAACTATAGTATGAAACTGTAGAATATCACTATCAAGAGAGTCCCAACTATAGAATAAGACTATCAAAGAGACAAAACCAATCAGCTCACCATGTTAGACCAATCACAAGAGTTACCTCACTAGAGGGATGCATTTGCCCTTCACGGGACACTATACGCTTATTCATTCATTCATTCTGCTAACAGGAGTGTCTCAAATACAATCACTCTTAAATACCAATCGACTTAACCACGATTCGATTATGCAACGAAGTGGGTCTCAGTCAAGTTGCCATGCAGCTTGCTATTAATAAATCGATCACTGCGGTACCCTGTCGTTCTCTTACTATGTGTTACGGTACTTAGTATCTTCAATACAGGGTTCATTTAATTTCTGCCTTTCACTGCCTTTTGTATTATATATTTCCTCCAAACCCATTATTTGGTTGGTTGGTTCTTAAGTTTAGGGGCTGCGACAACGCAGTCATGTAGTCCCGTGTACTTTGGGTGTGTGTAGAATCTGTCTGATAACCGGTGTTAATTGTGATGACTGTTTTAGTGTGTGTTATCTGTTTTTTAATTCAAGTAAGCACTGCAGACGTTTGAATTTTCAAATAGTTCCTACTTTTGCCGCCAAACGCCACCGTCAACGACTACTAGGCATAGTTCAGAACTTAGCTACCAGACGCCACCGCAGTCTGCTCTTGGCAACGAACGTAGGAACCTAAGAGCGTTGTTTACATTCGTAACCTATACAATTTAGCTTCACACAGGTGTAATTAGTGGAAAGTTCTTTAACATGCCATAAATCTATGACATGGGACCGCCGGCTTTACTTCCCCTCCGAAGGAAGGCATACTGAGAGATGTTTAACGCTCTGAAAAAATCCGACGACTTCGGCCGGATTTGAACCCGCGATCTTGGGCATAGAAGCTCAGCATGCTACTGACTACGCCACCGAAGCCGCCTCCCATTATTTTACGGGCGTGGATACGCTTTTCTTTTAATGTGACTGATAACCTTGATGCTAATCCCCTATCCCTAATCACCATCCACCCGTCAAAGTGTTTTGTCAGTGCTGAGATCTCTTTAGTAGCAACTCCATTGGCTCTGCCCCAGTTAAACCAAACAATAATCCACCGTACTATTGTTGTGGAATCTATTGTCATTGCTTCCTATAGAGTCAAGTGAATTCCCCAACCCTCGGCTCCCTTGTACAATGTTGTCACCGCTGAGAGTCTTGTATTGCCACTCTTTAGTGGCAGAGAATAGCTGGCTCGAGTCACTTAGCAGCCTGTGTTGGGGCGAGCTCAGCCCAGTTGACATTCAACAAGTGCCGGAGAACTCTGTCCTTCCTTAACAAAATGTCATCCCCTTCCTTTTTTTACAACCCTCAGTCAATTTCACGGCGACAAAAAAAGAGAGAGAAATATATATATATACAGGGATAAAGCGGGGCTGAAAAAATGTGTAAGGGGGATGAAAGAAATAACGAGGGTGGATTTCGTCCTGAGGGAGCGATTCTAAGAGAAGGGAAAGGTAGATTGACGTCCAGAGGGGACACTTGACGCCATGAGTCGCGCTCTTTAGTATTCCACACGGATATCGGTCCATAATTTGCTGCCTGAACAAGCTATAGTATTACTATTCAAAATTGAAAAAATGTAATTAAGTACCGTACTTTTACCCATATTTCTAACTAATGGTGTAAATTACTTGTTTATATCTATTCCACCGTAACCGACTTAAGTGGGCTATGAGTGCTCATGAGATGATAATTATGTCCTTTTAAAAGTATTTACCGCCTATCACTGACTGGGATTCTAACCGGATTTCTCTCGCATAAACCTCGTTAGTGAGCATATTGGTAGTGCAGAATTACGAAAGTACTCAGGTTATTACATTTCCTAATGCTATGATATCACAGTCTGTCCGTGTGTGTGTGTGTATGTGTGTGTGCCCCTAATAAAATCAAAACCGCTGGAGCGATTTCATGGAAACTCGGTAAGGTCATAGCACTATTTTGTCCGACCTCGACCGTGTCCTTCATATTTTATTACGTCTCATCAATCCAACATGGCGAATGTGCGAAATATTTCACCTCATTCTATATCTCCGAATCTATTACTGATATTGCTCTGAAAGTTTGCAGGGTGATAAAAGACATTACTAGAAATTAATCTATGTGTTTTTCAAAAACATGTTAAGTACAAAACGAACATGGTGGCCAGGCGAATTTGGAACATTTAAATAGACTTTACCGGGGATTTAACCATCCGAGCGCAATGGAACATGGTAGGCCTACAGCAAATGTTCATACACATTGTAATGCACTGACATCTAATTTAGTTCAATTGTTTACATAGTATAAGTTTAGTTTGTTTAATAGGAGTTTACGAACTAAGTAACTTGTGAGTATACAGTACAACAAACAAAATATAGTAAAATAGGAATGTAAGTGCATGTATGTATGACCACCATATCGGCCATCTTTGAAATGGTTTTCCGTGGTTTCCCATTTTTAAGTCAGGAAAATGCCAATACGCTACATTCTAATGCACCACAGCCTCTTCCATGACACTCCTTTCCTATCTCATTTATTCATCTGATGAGGTGTGGTACGTGAAAGGAAGGGCATCTGGCCATAAAATCAACACATATTATCCCTTTATCCCCACCCCCGTAAATGCGTTAATAATAAAGAACCGGCTGCGGTGGCCAAGAGCGCTAAATCGCGCATCACTGGTATCGGGAGAGCATGGGTTCGAACCCCACCTCGGCCGTCCTGAAAATGGATTTCCATGGTTTCCCATTTTCACCCCCAGGCAAATGCCGGGACGGTTCCATTCAATAGGTCCACGGCCGACTTCCTTCCAACTCCCTTCCCTAAGCTTTCCTTCATTACACCCAAGTTAACGGTCACCTGGGCGATTAGCCTGTCAACATCCCCAGTTGTATCTGGGGAGAAAGTGTGTCCACTTCCCAGATACTGTCCTTGTGGCGGTGGATGAATGATCCCTTGCAGAGTCCGTGGGTGATGCCGAGCTTGGAGCAAAAGCGATTGAAGAAAGAACAAAACTAAACTATAGGCCTATAGCAGTTCCTATAAAACCTCTACACTTGTTATTCCACGTTGGACTTTATTTACTAACATAGAATATAGTTGACAGCCGGTGTGTGCAATTTAGAATCATTATTACACAACACGGATTGAAAGAAGTTCGAAACTGTAATCTGCCTTCATGTTGTGTATTTACGTGATTGTAGCAGAACGCTTTATATTCCACGGCCATGCATTGAAATAGTGGAATATTTATTAGTAATATTATTACCGAATAATTAACAAAAGTCGTAATCAGTCAGGTATTGGAGTATTAATACATGAAAATTCCCATAAAATTATTTATTATCCCGCTATGGATTAGAGAATTTTGAAGTCACAATGATATTTCGCACGCATTAAACCACTCAATATGTCGTAAAATATTACAAAAGTTTGATATGCTAGAGCTCGGTGCATTTGATCAGCTTTATTTCCATCTCTGCCTCTCAAAACTCACTATAGCCTGCACTAATTATCTCTGTATTGATGGGAAACATACATTTTACGTGTTTTGATCATCCTGTAATGACTGAACCCAATATTCAAAATTTTGTATATTTTTTGTTACGGCCATGGTGGCCGAGAGCGCTAACGCACGAGGTCGTGCCATGCTGGCATCGAGAGAGTGTGGGTTCGAATCCCATATCGGCCGTCCTGAAAATGAGTTTCGTGGGTTGGTTGGTTCCTTAGCTTAGGGGCTGCGACAACGTGGTCATGTAGCCCCGTGTACTTTTGGTGTGTGTAGAATCCGTCAGATAACCGGGGTTAATTGTGATGACTGTATTAGTGTGTGTTATCTGTTTTTAATTCAAGTAAGGACTGCAGATGACAATTTCAAGTAGTTCCTACTTTCGCTACCAAATGGTACCATCCAGGACACCTAGCTGTGAGCTTGGCTACTACTTGATGTCATCGCAACCAGCGCCTGATGACGAACGTTGAAACTTCAGAGCATTAATCAAACCTCACTTACAAATTTTTCTTCACACAAGTTTAGTTAGTGGAAGGTTCTTTTACATGCCATAAATCTATGACATGGTCCGCCGGCTTTACTTCCCCTCCGAAGGAAGGCATACTGAGGGATTTTTTATGCTCTGAAAAAATCCGACGATTTCGGCCAGGTTTGAACCCGCGACCTTGGGCATAGAAGCTCAGTTTGCTATTAACTACGTCATCGAAGCCGCCAGTTTCGTGGTTTTCCATTTTCATCACCAGGCAAATGCTGGGACGGTTCCTATCAACAGGTCCACAATACCTTCCCTGACCCTTCCTTAACTGGACCCCAGTTAGCAGAGCACCTGAGTGATCGCCCTGTCACCATCCCCAGTTGTATCTGCTGACAAAGTGTGTTCAGCTCCCAGACACTGTCCCTGTGACGGTAGAGAAATGATCCCTCGCAGAGTCCAATAAAGTCAAGCTGGGAGGATAAGCTATTGAAAAACACGTCTTTTTTGTTACGTTAGAAAAGGTGCTTATGAGTTTTCACCAAAGTTTCTATGATCACTTGATATTGGGATTGCGAAAATAGCTGAAGCAGTGCTGCCTAGTGGCTGTCGGCTAGCCAGGAGCACGTGTGGCTACATTTAACCAAGTCAGTTGGTGACTGGGTGAAGAGTTTTCTCAGGCCCAAAAATCTGTTAAGAAGGAGTAGAAGAACCAAGTCAGCTCGTGCCGCTGCTTTGTGCTATGGTATAGCTCTCCCACTTTCCTCATTAACGACCGACTCGCATTTGTAACCTAGCTGGGCGGATATGTTTAGATTCAATGTCTGCGGGGAGCTAAGGCCTTCCCAGCTCGAGGCACAGTGTTGTCAACTCTCCACCGTAGCTACTGAGTGCAAGCGGCGGGACTGGCCAGGACTGCATACAATTGTGCAACACTGGAGACCTGTCAAGCGTGCCAACAGCTAGGATCGGACTCTAGAGTCCATGTGGAGCGATAGAGCAAGCATGCTATTGGTTTGGAACCATCAGCTATTGGTCAGCAGCAAACAATGGTTATTGTCTGTGCGTGCTACTGCCTAACGTGTGAGTCGCCGCTCGTTGACAAGGAAAGTGAGAGAAACATAAGAAAGGCAGAAGAAGCGGTATGAGCTGGTTTGGGTAATGGCTGGCTTGCCGACAGCCATGCTCCTCAAAATACTCATCGGTATAGCCTATGGATGACAATAGAAAACTTAGAAGTCATTTTCCTTGGTATCACCTTGTTGTATTCTAAGTAAATATTTTGTCTATTGCTCAACACGTACCTGGGAGCCCAATTACCTTGGGTGCTTCATATTAATGTTTTTGCTCAAGTTAACCTTTATAATACCTAATATACAAACAATAGATTTTACATTCAAACATATTCACTGTAGGCGTACATCATACATTTTCATTAACCTCCCTTTGTGGTCTCAGGATACTTATTTAAACTCCGGATCCAGAGGGCCTGGGTTTGATTTCCGGCTCTACCAAGAAATTTAATTCTGGTTTGAGGTTTGTAACGGGTTGCACTCAACTTTTTAAAGCAAAACTGAGAAGAGATGTGTCCGATTCCCACCTCAGCTGACCCAGAAATGTCTTTCCTTGGTTTCTCAATATTACACCTGACAAATGCCGGAATAGTTCGTAAATTAAGACCACGGCTGTTTCCTATTAAATCCTAACCTGAATTTCAAATACACACATTATTACAGCCGTTGCAATGACACAGATTATTATACAACCCCCCGTCATTCAAGTACATGTGACTGCATGACAACGGTGTCGTAATGCCCCTAAATGAATCAACCTCAAATTTTAATTAAGAGAATGACGTATTTCGTTCACTAAGCAAACATTTTCAGACGAACGCAACATTTTGTGCAATGTATTAATTGTTTGAAGTGTTTTGTTATCTAAATCAATACAGTACAACATCACAAATAAATAGGGCTCCTGTATAACATTGACAACGTAAAAACTATGTTATTTCTCTAAATCTGAAACTTTGTGGAATTGTGTCGTAGTTTTATGTGTCAAATTTTCATGGGATTCAATGCTTGACTTTTATTCTAGAACGCACTCTCCTCCCCGGACTCTCCTCTTATTTAGGTCCGTCCTAATATACTCGTACATTGAACTCTGGGCTGTCAAGAGATTGACTTTATTGATATGACTCCAATTCCCCATTCCCTACCAATCATTACGCTTCTGAAATGTATACGTGGCACTATGTGCTATGAACCATATCACTGAGATCTCTCATTAATGTTGATTATCTCTCTTTGTTTCAGGTAAGTTGGAGTCAATCTAGTATTCTGCCTGTGTCGTGAGTATTTCACAGTTATTAATGAATCCAGTGTTGACATGCAACGAGTCGAGATTCTTCTTAGAAAAATGGTACTTCCTTGGGAATCCTTTCTTAATAGTGCAATGTGCTGGACAAAATATTATTACACATAGTAGGATCATAAATTCGTATAAACATTTCGTGTAGTATTTCTTCTTGATATAATAAGAAAACCATCAATCTATAATTATATCAGCTAATAATTTGATTTCTCTATAGTTTTAAATGTAGTTCTTGATTCATTCTTTATTACATAGCCTACATTACCGAGCAAACATCTAAGATTATTGTAAAATAACAACCAACAACGCCTAGAAACTGAATTCTTGCCTTCAGAGATATTTTTCAAATTATGCATTCTTGAGAGAATATGTTATATTTCTTGGTATAATAGTGATAAACTAAGAAATTTAGTAGGGGGTTTAAAACTACTGTCAGCTCCTTGATGTTGGGGTAGCGTGCCTGCCTGGCACCACGAGGCTCCGGGTTCGATTCCTGGCTTCATCAGGGATTTTAGGAACTGGCATGAGGCCTGGAAAGGGGTGCACGCAGCCTCGTGAGGACAATTGAGTAGCTGTCTGACAGTGAGGCATCGTCCCAGTCACGGAGACCAACATTAATGGCCGAGGGGACCCGACGCGTTATCCCATAATCTGCAGGCCAAATGGCTTGGCAGCGGTCGCTTGGTAGGCCTAGGCCTTCCATGAGCTCTAGAGCCACGGGGTTTTGGGTGTTATAAAACTACTACAGTAATGTTAGTAGTCATGTGAAAGAAATTCAAATAAATTCAGAGGTAGTTGCTGGGTAATCACAAATATTGCTAACATTGTTTACAAAAACTAGTCTATCCTTGGTCAGTCCTAAAATTGTAAATTAACCATTCTGTTGGCATAACTGCATTTATTTACATTCTAATTAACCACTCAAACAATTCAAAAATTTTGGTTTAAAATTATGATTTTTTTAACGTATAGCCTATGAACAGCAGTGGCATAAGTAGAATCTGCTTCTGGAGGGGGATGAGTGGAGTCAAATCTTAAATAATTGTGTTTTTGGTTTTGTGTTTGTTGTTTTCAACGTTTCTTATTTTGCTTTGTGTTTTTTGTTTTGTGTTTGCTTTCTGATTTCGATTTTCATTTTGAATTTTGTTTTTTACCTTGAGTTTTTGATTTTTTTGTTTACTTCCTGGCTTTGCTTTTGTTTTTGAATTTTGCTTTTTGCATTGAGTTTTTTATTTTCTTTTTTGTGTTTTTTCTGCTTTTGCTTTTGTTTGTCAATTTTTCTTTTTGCTTTGAGTTTTTGGGTTTGTTTTCTGCTTTGGCTTTTGAATTTTCCTTTTGGCTTTAAGTTTTTTAATTCGGGTTTAGGTGTAGTGTTTGTTTTCTTCATTTACTTTTGTTTTTGAATTTTGCCTTTAGATTTCTATTTTGGTCATGTGTTTGTTGTTGATTTGTGCGAGGGGCAAAATGAGACTACCAATGAAAGCAACTCTACACGTTTTCATGGTTGACCTCGTTAGCATTTGATACATTTTATTTGCCTCGCAGTGTGCAATAGAGGGGCATATGACCTCTCTGTTCCATCTCTTAAACTCCAATAACTAACTTACTAACTAACTACTGTGCAGAAGCTCGGAAATGAACAGTTTTCTTAGGCCTAACAATAAATATTATACACAATAAGTATAAACGTACATAGGCCTAACCCAGTCACTTGACATCAATCCGAAAAAAAGGTTTCCTTTAATACAATTCTAATCAAATTAAGTTTATTAACAAGTAGTTCCGTGAAGAACTATACAGCCTATTTTCATATATCCTACTAATGTTAATTGCCTCTATCTACAGACAAAATTTCAGTTTGATTGCTGTAATAGATTCGTAGATATTGAGAACCGTCTAAGACGGACGCCTGATTCATGTCCAAAGTATTAAACGTTAATTCATTTACGGGCTGCCAATCAATGGACTCAGCACACAAATGACATTAGCAGTGACGAATCGCATTCCAATTTCATAAATATAGATTTTTGTAAGAAGTGTGCGATTTGCAAAGTCGCTCATTATAAACCTATTGGGGACAGTGTGGTGTATGAACATGCGAGATTTCTCGCACGGGTTCGCTAGTTTCCTTTATTGGCCTTCAAAATAATCACCATCCGCCACAACACATCTTTAGGAACATTTATAAAGCTTCTGGAAACTGTCAGTAAAGGTCCCTTTAGGAATCGAAAGCAGTTCCGCTGTCACATATTCTTCCATTACTGCCAGTCCCCTAAACGCCGTCAGTCGTAGAGTCATACACTGATCTCCTGCCAGTGTGTGTCGCACTCACTCGATCATGTTTGTTGATGGATACCCGGAACGTGGCTCATCCATGCAGTACATGTTTCCATTTCGTCCTAAACCTTTGAACCAGTTGTTTGTCCACGACTTCCGTACCGCGCACTTGTAGCAATGGTTCAGTCACAGTTCTCTCGAACTTGTAGCAGAACCTGATGTTTACTCGTTGCTCCATCGCACTATGGCACTAACTTCATGATGATGACGTCAAATTGTCCACTTTATAATTACCATGACAACTACGTTTACATCATGCTAGGTGGTGCTTCTCAACATGTCTCGGAATATCCAAGTGTTTGCGCGCGGACTTGGCTCATGTTGCCCTATAGACATTGCATCATTGGCCGCAACGTTTAGTCACCCCACCTAAAGCACTGAATGTTTGTTTATAGATTCTGCTGTGCATGCCGAACGCGTAGGTTGCATGATGCCAGGTTGTGGGTGGTCAAATCTTCCTGACCCCTTCCTCGCTAGAAGGACTGAACTCTTTATTTCTTACAATTTGCTAATATAGAGGATGTGGCAGACAATTCATCGCGTACTGTAATCCCCAGCTCCTAGAAATATGGATAGAAAACCTGGAGATTACGTTGGCCATATAAAAATTTAAATCCTTTTAAGTACATAATTATGGTGGTTTGCAGCCTAAATGAGAGTGTGTGAAATTCCAAAACCCAAGAACGCCATATCTGAGCTTAATCAAATGATTCAAGAAAAAGCTGGAGTGTGTGAGGTGTGAATAGAAAAATTTGTCAGAACATTATACGTGTGTCCGAAGGTTTCAGCATACTTAGTAAGAGTTTCAATTAAACTGTATATAATAATAATACAATTTCATTAAATAATGTGTACTAAGTTGTATTAATAAAGATGAAATGGAAATTCACGCGCATGTCGTGGAAAAGGAATTTAGTGAACATATTTCTTGTCACCTTCAACTTCAATACAGTACCAAAGTAGACTGTTGTTGTTGTTGTTGTTGTTGATTAATTCAGAGCCTTTGCGATATCGTGGGTTAAATAGCCCCGTGTACTTGGGTGGTGCGAGATCTGTCTCATAACCTGTGTCATGGTGATAGATATAGTAGCGCATTAATTTGTAATTGAGGTTAGGATTCGTAAGGAGGTGGCCGTGGCATTAATTAGGAACCAACCCTGCATTTGTTTACAGTAGAAATTGGAACCACGGAAAACCATGTCTAGGACTGCTGATATGGGAATCAAACTCCTCTTTTCTCAGTATTGCCTCGCGAGGCCAAGTGTACCCCGTTCCAATCGTCAGATCAACATTTGGTTTCTTGGAAGAGCCGGAAACCGTGGATCCGTAGTGGCTCCGAGCCTCAAGTTGACTATATCAAGTACAGCAAACAAGAAGAAAAAAAATCCAGAGCCTGCTTCCAGTCCCCGACCGGGTCAGGAATGGAATGAATAGAGCACCCATCTAACGGCGAGGATATGGACTGTGCCGGCTGCCGAGGCCTAACGCACTCCTCTGGGGTAATGATTAAATGTATGACAGATGAAATGAAATGATAGTGGAGAGTGTTGCTGGAATGAAATTTTGACAGGGAAAACCGGAGTACCCGGAGAAAAACCTGTCTGCCTCCGTTTTGACCAGCACAGATCTCAAATGGAGTGACCGGGATTTGAACCACGGACCCAGCGGTGAGAGGCCGGCGTGCTGCCGCCTAAGCCACGGAGGCTTCCACAGCAAACAAGATAAGCAATATTATTTAGTGCATCTTCTCAGCATTCAGAATTGAGTGCAACTTTAATTACATTACGACACGTACCTACCAAAGATTTCTTAAACCCCTAATTGTAGTAACAACAACGTTATACTATGAAATAAGTGTCAATTTTACCAAAATTGACAAATATTTTGGGTGTTGTTTTCCCAAATTACTGTCATTAAACAAATGCAATGGTTTGTTTGGGATGGTAATGAAGGAGCCACGGGCCAAACTGCCGGCTCCCAGCTGCCTGACGCCACGCTAAACAGCTGTGACACGGTCGTGACAATCTCCTCCCACCGACACTGGCGCCTCGCAGCTCGAGATGCTCCAAGAGACACGATTCAGATACTCTTGATAGTCACCTGCTTCTGTTTCTCGAAATACAACTTACTTTTATAAGTAAAAATTCAGACTTTCACGACCGGCGTTGAAATAGGAATGTCTGTTTCGCGGGCTTATAGGCCGAGTTCTAAGGACATTTTGTTGTCCTGACGTTTCGCTGAAAACTGCGTTCAGCATGTTCACAGGTTACATTAAGCGAGGTATATCTTCTGTTTACTTGTTTTACCTCGCTTAATGTAACCTTTGAACATGCTGAACGCAGTTTTCAGCGAAACGTCAGGAAAACAAAATGTCCTTAGAACACGGCCTATAAGCCCGCGAAACAGACATTCCTATTACTTTTATAAACTTCTGAAATTGTTGTGTTAAATCAAACCAGAACTCACAACCTTCACACTACGTGCAATGTGAGAACCGTATCTTGATAATGTCTATTTAGCCACATTCACCGTTATTGTTCTCCTAACCCACGAGGAAGAAAAGTTCTGAGACTTTAACAGGTGATTTAGTGAGATCTTTAAATTATATGGAACGTTTAAGATATAAAATTGGTAGTCCGGATTGAACTTGAGATTATTTTAAGGAGAGGCTAAATTCATAAGAACAATATTAGGATTATCATATAATAAATCTTCATCCTGCTGATATTTTGGTACATTTACAGGTTAAGATTAAGTACATGAGTATTGTTAAACTGTTGTAAAAGTTTTAGAAGCTCAGGTATTGCAGTTTCAGGGATAAAGAATTCTAGGTTAGGAAAAATGTAAATTTTCTGGAAAACACCTTAAAGTTGGAACGTATCAAATTGACGCATTTAAAGAAGGCACTCACCGCTCACTCAGCTTCGTTATTACATTAGCCTATCGATATCTCTCAAATTCCTCGTAATTTTAGCGATAGCTGCAAACTATAGCTTTATAAGTGCAACCAATAAAACATTATTTAGTTTTTGATCAGTTATGTATATTTTTTTACTACAATGCTACTGTTTTTTTTAATTTAAATTATCTTTTCCGATCCTTGTACTAAACGATTCGTCATTTTAATCAGAATAGTTCGAATAATTTAACAAGCTACTTTTCGAAAAATGTCATATTTTCACCTCCTTGCCTGGTTCTAAGAGGAGACTGATACATAATGTTATAGGTTTAGTGTTTATCTTATTGTGCGACTTGTAAGACAAGCTGCCGCAATTTCAAATTCACCACTAATTCTATCGAAATGAGACTATCACAATACTATCGGAATGAGCTGGGAATGAAACCATTTTTTTTTCAATTTCAATGCTAAATTGCCTATTAAACTCAGCCTGACTAAGAGCAGACTATAGTTCTTAAATCAACAACGATAAATTAGAAATTAAACTGTGGATGTTTTTCACAAACCAACTATAAGAGGTGCTTGATGATTTGCAAACCTGTTTAATAACCTATCCATTATGTGAGCATACTGACTACGATGGGGAGCTGCAGCAAATCAGAAGATCGGAGGTTCAAATCCCACCTCTGGCAGTGGCCATTCTGGGTGAGTTTTTCCACATTCCCTCCAGGCAAATGCTGGGATAGTCCTTATTCTAAGTCCTGGGGCACCTACCCCATCCCTGTCCCTAACACACACATTATCACAGCAACATAGGTTTTCATCACCACACCCAAGCACACGGAACTGTAGCTCAAGATGAGCCAAGCAGCTAAAATTAATTAACAAAAACAAATGAATAAAAAAGGGACTCTTTGTTACAATAACTATCCGAACATTTTTCAAAAATTCTTTGCTTCTATATTATTTCATAAACTAGCTAATTTTAGCCTCCATACGAAACTATCAAATGCATTCTTATACTGACAAAGTAGTCTACAAACGAATTTGGATCTCTGAGCAGCTATTATTCAATATTTTTGAAGATGACCTGTTCTAACATTCAGTTGAAAAATTTGACACTCAAATATGTGTTAAATGGTTGAAAAGAACACATTACATTTAAAGCATATGTACAAAATATGTATGAGGGTTACCTAACTGTCTGAATTTCCAATTTCTTGAATATTGTTCTCTTGCGGAAATTATGTCGTTACAATCAGAGGGGACGTAGTTTTACTAAAAAAAGATTTATTTTCCAATACTTCCTCGCATACAGATGACTCAGAATTGACCGTGCTCCACGCTGCGCCGCGCCGGCTGCTTTTACTCGCCGAGCATCATGGACCAGCTGACGGCTGCTCTGCGGGATGTGGCACCACCCCTAGCCCGGCCTGACAGCTCGTAGTCACACGAGTGGGTGTGGGTGGCTTCTTCAGACACCTGGCATGGCCATGTAAACTGTGAGAACGATTTACTGATCGGGAACAAAAGAGAGAAGGTACCAGAAGAGCCGAGAGGGTGAGACAGTGAAATGACAGTAGGAAAATGGCCCTAAAATAAAGCATTACTAGGATATGGGGAAGAATTATTTAGTCACTACAGTTTATATATGCCTCGTGGTGTGATTAGTACTATAGGATACCACACCAAGGGTTCAGATTTGATTCTCAATACTGCCAATAAATTTGAAAATATGATTTTAGGTACGGTACCCGGACGATATCGTTGAAATGCAAGTCATCCAAGTGGTGTCAATTTTGAAGACTTGCACCAGGCTGGTGAGCTACACGAGGTAACTTTATTACCAGTCGCTAGAAATGTCTTTCCTCCTCCACTCGTCTTAATATGTCTTCATTTGTTACTATATCTACACATCTGTAACACCACATTTCAAATGCTTCTATTCTCCTCTTTTCTGCTGCGCCAACAGTCCTAGTTTCACTTCCATAGAGCGCCACGCTCCAGACAAGGGCTTTCAAGAATGACTTCCTAGTACCTAAATCTATGTTCGTTGTCAAGAAATTCCCTTTCTGTTCGGTAGAAATGCTTTCCTTGCCTGAGCCAACGTAGGCTACCTCTTATATCCTCTTTGCTTCGTCCGTCACTGGTTATTTTACTTCCTAAGTATTGTCATCGCGCCATGAGATGGCACGCTGTGACGGGGTGCGGGAGGTCTTGCAGTACGCATGTGCAGCCCGCCTATTCCAAACCTAAATAGGCTATATCGGCTTCCCGCATGCCAATGGTTGTTATCGCAGCCGACGACACGCAGCCAGGGAAAGAAGGAATGTGCTGAGTGAGTGAAGCAAGTAGTGACCAACATAATGTTTTTGGAATGCGCGATACGCTGTGAGCGGGAAGACATCTGCACTTCAAACCCAACTGCCATCTCCTAGCGCGATATCAATAACAGAAGTCTCCAACTTCCCTTTGCTTTTCAGCTGCCAATTTGATGTCGGAAGGAGTTCCTGGTTTGCTTTTCGGCTACATTTCCATAATTTTTGTTTTGAATTTGTTGATTTTGATCATCATCCTCAGGATGGAGCCCATAGCATTTTAAAACCCATTCAAATGCTCTGGTGAATCGGCTAAGATGACAATGTCATCAACGAATCTCAGAATTGAAATTACTTGTATTTCTCCTACTTATTCTTTTCTGTAATTTCTCCATTGCTTGTTCAATGTATAGATTATATTATTACAATATTATATTATACAGCAGTATAATAATAATAATAATAATTTAATTATTCTTTTTAATATCGTATGGCCTTGGGTGCCGGGTGCAAGCTTTGTTATTTGGCTTCCAGAGGGCAGCTTTCATGTCGAATTTTGTTGTTCCTTGGAGCGATATGAAAGTCAAAGAGGTTAGATATCTAAGCTCCTTGACTATATATCGCTTTCTAGTAGAGAAAGGAGAAACTTTAGTTTTGGCGTAAAATCCCGAGATTAATTTTGCCATTATAAACACGGCCTACTGAATTCAAATGGGTTCTTTAACTTGCCAACAACGTATGACATGCGTGTCGTGATTTTTGTCGCCATTCAAAAATCACTTACCAAGGCCAGCTTGGGGTTGGTAGACCAACACGATAACTACTCACCCACTGTGGCAAGCATAATAATAATAATAATAATAATTTCAGTTTTCCAACGAAAAACATTCGTGTAATTATCTAAGTTTTAATGTGCTGAAGCGGACTAAACAAGTATAGTCTTAGCAGAAGAAATCTGCTATCGTGTATTGGCTGCTTCTCCAGTAATGTTCCTCTGAATGCGGTGACACCTGTTTGTGTCGGTGCTCCTGTATGAAGTCGCTGACTGTACTCAGTTCCGCCCCGTCATGGCGACAATTTCTTCTTGTGTGAGTCGCTCGGGCGGTCCTTCTTTGTCGCTACTTGCTGGAGGAACACCCATACTACCATTTATCGCTTCCTGGAACTAGGTTGCCATTTGTTATTTTGTTTGGGTGGATCGTGTGGAACTGTTTATAGGAGTAAGGCCATAATCGACAAGTAGTTGCCCACCCAGCCTGCCGGCGCGGAGCGGCGTTTGGGGTCGTGCGCGGTCACTTCTGGGCCGCGTGTTTAACACATAACCTCATTTCTAGTGTAAGGGTTTATGTTCTAAACCCCCAGGGGCTCACAACTTGGTGGTTCGTGGATTGGTAACCATGTGGGACTGACATTGTTCTCTTTCCTAATGACTGGTTGTGTGGTGCAGCGGTAACGTTCTCACCTGCCGTGTCCAAGGTTGCAGGATCGAATCCTGGCGCAGTCAATTGTTATTTGAGGGTGCGCATATGCGAGGGACCTTTGTCCGTAGATTTACTGGCACTTGAATGATCCCCTTCGGGGCAGAATTCCGGCACCCGGGCGTCTCTAAAAGCCGCAGTAATTCAAAGGGACGTAATACCATTAACATTATTATTATTAAAACTCAGGAATTTTTCTAGCTTTATGCCGTGTCTTGTGCGGGGTTTCGCCTAGGAACACCAAGATAGGCTCATCAGCGGGCTCTTGATGTAGTAGTTTTCAAGTAGTTCTGCCGTAAAACGCCACCGTCAACGACTACTAGTACAGAACTTGATTACGATATGCCACCGCAGTCGGCTCCTGGCGACGAACCTCCGAACCTAATTTAGCTTCACACAGGTGTAATTAGTGGAAGGTAACCGGGTGAGTTAGCCGAGGTCGTTGCGGCATGACTGTTGGCAGTCGCTCACATCCGGGAGGCGAGGAGCTTCGAATCCCCCCGCCGGCAACCTTGAAGATGGTCTTCTGTGGTTTCCCATCTTCCTTCCAGGCAAATGCCGGGGTTGGTCCCTAACTATAGGCCACAGCCGGTACCTTCCAACTCCTCGACCCTCCCATCCAACATTCCTCCCCAACGGTACTTGTAGCTCACCCATTGGGTGTCCGTCTCGAAGCAGCTACAAAACTGGCGAGCCGAACATGTCCTCGGACACTCCCGGCACTAAAAGCCATACGCTAAAAAAACGTGGAAGGTTCTTTAACATGCCATAAATCTATGACATGGGACCGCCGGCTTTACTTCCCCTCCGAAGGAAGGCATACTGAGGGATTTTTAACGCCCTTAAAAATCTGACGACTTTGGCCGGGTATAAACCCGCGATCTTGGGCAGAACCGGGGGAGATTCTCTTAAAGCGTAGAATTTGAAATCTTGGAAGCATCTCATGGCCCACTGTACTCGATCCTAAATCATCCGCAATACGGACATTCGCACTAAGCGATCGCTGACCTCGTGACTTTGCCTATTTCTCCTAAAAAGCAAATAGTAAATTGATACACATAGCCTACTGTTTCTAGTAGAGTTAGGAGACTGGAGAACGATGGCCTCTAATTCAAAACCGCACGACTGTACTGATAGGAAGAGGTCTCACTCGACTGGTGGCAGAAATTACCCCCTCTTCTGCTGGTATTTCACCTGCTTCTGTACCATGCCCACATCACTTAACTGTGAGTGATCACAAATTACTTGCCGCTAGCTACAACACTTGAAGGTTAATGCTTCATTGCTCGCTCCCTTGGATAAAGCGAATTAATACTGAATTCGGAGTGAAGTAACGTTCCTTTCTGGTTCAGTCTCCCTGCTTCAAACAGCAAACATTTCCTCTATTAGTGTTTTAAATATGTGAATTGGTGACTTCTGGAAAAGGATAGGCTCTGTTATTTCTTATTAATAAGGACATGCTTTAGGACTGCGGGCACCATAGGACCCATGGCAGCCAGTGTTCGCCTTATATTTCAGTAGCGTACGTTGCTATAAGGACGCAAGCTCTTAGTTACGAATCTTAGTTACGTATTGTTTGGTCATGTATTCATACAAGGTCAATGACGAGTTTATACGTTACTACAAGATCAACAGTTCTTATTTACGAATTTCTTGTTCATCTATTCATTCTATGTCAGTAGCGTTACCTATACGTTCCTATAAGAACACATGCCCTCAGTTACATAGTATATTGTTTGTTTCGTATAAGTCCACATACAGAGTGGATAATATAACTTATGGGAGAAGTTGAGTCTGGAGGATTTAATAACACTAGAAGTGGACAAGTCGCGTTTACTGTAAGCTTCCCTGGGAAACTCGAAATGTACACAATCTAGATTAGTTTATGAATTTGCCAAGGATTAATTATGTAATGCAGACCTGGTAATAATAAACAATTAAGCATCAAGCACCTAAGAAAATATACCTTTCACCCTAATATCTGTTAGGTTGCAAGACAGAGAAAGAACCTTTAACCCTAATATTTGTAAGGTTACATGACAGAGAAATGACGGCCTTACTCCATATTGCAACCTTACAAATAGTTCTCCCTTCAAATGCCCAACGCTCCAGCATTCACCTACAATATCTGTTTGCCACACTTTCTAGATTTATACAGTGCCTTTTGCTTTTGGGAGGGGAGGAGGGGGGAGGTCGTTTATAGGTGGTATTTTGCGTTTGGTGATGTTATATAGAACTTTTTTGACTTGTATATTTCTGATCTGATGATACTCATTTGACGAGCAAACATGGCATTCTAACTCTTGAAATGAAAATCCACAGCCTGTTTCCAGTCATCGACCGGGTCAGGAATGGAATGAATGAAGCCCCCACCTAGCGGCGAGGATATGAACTGTGCCGGCTGCCGAGGCCTGACGCACTCCTCTGGGGCAATGATTAAATGAATGACAGATGAAATGAAATGATAGTGGAGAGTGTTGCTGGAATGAATTGTTGACAGGGAAAACCGGAGTACCCGGAGAAAAACCTATCTGCCTCCGTTTTGTCCAGCACAGATCTCACATGGAGTGACCGGGATTTGAACCACGGACCCAGCGGTGAGAGGCCGGCGTGCTGCCGCCTAAGCCACGGAGATTCTAACTCTTCTGTAATCCAAAACAAATATATAGTCTATGTATATATTTTTAATCACAAGTATTTTTCCCGGTTGTTTCTTTTATTCCACTTTTTTTTCATGTCCCAGAAATCGGGACTATATTGTGTTCACCGACTGAAAAGTTGCAAAATTAATTGTCACTAAGACAACACTGAAAAATGGCTTCAAAGCTCTCTCTCTATTTTACATAATTTGTGTATGCTATATAAATAGTTTTCTGTTCGACCCTGACTATTATATGTCAGAAAACTGTATCATAATGATGGTCATTATAACACTATTTTTTTTTCATTATGAAAAAGTGTCTCCCACCAATCACAGCTCAAAAAATAGTTGTTTGACCAATTATATAAGGATATCATCGCACCTGAGCTGAGTTCCAAGGCCTTCTAATTTAAATTTCACTGCGTTGCCTAGTGTCATAGTGGGGTAATCGAGGAGGCCATGGACAAATATAAGGCATTCTCTGCGTCCCATGCGCTCTGTTCAGTACATAAAACTGGCGAAAATTCAACAGATATTTATGAATATTTATGTTCGAACATAAAATAGTTATTGTAATTATCGTCGAACATAAACAGTCGTATTCAACTCGCCTATAATGGTAATTAAGACACTCGTATGGAAATTATAAAACTCGCGTACGCTCGTTTTATAAACATACTCGTGTCTTAATTATTGCCATTATAGACTCGTTGCATAATGTACTATTATGTTCGATAGTGTCGATATGTAAATATTATATGTCAGAAAACTGTATAATAATGGGGGTCATTAAAGTACTACTTTTCATTATAACACTGTTCTTCCAACAAATCAGAGCTGAATATTTTCATTCATTGACCAATTAAGTAAGAATAGCTTCTGACATGCACTCAAAAACCAACATGTCGGACATGAATTGCACGATTTGAAAGTTTACAATTTAGCCTATATTGGATCAACCAACGTAGTTAAAATGCATAAACAAACTGGGCAATATTGCAAAAGAAATAGCACTGTAGGTCTACCTTAATATCCGGAACTCCAATTTCTACACATTTTAATGAATGCTGTTGTTGACATAAATACACCAGAACGTCATGGAAGAAGCATGCGTATGACATTAGTTCCACGGAAATTATAATCCAGCTCTCTGTTCAATAAATGGATTTTGTGGTATTTGACCAAAATATTAAAATGATCCAACATAGTACCTGTGCGCTATCTGTTGGTGCTACTTCAGGATTAACAATGTTTCAAAGCTTTGGGATTCATTATTGGATAGAGTTCAAATGCTGGGCCCACACAATTCCCAAGAAGAAGAATTCAACCGACAGAATCCTGACAGATATTTATGAATATTTATGTTAGAACATCTAATAAAGTTATGTTGGTTGGTTGGTTGGTTGGTTGGTTGGTTCCTCAGTTTAGGGGCTGCGACAACGCGGTCATGTAGCCCCGTGTACTTTGGGTGTGTGTTGAATCTGTCTGATAACCGGTGTTAATTGTGATGACTGTATTAGTGTATGTTATCTGTTTTTAATTCAAGTAAGGACTGCATACATTCGATTATTCAAGTAGTTCCAACTTTTGCTACAAAACGCCACCGTTAACGACCAACTAGTTCTGAACTTGGTTACTAGATGGCACCGCAGGCGGCTCCTGGCGACGAAAATTGGAACCTAAGAGCATTGGTCAAATCTTAACCTATAATTTAGCTTCGCACATGTGTAATTAGTGGAAGGTTCTTTATCATGCCATAAATCTATGACATGGTACCACCAGTTTTTCTTCCCCTCCGAAGGAAGGCATACTGAGGGATTCGTAACGCTCTTAAAAAATCGGACGGCTTCGGCCGGGTTTGAACCCGCAATCTTGGGCATAGAAGCTCAGCATGCTACCGACTACGCCACCGAACATAAACAGTCGTATGCAACTCGCCTATAATGGTATTTAAGACACTCGAATGGAAATTATAAAACTCGCTTCGCTTGTTTTATATACATACTCGTGTCTTAATTATTGCCATTAGAGGCTCGTTACATGATGTACTATTTAAACCTAGTAATGAATCTTTTTCTTTCTCATATCGGAGCTGAGATGGACCCTTATTCCACTGAACTTATCAATCCAGGGATGGCTTTCCAGCAATTCAGTATCTTGTTATTGGACACACACACATATTTCTCCTCTCTTTATGAATCTTGGTTACACGATTAAAAAGAATACATAGGCTACAGTAGAGCTGCATTGAACTGGTGTCCTCTATTGATGAAGGCCACTCACCGGACTGCTAGTGAATCGTTTATGTCCCCTTCAAAACGTGCTATATTTCTCAATACTCACTCAGGATGTTGTAGAGACTCGTGCTGCACCATAATCACTCTCAAGAGATACGAATCTACTGTGACATGATTGCGAGTACACAGGTCTAATTAGCTGTATCGCGGGATGTGGGACACTCAGTGCCCAGGGGATGTAGCAAGTGTGTACCAACATGTCGTGACCAACACCGTAATTATTGAGTTAAATATATTGACAAGTCTTGTCACTTTACCACAATGTTCTTACTAATTTTATTCCGATTTCTCAACGTATTGACTTAAGAGTTAGGATGAGATTGCGAGGAACAAGGATTTTTAATGCTACCTGGTCTTACACCTGCTCTGCAGCTGTTCATTTTAATATAATCACGGGGAATACACACGCAATGTGTACTTCAGGTGCCTTTCTCAATGGAACAGGTATTTAATTATGTATGAAGAGTCATTGAACAGTGCTCTTCCTCATGTTCGTGACAGAGTGATTGGATACATCGTCTCCTTGTGTATCTGAGGCAATACGAAGTATTTTTCAGGAGGTTCAGAATTATGAAGGCAAATTCCGCAGCAGATGTTGCGTTGCAGTGTCTTTACGACGTTGGAAGTAAATTTCACACCAAACATTAAGATCTGACCTAAACTGGAAGTAAATTCAGCAGCTAATATTTCACGACAATAAAAGTATAAACCGGTTTTACGCCACTAAATTCAAATTCAACACCAAATGTTTAGGCTTTTACGACACTAAAAAGGTAAATTCCACACCAGATCTTGAAGCTTTTAAGACACTAAAGATAAATCCCACACCAGATGTTTAAGTTTCTAAGACACTAAAGATATTTTCCACACCAGATGTTTATGTTTTTAAGGCAATAAAGATAAATTCCACACCAGGTGTTAAAGTTTTTTCGACACTAAATGTAAATTCCACACCGAGTGTTGAGTATTTACCATTTACAACACTAAAGCAAACTTCCACGATCCTCAATAAATACCAAGCCAATAAAGAACCTGCATTTCAGTTTTTACGACACTAAAGCAAATTCCACGACAGATGTTTCAGTTTTTACGACACTAAAAGGTAAATTCAACACCATATGTTTCAGTTTTTACGACACTAAAGGTAAATTCAACACCAGATGTTTCAGTTTTTACGACACTAAAGGTAAATTCAACACCAGATATTTCAATTTTTACGACACTAAAGGTAAATTCAACACCAGATGTTTCAGTTTTTACAACACTAAAGGTAAATTCAACACCAGATGTTTCAGTTTTTACGACACTAAAAGGTAAATTCAACACCAGATGTTTCAGTTTTTACGACACTAAAAGGTAAATTCAACACCATATGTTTCAGTTTTTACGACACTGAAGGTAAATTCAACACCAGATGTTTCAGTTTTTACGACACTAAAGGTAAATTCAACACCAGATGTTTCAGTTTTTACGTCACTAAAGGTAAATTCAACACCAGATGTTTCAGTTTTTACGACATTAAAGGTAAATTCAACACCAGATGTTTCAGTTTTTACGACACAAAAGCAAAATATTCCACAACGGATGTTTGACTTTTACGACACTTAAGGTAACTTCTACACCAGATGTTTCAGTCTGAAGGTAAATTTCACACCATATGTTTAATTTTTACGACACTGGAGGTAAATTCTACTCCAGGTGTTTAAGTTTTTACGACATTTAAGGTAAATTCCACACCAGGTACCGAGTTTCTACGACACTAAAGGTAAATTCCGCACGAGGTGTATTTTTAACGACACTAAAGGAAAATTTCACACCAGGTGTTTAAGTTTTTACGGCACAAGAGGTAAATTCCACATCAGAAGTTTAAGTTTTTATGACACAAGAGGTAAATTCCACACCAGGTGTTTAAGTTTTTACGACACTAAAATGATGTTAACCTCGCTAGAGATAAATTCAAAGCCAAATGTTATGTGTCTTAATGAACCTCTATGTACTGTACATTCAGAACTAGTCGTTATAGATCTAGGGCAGGGGAATCTCCGATGTTACGTGGCGTGGGGTTAATCTGTGAGATTATCCTACTGGTATCAAATATTTTGGCGAAGAATTGCTGTTCTTCGATAACGCCGCCGATGGTCCCAAACTGAGAATCATATAATCCTGTGTAGGTATATCCTCATATATCTAGTGGAATTCCCCTCAGTAGCAATCGCTAGGATACCTTCAGTGAGGTCAGTAATAAAGATGTTCCAAAAATTAAATCAAGGGCCGGAGGATGTGACCGAATATTCAGAATAAACGGTTAAAAACAATAACCTCAAATTGCAGTGTGAAAGTAAAGAAGAGAAGAAACTGCGAAATGACTAACACTTGCACCTGTTAGAGGAAGGGGCTACATTCTCTTAATAAGAAATATGTGGCTGCATTCACGTGGAACACAATCTTTACGATCCTCAATAAATACCAAGCCAATAAAGAACCTGTATTCCCTCGCCGACATCATGGCTTGTGGATGGTCGAGAACAGCGGTGATTAGCGCCAACAAGATATCCCTTCACATGATAGCCTCCTAGCAATGGCGGAATAATAATAATGATAATAATAACAATAATAATAATAATAATAATAACAATCCATTGTACTAGACAGAGCTAAGTTCAGAGAATTAGTCGATAATCACCGCTTTGCAGACTATCCAAGCACTATCACCAACAAAACTTGGTCAGAAGATCGCAAAAGAAGACACAGCGAGAAGATGAAGAGATTTTGGGAGATGAGAAAGGCAATGGCATCAGGTAAATAAGTTCAATCGCGCTCCTTAGTCGGGCATGACGAAGAAAGGAGAAGAATAATAACAATCACACCCGAGGCACTATATCCCTCTGATATACTGATCATTGGGGGCCGATCGCTAACTAAAGATAGCTTAAACATAAACAAGAGAGGAAAATCTTGAGTAAAAATTTTGGCCCTGATTGTACAAAAGGAATTTGGATGAAAAAGAAATCCCAGGAGCACTATCAGCATTTGTAGAAAATCTCGGACTCATTCAGGAAAAGACGTTTGAAATTTTATGGGCATATTCTCAGAATGAGTGATCACAGGTTGAGTAAAAGAATTCTAAATCGTACTCTCTCGATGAAAGCTGAGAACAACTGGTTGCTTGAAATTGAAAAAGACCTTCAGGAAATAGACATCTCAAGTGATACAGTGGGGGCGTGGTGGCGCATCGGTCAAGCTCACCAAGGAGGACCGGGTTCGATTCCCGGTCAATACATGTGAGATTTTCGAAGTGAAATGCCATGTCCTGTGGTTCGGAATCCACGTTAATAGGACGTCCCGTGGCTCATGATCGCATGATTAAAGGTCACGTAAAACTAAAAAGCTTCCTTCCTTCCAAGTGATACAGTAGTCGACAGATCTAAATTCAGAGAACTATCATCAATTTTCAGCCCACCCAAACTTTACCTACAGCAGAACATTGACGGCGGAGCGCAGAGAGAATGAAAGCGAGAAGATGAAGAGAGATTTTGGGAAGACAAGAAAGAAAGATCGACTAGATAGCATTCCTTCGACGGGCATAACAATGTAAAATATAAGTATTTTGTTCACATGGAAAGTAAAACTTCGTTTAGTCCAGGCTTGCTCAAACCGGGCATTTCGCCAAGTGGGCGCCCGCTCCGTGCACGGGCGGTGAGCGGGCAAAGTAGCTGCGTTCAGTCTTGGCAGCGTAAACCAACCAATTGCGTCACTGCAGTGACAAGCTGGTGCTCACATTCTAACCTTGATCTACTCTAACAATTCTTGCCCTAGACCCTTCCTCCCTCAACCAACTTGGATATCCCTGGGTGTCTTAGTATATGTCCTATCAAAATAGTATAACCTAGTTCTTGTACTTTCTTCGTTAATGTGCGGCTCTAGCTGGGCGGATATGTTTACATTCCATGGCTGCCTGGAGCCAAGGCTTTCCCAGTGCGAGGCACAGCGTTGTTAACTTTCCACTGTAGACACTGCGAGCAAGCAGCGAGACTGGACAGAACTACGCGCAGATGTGTTACACTGAACATTTGACACCTGCGTGACACGCGAGCTGGCCACCAGAGCGGGACTTAGGAGTCAATTTGGAGTCATAGAGCAAGCATTCTATTGGTCAACAATCGTCAGCTATTGGTCAGTAGCGAACAATGGTTATTGTCGGTGCGTGCTACTGCCTTACGTTTGAGTCGCAGCTCGTTAATCTGGAAAGTGAGGGAACTATATACAATATACTCTCGATTATCCGGGTGGAGAACATGGATAATCCAAAGGCATGTTTTTTATTGCAATACGAAAGCCTTCTATTTTTTAAATACAGTACCATAAAGTAGGCTGTAATGCATTGAAAACTCATGGACATTATTGTGCTCTAAAAAGTCTTTAATGGTTCTCTGTTTTTGGTTGCTTATCTGCTAAACAGCTGTTGACCATTTAAGCGGGTCCCCCAATGATTTGCAGACAACACTTGCTTTCCAGCATCCTTGACATAAGCTTATCCCCACATCCTTACGGAACTCACACTTCGCTATTACAAAACAAGATTGGACGAAGCAAGTTGTCTTCAACCTGTCATAAAGTACCGTACTAAAAATAACTTACACCCACCGGGACTACACTCAAAAATATGAACATAAAATACCGGGACTACACTCAAAAATATGTTCATAAAATACTGGGACTACACTCAAAAATATGTACGATAAATAAATTTAAACGTACGGTATTCAATTCACAATACAGTATCAATTAAAGAGAATTTCTTATATCACCCTTTCACGAATTGATTGCCGGTGGTCGAGATGGGAACTTTTCTTTGTTTACTTGTGTCACACGCCAGCCTGCTTCGTTTACAGGTACAGTTGCGTGAGTAGGACATGACTCAGCTCCAGTAGCATCTGTCATCGTTTAACTGTCCGTGGTAACATGATCTCCCGTGACGCGCAATGCTGTTTGACTTATGTGTAGAATGCATTCTGTCATTGCTGTGTTCCCCGCTTCGCCCCGCGGAGAAGTTGCTACAAAAAACAACAAACTCTAGCGCAGCCACGCTCAGCGGCAATCAAATCTTAAATGGGTAATACCGTGTACTGTATTCACAATCATTATTTTTAGCCTACTTTTCACATTTTGCAAAAATAAGAAAAAAGTAAACTTATGAGATCGGGCAAATGTGTGTCTGTCTGTCTGTCTGTCCTTCTGTCTGTCTGTCTGTCTGTCTGTCTGCCCTTCTGTCTGTCTGTTTGGCTGTGTGTGTGTTCCCCCCTATCATCTCCTAAACGGCTGGAGCAATCGAAACAAAATTTGGTAGGAGTAAAGATCTATACCTGTATATCTCACGGCCATATTTAAAAATGATGTCAGTGCTACCAACTGCTAAAAAATCGCAATTGAAATTTGAGCTCCATGTTGGATATCTTGGAAGGTATGAATGGGAGCTATTTCAAAATTGGCACACATATAGATAATAAATATTGCAGTTTAATTTCCAGGAGGCCATACATGGCAGTGTTGCCAAAATGATTATAAGCCTGCTGATAGGTCCAATTTTTAAATGCATATAACTTCTACATTATCAATTGGAATTCAACCAAATTTCATATGTTGTATGTGTACATAACCAGATATGACTGAGCGTATTCTTAAGACCCACCAGGGCTGCTAACTGTTAATAAATGCTCTTAATTTCTTTTATCCAAATACCAATATATCAGAAAGTATGCAAGCCGACAGCTTTAAACTATGCACACGTATAGTACCTGACATTCTATATTAATTTGGAGTAACTTACATACGTCAGTGCTACCAACATGATTCTAAGCCTGCTGACAGGTCCAACTTTAAATACATGCAACTTCCATACTATCATTTAGATTTCAACCAAATTTCGTGTGTGCTATGTGTACCATAACAGATATGACTATGCGTATTCTTAAGAGCAACCAGGGCTGCCAACTGTTAATATGTGCTGTCTCTATTTTTGTTACCCTAATATCAATATATCAGAAAGTAAGCAAGCCAATAGCTCTAAACTTTGCACACGTATAGTACCTGGCATTCTAGATGAATTTGGAGTAATTAATATACGTCAGAGCTGCCAACATGATTCAAAGCCTGCTGATAGGTCCAATTTTAAAATGCATGTAACTTCTATACTAACTAATGGATTTCATTCAAAATCGGCACAACAATAGATAATATTATTTCAGATTATTTCTGACCAATACATGCATGACATTGTTGCCAACATGATTTTACGCGCGCTGTTAGATCCAGTGTTTTACTGCATGTAACATCCATGCTATTCATTGGACTTCAACCAAATTTTGTATTCTGTACCTTAAGAGATGGAACTAAGAATATATTCAGTCACCAGGGCTGCCAACTATTGTGCTCTATTAGGCTACATTATGCCAGGTATACAGTATTTCGAACTAATTAGAAATTTCGATATTAGCAAATTAATTATTCTAGATAGATCCATATAGATTAATCATTGGCATGAATCTTAAATTTTAAGAAAAGTAGGCTCTTTAGTTCGTCATGGAACTTCTTGTTAATAAGGTGAAAACGTGCACGGTTAAACCGCTAACTGGATAATGCGTGCACGGATTATAGAGAGTATACTGCATGTTATAAAATAGACTTTCCATAACTGTACGGACGTGCAGGGGAGGTTATCACTCTTTGTCATACTCATTCCCCCTCACCACAGTGCCTCCTAGTTAACTACTTTCCAGCTCTGAAAGAGACGACAGCGCCATACCAAGGTATCTGTCCGGCTCCCGTAAGACTGCACGCCTGCTTCATGAGTCTATTATCCGATCGAATGTCAATACTGTTGTTTGCAGGTTACTTGAGGGCGCCGTCTTTCAGAAGATGGACAGTAACAAAAACGACGCCGATCACGTCCGAGCTTGGTGGCCGGCGTGTCAAATGCTGGTTACACAAGATTAACTTGTTTCGCTGGAAATCACAAGACAGCGGCGGTGAACTTCAAACAGGGCACCACATGCAAAGGCGAATAGCACACAAAAAACAGCTTGCCGGAATTAAATTCCATTAACACGCATTCTCAGCACGTTAAGACAGTGTTATTAAACTGTCAATATTCTTGGAACAGGGGACAATGACACAATGTATCAGTAATAACCGGACCACGTTACAGTTTAGTGTTAGCATCGTGTTTGTTCAGGAGGGGTTTTTATATTCTACTATACACGAAGATTTTGTTTTATATGACTCTTAATCTGGTGATCGTGCACCACGACCGCGAAGGCAGCTGCAGCAAAACCGTAGATCAGAGATTCGAATCTCGACGCTGTCAGCGGCTATCATGAGTGTGGTTTTTACCCAGGTTTTTCCGCACTCCCTCCAGACGGATATCGGAGTAGTACCTTACTTCAATTTCCGAGGCGCCTGTTTCATCACCGACACTAATAATTACAGCTAAACACTATATTACAGTCAACACAGAAACACCGGTTACCAGGCAAATTCAACACAAAACCAAGTACACAGGGTTGATGACCAAATCCGTCTTACGTATTAACAACAAATAAAATTGAAACGTACACAGTCAACTTCTATTGTTCTTTAGTAGTCTATTCAAACCAACTTTGCTGTATGTAGCGAAGGTGATATGTACATGTATTCTGGTTGTTTGATATATAAGCTAAAGGTACATTGGCCCAAACTATCTCTTCTCATCATTAACTTATTATGCGCCAGAAACATCTCTAATTCCCTATTCGTTTTACTATATCTCCATTCGTTACCTTATCTAACCACCTAATCTTCATTATTCTCCTGAAACACCACATTTCAAATGCTTCTATTCTGTTTTCTGCTGCATTGACAGTCCAAGTTTCACTTCCATAGAGCGCCACGCTCCACAAAAGAGTCTTCAAAAATGACTTCCTAATATTTATATTTGATGTCAACAGATTTCTTTTTTGTAGAAAAGCAGTGGAAGGAGCAGTGGAAGTGACATTGGACCTTCAGAATGTCACATGCATTAACCAGGAATCGAACTTAGTTCGCCTTGGTGAGAGGCGTGCAATACAACCGCTAAACCATCATGTCACTTGTATTCTCCCAAGGTTATGATTTAACTTAAGGAAATCGTGCTCATCTGTCCCGTGCACTTGTGTATGCACAGTAAGGGAAGTCTGTTTTATAACATGTATAAGATAGAATACTAGTAGTCTACTAATAATACAGCGTATGTATGAAGATAGATTTGAAGCCATTTTTCAGTGTTACCTGATTAACAATAGGCTGATATTATAACTTTCAGTCGGTCAACACAAAATAATTCCAAATAAAGTTTTTTTTTTCTTTGGTGCTGTTTGTGCACAGTATTCTACACAGGATTTGAGTTGGTTACTAAATGGCCTGGACTCAAACTTGAGGCTGGACTTCATGATGAAAATCAATGAAATAATTCAAATCAACAGTATTGGAAAGCAACAGAAGAAATAAAGAAAGCCTAGTTTACATCGAATTGGCAGGTGAAAAGCTACACGGATTAGGGCACTTTTTCTACTTAGGAAGCAAAATAATCATTGATGGACGAAGTAAAGAGGATATAAAAAGGAGGTTGACACGGGCAAGGAAAGCTTTTCTACAAAAAAGAAATCTGTTGATATCAAATATAGATTTAAATATTAGGAAGTCAGTTTTGAAGCCTTTGTCTGGAACGTGGCGCTCTATGGAAGTGAAACTTGGACTGTCAGTGCAGCAGAAAATAGAATAAATAGAAGCATTTGAAATGTGGTGTTACAAGAGAATGAAGAAGATTAGGCGGTTAGATAGAGTAACAAATGGAGATGTAGTAAAACGAATAGGGAATTAAAGATGTTTCTGGCGCATAATAATGATGAGAAGAGATAGTTTTGGTCAGTGTACCTTTGGCTTATGAATCAAACAACCAGAATACATGTACATATCACCTTCGCTTACATACAGCAAAGTTGGTTTGAATAGACTACTAAAGAACAATAGAAGTTGACAGTGTACGTTTCAATTTTATTTGTTGTTGATACGTAATAGGGACTTGGGACATATTTGGTCATCAACCCTGTGTACTTGGTTATGTGTTGAATTTGCCTGATAACCGGTGTTTCGGTGTTGACTGTAATATAGTGTTTAGCTGTAATTATTAGGGTCGGTGATGAAATAGGTGCCTCGGGACTTGAAGTAAGGTGCTACTCCGATATTCGTCTGGAGGGAGTTCGGAAATACCTGGGTAAAAACCACACTCATGATAGCCGCTGACAGCGCCGAGATTCGAATCTCTGATCTCCGGACTTGCTGCAGCTGCCTTCGCGGCCGTGGTGCACGATTTAACGAGCAAGGCTACGCTGCAGCATGTTTAATTTTTTGAGAGAATAGGCACTGCCCATTATTCCGTCAAATTCCGCTCTTTTGTTTCAGGAGCGCAATGGTCGCTTGTGAAGACACTGTGGGGTCCAGCAGCTCCATTATCTATTTAAGGTGAAAGGGGTGAAGCTCGAAGTGCACGATTGATTACTTGTCTTGTGTAGCTATGTTAACATGGCCATGGAGCTGACTTTTCAAATATGCAGGCACGTTTTAAATAAAGAACGCAAGCAAGCAAGCAGGCAGGCAGCAGCTGGACGTAATCATAATCTCATGTGAGCAGCAGTCGTGAGCTTAATTAACCTCAGCGCTCCCATCTGCAACTTTGTGGACAGCAAGGCTAAGGACGTCCTCCACTACTCCACCCGCGGTAATCGAGTTGAGCAGAGCTCGATAGTACTTCAAGGCAAAGTACAATAGAGCACGGATTCTCAAACTTTTCAGATATTGTACCCCTAAGCCATGAAAAGTTTTCTATTGTGTTCCATTGTAAGGTTGAAAGTTACTGACATAACAAATAATAGTAATATTTAAAATGTGGTTAAGTATTTACATTTGTTGTTGGTTGAGTCTTCAGTCTTTTGGTTGGTTTGATCGTTTCCTCTCTACATAGCTACCACACCATGCTTCCGAGGATATCTGTTTAACATATTCTAACCTTGGTCTACCCCCACAGTTCTAGTCTCCAACCCTTCCTACCATAACTAAGTTTTCTATTCCTGGCTGCCTTAGTATGTGTCCTACCATCCTATATCTTCTCTTCATTAGCAGAACACTTTAATTCTCCTCTTTTCTGCTGCACCAATAGTCCAAGTTTCAATTCCATAAAAGCGGCTTCGGTGGCGTAGTCGGTAGCATGCTGAACTGCTGTGCCCAAGATAGTGGGTTCAAACCCGGCCGAAGTCGTCCGATTTTTTAAGAGCGTTAAAAATCCTTCAGTATGCCTTCCTTCGGAGGGGAAGTAAAGCCGGCGGTCCCATGTCATAGATTTATGGCATGTAAAAGATCCTTTCACAGACTAAACTTGTGTAAAGCAAAATTGTTTGGTGAAATTTCGTCAGAACGCTCTATCAAAGTTCCAACGTTCACCACTAGGTATCATTGATATCTGGTGGTGAAAGTTGGAACTACTTGAAATTGAACGGAACATGTAGCTCACCCTTTAGGGTGTCCGCTGGAAGCAGCTACAGACTCAGGCGAGCCGAACATGTCCTCGGACACTCCCGGCACTAAAAGCCATACGATAGATAGAGAAATTCCATAAAGTGCCATGCTCCAGACAATAGCTTTCAAAAATGACTTCCTAATACCTAAATCTATATTCGATGCCAACATATTCCTTTTCTCAGCCTACCTACTTTTCGTATCCTCTTTGCTTCATCCATCACGGAGTCTCCTACTTCCTTCAGCCTTTCATCTGCCAATTTGATGTCCATAGGGGTTTCAGATTTATTTCGAATGCATTCCAATATGTTTGTTTTGCTTTTATGTATTTTCATCACATAATTATTTTTAAATAATTCAAAAGTTGCAGTTTAACATAATGTGTTTTAGTATCGTTAATAGCAGTTTTTAAAAAGTTTTATAATTACAATTTCAATCAAACCATTATAAATGTTTAAAATAATGAGAAGGTATTAACATTCACTCTCTTATCTCCAAAATTAAATAGGCTGCTTCGATTTGCGAGCGAGGAAATAAAATAATGCCACATATTACATTTTTCTATATGTTACTTAAGTTGAACAAGAATGAATGTCGCAATAATAACAGTCTCAAATGTATTAAGGTTGATTATCAGAAATAATCGTCAACTTCCATTGTTGAGAAAGATTCACAGAGGCACGTGTTGAGGTAAAAATGAAGAATCCTTCAATGCAGCAAAGCCGATGGTAAACCTGTGGTAGTGCTGCGTCAGATATTGCTATGTTCCTCAGACAAATAAAGAAGAAAGCTCATATTATATAACTCGAAAACTGATCGCAACGTTTGGTTCTTTAGTCACTTTGTCAATTTCTTAATTAGAAGCGTTCCCGTACCCTGCAGGGGTAGGTGTACCAAAGTTTGAGAATCGCTGGAGTAGAGGACACTGTCAGCAGTGTTGCCAGCAACTCATATTTTTACAATGTCGCCAAATAATAGTCAATGGTGATTATATTAATATGTTATCCATTGAAGGGTCCTCCACTACTCCACCCGAGCGATCCCGCCGCGGCAATTGAGCTGGATAATACTGCAACGCAAAATAGCCTACATAGTAATGGCATGTTTCAAGAAGAGTGAAAAAAAATTAAACCATTTAAAAAAAGTGCTACGGCAAGATGAGAAATCAAATTCCAATAAATTGCAGTTCATTAGAATCAACAGAGCTTGGACTAGGCGGCTTCGGTGGCGTAGTCGGTAGCATCCTGAGCTTCTATGCCCAATATAGCAGGTTCAAAACAGACCGAAGCCGTCGGATTTTTTAAGAGCGTTAAAATCCCTCAGTATGCCTTCCTTCGGAGGGGAAGTAAAGCCGGCGGTCGCATGTCACAGATTTATGGCATTTTAAAGAACCTTCCACTAATTACACCTGTGTGAAGTTAAATTGTATAGGTTAAGAATGTAAACAACGCTTTTAGGTTTCTACGTTCGTTGCCAAGAGCCGACTGCGGTGGGGTCTAGTAGTTAAGTTCTGAACTTGGCCTAGTAGTCGTTGATGGTGGCGCTTGGCGGCAAAAGTAGGAACTATTTGAAAAATTCAAAGTTGCAGTACTTAAAATTAAAAAACAGATACACACACTAATACAGTCATCACAATTAACACCGGTTATCAGACAGATTCTACACACACCCAAAGTACACGGAGCTACATGACAGCGTTGTCGCAGCCCCTAAACTTAAGAACCAACCAACCAGAGCTTCGACTGAACATGGTAAATGTTTTTCTTTTCTACCTGTAATATTATGGTAGATACAACGGCAATGTTATGGTAATTTTTAGCATTATTTAGTGGTGCACTCAGAATCATGTGTCTTTAAGTGTTTAAATAATTATTGTATTTTTTTAAGCACTATGATATTAATTGTAATTTCCCGCCCAATCTAATTTGGCACACTAATGTTGACCGACTGAAAAGCTTTTACTAAGTATGAGTAGTTTACCTGCGTGGCGCAGCGGTAACGTTCTCGTCTGCTGTGGCCAAGGTTTCAGGATCGAATCCTGTCGCATTCATGGAGCATTTGAGGGAGCTGTGTCTGTAGATTTACTGGCACGTTAACGATCCCCTTCGGGCACCCCGGAGTATCTAAAAGCCCCAGCAGTTGAAAGGGACGTTAAACCAATAACATTCTTTCTTTCTTTCTTTCTTTCTTTCTTTCTTTCTTTCTTCGTATTGCCCACTTAGTGAGCGCGTTTGAACTTGTTGACTCGGGTTGATAGTGTTTTCCGCTTCTTCTCCCAAAATCTCCTCATGAACTCACTCTGCCCCTTCTTACGTTCCTCAATCCATTTTTTTCCAGTGGTCTTTTTAGCTCTTTCGGTGAAAGAGTGATTTGTAACTAGAGTTCCAAAAGTCTTTCGATTCATGATGACATCTTCTGTAATGTTTATTTCCTTTAAGTCCTGCTTGATTTCTTCTCACCAACTGATTTTGACTTACTTTGAATTAATTATGTAATATCAAGCAGTTCTTTTGCATATCTGGTGTTGTCCATTCCAATAACATTATTATTATTTGTTATTATTATTATCACTTTTTGAAATCGTACTTGGCTGTCATCGCTGAAGGCCAGGTTCAATTCTCGGTTCTGCCAAAAAATAATAATTCTGGTCTGTTGCCTGGAACGAGGTACACGTTACAACATTAGAAGAGGTAGGTTTGATTCCAACCTCAGCCATCATGGAAGTGGTTTTCTCTGGTTTCCCACATTTACTCCATGAAAATACCGGGATGGTAACCAAGTTAAGACCACGGTCGCTTCCTACCCAAATCCCACCTACATTACAAGTAGGCCTACACACACAGACGTCATAGTGACACATGTTATCCGTCAATTTCTACACACGCGAGTACACGGGGCTACATGACGACGATTTCGCAAAGCCCCTAAAATATCAAAAACAACAAATCTTCTTGAAATCGCTAGACATCGAATTTCACATGAAATGTTCTTGAAATTAATTTTATATTACCACATATGTAGGCGTATCAGTGTCGTTGCCAACCATATGTAAAAATAACCAACAACTTATCATTTGTTATGACAATATGTTTACTCACTTTGTAATAGAGAATCACTGTTAAATAACTGGGTGATTTAGCCGTGGTCGTTACGGCGTGGCTGCTGGCAGTCGTTCACATCCGGGAGGCAAGGAGGTTCGAATTCCCCCGCCGGCAACCTTGAAGATGGTCTTTTGTGGTTTCCCATCTTCCTTCCAGGCAAATGCCGGGTTTGGTCTCTAACTATAGGCCACAGCCACTACCTTCCAACTCCTCGCCCTTACATTCTAACTTACCTCCCCAGACAACACGTAACAGTACTTGTAGCTAACCCCATGGGTGTCCACATAGAAGCAGCTACAAACTGGCGAGCCAAACATGTCCTCGGTCACTCCCGGCACTAAAAGCCATACGCTAAAAAAAACTGTCAAATAAAATGACAAAACGTACATTGTAAACGCCACTCGTACACAGAAAACAAGGAGCATTTCAGTTTTCAAAATATTCTATCCAGTGTAGTTTATGTTTGTCTTCTCTTTGATAGAGACACTTTTAGAATCTGCCGTGTGAGCTGAAAAATGTGAAAAAGCAACTTTAACTAAAAGCTGTGTGACAGGTGGCGGCCCCTTTAAGCTCGCGGAAGCGCATGCACGGGTGGGGGATGTCATCCTACACTGCCTGCCATTGTCAGATTCCGGTCGGATGCCAGCGAAATAGACAGTAAATATGTCTCGCATTATTCATGATATGGCGAGAATATGCGTGTCATATTCTATAGACTGTCACGGGTTGTGGAATGCATTTCACGGTGCTCTGGCTCCAATGTACAGTCGTGACAAAGCCAATTGTATTGAGCTTGATAAATAATAATAATAATAATAATAATAATAATAATAATAATAATAATAATAATAATAATAATAATAATAATAATAATAATAATAATAATAATAATAAATCATCATGAATCGCAAGACTTTTGGAACTCTAGTTACAAATCACTCTTTCACCGAAGAAGCTAAAAAGACCACTGGAAAAAAAGGACGGTGGAACGTAAGAAGGGGCATAGTGAGTTCATAAGGAGATTTTGGAAGGAGAAGAAGAGGTAAGCTCCATCAACCCGAGTCAACAAGTTCAAGCGCACACCCTAAGTGGGCGAAACGAAGAAAGAAAGAAGAAAAGAAAGAAAGAAAGAAAGAAAAGAAAGAAAGAAAGAAAGAAAGAAAGAAAGAAAGAAAGAAAAATAATAGAATAATAATAATAATAATAATAAATCATCATGAATCGCAAGACTTTTGGAACTCTAGTTACAAATCACTCTTTCACCGAAGAAGCTAAAAAGACCACTGGAAAAAAAGGACGGAGGAACGTAAGAAGGGGCATAGTGAGTTCATAAGGAGATTTTGGAAGGAGAAGAAGAGGTAAGCTCCATCAACCCGAGTCAACAAGTTCAAGCGCGCTCCCTAAGTGGGCGAAACGAAGAAAGAAAGAAAGAAAGAAAGAAAGAAAGAAATAAAGAAAAAATAATATAATAATAATAATAATAATAATAGCAATAATTATAATAATAGACTATGTATTTATTTATTTATTTATTTATTTATTTATTTATTTATTTATTTATTTATTTATTTATTTATTTATTTATTTATTTATTTATTTACTATCGTGTAGGAAGCTAGTTACCAGCGTTGCCTTAGTAATGAATATGTAATCAGTCGGTCAACACTATTGTACCCAATTGTAAAGGGTGGTTCCCTAATAATTATAAAAAAAAATACATCTCATTAATAAATAGACTACACTTGGATGACCAGTTTCGATCGTCAAACGATCATCATCAGATCCTCTACACTTAGGCTATGTCTACAATTATACAAGCTGGTCAATGGAAATAGCATCTCCAGAGCTTTTTTGAAAATTGTATTTAAATATTTAGAACCTTTATATAATCAAATTATTTCTAAGGAAATCAATTTTATTTTATTTTAATATTGTTTAATTGTTGAAGACGAAATCATCGAATGCCGAAAACTGCACTAACATTTGAATAGTATTTGTATTTTTGGTGGAACATTTTAATTATTGCCATGTGACGAATTGTGGTAGCTGAAAACTTCACTGTAGTTCAACCGATTTCAACAATGCAGTATTGCATTTGGATTCCTTCAGGAAAACATAATAGTGTTCAGAAAAATGCATTGGTCGATACTCGTTATTTATTGAAGACTACTAACAGAAACTTAAGACAATGATGTCCGTGTACAGATGTTCCTTATTCGCTATCTTAGAAACTCTTTGGGCCATGAGAGGGTCTGCGCTCCATTACTGCAATCTCGAGCACACTTGTGTGAGAAATAGTGCAGACTGTCTGTCTGGACAATATTACTACGTCTAGAAACTGCATTCAAAATGTTTCACAGTAAACAATGACATAATTATACTGAATCATTTGGCTATTGTTACTGCATTGGCAGTACATTCAGTGTGGCAGGTCGTATTTCGTCAAGAGACAATTTGCCTAACACATACATTGTGAATCGAAAATCTGATATATTGTATACTGTAATTGTGATTTAAATGGTATTTTAGAAAAACTTCACATTGGTATGATTATAAACACGGAATAATCGTTGTGTGTGAATCGAGGGTTTTCTCATGTGTAATGGGTAGCATTCTAGGCTGTCATCCCTGAGGTCCAGGTTCATATCCCAGCTATGCTAAGAAATTAAATTCAGGTCTGAGGGCTGGAACAGGGTAAACTCAGCCTAGTGAGAGAGGAAGGTTCGCTTCCGTCCTCAGCCATCCTGGATTGGATTTCCATGGTTTCTCCACTTCTGATCCAGGAAAATGCCGGGATGGTTTCTAACTTGAAGCGACGGTAGCCTCCTTCCCAAACCGCACTCCAAAACAAATACACTCACTACTCCCGACAGCACAATGTCACAGGTTATCCGACAAATTACACAGGCACCCAAGTTCAATGGGCTGAAATGATCACGATGTTCAAGCCCATTAATATAATATCCTCAAGTACGAAATTGATTAATAATGTCACCTCCCGTCAAAATCAATGTATTTACACCTCTTTCGTCCATTCTGAAGGAACAGGGACTTATTAAGGATTAGTTGATAATGATAATAATAATAATAATAATGTTATTGGTTTTACGTCCCTTTTAACTACTCTGGCTTTTAGAGACGCCGTGGAGCCGGAATTTTTCCCGAAGTGGATCTTTAACGTGCCAGTGAATCTACTGACACGGCTTCCTCGCATTAGTGCACCCTCAAATGCCAGCTGACTGTGCCAGGATACGAACCTACAACCTTGGACCCAGCAAGCAAGAACGTTACTTCTGGATTAGTTGACTAAGTTATCAAGATCACTACTTCGATTCCAGCCGAGTTAATATAATTTTGAAAGGCTCTTCTTAAGGGCGTTTCTAGTTATAAGTAACATGTCAAATTATATATAAAAAAGATACGAGCCTTAGAGTAGTCGCATATGATGTGTAGCATGTTATTCTACTATGAAATAGGGATGAAATGTATGTGAAGTCATCTGACATGTTATCCTACTCGTATACTACACAGCTTGAACATTCTTAAAATGTTAATTTAAGCTCCGTTTTCATACTGGTACTATGATGAATGTATAGATTGAATTGGAGATATGCTACTGTCACACTTGTTTGAACAATCATCACATATTATATTGTAAATTAAGAGGAGGAATGAAACCATAGTCTCTAGCCTATCTATAGACTACAAGAAATAATGTTCACTACAATCAAATTTCCCAACTCCTGCTTGGTGCAAACTATTGTAATTAAAATTAAATAAATCGTAATTTCATTTAGATTCTGTTAAAATGACACAAAATGTTATGATAGAAATCGTTTAAATCGTAAATCTGGTAGCAAAAATATTTGCCGGGACTGGGGTTCGAACATAAGACCTCACGATTTGCAGACCAAGGGGCTATCCAAGCAACCATTACAACCACACATATTTACGGTACAAGACAGTTACTTATTTTCACGTGCCGGTAAAAATATGGAAGAAATTTTTAATGCTCCATTAATATTTTGCTTTTTTTTGTTAATGTCCCTGCGTGGAATTGAGTTTTAAATTTCTGTAGTTATGAATACGCCTACTTGACAGTAAAGGGAATTCCTATGAAAGGCTAGCTCAGTTCCCGTATAAAAAAAACTATATACATTATATGTATCACTGCATTACCGCAATGTGGGTTAATATCTGAATAGCCATTGTGCAGAAACATAATACCGGCTTTGCCGACTAGTTACAATGTTTCATTATTAAATCATATCATAATTTAAATACTGATACGAAGATTTTGAACATGTGGTTTGGGTTTCAATCACTTGACACCAGAGTTCGCATGAGCGTTTACCGTTCAGTATGAAAGTGTTGATCTAAGTTACTCGGGGAGTGGATGCCCATCACTTTTATCCAGAGATTGGAAAAGAGACTCTCAATAAATCATAATTGTTTTCAGCAAATATGATATAATGAATATTTTTACACCAAAGAACGACAACTTGAAGATGATTTATTGTAGGAATATTCTTAATGGCACCTCCGAACCTTGAAGTAATCCAGATGTGATATCTATTCCACAAGGCCGGCAGTGCGTCATGGTACCAATTTCCAACACTGCACGCTCATTGTTTCCTCTTACCACTGCCAGCTGGATCGCATCCCTCCTGGCTGCTAAAGCAGTGCTGGCAGTGCGTCTTACACCCTTCCGTCCGATCCACTTCCGTCCCATTTTTTAAAATCACTCCCACCAAAAATATCCAGCAACCGAGTGGAAAGATGTTACACAACAATAATAGTTTCTTGTATACCTGATAAATTAGTCTTAACAACTCATCCAGTTTTAGTTCACAGTTTTCTGCTTGATGGCAGTGAGAACGGAAGTGTCTATGCTTCATCAGTAATTACTTAATCAATATCCGTTCCAAGTGTCTCGGAATACAAAATTACAGTAATAGTTTAGAAAGTCTTTTCAGTTTGTTCCATTCCTCAGTGAATAATTAAGCTATTGAACCTACAGGAAATCATTTCAAGGATGAATGACTCTGGGATTTAGTCCACTTGTCTCCCAAATTCTAAGCTAACGCGTCAACACACTGAGCTAATCTGGCTGGTTTGATGTCAACTTGAGTAAAGAGAAGTTAAATAAAAGAATTTCCTCGCGTCTCGTAAAGTGTATGACAGGAGAATAAAACAACAGTTGGTGAATTCTTGCAGTGTCACGCTCTTAAAGTGACCGCAAAGAGCTCTCCAAGTGGCCACAAGTGATTCATCCCTCCTTCAACAGGTATTCAGTTCCTCTGAAGTGGGACATCTCCGTGACACAGCTCAGCCAGATCAAAGACGTGGTGTCCGAGGCCGCTCAGTGAGTGCCGCCTGACGTGCAGGCGTCAGTATCTACACTACTCGTCCTTGACACTCAAACTGAAATCACGCTCCGTCATCAAAATGACTGGAGGGACATGAAATGAAAATTATTTACAGGATGTATCGTAACATCACTAAAAGATTAGATACTCCAAGACGAAGAAAAGCCCTCCGTGAACATTGTTGTTGTTTTTAAAATTTGTTTTAGGGACTTGAGATACCTTGGTCATCAGCCCTGTGTGTTCAATTTGTCTGATAACCTGTGTTTCTGTTTTGACTGAATCAGTGTGTGTAACCGTAAATGTTAAGTATGGGTATGGGATAGGTGTCTTGAATTAGGAGACAATCCCAGCAATTGCCTGGAGGTAGTGTAGAATAACCCGGGAATGAAACCCCTAATCAAACACCGCACATAAACCTGGACTTTTTTCTGGAGTTCAATCACATCTTTTATTCTTTTCTTGAGATTTGACCAATTATTTGTAGGTTACAATATATCGTTGTCAGTTGCGATGAATTGTGGTGTGCCTAACCGGCAGGCGGAACACAACTTACATTCACAGCACCTTGTATCTACAGTGAAGTCCTTCTTTAAATGACGGAACCTCGCAGAGGCCGCGTGGCGAAAGGCTCGCTGTGTGTAGTAGCGTGTTGAGCATGGCACTGCAGCTAGCAGTAGCATAGCCCCCAACTAGTTTAACACATTTACACTTTTTAACGTATTTAATAATCATCATTACTTACATGAATTTCAGAGTTATTGCAGAAAATGCTGTCCATTTTTTAGACACATGTTGGGAAGTTTTGGTACACTCGCTGTAATTTATCCTGACTGATCTTTTGAATTAGTGCAGTTATTTCGTTCTCGAGAGCGTCAAGAGAAAGTGGATTTTTTCTGCATACCTTTTGTTTTTGGTTCTCCTACAAGTAACATTCGCTCGGCACTTAAACTTATGAACATATTTACTGTAGGATTTCTTCTTGAGAAGAAATGTTTCCCCTAGGAAATGTTTTTGTTTTGTTCTACACCTAACTATGTTCACGGGATACAAGATAGGCTACAATACTTCACCACAAGTCTTAGTTAACTCAACTAAGGTATCTTGCCTGCAGCGTATGTAATCAATGCTATGACAGCATCCATGGCTTCCTGACCCGCTGTTTTGTAATCGGTACATGCTAGTTATTCTGCGGTTACTCATCGTGGTCCACACCCGCCGCACGGCCACTGCAAGATTCCGTCATTTAGAAAAAGACATCACTGTATAACGCTTGCATTGTTTGATATAATTATGCAGGTTATATGAATTAAATTCCCACCCACTGGTCCATTCTTCTACATGGATGAGTTTTATTATTGAACTTTGAAATCCTCTGTATAGGGCAAGTTGAATCACAAACAAATAGTTTGGATCATTACGAAATATGTGTACGAGCTGTTGACATACAAATAGCCATCACGATCACACATAATAATACATTGTAAACAAACTGCCAGTGATTTGTAATGCACATCATTTACAAGTGATATTATTTCAGTTTCTTGGAACAGAGGACATAAACTGTGCTTCACACGAAGAAGTTAACTACGAGATATTACGTCAGTCTAGCAGATTGGATGGATAATGTTGTACCTTGCAAGACGATTTTATTTGAATTGCAAAAAGCAGTGGTTAACTTCTTTTATTTGTCATCTTAAAATGCAATTCCCGGATTGGTTGCGTGGTTTTAACATGGCTGATGTGTGTCCTTCATGGATGTTGCATGCATGAATCTGTAATCCCAGTGTCGCCAGGCGGCTTGACCGAGGACAACTTTTCAATTATCTTTGAGCACAAGTTATGAATGTGTAATCGCCGGGAGCTTCCAGTCAGGTGTTTATCAACCCACACGGTTCAAATCAATATTATAGAATGTCGACGACAAAGGCACGACCAAGGAATTCTCAGTATATGTTTATCATAATTTGCAAGGAATCTTAAATAGAAAAAGACAGTAATTTATCTTTACATTGTAGTTCCATTGCACAGCGGCTTATGTAACAGTCGGAATACATTATAAGAACGATATTCAAAAGGTATACAACTCTTGTGGACTGGTGATAAAGGTAAAGTTCACTTCTCTCTCTCTCTCTCTCTCTATCTGTCTCTCTCCCATAAAAATATTAACAGAGGTTATCAGGCAAATTACACTCACACCAAAGTATACCGTGTTGATGACCACAATGACACAAGTCCCTATAGAGAGAGAAAAATAGTGAGAGAAAGGCAGTTTCCTTTACGACTTTCAAGGAGATTGCTCAAGTCTTTCACACAAATATCCATATTTCTTGTCAGCTAAATATAGTCGGTTGTTTAATTCGTTTTTAGTTTACTGAGTTCTTCGAGGTCAGAGGACCAAGATAAGTTTATGAAATCAAAAGACGGGTGAAAGTAGGTTTTTTGGAAAAGAATAGTTAGTAGGTTACTGAATCAAGCCCAAGATTAATAGCTCACCTTAAGCAGGTACATAATATAAGTGCTTATCTAACAAATTATTTCGATTGAGTATCAGCTACTTCAACAGTACATTTTTGAAATTTTCTATTAATATGGTACTTTGAGTTATTTTCTTATTCTTTCTAATTGATCAAGCTACTCGTATTTAAGAACAAGTTTAACGCTCCAGACTACATTGAAACTCCAGAAATCAATATGGTTTCTTATGACAAGTCACGGACGCCTCCTTCCCATTACTTACCCACTTTGAACAACCTAAATTTCATTTCGCATTACCATCTTTAATGAGGTTGACGTCAGAACATTGGACTTTACAAAAAAACACTTGTTATTAAAGACTCATATCACCTCATCTCCTATTCCTTGGAAACCTGAATAAGAAAGACACGATATAGAGATGTAAAGTTTTGAAGCCATTTTTTAGTGTTTCCTATACAGTTAGTTGTAACTTTTCAGTTGACCAATACAAGTTTTCCCATATGGGTAAAAAATAATAATAAATCAATAAATAAATAAATAAAAAATAACTATAAATATATACTGTATATCCGTATATAGCCGGCTCCGTGGTGTTGGGGTAGCTCGCCTTCCTCTCACCTGGAGGCCCCGGATTCGATCCCCGGCTCCGTCAGGAATTTTAGAAACTGACGTGGGGGCTGGAATGGGGTGCACTCAGCCTCATGAGGACAATTGAGTAGCTGTCTGACAGTGAGGCAGCGCCCTGGTCACGAAAACCAACATTAACGGCCGAGGGGACCCGATGCGCTGAGCACGCGTCACCCCAATACCTGCAGGCCAATTGGCTGGGCAGCGATCGCTTGGTAGGCAAATCAAACGCACGATATCAAAATAGTATAAACAAGTGGAGAAATATCTCATTGAGATAGGATCACCGAATCTTCAGGATAGAGACGTAATGAGGAAAATTTTTTACACAAGGGGATTTGAGGAAGATGGGAAGAGACTAACACGTCGTATCTGGAAGGAGGAACAGGAATTACAACAATCAGTGAAAATGAAGAACTATTGGGCAGGAAGAAAGCTCGGAAATTGTTTATTCCATGTGGTCCTAAGTGACCCATTCGTGAAGGAGAAGAAGAAGAAGAAGAAGAAATAAATATAAAGTAAATTAATTAATTAATTAATTAATTAAACTTCCTGAAAATATACATGTATTAGTTTTAATCACTATAAAATAATAGGCAATTAAAGCTATTAAACTCAATTTATTATTTGATAGTTATTTTAACCAATACATGTAAATTTTTCAAGAGCATTTACAGTACCGGTATTTTATTTATTTTTATATTATAGACTATACATTGTAACCTCCCAGTCATTTAGGCAAATTTGTGTTGACTGACTGAAGAGCTAGGCTTCAACTAACAACTATATTGTTTTAGTAATTTTGGTTCACCCTGTAGCTCATGTGTCGGTCACATTTGTTGGTTTACCATACGTTTTTATTTCTTGTGTCTCCGAGAAAATTGTGCAGCCATATGATGCTGTCCTATTGGAACAAAATTAGCTTTTACCTTGTCTTGTTGTGAGGGGAGTGGACGCCGTCCCCAGGCGGCGGTAAGGCCCCCCGGCGTCTGATTGACATCGTGCAGCGCCGCACCACGCCGCGTAGTTGACTCCGTGACGGCAAAGAGAAAATCAAATAAAACGTTCTATGTTATTTTCTCGCTTTTGTATTTCACGTCGAGATCGCTGACAGTTTCCAGCTCCGGATGACAAAGCTATTAGCATGACAATGAGCCAAGTGTCATCGTGAGAGCCGGAGTAAACTGGGGCCAGAGAAACCACACCGGCCCGCGCTGCCAATCCACACACTTTAGTAGCGTAGCGTGGTCCAATCGAAGTCTCCCTCAGAGGCTAACAACTGGCGAACACGGGACTCCAGCTGTTAAATAGTTATTGTCGCTTTAAGGGGCTGAACAGCGAGGTCATCTGCCCTTGGTCCCCGGCTTAATCCGGCATTTTCATCCCTTTGCATATGTTGTTGTTGTTGATTGATTTAAGGGCTTTGCGAGATCGTGGTCATGTAACCCGTGTACTTGAGTGTGTGTGTTGAATTGAATCATAAACTCTGTTATTGCGATGGCTGCATTAGTACCTGTATTTTGTAATTCAGATGAGGATTGGGAAGGAGGCAGCCTTGACCTTATGTTAGGAACCATCCCAGCATTTGCCTGGGCTAAAAGTGGGAAACCACGGAAGATCACTATCCAGGAAGGCTGTGGTAAGAATCGCCTCTTCTCAATTCTGCTCACGAGTATGAGTGCACCCCGTTCCAGCTCTCAGACCAGACCAGAGATAAAATTTCTTGATAGAGCCGGGAATCTAACCCGAAACTCTGGGGCGACAGCCAAGAACGCCAGCTGCTACACCACAATGTGCTCAATTTCTCAGATATCATAATAATGAAGAACTAAATTGACATGTAGAGTGCCAAATCTTCCACCACGGACGTCATGAATGATGCGCAGTCATATACCGTCTTAAATTGGTGTTACCGTAATCCAATTCATCACGCTGGATATGAATCGTTAGATGAGCCACAAATTGAACCATGGGATGTCTAGACAGTCATCAGCTACGGCATGCCCTACGTCTACATCTTGGCGATCCCTGATCGTAATAAGAATTCCCCATCATTAGAATCAAATGGAGCTGCTAAAAACGAGTGGGAGTTATATTTAGCCCAGGGCTGCTGTAGAGAAGCAGTGATATGGAAATGTCCGTAGCTGTTGTGATTGCTGAGCGTCTGTGGACATGAGTTCTTGACCTCGTGCGAGTCGGGCTCTTGAGGTTTATAAATACAGCGCCGGCTATCGGGCGCCACTTGAACCCACCGAACAGCGTCTCGCCAGACAGTTAAATCCGGAGATGACGGGCTGACGCGTCTCCAAGCGTCAACTCAACAACATTTGGAAATATCGAAAATTTTGACAAATGGATTTCAAGTTTTTCCACTTAATGCCAAACACAGTACAGTATGTTAATCTTTTTCAGTTAGGTCAGTTTGTGTTAAGCTCCTCAGTTACATCCTGTCTGATCACCATTGGCCATAATTTGTTCTCTTTCTAGCGATTACAAACTCTATGGAGTCCTTAATATTCCCTCCTGTCATGGCCATTCCCTTATTTTGTAGCAAGTCTGGCTCTAATAGGTACCATCCTAGTCATTGCCTGAATTAGAAGTGGGGAAACCACGGAAAAACACTTCCAAGATTGAAGCCAATAGAGTGAGGTGGCGGAGCATCGTGGATGCCTGCCCTATGTTCCAAAGGGAACTAAAGGAAATAAGTTTAGTTAAGTACAGCGTGACAAGATCATCTGAAGCCCCGGAAATTATACGAACTACTAGGCTTACCCTTGCCCCTCTAGTCATCATTTTGCTGGATCTACTGCTATTTGCTGCTGTGGACTTGTACAGAAACCAACTGGCGCTGGGTAGCGCGCACGTGAGGATGATTTACCAATGGTGTCACTCTCTCCCCCCCGCCCACCGCGTTCTTTCCCTCCCTCACTCGCTCGCGCCTGCAGCGCCCTCACTCAGGGTTTCAGTTGAACTTGCCGAGCTATACGTTTCTTTTATATAAGAAAGGATGCATCCACAGTCTTAGATCTGGTACTATATTTGAATTAGCCTAGAGCAGCCGTGGGAAGCAATGGAAGACCAATGATGGCTGTTGTGGGACACAGATCCACTCGTCTCTGTTATTGTCTAAAGCACGCGAGCATTCTGTTCCGGCCTCCCCACGGCGTAGCCGTGCGTGTTAAATCACTCATCACGACTCCAATGGGAAGCTGATATCGTAGGTTTGAATCCTGGCGCAGTTAGCGGTCACCCTGAGTGTGGTTTTGGGCTGTGGCACTATCTGGGATTAGCGTGGGCAGTTTTGTGTCGACAAATGTACGACACCTAGATGCCATGGCAACAAGTGCAACCGCACTTAGTTCCCACATGTTGAAGCATGCATGAAAGTCATACTGATGTCGAAGGCGATAATTATAATAGGCGAATAAACACACATCCATGGTTCTATTAATTTGGTTCGGTAAAGTCATAACTTCTTCCCCAGTTTTTCCATACTCCCTCCTGGAATATGCTGGGATAGTACATTATTTTAAGTATTGAACCCGATGGGGTTATGCTGACTGGAATTGAACATGGTTCTCAGAGACTGTGATCAGTAAAAAGGTTCCGCCAGGGAGCGAACCAGAGATCTGTGCAGGGAGTTTCTTGGTGAAAACCCCTCGAAAGAGATGTATATTTAATCACTGGTGTGATTTTTGATGAAATGGCATTATTTATTAAAATAATGTAGGAAATAATGAGCGGATTATATCATTATAAGACGATTTGGTGTAAGCTATTGGGAGTTTGAAGCAGAGAGGAGGGCAGAGCTGACATTTACTAATCGGCCCAGAATTGTGGGTTGGTCCCAGTGGAGCCACGTCCATCTCTGTCACCCCATTATGTCGTCTGGAGCAGGGGAGAGGCCTGAAAAATGACACAGTTATTCCCCGACGGAGAATAGATTTGGAGTAGGGGCGGAGGAATGCCCAGAAGAATCATTGATTACTCGTGATTGGAGTAACGAATCGAGATGAGAGTTGCACACAGGTGAATATTTTGGCAAGAAGATAATTTTAGAGTCTTTTACCGGCGAAATTGGTGCATATTTAGTGATGTGCGTAAGGACTGTAAAGCGACCATTGTTCGCGGATGGATGTGAAGATGTTGACGGGGAGTTCCCGGTTAGGTAGCGTCCCACGCCATGGAGAAAGGAATTAATATTAATTAATTGAACGAGCGATTCCTTTGCACACAGATAGTTTTGGGACCTGTGAAGAGAGAGGAACACAATGATCATGGTTTGAAGACCTGAATCATGCTGTGAGAGGAGCGAAGATTACGCGGGAAGATGTTGCTCTACTTTCTGTGGAAATCCGATATAAGGGAGTAGACCCCAGGAGGAGACCTCAGTTGAATCTCTGTTCTCAGTGTTACTCAGTTACTCAGTTGCTCTCAGTTGAACCTCTGTTCTCACTTGAACCTCAGTCCTACTCTGTTCTCAGTCCTACTCTGTTCTCAGTTGAATCTCAGTTGAAACTCACTTGAAGCTCAGTCGAGACGCAGTCAAGTGCAGTCTACATGCCGCCAAGCGCAGTTACAACCAGTTATTGTCTTACTCAATTGTCAATTGTAGCACAATGGCAATAAGTTGCAATCAGTATGCAGCAAATATGCAGCAGTACGAGACAGCGTGTAAGCCGCAGACAGAAGTCTTCAAATAAGTTACGTGCAGTCTTCGAGTGAAACTTCAGTCAGCTACAGCCAGGGTGAAGCAAGTTCGTCAAGGCATAACGCATGACGGATCTATTCATCGAGACGCCGAACAAGGACTGGTATGTGTAAAAGAAACAGTAAATACGTTTGTATGAATAATAGTCGTATTACAGGCATAATCAGCCGCACGAACTATGACGTGTTCAGTTATGAAGCACCGTATAGACTAACGGTAGCATTATTGTATATAATTATTTGTGAAAGTGTTGAACTTTATTAAGCGCAGTGTGTATTGTATTAACTAATCGTATATGTGTAACTACGATAGAATGCGCTAAAGAAACTTTACTAAGTGTTTGGTATTACCATGAGAGTACCAGATGGTAACGCTTACTGTAGGAGTAATGATCGTCACAAAAACTGTTGGAGAGTTCCGAGAGCAGATAACCAGACTTTCAATCAGGAGTTGGTAACGTCAGATGCCGTCGACACCTGCAATTTCGATCTCTGCTAGGGAATTTCAGCATTGAAGTGTGTATAAAGTGACGAGTGTTCAGTGTAATGTATATGTAAAAATATCATTTAAAGTAGTGTTTGATGAAGTGTTTCACATGTTTGGGGAGTGATAACTTCCTGAAAGGTATGCAACGTGTCGTGTTGGTGATAGAAATTATGTATAATCAAATGTGTGTAAACAAGAGAAATATGTCGCGTTAAACCCATTATGGCGGGCGACATGGAAGAATATGATTGGTTGGAGCCACCTTAGATGCCTATAGAGATGTAAGTACCCCACAAATTATGGTTATAATTATGTAGAAGTATGGACCAATGCATGTCTGTGATTCCGTAAAGATATTGTGAATTCCTTATAGATGCCAGTAAAAGTCAGTTAGGAGGCTGATCCTCCATGTTTAATCAGTAATGAGTTGATTTTTATAGAGTTGAAATGATGATTTGCATCATTAAGTGGAGTAATTTTTCCCACTATGAATTAAGAATGGCAATCAGTTATGTAAAGGTAACGAACGCGATTGTTCGAGTTTAAAACGTCTAGCTATGTCGGAAATTTTGGTAATTTATGTGAGAATAATAATAAATAATGATTTGGTCATTTATGTCAATGAGATTTATAATAATAATAATAAATAATGATTTTGGTCATTTATGTCAGTGAGAAATGATGATAATAATAATAATGGTTATTAAGAGTATGAATGAACACATCAGGAAACAAATAAATTGTTGTAAGCGAGAATTATTAACGCTAAGTGCAAGACTTATCAATCTAAGCAGGAGGATGTTACAATGAGATTACATTTCAGTAATTATGAAAAGAAGTTTTATATCAGAATATTGCATATATTCAGTAATGATACCAGTAATGAAAGAGCTTTTATTGAATTGAATTTGCAGCTTAATTGAGAAGCTTATAGAGTAAATGTTAGATTTCTCTTAATATTAGAGGTCGGAATGTCGTAGCATGGAGCATTAGGGGCCAGATAGTCTATTCTACGTATGAATTCTCCTATGTCGTGGACATTGTTGGAGACATTATTTATTCCGGAGTTTTAGTGAATGGACCCTAACTCTGAAGAAAAGGATTGAAATGTGTTCCGGGCTGGAATCTTGTAAGAGTCGAGGAAAACAAGGACACCTCGCAGCTCTATGATTTCCCGAGAACTTATGATGAGTTATTTACGCTCGTGGGCAGCGAAAACTCATGGCGACAGTGGTTTTGTGCGCCTATATTATACTTGAGACATCGGTCAACCGCCAGGCTCATGCATTACGAACCCCGAACCTTCATGTTGAATGGACCCATGTGAGGCCATTAATTAATCGTTATCCTCGACGTAGGAATAATTACAAAAGCTCATTCAATACCTGTTGGCATAATAGTCAATTAAGATCCTTTGGGAACATGTGTGCCGGTTAGGACACAGTATTTGTCTTGTAAATCTCCACTGCTTAGAGAGGGAAGCTTTCAAACTTTTAGAAAGGTCGAGATAATTGGTGGAACGACCCATCCCACTTTCTATTGTGTAGCGATTTCTTTAGCCGAGGGTCGGTGCCAACCACTCGAACCGCTCAGGCAAGTTATAGAGGGAAGAGATTCTAGACCTTGTTAAAATGACATATAATGCAAGATTGTTATGTTGAGTATTATAGCCATGTGGTTCGTGAACACATGGATAATTATAGTTCATCCTGATGGTTCATTAATTTAGCTATCTGACGAATAGTTACATGATATATTTGTACTGTCACTGGAACCAAGTCATGTAGTTGGTTACTAGATGCCAATCGCCATGAGCGCGAGGCAGTCTATCGTACAATCCGACATAAGCTATAACGTAACGTTTTATATAGGAATCACAGACAGCATGCGGTGAAACCATATAATTGAAGGATATGTAGGGGGTAGCTTACATAATTATGGAGTTGCACGTTGATTTTGGCGCAACGTCCAAATAGGTAAATGCATGCAAAGCATTTCATTGGTGAGAAGAAAAATATTAAAACACGCACGGCACACATAATTGTTTAACATAAAGAGGTTTAAGGAATAATCCTTGTTGTAATATTAAAGAAGTCACATTGTATGACTGTTATGTTAATGTAAAGGTGTTTTGAAGTCGTAGGTGCATCAGCGCACTAGTATATCCTTGTGAAGTTCACCGAAGGGTAAAGCATTATGGCTAGGTATGACTTTGTTGTGATTTCATATTTGTTTATTTGTGGATTGTGGAAGTAAAAATTTTTGTTTGCTTTTATTTTATGCTTTTTTTTGGGTATTGGTTTGTGTTTGAAGCCATGATTTATTTTAATGAATTAAAGTTTTAGAATAGAGTTGTGCTTTATCATTGTAGAGTTGATACCTTTTAGCCTCAAATCCAAAATATGCACTGCAAAATTGGGGTTACCGTACACGCCTGAGAGCTGATGCTAGTTGGAGGCGGATGCATATTATCCAACGAGATTACTCACATGGGTACAGTATATAGGCTACCTCATCCCCGACGATGATAATTACAGTTGCACGTACTATATTTACCAGAAAAGCACACGTTATCATACAAATAGAACGCACACACCTACTATATTGAAGTGCACGGGGACGAAGATGTATCAAGCCTCAAAAACGAAATAACACCACAAAGAAGAGAAGACCTGTAATTGAACATAAGACCTTGCCGACTGGAGTTACTATGCATACTCGTAGCCTACACGAGGCAGTCAACAATGGCCAAAGTTATGTTTCCATATTGTTATAATTATTTGTTTATCTTCTTAGGTCGGCTGGGCCACCTCTAGACCACGGTGCTCGTGTTTTAGCTGTTGATGTTGTCTGCCACTTCCGTAGTTCTTGGTGGATTGTTTGGCGGCTGCTTTCGTTGACCCAGCATTCTTTCATTTTCTTGCTGAACTCCATCTTACGTTCCTCGGACCAAATCCTGGACGCGTTGTGGTGATCTTCTGTAATGGATGTGAAACAAGGTCTAGTTTCAATTGTCAGATGGTGGCGACTCCTGTCATTTGTTGGGCCTTGTTGAATATTAAGTTCAGCAAGATCCTTCTCAATTCATTTGATCCACAGGGACCCAGTGGCTTAACCCTTGTTGGCTAATTTAAAGATCTTATAAGACAGCTTGTGGTGGTCCTTTCTGTACAGGTGGTAAGAGAAAGCCAGGCGTCTTCTGATGGCATATGTCAGGTTTTCCTGGTGTTTGTAGACTTCACAATTTGTTTTGTACCATCGTCTTCCATCTGGTAAGATGCTTGGTCCCACTATTTTTCGCAAGGATTTCCTTTCCTGCCACCCGGGTTCGAAAAGCAGTGATGCACTTGACGTCAGAAGTTCGACATTTGGTGTTACTCTTGGGTTGTATTTACCCAAATCGGTGGAACTCCAGCATTTCAACAGTTTCTGTCTGAGCTTTGTTGATTACTTAGTTTAAATTCGTGAATTTTTTACTTTGTCGCTGCTCATCGCACCTACTTCAAGCTGTTCTGCAGAGAGAAGGTTTTCGGTGACGAGATGGGTTAAAGACTATCTCCGATCTACGATGGAACAAATTAGACGGAATCATTGCTGTCTACATTTCAATTGTTTTCATAACCTCAAGATGGTGGATGTGCGAAATTTTATAGCCTAAATGTACTTGCCACCTACTCGGTAATCGTTGACAAGCTATATTACATGCGTCCTGCTCAACACTTGGTAAACAAAGATCGACGGTAGTCACTGTTCGGGTCTTTTGCCAGACGTTGAAAAATGTTTTATGGTTTGTATTAGAATGGTTAAGGCGCTAGTCTTTCCCATAGCTAAATATAGTTGCGAAAGCTGGACCATAAGGAAACGAGATAGGAAGTATATTGATGCATTTGAGCTCTGGTGTTGGAGAAGGATACTGCGTATTCCTTGGACAGCCAAGAAGACAAATGTATGGGTGATTCAAAAAATGCAACCAGATCTGTTTCTTGAAGCATTAATAACACGATTACAGCTGTCATATTTTGGACACATTATGAGGCGTTCTGATTCGTTGGAAAAGACAATTCTGCTTGGAAAGGTGGAAGGGTCACGGAGACGAGGGCGGCCAGCATTGAGATGGATCGACTCCATCAAATCCAACATGAATATGTCAGTGAAGGATCTGAAGTATATGGCTGAAGACCGAATCATATGGAGACAGCCCATCCAAGCAGTCGCTAGGAGTCGACGCCGACTTGATGGCACCTGATCATCATCATCATTCATATTCTGTCTGTCTGTCTGTCTGACCGGTAGTCATTCCGAAGGCTGGTTGGATCCTCAAAAAGTACTGCTGTTAGGTTATGTGGGTAGATACCCACATAAACCCAAGGCAGCGCTACATTGAGGCGTACTAGGCAGCAGTACTAACCCTATGAGTAGAACATTTCACAGCATCCACAGGCACTGATGTGCCCTGAATGTCATTACTAAGCACCACCCATACCTCAGTAGCTTCCATATAATCACAGCCATGAGTGAGACTGAGACATCGGTGAAAAGCCACATTTTACTCTAGCCTGTGCCAACAGACAAATACAAATGTACTGCATTCGTCAAGAGATGGCAAACAGGCCAATCATATTCTTATTGTATTTTAATTTTTACCCAATTGGATAAAATGGCAACACAAAAAATGGCTTCAAACACCATAAAATCACCTTCATTTTTATACAGCGTTAGGCCTACATTAACGTATTATTTCAAGCTCTAAAACCTTAAACTAAAAAAAGGAAATTGTCTGGTAGGCAGGCAACCACAGATTACAAATTTGACCTCTCCTCGTTCGCGAGGAGTTTTACGCCCCTGTTTAGAAGGGTCTTCGTAGTTAGAAAAACGCACTCAGCTGCGTAGAGAATTGATGGTCTGACTACTGTCTCATCGTATAATTATTATATTTAGGCCTTTTTTCATATTTAAGCGTCCACCTCTCAATTTTAAATGAATCCACATTTGTATATTTTGTAACTGTGTTAAGAGGAGCAGACGACCTCGCTGTTCCACTCCTCGAAACAATAATAACTAACTACAGTTGCGACTACGGCAGAGGTTCTCAAAGTGTGGGGCACGCCCCCAAAAGTATGTGTGTGTGGGGGGGATTTTTTTTTCTATTTCATATTCTGTAACAATAATTGTTATTATTATTGCTATCATCATATCCATTAGCCTATCATATGCAGGAAGCTCCCACGACCATTCAAGACTAATAAACTCGTACCTTTGCTGTCTTATTTCACAAGAACTGACCAGTAGATCCTGCCAGCAGGAATTCTGAGAAGCTTAAGTCACGAACTTTCAAATATGAAAATCATTATTGAACTAAAAGCAACACAGGTGCCATAGCTGAGGAGCTAATTAGTGTATTTTTAAATTCCAATAACTGCACATGCAGAAGTTGCTTCTTTTATAAGCAAGGAGAAATAGTTAACTGTCAACATCTTGGAGTATAAATGCATGAATTTATTTTACAAAATGTTATTGAACTTTGATGTGCTCTAGGAATAGTAGATTTAGTGTTATTATTACTGTAGATTTTGTGATCGGTTGTTTTTTTCTTTTTTCTTTTTGGTGCGAAGTAGCCTATGAGGAGGGCTAGGAAAGAAAAGAAGAATACGAGGGGGAAGGGAGGGGGGGGGGCGCTAGATATTTCATGTTTCAGAAGGGGGGCACGACAGAAAATGTTTGTGAACCCTTGGACTAAAGTATCGCATCGACGCGACGTGTCGATGACCTGAGCAATAAAAGCGACTTTAAAGTATTTTAAAAAAATGTTTTATTGACGTAATTCCAGTCCCAGTGTGACATTGCCTTGTTTTTCTTGTGATTCTGCCGTGGGCAGGAGGAAATCAGGTTTTACGAGATCACAAAGTGAATGTCGCCTGGCCAGACCTCAGGTGTTCCAGCGAAGGAAGTGACCGTGAGTGTTGTCGGGTCATGAGAAGATACTGCAGCAGCCTTTGCCTCAGGGGCACAATAAAGTAATTAAATGGCGACAGTGAGGACATAAAGTCAAGCTATTCACTAATGAGAACTAACGTTCTTAGCATCACATTTAATAGGAGTCTAATGAAGTTTTCTCGACTTGAAAGGATTAGATCATCAGCATGTTTTGAATCCCAGCGTAAGATTATACTTCTGCATTACTACACGATCCATACCTTTACTACTGTAGTATTCTTAGCTGGCACCGTGGATACCCGGGTTCATTTCCCAGATCTGCCAAGAAATATGTTGTACATTACTACCAGTGATTGTTTTTGAGCAAAATTTTGGTCATGCTTAATATTTTCACTTTTTATATTGTTTGAAAGCTATTTGGAAAGAAGAAACTAGACATTATCGTGTTGGAAGCCATTGTTCAATGTTGCCCTAGTAATCGAAATGTAATGTTTTCCAGTCGGTCAACACCATTGTACTCAATTGTAATGGATGGTTCCCTGATCCTGAAAAAAGTATTTATTAATCTCACGTAAGTTTTTTCAAGATTAGGGAACCATCCATTACAATTGGGTACAATCGTGTTGACCGACTGAATTACAATACATATCTAGAAGAAAATAGTATAAATTATGAATCACTTCAGGGAAACTATGAAATTAACAGTCACCTCGTACAGACTATGAATCACTCATCCTTAAGAATACTGCATTTGCATCTGCGTCAGTGTTTGAAAAGGTGACGCTACTGAGGCACCGTGTTTTGCTTGACACCAAAGAGATCGAACGTGCTCTACGCTTTTAGTACCTTGGGTGCAATCTGAATGAGCAATGGGAACTCAGTCAAGATATCAAGGCAAGAATTGAGCATGCTCCTCAATAATCACAGTTTAAGTCTAGATCTTAGGCTGAAATTAGTCAGAAGATATGTATTTCGCATGGCATGGAAGGGTGAGCTCTAATCGTGGTTCTGTGCAAAAAGCTGGAAGCCTTCGAGATGTGGGTATATCGGGGGATGTTACGTATCCCGTGGACGGAAGCAATGAAGAATACTGAGGTGATGGAAAGATTACACAAGAAGACGAGAGTGCTCCTTTCCATTAAGAAGCAGAAACTCGAATATTTCGGACACGTGGTGCGGAATAAAAATATAGGAACCTACAGTTGGTGATTCAGGGGGAGATCTCAGGAGAGCGGGGACCCGGCCGAAGGAGAATCTCGTGACTGAAGAACCCCAGGGACTGGTATGAGATGAACACAACGACCCCTTTCCGTGTGGCAGACTCAAAAGCTAGAATAGCCATGATCACCGCCAACCTTCGATAGAAGACGGCATGGCAAGAAGAAGAAGGGCAAGGAAAGAGTAGGGAAAAGGGAGTTGTTGGTTTCTTTTTAACGCTTTATAGGGCAAAACTATTTTTTACTTTTATGTGTTTTTACATTTTAATTTATTGTAATTATTATAATTATTAATAATTTTATTTTTTGTTTCTGTAATATATATTTATTTCTAATTTTCAATTTATGTCCTTATAGATTTGATTTTGATATATTTATATTGAAATAATTAACCAATTTTCTATTGATTTTACAATTATTTTCATAATTTGTTTATAGTAGACTAATGTTTATTATTTTAATTGTTATATTTCTTTTATTATTGTAATTTAATTTTTTATTTTTTTATTTTTTTATTTCTTATGTTTGCATTTTAATTGCTAATGTTTTAGTTTTAAATTTAAAAATAAATATCCAACACTACGTCAAGTATACACGTATATAATATTTGATTTTTAGAAATACTAGCACTTCAGCATGAAAATTCTCCGAAAATTGCCTTAAAGATTGAACTATCAGCATCTTTGAAAGCATAAACTGTCCTTATGACAGGTGGTTAACATAGAGACCACTATTCCATAAAGGCGTAAGGGAGGGGGAAAAGGAATCAGACCCTCAATTACAAGTAAATATAGTCTCAGAAGAGTTTTAAGCCACCTTATTTGGCAGAAAACAGTTTATTTTCCTGTATTTCTGTTTTATGTGGAAGAAAAACAATTGAAAAATTAACATAATCTCCCTGGTGAGTGGATTTCGTAATCCAGTTACTTCATTGATAGATAGTGAATTATTAAATTTGTTGGGTGGCAAAATGGTATTTACGCCATGAATTATTCCTAGAGAAACACATATTTGTTAATCATACATTATAGTTGGCTCAGGATACAGTTAAACCATTCAAGAGATAAGGCGTAGAGCGTAGTAGAGCAGGCTGTTCCAGCCGAGCAGCTCGCGAATGAGCAGCCGAGTACTCGCCGCCTTGCGTGAGCAAACCTGCAACATGCAATACAGATCTGCTGTGGGGGATGCCGTCACTGTGCGGTGAATACATCAAGACCAGCAGGAAGCGCATAGACTTGTGTTATGACCTTCACCCAGTGACGTTTTGGCTATCACCCCCAGTCCCTCTCCAACCGTGCTCCGAGCATTACTGTTGAGTGTACGCATACTCAAACTCGTGGATTTGGAACAGCCTGTAGTAGAGGAATCACCTATTGTAATGTCGAGTTTGGGAGGGTAAGAACATATATAATTGAATCCATTGGATCTCATAAAATCAATTAAGCCATTATGATGATTATTCCCCCCATTAAAGTCTCTTCGCATTGAGTCTTTGATACTTAGCACATCTAGTGGGCGCCAATCACGCTTCATATTTACAACATCGGATGTTATCAAGTTTGTTTATCTTGTACTGTGATGCCTACACTTATGGCATATTCCTCTCAAAACCTATCGCTTCAGAATAGAATACGATCAACTTCATATAATTACGTCATTGCATTTAAACAATAGATATTGCAATTCATTTTGAGTGTGGTGCGATAGGATTGTTCGTTTAATAAGAGGTCTAGTCCCAACTCTTGACCTCAGAACGCCCAGGGCAATCACAAGTCACAATGCTCTGCAATAGTTGACTGTTGATATCGACCGAGCTATGTTTTGCCCCCGGCGCCACCTGCAACGTCTCCAGAAACGTTTAGATTAAATTTATTAGCCTAGTACGCCTCAATATAGTGCTGCCTTGGGTTTTTGTGGGTATCTACCCACATAACCTATCGGCGGTACTTTTTTAGGATCCAACCAGCCTTCGGGCTGACTACATAACAGACAGACAATACAATATTACAGACTAACGTTCGATTGATCGTTATTGATACTGTTTGTTTTAAGCACTAAGTACTGTTGTTGCAATTGATTCTATACAGGGAGTTTTGATATCGTGGTCATATAACCTCATGTCTGTGTGGAATCTGTCTGATAACCTGTGTCATTGTATTCGTGTGTGTCTATTTGTAAATGTGACTAGGATTTTGGAAGGAGGAGGTCGTGGCCATAAGTTTGGATCTTCCCACCACTAGGCTGGTGTTGAAGTGATGAACCACCGACAACCACTCCAATCGGATGACAGAAGTCGGAACCGATTCCACTTCTGTTCAATTATGCCTCACAAAGCTGAATGTACCCCGTTCCAGCCCTCGGACTAGCAATTAATTACCTGGCAGAGCTAGAATTTGAACCCAGGACTTTTGAAACTGTAGTCTCAATACGTACACCGAGACCACACCAGACAGATTTTTAAAATTATTCCTTTTCAGAATTCAGAGTAACTCGATCCATCCAAGGGAAAACGTCAATTTTCTTCTGCAAAGTTTATGTTTTGTTAATGGACCTAAGATAGTGTGATCATCTCCATGAATTCGAGTGGGTTGCGTGTGTGAAATTAGGCTATGTTATTGCGGTGACTGTAAACCGACAGTGGTGGCTACGCTCGCTAAAGCGCAGCATTAGGTCATGGGGCCAAGTTCTCTGATCACTCGGTAGACGCGTGGGTTCGAGTTCATGAAATGGTTTTCACTGGTTTCCCATTTTCAACTCCAGGCAAATGCTGGGACAGTACCTTCTGACAGGCCACGGCCAATTTCTTCCACATCCTTGCCCAGTTTCATTCACCATCATTCATTTCATCTCTCATTAAATCCTGTCATGAGGTTGGCGTCAGGAAGGGCATCCGGCCGTAAAAATCATCTGCCACAAAGACTTCCATCGCATCTCATCCGTGACCCCGTTGGAAAACGGGAGTAATAAGGGGTAGATAAACAGACAGACATTGCGGTGACTGTAATTCTGTGTGACTTTTTGATAAGTTCTGGTATTGAGAGGGAAGCAATGTAACCTTCCATTAGCTTTTATCGCGAATATTATCTGGAGTAGAGCCCACTCCTTTGTACTCCAGAATAAACCGTACGAAACCCTCTCTAGGATAGCTAAGGTCAGAATCAAGTACACACCTCTTCTAAATTATTTTCACAAGGTCCGGCTTCATGGCTAAGTGGGTAGGACAAATGACACGCGGTTTGAATATAGTTCTAGTTAGGGGATTTTAACTTCAGATGTTAATTACCCTGTTTATAGAGCAGGATGTTTGTGACGTTTCCCTCATTCATTTCTTTTTAAACATGACGCTCTGGCAGCGTCAACATGACAGACCTGCAACAATCCTCTCTAGAGACCTCGCACCATTAATCCATACAAGGCAGGGTACACCCTATTCCAACCCCCAGAGCAGATTAAAATTGCTTGACTGAGTCGGGAATCGACCAGGGACCTCTGGAACAGGAGCCGTTACGCGTATTCCTAGAACAAAGAGTGGTCAAGATAAGACAGGTCTTGATATAACTGTGATATATTACCTGTAATTGCTTCCCTTGTAGACTGCGGAGAGTCTCGTTTTATCTCGGAACGAGCATTAATATTATACTGCAAAGAACTCGGATTGATTCAATCAGTTTGAGGCTGGTTCAATCAAGTCGAGTTCATTCCCTCCATTAGAAATTTAAACGTCACAGAAGCGAGGATTTTTTTTTCTACGGGTTTGGAGTACCTTGCGGCCACAGTCTGTCAATTGTCTCCTGGGGGAGTGAAATGGGGAGGGCATCTGACACTGACATAGGGGATGTGGGGGTGACGCATCATAAAACTGCATCATCATATATTCCACAGGCCCTTAAGGTATTAACATTTCAAATTGGAGACCGGGACAGTTTTTGAAGGGTGCCTCAGGCTTGCGGAATGGATACGACATATTACTGAACGATGGTACAGTAGTGACAAAAATTATTATGCAGTCAAGAAAATGTATGTTTTATTATCAGCTAATTGATATACAGTGGTACTCCGTTAGGATGGCCTGCGTAATGTGGCTTAGGGGCAAGTTGGCCTAATGAGATTCTTATCCCAAAGATTCGTGGTTCGAATCACGGAGCAGTAATGTACTTATGATCATTAGTCTGGAGCAGGGAACACAGCCATTCTAACCCTCAGAATGAATTTTCTTCGCAGAGCCGGGAATCGAACCCGGACCTCCGGGACGATAGCCAAGAAGGGTAGCCGTCACACCACGAGGTAGTTTCATTGACAAGTGTCTACAAATAAAGATAGAATCGAAAGGCATGAAATTTTAAAATGCAATAGGTTAGAACAAACGTTTTTTTTGTCATTGTTATTATTGCTATAATTATTGTTTAACAATTAGTAATAATTTATTGTAATAATAATAATAATATCGTATGCAGTCTACAAAAATGGCATCTACATCAGAAAATCCAGGCAAGAAATATACTCGAGGATAGAGAAGATCACAGACACAATGCGAAAACGCAGAGTTTGCTTCTACGGTCATATACGACGGATGATCGACTCCCGATGGACGAAAAGTATCTTCAGTATATTCGACTCCAAACCAAAAACTACAATTCCATGGCATGATAACGTCCAGAAAGATCTGAAAGAAATGGGGATACGAGCAGAAGATGCACGAGACCGAAATCTTTATAGAGCAGCCATCAAGACGTTTGGGACTTTCCGGGACGAAAGACGGACAACTGGTGCGAAATGGACAGAAGAACGTCGTGCTAAACACAGTGAGCTCATGAAGACCATGTGGATCAAGCAAAAAATGAGCAAATGCCAGAATGTAAAATGAGGCTTATCGTGGTCACTAGTTGGCCAATTAGCGAAATTGAATGAATGAATATCGTATGGCCTCCGGAGCTGGGTGCAAGCTTTGTTAATTGACACCCAGAGGGCAGGTTTAATGTCGAATTTTGTTGTTCCTTGAAGCACTATGAAAGTCAAGGAGGTTAGATATCTAAGCTCTTTGACACTATAGCGCTTTCTAGTAGAGAAATGAGGAACTTTTTGTGTTGGCGGAAAATCTCGAAATTAATTTTGCCATTTTGAACACGGTCTACAGAATTCAAATGTTTTTTTTAACATGCCAACATCGTATGACATGCGTGTCTCAATTTTTGCCGCCTTTCAAAAAGAATCTCTTACGACGGCCAGGAGCGAACCTGCAAGCTTGGGGGTTGGTAGACCGACACGATATCCACTCACCCACCGTGACAAGCATTTATTGTAATATTACACTTCTATTCAGTATTTCGAGCAAGACGCACTGTGACTTTCTAAACACTATTTAATAATAATAATAATAATAGTAATACAATTTTATGGCCACATCAGTAGACTCCCACAGACCAGACTCACCAACGAAATTCTTAGATACCTACAGCGGCTCAAGATTACTACACCCTGGATGATGCAAGTCAAAATTGATCTAGTAAAAGCACAGGTCGACCAAGAAGACGTCATAGACAAAAGCGTCTTTCGACACAAAATATACAAGTGGGAAGTGTAGTCAGAGAGAGCAGCAGCACCTACAAAGACCAAAGTGGACCGAAGAAAGGAAGAGGGCATTTAGTGCACGAATGAAAGAGTTCTGAAAAAACAGGAAGAACTAAAATTCATGATTGCTTCGCGTGGTCTAATAGGCCTGTAACGTGTGAAATAATAAATAATAATAATAATAATATTAATAATATTGTTATTTGTGTAATGGCCCTGTTTACTAGTGAGTCTTTTAGAGGCACTGGAGTGTCGAAATTTTGTTCCTAAGTGGAACTTGAACGAACACGGTTTCTTCACATTTGCGCACCCTCAAATGCCAGCTGACTGGCAACTTGCAACCTTGCACATAGCTGAAGGGAACGTTACCGCTGCACTACGCAGCTAGTAAAAAACACAATTTAGACCTATGAAGTAATGTAGGACATCAGCTGATGCTCATGGACAGTTGACACCAATTGACACCCCCGTACTGTCCGCATAACGAGCCGTGCTAAATTTAACACCATCAATTACACTTGAGCGATGTGGGTGTGACAAATTCTTTTGATACTCTTGAACACGAAGCGGGTTATTATTTGATTTGGCTGCAACCCAGTCTGTCTGTTCTTTCTCCCCTCATTTCCCCCTCCCGATATACTTCACATGTGTCTCCGCTGGTGTCACACTCTACAGGGCGAAAATAAAATTACTTAATCGCATGTTATCCTCTTAATATCCATGTGACAAGTCAATTTTCCTAATACCGACATTAAGAGTATCCCCTAATGGCTGTGTCACTTGTCGGATTTAGCCTGTCAAGGGAGAAAATTAGAATAGAAGCTCTTGGAACCAGTTGACCGGAAATGGAAAATTTTATTCTCGAGGCTGCAGGGTATATCTTTGAGGAAGTGGTCCTTGAAGAATGAGAATGGAGGGCTAATAATGTTCGCTTTCTCAGTGTAATTTATGTCACTACTGCCTGTTGAATGGCAAACAATCAGGAAAAAACCGTATTAAATGTTTACCTACATTCCCTAGTGGAAATCGGTCAAGCCGTTGAAATGTTTATACATTTTTCTCGTGTTGCTATTCATGTTTCATTTAAGAGCTAGAGACATCTTGGTTATCAGCCCCTAACTCTTCTGTCTGTGTGAAATTTATCTAATAAGTAATAATCTATGTGAAAGTAATACACTCGCGTGTTGCATCCTGGATAGCAACACATCCTCAAGGATTTACGGCTGGTGAGTTCGGGAGTTGGTGATGGGGGATTCCTAATCTGTATCCGTTTATTCTTCCTTTTTCTAGTGACGCTGGGGCAGATTCCCTCCTCCTTTCCTTTCCTCTGCCATTTATTTCCCTATTTGCTCAACTTTTGGATTGCTAAACTGTAGGCCTAGACAGTTGCAGTACATTAGCATTTTTCTATTGGGACAGGCTGGAGTTAAATGTGGGTTTCCACCGATGTCTCAGTCCCACTCATGGATGTGATTACATTGAAGCTATTGCGGTATGGGTGGTGCTGAATAGTGGCCTCATGGCACAACTAGCGCCTGTGTGTACTATAAAAATTTCTATTCATAGGGTCAGAGCTTTTGTTCTGACTCAGTGATGAATGCAATGATAAACAACCTTACTACTCATCTTGCCTAGTTGACCTACGTCTCATTACAGTATAGTGCTGCTTGGAGGTATTGTGGGTATGGACCGACCTAACCTATGTCGGTACATTTTGAGGATACAACCAGCCTCTGGGCTGACTACCTAATAGACAAACTTTATCCGGTTTCTTTTCTTCCTTATTTCAGTGACACTGGGGCAGTCTCTCGCCTCTTATCCTTTCACGGATCTACTTATTTCCTCTTCTGACGCCACATCTTTTCCTCTGTCTTTTATTTACCTTATTCCTTAATTTTTGTTAATTCCTAGTATGTAAAATCGATTTAAGTCAGAAATTATTAGTAGTTGTAGTATTCATTTCACATTTGTTAACTTTCATTTTCATTACCATCCATATCATTAGGGTCAGATGACCTAGATGTTTTCGCCCCCTTTACTGGCTGCGTGGCTCAGCGGTTAGTTGGTCACTAGTCGTGGCCGAGTGAGGTGCGTGTGTGCGCGCTGTGTGACCGCATTGGAAGAGTGTACGTTTCCTAATACTGGTGCTTCCGATAGTTCCACGGGTGTACTGACCTTCCGTGTGTCATTCGGACAATACTTTTTCAAGTAGTGTTCCAGATAGGACAACAAAACCAGGAACCCAGAAAACCCCGCTGAAAATCATGTCCGGATACCAGAGGAAAAACACCGTACGCTGTCAATGGGACAGGCAGAGTTCTCGCCCCACACCAGGAGAAATTCACCGCTGAATTAGCGATACCCTCCGGTTGACTGTCGACCAAGTAGAAGCCATCCATTTAAATGCGCAAGAAAGAACCATGTACATCAAGGTAATCAGCATATCTACTTATCAGAAATTGCTAAATACTTTTGCAGCTCCTATTAAATTTCAGTATGACTCAGGCGAAATGACTAATGTTAAGCTCTCCACAGCGGATTCAAATTTTACCACAGTGCGTATATTTAATGTCCCACTCGAAGTTCCCCCTGAAATTTTCAAATCCGTCCTGTCGAAATATGGCACTGTGAGTGACGTCAGGAAAGAACAATGGTCTTCTGCTTATCAGTTCCCGGTGTATAATGGAATACGAGCAGTCACTATGGAAATCAAACAAGATATCCCCTCCACTGAGACTTTTGGTGGCCATTCTGGCTATATATCGTATAATGGACAGAAACAGACCTGTTTAATTTGCAATGCTAACACACATCTACGTATCAACTGCCCAAAGAAAATGATTCCCCTCGGTATAACTCCTACACCCAATACTCGGATGTTGTGACCCAGCAAACGTGACATGAAAACATGCTTATTGATCAGTCAGCTGGGACAACAGCAGAAGTGGCCTCGGACACACATGACGCAGAACTGGTACCTTGCACTGACCAGATCAGCGAGCCACAGAGTGCCCCTGTGCTATCGGCAACCTGTATAGCAGCCTTAGAACCAACTCTGCCGTCACTACAGGCTGCCACAGAAATGTTGTCTTCACTGCCCCCACCTTCTCTGGTACCTACCGACTCACTTAAGCAGGTTGATCGGGGATCTGAGAACGTATCTAAGAAGATTAAAACAAATGCCTCGATTGCCGTACCAGCCCCGAAGAATCAAACTGGTTCTACAAACGTTCCCGCAGCTGTGAAAAAGAAACAAAATCTTCATTCTACGTCATCTAGGGACCCACGAACGCTCCCAAACGCTGACAGACGGCCTATGAATGGCAGTCATAAGGAACTATCTCAACCTAATTTGACATAGTGCACCAGTACATTTCTCACTCGTGTCTTTCTTTTTCCTCGAGTCCACCTTCCAGTATGTCTAGCACAGCTTTTATACTTCTCTTAATGGCGCAATTTCTCACTGTGGCCACGGTGAATATCAATGTAATAGAATGCCCTCTGAAATTTCAACTGTTGGAGAGATTCCTTCGAGATGCAGACATTGACATTGCCTTCATTCAAGAAGTTGCTATACCCTGTTTGCCCATATCTGCCTTCTACAAACAATACATCAATACCGATACTACGAATAGAGGGACCGGATTCCTCATAAGACATGATATCCCACTCGAAGGTGTGCTATGTCATCCATCAGGACGCATAATATCTGGACACATAAACAATACCACCCTGATAAATGTATATGCCCCATCCGGGTCCAATAAACGTGTGCAACGGAAAATGTTCTTTCAACAGAGTATACTGCCTCATCTGCACGACGTTAAGGAAAAACTTATTCTTGCAGGGGATTTCAATTGTATTCAACGCCCAGAGGATTCCACTAGTCCATACCAAGGTTTCAACCCGGCTCTCAGGACCCTCCTTACCTCCCTACACCTCATTGATGCTGTGGATAGTTTAAGGGTGCCCCTGCCCCATTACACCTGTATAAGTCACAACTCCTCATCACGAATTGACCGCATCTACTTTTCCCAGGAACTTATCCAGCCTAGACGATATGAAGTGATACCTGCCAGTTTCACTAACCATCATGCAGTCGTATGTACAATCTCTTACCACCATTCAATATTTCACATAGGAAGAGGTTATTGGAAACTGAATTGCTCGCTGTTACTGGAGGAGGAATGCAAATATATTTTCAGACAACACTGGACTCGATGGGTACAACAAAAATGCAACTTTCGCGACTGTGCAGACTGGTGGGATATTTTAGTTAAACCAGGGATCCGCCGCTTCTTTAAGAACATATCCTACCAACGAGGTCGGGAAAGACGGGATACAGTTGAATTTTACTATCGAGTTCTTCGCCAGCTCCAGCAAAGATCTGATGATGGGGAGCGTATGTATGACCAGATTCGGGAAGTTAAAACCAAGCTCCTGTCTCTACAGCAACGAACCCTCGCTCATATAATCGTGGCTTTAAAAGATCGTACAGTGCTCCCGGACGAAAGTGCAATTGTATACCATATCGCTAAAAGACAACGTGAGCGGCAACGTAAATATATCCACCGCCTCCGCACCAGTACTGTAAGTGTCGTCACCTCCCCTGACGCTATACGTAGTGAAATATCATTATTTTATCAACGGTTCTACGCTAAGGCTCCAATTGATCCACAGCAGGTGACCCTATTGCTTTCATCTTGCAGTACCCAACTATCTCCGGACAACAAAACTCTGCTCAGCGCGGATATTACGGATGAAGAGATTCACTCTGTGGTTAAGCACCTCCCAAATAACCGCTCACCTGGCATTGATGGACTGCCATATGAACTGTATAAACACTTCTGGCCTCTCATTGGCAAAGAATTTTGTCACGTCTTGCGTACCATTCTCCAACGTCGTGCTCTTTGTCAATCACATCACGAGGGTACCATAGTCCTCATACCAAAAACATCCTCTCCCATGGCAGTTGGTGACTTCCGACCAGTTACTCTGCTCTGCAGTGATTATAAAGTCCTTACCAAAGTACTTGCATGCCGATTGAAGACTGTTCTACATGATATCATTGGTGATGAACAATGTTGCAGTATTCCTGGAAGAACTCTGTTAACAAACTTAGCGATACTACGGGACCTACACCTAAAAGCCGAAATGCTCCCCACTGAGCCAATGAGATTTCTCACCTTAGATCTTGATAAAGCTTTCGACCGCATCAGTCATGAATACTTGCACATGGTCTTGCAACACTTTGAATTTCCTGCAATCCTTATTGACTACATTCGTATGATAAATTGTAATGCTACTTCTCGAGTGCTCGTCAACGGTTTTCTTTCCCCTCTGATTCCAATACAATGATCAGTTAGGCAAGGATGTCCCCTTTCCATGCAACTTTTTGTCATTGACCTTGAACCGTTCATTCGGACTACCCAGGTGAAGCTACAGGGTTACAAACTGTCCACACATGTTTTTGGCATGTGCGCCTATGCTGATGACGTATCAATATTGATCCGCAATAATGAAGACATCTCCCACATCGATAGCGTCCTTCAGCTCTACCATATCGCCTCTGGAGCACAATCGAACCCCCAGAAAACTGATTTGCTTCCGCTCCATACTAACTCAGTGATTACCCAACAGCCCTGGTTCCGGATAGTAAATGAGGTGAAAATTCTTGGCATTACCTGGAAGCAATCGCTTCTGGACACAGTGCAAGCAAACTGGGCTAAGGTCATTGCCCAAGTTAGGGGAGTGCTGATCCAATTTGGTCAAAGAAACCTCAATATAGTGCAACGGGTCATGGTCCTCAACGTGTTTGCGCTCTCTAAAATATGGTATGTCGCACAACTTTTCCCACTTCCCAAAATGTTTGAGAGCCAATTGTCAAAATATACAGGTTGGTTTATATGGCAAGGATTTTTGTTCCGAGTACAACGGGAACAGTTGTATCTCCCATCCCGGCAAGGCGGGCTAGGGCTAACAGCTCATGACATGAAATGCCATGCACTCCTCTGCAAGAACGATATCACCATTCTTTCCCAACATGACACTTTTACGAAAGCACTATACAAAGATATTCGAAACACAGCCCGTGGTTGTGATAGAGCTTTGCCGAAGATATTTAGGGACCATCAACAGCACCTTCTGGAAACTGTTCGCCAAATGCCTTCAGGGACTGTTCCAACGACGAAAAGTATTTATAACATGTTGCGGCAAGTGGTACACTCCAAACCGCGAATCGAGGCCACCACCCTCTACGTCCATTGGCCCACTGTTTGGAAAAATTTTGGGGCTATGACCATTTCTTCTGCTGTACACTCCCAGGTTTTTATCTTCCTCAACGATCTCATCCCAAAGGCTCTACGGCGATATGCCATCCGTCTTGAAGCTTACCCATGGTGTACTATATGTGGTCAAACTGATACGGCGATACACCGCTTCACATCATGCACGCGAGTTGCCTCCACGTGGCTGTGGTGTAAGGGAAAAGTATGTCAACTATTAAATGTGCCCACGGATGACCTTGATGACAGGAAGTTGGTTCGTTTGTCGGTGACCGCCTTCCCCCAAATTAAACAGACTGCCATTGTGTGGATAATGGGCCAATATGTACACTTCGTGATGGACAATGATCAACATTTCTCGTTCCTGGATCTCAGGTATCACCTGCAGAAAGAGCGTTGGAAGCTTAGTGAAAGTGGACAATTGTACGATAAATATGGACACTATCTGGATTTTCTTGTGATGTATTAGTATGGTATTTATCATATCTGAAAATTCTGTAATTCTGTAGAGAGCTAATAAAAAAAAGCGGTAACCTTCTCGCCTACTGTTCCCAAGGTTGCAGGATCGAATCCTGGCGCAGTCAGCTGGCATTTGAGGATGCGCATTTGCGTGGGAGCCAGGTAAGTAGATTAACTGGCACGATAAAGATCCCCTTCGGGGCAAAATTCTAGCACCCTGGCGTCTGTAGAAGCTGCAGGATAGTAAGACAAATAATATTATTATTAATTGTTTTCGCCCCCGTACGACAATAACCACCACCATTATTGTAATATACCTGCAATGGCATGCAGCCAAGAAATCTATGAATATTAACTTTTGATGACTGGGTAGACTGGAGTGAAATTCTGTGACTAAATACTCTTTTTTACTTGAATCGGCTGCACATCTTGAAAAATATAAACCATTTTTCAGTCTTGCCTACGTAATCTATTAATAGAAGGTTTTAAGTCGCTCAACACGAGTGTAAACAATTTGATTGGGTGGGAACCGATACATGAATTGTAAGTGCCTGAAATTAACTATACAAATAAATCATGCATTTATTTCAGGGACTAGGAAATTAATTGTAACACCTCGACCAATCTAATTGGGTACACTTGCGACGTCCATCGCATCCCCAATCAGCGCCTTTCATACCCAAATTTTGCCACTCAGTACCGCCCGAGTAATCAAGTGTCAGTTTTTTTTTTCTCACTTGACACCAGCTGTATTGACCGATCTCTCCTGGTTTAAAGGGACCCTAAGGCACTGCCAATGGCACTGTTGTCACTTTTTTCCCTACACAATTTTAAAACATTACCATTTATTCTTAAGTCAAAACAATCATAAACGATTGATCATGGACCACAACACAACCAGTACTTTATTTGGTGCATTACCGGCATATTATGTCGAGAAAGACTTTACCAATAGCCACTAAAAGACTGACTTCTAGTATAATGATAAGACGTGTTATTGTTATTATTGTCTTTACGGGAGGAATAGCGAGGTCATAATACGAGGTGTATTGGCAACATAGCTGTAGTTGAAAAATTACAAACCATTATGCAGTGTTACCTAATTAATCTATCATTAAAAGCTTTTCCGTCAGTCAACACGAGTGTGCCCAAATATATTCAACGGACTACACTTAGGCCCAATAAAACATTCGTTAAAAATTGGTGATGTCTTGAGTCCTCCACATTGCATTCCCATATAGAAAAGTCGGTGGCGATACTGAACGATGCAATGATTTCGCTTGGGTACTAACTATCTTCTTGCAGGATTTAAAGAACGTCTTGAGTAATCGTTATTGTTTAGTAGCGCAGTACTTCATGTGGGTGTGTAGAGTACCGGGTTCTATGACAGTCTAATACGTCTAATTTTTTGCCAAGGCTAGTTCACCACACCCGAAGTGACACAAAACGTTTGCTAGATGAAATATGTAGGAAGCAACAGCCACTTTAGACGTCGTAAATAACGCTGGTATTGACGAGATTTCAACTCGTCCAGCCCAAGACGACAAGGAGAAGTTTGACTGTTGACCTACGCCTGCGTCTGTTTCATAAATATTCACTAACAATATGTTACAAGCAGCAAGCTCTCCTTTCTACCAGAAACAGCTAGGATGAACTATAATGAACGTAGTAGCCTATTACATGCTAATGGGCAACAGATTAATACACAAATGAGAATATTTTCAAACAACTAGCCTATCCGAAGGTGTGCAGGCAAAAGGGAACAACCCCACCTTAAAAGGTGATTTTTGCTAAAGTCCTTACATACAGCCCTATATAACATTCAAGTCTGTAGGCCTATGCGTTTTCCTTTCTTTCATATTTGTTTCAGTTTTTCCAGAGTTTTATGTTTTATATGCATACTGAACTACCGACAGTAGTGGCTACGCTGGCTAGATAGGTCATGGGGCCAAGCTCTCTGCTGACTCGGTAGACGCGTGGGTTCGAGCCCCACCGTCGGCCGTCCTTGAAATGGTTTTCCGTGGTTTCCCCATTTTCAACACCAGGCAAATGCTGGGACGGTACCTTCTGACAGGCCACGGCCGCTTCCTTCCACATCCTTGCCCAGTTGCATTCACCATCTTTCATTTCATATCTCATTAACTCCTCTCATGAGGTTGGTGTCAGGAAGGGCATCCGGTCGTAAAAACCATCGCCACTAAGACTTCCATCGCATATCATCCCCGACCCCGTTGGAAAGACGGTAATAATAAGGGGTAGACATACATGCATATTGAACTTCTTGATGAATATTGCGTAGACAAACATATTCTTCTTCTTGCACACGTTTAATTTTTAAGCGGCTGGGATGATTGGAGTGATATTTGGTGACTAATGTACCCATTTTAACCTGAGTCGGTTGGAAGGGTTGGAGTAAATTTAGTCATTTCTGTTGTAGGAGCTTTATCTAAAACTCATTTTACGGGGTCCAATCCAAAAAACAAAACAAAAAAGACTCTATCATGACCACGATAGGGAGCTGCAGCAAGTCTGGAAAGCGGAAGGTCGAAACCTGGCGTTGACAGGAACTATCCTGAATGTGGTTTCTCCCCAGATTCTTCCACATCCCTCCTGGAAATCACCGGGATAGTGCCTTATTTCTAATCCCAGGTCAACTACGCCATCTCTGTCCCCAATACCTACAAATACTACTGTAAGCACCACAGAAACACAGGTTATCAGACAAACAAAAAGATTGGTTTCCTATTCATTGAATGGACCTTCAGGACTGGTTGGGTGAGTGAGATAGGGAAAAGTAAGTTCTTCTACCAGCACTGCTCTTCGCTATGTTGTTAAGTGTAACAGTCAGGTGTACTCAATCTGGTGCTCGCGAGCACCACAGCGCTCCTTAAATGACATTTGGTGCTCGCAAGCACAAGCTCCCCTGAGATCCATTCTTTAATTCAAATTGGGATCACGAACCAGAATAACAGTGTTTTAATTACAAGTTTTAACGGCCAGAAATATTGTAATATTGCGAAGGAGTATTTTAAATATACGGTAAGGAATATTCGATATCCCTGCTTTATGAGCAGCTCAAAAATTGGTGATTCAACTCGACTGTCCACACGTAAATGTATCTTATCTGCATGAATCGAGCAAGCAGTTGCAGCATGCCTAGTGGGCGGTTATTCCCTAGCTATTTTAAAACTTCTGAGGGAGAAAGAGATAGGAAAAGGAAAGAGAAGTGCCTGCCTGTTACATTATTATTATTATAATTATTATTATTCATTGCCTCAGAGGAGTGTGACAGGCTTCGGCAGCCGGCACAGTTCTTATCCTCGCCGCTAGATGGGAGCTTCATTCATTCCATCCCTGACCAGGTTGGTCGACTGGAAGCAGGCTGTGTATTTTCATTATTATTATTAGTATATGCAGTGATGGGCGAAGCAAAGAAGATATAAAAGCAGGTTAGCTCAGGCAAGGAAAGCATTTCTACAGAAAAGGAATCCGTTGATATCGAATAAGTTATAGATTTAGGAAATAGGAAGTCATTTTAATGCCTTTGTCTGGGCGTGGCGCTGTATAGAAGTGAAACTTGGACTGTTGGAGCAGCAGAAAAGAGAAGAATGGAAGCGTTTGAAATGTGATGTTACAGGAGAATGATGAAGAACAGATGGTTAGATAGGGTTACAAATGAAGAGGTATTAAGACCATTGGGAAAGAAGGGATGTTTTGACACCTGCTAATGAAGAGAAGAAATAGGTTGGTAGGGCACATAACCATACTAAGACACCCAGGAATAGCAAAGTTAGTTATGGAAGGAAGGGCCTAGGATAAGAACTGTAGACCAAGGTCAGAATATGTTAAACAGATAGCCCCGGATGTAGGGTGTGGTAGTTATGTGAAAAAAAATGAAGTCTATTCGCCGAGTCGAGACAGTGCCCCTGGCTACCCGGACAGGGAAACACGCCCAGTTTACGTCATCGGCTCTGCCGGACAGGGGTAACCAAGAAGCTCCGAGATAATTAGTCAAGCCGTAGCCCTAGAAAAGACAAGACTTGCTGCACTTAGTGCTGTGCTGCAATGTATACTGTTGCCTGTCATAAGCAGTTAAGAACTTATTAACTAATTAATTAAATAAATATATAAACGAACAATAACCTCGCTATAGCAAGTAACCGACAAGTCAGCCTGCTTCACATGTGGGCTATACACAGCACTGAAGTTGGCGTACGTTCAACAGGCACAGCTCTATGCACCCCTTGCGGGCAGCCCTGCAATCACGTGTACAACTGTGTTTACTTCCACTATCTCGATTACCTTAGGACTGGAGGTCTGCATCAAATCAGTCAGAAGACGGAAGACTCAAGCGACAACATTATTATTGTTATTATTTATTCAATTCACCACTACAAACATGGGTTACTCTAAAGCACGGGTTAAACCAAGTGCTTTACAACAATACATAAAAACTATAATACACACTATAATATATACATATCATGTAGGCTATATACAAAATATAGAGTTCATTATCACTCATTCACTAGCCAGAAAGGATCGCACAATATTGCATGTGGACAAGAATAGAATGCTGATATACTCCAGTAGATGATTGACGGAAGATCCAATTCCTTCAGACTCTTGTGGAGTGGGTGAGGTATGAGGCCGTTGACTGACAAGATTACAGGCACTATCCGGACGTAGTTCATCTTCCATATCCTCTTGATTTCCTCTGCAAGCTGTCTATATTTGGTAATTTTTTCATTGTGTTTCCGTTCGATATTGGTGTCGTTAGGGACTACTTTGTCTATCATTATTATTATTATTATTATTATTATTATTATTATTATTATTATTATTATTATTATTATTATTATTATAACATTCGATTAAGTGATGCTCAAGCACTTGTTGTGGCATGAGGGTGGTGCTCAGGGTCTGAGCAAGGTTGAGAACGCCTGGTGTAACTATCGTAGGGAATAACGTCACTCTGTCATTCTAGTCAAGGAAGTCAGTGAACTGGGTGTGGTAAGAACAATTCCTGGTAACTTGAGGAAGAAGGCCATATCTTCATTTGATATTCGGTAGAATAGAGATGTCTCATGGAGCAGCAAAGAAAGCCATTCATATCCAGAGTCGCGTACCATAAAGTGGGAAGGAAAACAGAAGCGCGGAAGCTATTCAAACAATACGTTGTTCCCCCCACACCACACCACACCACACCACACAGAACACAACACGGTTACATATCACTTTAGTGTGTGACAGAGTGGGGGAGATGTGGCACTGTGTCATTCAGGAGTGTACAGAGCGCCACGTGTGACATTCCAAGAGCGAGAGGCGTCTAAACTGTACAGCACAGAAAACACGGGTGTGACAGAATAAGGAGGGGGTTATGACTCTGTGTCATTCAGGGGTGTACAGGATGCCACGTGTGACATTCCAAGAGCCAGAATGTCCAAATTATGCAGCACAAAAAACACGAGAGTGTGGATGAATGGGGGGGGAGGGGGGGGGAGGTTGTGCATCATTCAGGGGTGTACAGGGCGCCCCGTGTGTGGCATTCCAAAAGTCAGTGTGTCCAAATTGTACAGAACTGTAAACACGAGTGTGACAGAATAAGGAGGGTGATATGACTGTGTCATTCATGGGTGTAGAGGACGCCCAATGGCATTCCAAGAGCCAGAGTGACAAAATTGTACAGCACAGAAAACACGAGAGTGTGGCCGAATGGGGTGAGGTTGTGCATCATTCAGGGGTGTACAGGGTGCCAGGTGTGGCATTTCTTGTGCCAGAGGTGTCCAAATTGTTCAGCACAGAAAACACGAGAGTGTGGCCGAATGGGGGGAGGTTGTGCATCATTCAGGGGTGTACAGGGTGCCAGGTGTGGCATTTCTTGTGCCAGAGGTGTCCAAATTGTACAGCACAGAAAACACGAGAGTGTGGCCGAATGGGGGGAGGTTGTGCATCATTCAGGGGTGTACAGGGTGCCAGGTGTGGCATTTCTTGTGCCAGAGGTGTCCAAATTGTACAGCACAGAAAACACGAGTGTGACAGAATGGGGAGGGGATTGTGACTCTGAGCCATTCAGGGACGTACAAACAACTTAACATACAGTATAATTAGGGATATGAATTTTTCTATGATTTCAGAGTGAAGAAAGCGGTATTTTAAAGTGGCAAATTCGGTGGTTTCAAATGCACTTTTCGGTACTTTCAAAATGCTAAATTTTAGGCGGGATTTTTTAAATATCATGGATAACATAACACATTTCAGTCATCCTTCAATGTATACTTCAGTGAAGAGATCCAAATTCTCTTGTGACAAACGGCGACGGATATCACTTAACGTGCTAGTGTAAGCTGAAAAACAAAATTTCACACTTAGCGTTTGAACAGGGTATCAAAATGGTTTTCAACACAGATTCTGAGAACTTTGGAAATACAAATGTCATTCCTTGCAAAATTCGAACAATGTCTGTCTTGGTCCTATCGTGCATCTGCTTCTTGATTCAAGTTTGCAGTTCGTTGTATCCTCTTATGACCTCACTTTCTTCCAGTGTTCCACAGAATGGCAACTTCTTAATTTTCTTTGCAAGGTCCTCATTGATGTTCATTGGCACTATTTCTGCTGGATCAAACGCACACATTTGTAAATCTTGTTTTCAGGGTCGACGGATCTCAGGCTGATTAATATTCTAAGAGCATGGGACCCAGCGTTTACTAAAACTGAATGTATTTTCTCTCTTTTTAACACATTTCCACAACCCTCCTACAGCTCCTTAATGTTGGTACCGTAATTTCCAGAAATAGCAAGTTTAAGGGCTTGCTGAATTCTCCGTAGATGTACATCTAGAAGGTGAACAGTTGGATAAGACTGGCCTTCTAATAAAGGGATGAGTTCAGTGATGTCTGTGCCAAATTCTTTGAATCTCAAGTATTTCGTCATGTGAAACATTGTTGAGAAAATCAACACCAGAGTTATCAGTCCCTACTACTTCACTCATAAATTGCAAAATATCTTTCAACTGACAGGCACACTACAGAATGAAACCAAGAAGACCACCTGGTGAAGACTGGTTCAGGAAACAGTGGCACATTTTGATATGGATACTTGCCATCTAGATATTCATGTCTGAAAGGCGCACTATGTGACGCCACGCGTCGAGTAGTTACTAGGATGAAGGGGCAGGTGACCTTGCTGTTCTGGCCCTTAAAACCTCAATAACTTAGTAACTTACCAAGATGACCGCCCAGATTTTTAAAGATCGCTGTATGCAGAAAACAAGGTCCGCTATCTACCGTCAAGTTTCCGATCATTCCGTGTTTGTTGGATGCTCTCCATGCAGTCAAGTCATCAGAGAAAATTATCGCTACTACATTCGCACAAAAACAAGCGTTTGTCGGCTTCTGTGACGACGATATTTCAAACGGGCAAGCTGGTCTCACTACGATGACATTAGGGCAAAACTTGGATGAATGCCAAGATGCAGAAGAAAGTGACATTCAGTAGTTAGACTTCGATAAAGACGATCATGGTTTCAGACATGTAAGCGATGAGGATATTTACGGAATTTGACTGTCGGTGAGGTAAACTGAGATCCAGTACATGTCCAGTGAAGGAGTGATGCAACGGAAATCCCGAAAGTTCCGACAGTGAAGCTAGTGTGTCTACAGTATAGTCACACTTATGTCTTATATAGAAAATCGAGATGAATTTTTGTTTTCAATATTGTTTTCTTCAGAATTGTACAATCTAAAATTAGAAAAAATAAACTATCTAAGAAACAAAAAGTGATGACAGTTTTAATAGTTTTTAATATTGGTATAATCCACATAGTGTGTCTTATAATACTATGTTATAAAGTATTATAATTATTTTTTTCTGCGTGTTCTTAAAATACATTTCAATATTTTAACCAATAATTTTCTTTTTGCTAGGCTTAAAAACATTACTGCAGATAATTCGCGGAAATTCGTGCATCGGAAGTGCACTATACAGAAAAAAACGAAAAAGCTAAAATTCGCGTTTTCATGCGAAATTCGCGTTTTTGTGCAAAATTTGCGTTTCATGCGAAATTCGCGAGCTCAAAAACATTTATTTTCGTCATTTTTAGGGTCATTATAACACATTATCACCTGTGTATTACTTCTTTTAAAAATTCGCGAAATTCGCAATCGCGAATTTTCCTATCCCTAAGTATAATTTAAGCGTGTGACAGGGTGAGATAGATATGACTCTATGCCACACCCGGGTGCACAGATTAAACAGCATGTCACTTCAGCGTGTGACAAAGCGGGAGAGATGTGGAACTGCGTCATACAGGTGTGTACAGGGTGCCACGTGTGGCATTCCGAGAGCCACGGGTGTCCAAATTGGACAGCACAGAAGACACGGTTACATAATTTTACGACGAGAAGGGGTTTGTGGCTAAGTGAAATTCAGGAGTGTTCAAACCACTCAACATATGTTTAGCGAGTGACAGGGCGAGATATAACTCTACGCCATTTAGAGGTGTTCTGACTACACAAATCATAATTTCAGCGCGTGACAGAGTAGGAGAGGTGTGACTCTGTGTCATTTAGTGGATTAGAAACTACACAGTGTAACATTTTAGCGTGTGACAGTGTGGGGAAGAAGATGTACAGAGTGTTACTTCAGACATTTCTCGTGCCAGGAGTGATAACCTCCTTCTTCTAGAGGTCCAATCTTTTCTTATTTTTCATGGTACCTTACCTCCTACCTACTATGAGAGGCTCTAAATGAGGCAATATGTGTGTAACCCCAGCACGCATGGTGCACTTTGGATTGCGTTACGCCCTCAGGGGCTCACGGCTGGTGAGCTCGGGAGTTGGTGATCCCGAGGGAATTCTATAGTTGTCTTTCTTCTATTTCCATTGACTTTGGTGTGAACTCTCTTTTATTTCCCTTTCCTATCTGTCTTTCCTCATCATTCCATGAGGACTCCTCCTTACTGTGTCTTTTTATTTTCGTATTCATTTGCCTTCTTTTCTTTCCTCTTTCTTCTTTTAGTAAGTAGTAGTATGCAAGTAAGTAAGTAAGTAAGTTGTTAGACAATAGTTAGTTTTAACTTCACAATAATTTCACTATCATCAAAATCACTAGGGGCAGATGTCCTAAATGTTCCACCCCTTTAAACAATAATCACCACATCCAACACCACTTGGTCATCTTCCCCTAAAAGAAATCGAACGAGACTTTCGAGTATTGTGAGCCTTGTCGAAGCCACAAATGTTTCTAAAGATTGAAATAGATAGAATGTAAAATAGCTTAAACAATGATTTTTCACATTGCGTAAAAATAGTAAAACGTGTTCCTTATTATAATATGCATTTATATACAGTATTTCCTTTACAACACTTTTGGATCTCCTGCTGAGAAAATGGCGCTGAAGCTAGCGAACTGCATGCAGTAGTTCTAGTCAGCCATCTAATGAGGAACAGAGGAACTTTCGTACATTTCATAGGGGCGTGGTGGCGTAGCGGTCAAGCTCACCACGCCGCGGCGGACCGGGTCCTATTGCCAGTTAATGCATGTAAGATCTTCAAAGTGAAATGCCATGTCCTGTGGTACGGATTCCACGTAAAAAGGAGGTCCCGCAGTTATTGATCGCGAGATTAACGGTCACGTAAAACTACAAACTTCCTTCCTTCCTTCCTTCCTTCATTCCTTCCTCATTCCTTTCTACATTCCATACGAGGGGCTAGGTTCAGACCTGATCCACCGTTTGATTGGCTGGAGGCTGTCGGTTTCTTATTGGTTGCTAGTGGAATATATCTATATTCCCTGGAATTCTAGCTGTTTGCTTTAAATTCCTTTATTGTTCCAAATTACACGTCCTAGATGGAACGTTGGAACAGAAACGAAGATACTGATATTTATAGCATGTTTTTATAAATCCTTCTACGCATGGCTGAAATGTAAAATATAGTGTGGGGGTCGTAATTTATTTCTATATAGTCAAAGGCGCTAAATGCAGTGTCACTTCGAAAAGCGATATTGAATTTCAGATGTATGTGTTTTGTGTGCAGTGTACCGGTACTAGTGTATAGCTGTGTAAATTAGGATTTGTTCAATGTTCATGTGCACAGTTGCAGACTGGAACTTTCAGGGATGTAATTTTAATGAGTGTAAATGCATCACACGGTAATCATAATATCGCAAGTATTTTGTATTTTAAAACGACATACGGGCCTCACTCACAACAAACCTTACAGCAAAGAGTCTTGATCCCACTAAACACTTTTCTAACAACCAATGAGATATGGGCAGCGTTCAGCCAATCAGGGAATGGATCAGCTCTGTACCTAACCGCTCGTCATTTTTTTTCATAACCGCTTTACCACACATTGTTGGATCACATTTGTTCTGTTGACAACGTAGGAACGGTTCCTAACGAAACGTATAGCATTTCAAATAGTATTTTACGCGCTCAACACCCAGAAGAATATTATGAATTGTATTTAATAGGATTGAACGTTTCACGGTGAAAACCATTCCTTGAAGCAGAACACACTGGTTTTAGCTACCTGCTTCTTGAACATTCAGTACAGATGTTCCTTATCAGAGGCACTAGTGGCGGGTGTGCGATATGAGCTGACCTCAGTTGACGTCACTCGCACACCAGATGGCACAGTTATAATCTCTTTGCGGTTATTATTAAATATGATTCTAATCGCCGATTGACCTCACTTATTAATTTATCTACTTATGCAAAAAGCTGGAACACATCTTGAATCACGAGCGAGCTTGTATAAGGCAACTGAGTTGCAATATGATTTCCAGTGAACTATGACTTCAACTAACTTCCGCTGGAAGACAGAAGGAATGCAAATTATTTGCTTTCTGTACAGTTCCATACCGACAGTGAATTTATAGGAGGTCATAAAAGTTCTGCGGCTAATATTGGAAGAAAGAGACCACAAACTTCTTGCTCCGCTGTTCATAGAAACGATTTTATAGGCTATATAGTTTTTGTTTAGTAGGAAAGATTAATTTCCAATATCGCCATGCACAGTTGAGTGAACACAATACCTTCTCAGTTGTCGCGTTCAGGCTACCAGTGTTTTCATTAGTAAATTAACGAGTGATATTGACATTATCGGTATAGAACTAAATTAAAGAGGATTTGAAAGGTGCAAGTTGCATTTATAGAGACTATTTCACGAATAAATATATAACCGAATCCATTAAATTCTCGTGCGTAGTCTATATCATTCATCAGCAACTTACTGTGTAGTGATGTACCGTATTCAGATAGTATTTATTCATTCATATAAGATAAGTTTGATATTTTTCAGTCGGTCAACACGATTGTACCCAATTGTGATAGGTTATTCCCTAATCCTGAAAAAAAAAACAGTTTACATGAGATTGATAAATAAGTTACACTTGGATGATTAGTTTCAATCGTCCAGCGATCATCATCAGATCCATTACACTTAGGCTATAAAATATTTGTCTGAAAAAGGGTGAAAGTATTTACAATATGTACACTTATTTTGTTACTGTATTAGTTAAGATAATGCAACTCGTCAATATTTGAATATTTGTTAATTGCCGTCTATGTGATGGTTTGTTAAGATACGGTACTGGAAGTGGTGATTAACTTTCCAAACTGTACCTGTTTAGAGTGAATATGATTGTGATTGTTGTTACGTGGTCAATTCAGTTTGTATTGTACTCATCTGGTCAAGTCTTGCACGGTCCTAGAGAGAGCAGTTAACTATCTGCTCTCGACTGAAGGGAATTTCCTGTGTGTGAGGGTCGCTTATCTCGCTGGGCTTTTCCCTCTCTCGCATTCCTAAGTATCTGTGTTCATCGTAGACTACAAACGTAATTGTGAGTTGCCACGTCTTGTCTCCCTAATGTGGTGTATGTTACTGAATACTGGACAATCATTAACTATTGAAGACCAGTTTTCATTTCCGCCACGCATTAGCTAAAGAGCCCTCTCTATGCGCAAACAGTCAAATGAGTATGTCCCGGCCCCTTTAATACTGCCGTTAATGCCAGCCTCGGTTTATTGAAGAAAAAGATACATCGTACATCCTGATCCAATAACATGTTTCCCTTATTAATCCCTTATCTAACTTGGCTACTTCGTTATGTTGTCTTTTGATTCCGACGGGAAGTGTTTTCTCTCACAATTGGGTACAATCGTGTTGACTGACTGAAAGACATCAAACTTCGTTTACTAAGGCAACACTGAAAATGGCTTCAAACACCATAATATTTATTTATTTAATTAGTATTGTTTAAGTGGAGCCGAATGCGGTGGAAGATGAAGCTAGAGACCGGCTGCGTTGGAATGCTATCTGCAGTAGATACCTCCTCCTTCGTGACTGATTCCTTTGTTATCAATTTTTCTGTTCTTTTTCTTTCTATTGTTCTTCTGTTGTAGGATGATGGCTTTTATTTATTTATTTATTTAATTAATTATTTTTATTTATTTATTTGCACTGAAAAATTGATTCCAGAATTTTACCACTACTGTATTAAAATTACATTGATCATCACTGAGTCTGTAATTTTACCCTTTAAGCTAACTGGCTTATAAAATCGACATACTTCATGACAAACTGGGAGTATGGAACATTTTGACCTGTTTTATTTGGAACACCACAAATATTGTAAATTTGAAATTAGGTATTGATTCACACCCATCAGTTACGAATCACTGAGACAGCTGTCCGAAATAAAGGCGGACAGTTCTTGGTTTATTAAGGTAGAGTTGGGACCGACATGCTGGGCGGCCATTCTCCTGACTTCTCGTCTGAAATACGAGCGGTGCTGGTTTTGAAGATCAGAGCAGCAATGTTGTGAGTGTCACAAAGAGGGAGTAGCCTACACCGTACATAATATCGTACAAAGGTCCTAAAATTACGGAGAATTAGTTTAAATTCTTCTGTCAGCCACTCTGGGTGGGCCGGTCGTTTGAGGATGTCTTCATAACCCTGCGCTCTGCCAGACTTGTCTCGGGGTTATGAGCCGGAAAGCTGCTGTTATGTTTCTTCCGCGAGCTGCTCATTCGAACTGACAACTGAAGATGGCAATTCATAAGTACGGAGAGCTCTATACCCTTCTCTACTCGTTGACTTGAAAATAGGAGCAGTAAATATTTTGTAACATCAAAGCGAATGTACTGTCACTACCTCAAAATTTAGTGCAATCGAATTGTACGTAACTCGGTGTTACAGATTAATTTATCACAGTTCAAACATTGTAACTGCAGAAGAAATGTTTGATATTTTATTAGTTTATTAATGTATTTACTTCCTTGTAAATTTTTTCAGGATTAGGGAATAACCCATCACAATTGGGTACATTCATGTTGACTGACTGAAAAGCATCAAACTTCATTTACTTGTTAATTAATTAATACATTTTATTTATTTGTTAATTAATTAATTTACTTGTTAATTTATTTATTTATTTCTTTATTTATTTATTTATTTATTTATTTATTTACTAATTTGTGCTAGCCACTCCGCAACGAGGCGGACCCACTGTGTAAGAGGAACTCCTATTGGAGAGTTGAGCTCCCAGGGAACACCGTTACATTTGATGGAAAATCAGGCACAACTGTCAATATTATTATTATTATTATTATTATTATTATTATTATTATTATTATTATTATTATTATTATTATCATTATTATTATTGTTATTATTATTTTTATTTTTATGTTGACAGGTCATGGCTACTTTCGGTGTTACCTTCATCGTATGGCCAAAGTAAGGAGTCCAGTTTGTATTTACTGCGAGAACGAACGAGATGACGTTTATCATACGTTTTTCGTCTGCGATCGTTGGGCAGCGGAAAAACAACGACTTGAAGCTGAGGTTGGTCCAATAACGCCGGACAATATAGTTGGCATTGTGCTGAGGAACGAGCTCAGCTGGGATACGGTCGCTTTCTTTGTTGAGGTGGTCCTTCGTCTGAAGAAGTCGGATGGGGACTTGCTCGATTTAGTCGAATGAGTCTGCGATCCGCGGGCTATGAATGGAGAAGTAAGATGGTGCTTGTGAAGCAAAGAAAATGACTCCATCCTGAAGTAATACGAAAGTGGTCCCGGGATGGGTTTTGTCAAGAGGACAGGGTGTGGTTTTTTAGTGGGTAAGAATCCCACACTCTTGAGGAGTGCGGACCCTTCTCAAGGTCTTATGCAAGATTTTTCCACTTCCCTCGTAAAAAAAAAATATTTTTATTATTGTTATTATTATTTTTATTATTATTATTGTTATTATTTTATTATTATTATTATTATTATCTTTATTACTAACAACCCACCCCGGCTTCACCTGGTTTCTTTAACGGTTTACCCAGCGTAAGTTTAAAAGGCGCATGGACGACAGGTCCCAGACGCAATTCAGAAAAGTCGAGGTGAACAGCGAAACTCCGAACACATTATACTCTTCTGTGAAGTCTTAACTCGACACGACTCAACACTTTGAAGCTGGCCGAAACTGGGGTGATAGGCTAACTCGCTATCTCGTCAACTCGCTTCAAAGCTAGTAATTTAAATGTCCCCCTAGTAAACTCGCTCCAAAGCTAGTAGGGCCTAATTTCAATGTCCACTGAATGGAAATTTTTGGCAGAAATGAGAACGTAAAAACGCTTATAGTGGGCGATGTAGTCTATTAAAGATAAAGATATGCTGTCACGGACTCTTTTGTACACTGAACAATTCTTTCACTCTTATAGATATTTTTAATGGTTTACCCAGCGTAAGCTTAAAAGGTGCACGCACCGCAGGTTTTTCTTCGGTTCGATTCACTGAAATCGTTACTGCTCGACCTCCTTTGGCCATAAATGACTGTTTTTCAACAGAAACCTACCTCGAGAAATCCTTTACAGAATGCTGAAAACCGCATCAAAATCCATCCACTGTTTATGAGATTACCCGTTACATCCAAGAATCGGGGACCTTATTTTATATTATGTAGGAATTAGTAGTAGTAGTAATAGTAGTAGTAGTAGTGTTATTTATCAGCGAGGCACTCTGATAATAAGCCCTAGTAATAATAATAATAATAATAATAATAATAATAATAATAGGCTATTGCTGTCATGGTCAGCAGGAATGTGCTACGCTTATTGAAATAGGTACAGATTTGCACATGTTCCTTATGAAGGTCCGTCAACGGCAGAAGCCACTGTTACGGTGAAGGTTATGGAAGATGATCTGACCTCTCTGGTAATTCCACTGCTGCGCACATGCACGTTAACTTCAGAAAGTACCCATAGCCCTCAGGAAAGTAGTGACACAACATACATAACTCATTGTGTTAAGCAGCTGTCTGTTCTTCGATGACTATATTTTTATTTTATCTGCGTTCTGAAAAATACACCTCATTTACTGCAAAGCACTTTTGGGACGTAAAATTAAATTTCTGTCGAAAAAAGATTGAAGCTTGATATTTTCTCGAATCCTGTAGGCTTTCTGTTAGCAATTACTGTGTTCAATGCAGTTTAGTGGTCCCTATCGCGCCCAGCCCATCGCGGAGCTGTTTCCCAGCATCTGCACATAATGACGGAGTAACCACAATCTTGGCCGTAGTACGGAAGGTTACAATACGACATTTTTTTTTTTTTTTTTTGTCGTGTAGCCTCCTGAGAGGCCGAGTGCAGGTCTTTCTAGTCGACGCCCGTGGGCGACCTGCGCGTCGGGATGAGAGATGGAATTGCTGAAGATGAATGAAACTGGGCAAGGATGTGGAAGGAAGCGGCCGTGGCCCGTCAGAAGGTACTGTCCCAGCATTTGCCTGGTGTTGAAAATGGGAAACCACGGAAAACCATTTCAAGGACAGCCGACGGTGGGGCTCGAACCCACGCGTCTACCGAGTCAGCAGGGAGCTTGGCCCCTTGACCTAACGCAGCGCTTTAGCCCGCGCAGCCACTACTGTCGGTAATACGACAATAATGATGCTTAATAATGTCGCTACAAGCGATACAAGGAGGGCCCGCTGAATTAGCCGAGCAAGCACGTCTCACGGCCATGAGTATCATCAAGCGGGCCGTGACGTGAAGTACACTCGCTGCCGCACGCATGGCCCACCTCATACATCACCCCATAGCGCATCCTACTGTTATGGGCATCATCAAGTTGGCATTGACGAAGTACACTCGCTGCCGCACGCATGGCCCACATTATACATCAACCTACGGCCATTGGCACCATCAAACTGGCTGTGATTGAGCACACACACTGTCACATGCATGGCCACCTTATACATCACCCCTTAGCGCATCGCACTGTCATGGGAATCACCACGTTGACTGTAATTAGGCACACACAGAGTCGCATACATGGCCACCTTATATAACCCCATAGCGCATCGCACTGTCATGGGAATCACCACGTTGACTGTGATCAGGCACACACAGAGTCGCATGCATGGCCACCTTATATATAACCCCATAGCGCATCCCACTATCATGGGAATCACCACGTTGACTGTGATCAGGCACACACAAAGTCGCATGCATGACCACCTTATACATCACCACATAGCGCAACGCACTGTCATGGGAATCACCACGTTGACTGTGATCAGGCACACACAAAGTCGCATGCATGACCACCTTATACATCACCCCATAGCGCATCGCACTGTCATGGGATCACCACGTTGACTGTGATAAGCCACACACAGAGTCGCATGCATGACCAACTAATATAACCACTTAGCGCATCCCACTACAATGGGAATCACCACGTTGACTGTGATCAGGCACACACAGAGTCACATGCATGACCAACTTATATAACCCTATAGCGCAACCCACTATCATGGGAATCACCACCACCTTATACATCATCACATAGCGCAACGCACTACCATGGGAATCACCACGTTGACTGTGATCAGGCACACACAGAGTCACATGCATGGCCACCTTATATATAACCCCATAGGGCATCCCACTATCATGGGAATCACCACTTTGACCGTGATCAGGCACACACAGAGTCGCATGCATGACCACCTTATACATCACCACATAGCGCAACGCACTGTCATGGGAATCACCACGTTGACTGTGATCAGGCACACACAGAGTCGCATGCATGGCCACGTTATATATAACCCCATAGGGCATCCCACTATCATGGGAATCACCACGTTGACTGTGATCAGGCACACACAGATTCGCATGCATGGCCACCTTATACATCACCACATAGCGCAACGCACTGTCATGGGAATCACCACGTTGACTGTGATCAGGCACACACAGAGTCGCATGCATGACCACCTTGTACACCGCTCCATAGCATATCCCTCTGTAATGTGCATCATGAAGTTTTGCCGTGACGAGAAGCACTGTCACCCTGGTCATCTCACAGCCATTAGAAGGCTTATTACTTTGAAAAACTGCGTTCAACACACCTTGAAACATATGTGAAACATATGTTGTTGCTCTCTGTAGGAACGTGTGATATCTTCGTTATCAGTGCCATGAACTTAGGTGTATGTTAATTCTTTTTGATAGCCAATATCCCTGTGGCGAATCTAGAAGTGTGTGCAAGTGCGATTATTTTATGTCAAGGATGGGGTAAGTGCCCAGGTAACAGAGTACTATCTCAGCATTTCCTGGAATTTATCAAACGTGGGAAGGAAACCACGTTCAGAATTTCCACTGTCAATGTTAGTATTTGAACTTAAGATCCCCAAACGGTACTGGCAGCCAGTCCTCAACGTGATCCATGTGCTTTTCTCCTTCTTTCCTACAGAGGCGGGTAAACACTCCACCTGAATGATGCTGGAGTGTTGGTGTTCTGATAATTGGTTCTTAGGGTTCATATTCAAATGACCGTGAAATCGGTTGCTGTGATGATTTTCGCACGTTTATCACTGAACTAATCGACCTACTGTAATGGTCGTTAAGTGGCCCATGTCATAATATTTGATAGTTATTATCAAATTTATGGCTTGTATTTTCGGAGTGTTGAAGTCCCTCATCGTACGCTCTAGGCACGACTAAGAGTCCACTGCCAAGTCTCTTCTTTTCATTAATTCATTTAAGGGCTTGGGTATTGTGGTCATCAGCCCAGTGTGTATGCATAATTTATCTGATGATAACCTTAGCCTATTACAACGCCTCCTTGGTCATCAATGCAGTGTGAAAATCCAATTCATGGATTCAAAGCCCACAGTGAGAAATGATCAGATTGTTGTTGTTGTTAATTCATTTAAGGGGCTTGGGATATCTTGGTCATCAGCTCCTCGTAGTTGGGTGTGTGTAGCTGTATGAGGGAAAGGGATGAGGTAGGTGTCCGGTACTTGGAATGAGGTACAGTAATTTATATCCCAGCATATCGTCCTCTCTTTCCATTCCCACCAGGGGCTCACATCTAGTGGGACGTGGGTTGGCGATCACGGGATTCCAGCTGAGTCCGGGATTGCTTCCACTTACTGTACTTGTGCTGGGCTCCTCTCCGTCTTCTTTTGCGTCGACCTCCCTTGGTCAACTCTTGTTCTCTTCCGACCCCGACGGTATTAGGGTATCCGAGTTCTAGGGAGTCTTTCACTTTCCCGCCTTAATTGGCCCTGATACCCTCATTCTTCGAGGGGTCAGCCTTCTTTTTCTTTTAATGTTATATCCTGCCTTCTGCACAAGGTCCTCAAGGAGGCAGGGTGTATGTAGCCCCACCACTTCTGGTGCATCCAGGATAGGGCTACACCCTCAAGGGCTCACGGCTGGTGAGTTTGGGAGTTGGTGACCCCGATGGATTCCTGAGCTGGGTCCGTTTTTTCTCCTTTTTCCTCTGACCTTGGGGCGGGCCCTCTCCTCTTTCCCTTTCCTATCTGCCTTTCATGGCTCTCCTTCCTTCCAAGACCCTCAATCCTCATTCTACGAGGGTTGAGGGCATTTCTTTTCTTCCTGTCCTTAATTTGCCTTATCCTTTATTTATTTTCCATTTCTTCTTCTAGTATGTAAGTTTGTAGTTGATATTAGTTATAGTTTTCATTCTCATCTCATCTTTCATTATTAACCAAACCATTAGGGGTCGATAACCTAGATGTTAGGCCCCTTAAAACAACAATTATCATCATCATTACCTCATTCCATTCATCCGTCTCTCCACTTGTTTTAGCATTCTTTCATCATTCCTCCCTTTAACATGGTATGGACATGTGAAAAGGATGAATGTTGAATGAATGCCGAAACAAGTGATGGAGAGACGGATGACTGGACGGAGACGACGAGGAAGACCTAGAGTACGGTGGATGGATTTGGTGAAGGCCAGTGTGAGTGAACGAAACCTGGAGTGGAGTTCAGTGGTTGAGGATGGATGGTGGACAGGCAGAGTAAAGTGTGTGGGGGGGGGGTCATATTTTCTCCGACCCGGCTTAGGCTGGAAAACAAAAATTGATGATGAATATTCCGGCATTTTCCTGTAGGGAGTGTGGAAAACCTGGAGAAAAGCCACACTCAGGATAGTTTCTCTCAGCGTCGAGATTCGAACCTACGATCTACGGACGTGCTGCAGCTGCCCTCGCGGTCGTGGTGCATGATTTAACGCGCATGGCTACGCCGATGGGTATCACAGTGTGATTAACCCAGCGTGGGATGGCTTCACAGATACAACTTGCCATGTGAATTACCCTTAACCGTGTCTTTCCCAGAATATTTCTCGCTAATACAATATTGTCTTTGCGATATATTCCACAACGTAATTCCCGCTCTAGCGAGTCGCATACAGAATATTCCGCAGGATATCAAAAGTTTATATTTATTGACGGTAGGTGGCAGGAAGGTATTATACAACCTTTGCGAACGCACCTGAATCCGGAAATGACTACGCGATTCGTTTTATTTACAATTTTCAGGATCGGTTACATAAATACATAGGCTACTTGAGTTTGACAGTATCAGCTGAGGTACGATGTAAACAATGAAATGGCGGGTTCGAACTATAAAGATGTGTAGAATATTTCAATGTATTTGGACGACTCAGACAGTGATTACAGTGGCAGCGTTGAAGAGATTGAAGGCCATACGATATTATTATTACATTATTAGTCGGGGCGGGATTTATAGGTTTATTAAATTGTCATTTGAGGTTTTCAAAAACATAAAATAGTTTTTTTAGGCTTTTAGTAGGTAGAAGAGGTTTTTTAAAGTGTAGCAAAAGATGACATAAACCGTGCAAAGCTTACCATTTACTGTATGCTTAATTGTTAGTAGGAAATCTGATTGTAACGAGAGTGTAAATATTTTACACAATGATACGTCTTTTATGTTCGACCCAGACTATTATATGTCAGAAACCTGTACTATAATGAGGCTCATTATAACACTATTTTTAGCCTATTTTCAATTTTGAAAAAATAGGCTTATGAGATCACCTTTTGTCCGTGTGTGTGTGCGTGTGTGTGTGTGTGTGTGTGTGTGATTCGTGTGTGTGTCCCCCCCCTAATAAAATCTAAACGGCTGGAGCGATTTCAATGAAACTCGGAAAGTTCATAGCACTATTCCCGGCGACCTCGACCGTGCCCTTCAAATTTTGTTACGACTCACCAATCCAACATGGCGGCTGTGCGTAATATTTCACCAGCATTCAATATCTCCGAAACTATTACCGATATTACCCTGACATTTTCTATGGTGATAGAGGGAACTACTATAAGTTCACTTATGTGACTTTTGAAAACCTGGTAATAACAAAACCAACATGGCGGCCAAGCGAATTTGCGACTTTTAAATAGAAGTTTCTCGCGATTTGACCAACCAAACGCAATGAAACTTGGTACAGTATATGTTTATATACATTGTAATGCACCGACATCTAACTTCGTTCAATTGTTTACATAATAACAAGATGGCGGATGTGCGAAATATTTCACCGGCATTCTATATCTCTGAAACTATTAGCGGTAAACCCCTGAAATTTTGTACGGAGATAAAGGGCACTACTGGAATTCCATCTATAAGACTTTCAAAAACCGGTTAACTACAAAACGAACATGGCGGCCAAGCGAATTTGAAAATTTTAAATAGACCTTTCTCGCGATTTAATGTTCCAAGCGCACTGAAACCTGGCACAGGAAATATTTATACACATTGTAATCCACTGGTATCTAATTTAGTTCAATTGTTTACATAACCTCAAGATGGCGGCAGTGCGAATTTTAAAATTAAGATTTTATTTATTGTGATGTAGTCATGAGATCGAAGTGTAAGTTTGAATAATGAACCTACGCAATAATTTTCCTTAAATGGTACATGACTCTATGGCCTATACATTTAACAATCCAACATGGCGACCATCCGAAATATTTAGACGATACTGAATATCTACGAATCTATTTTAGCAATCAAACTGCATTTTTTAATGTTCATAGGGGCTATGAACTTAAGTTCACCTATAGGACTTTAAATAACCTGGTGATCACAAATCCAACATGGCGGTGACGCGAATTATAAATATTCACATGGACGTTTCTCGCAATTTAACCATCCGCGTGCAGTGAAACTTGGTACAGTAAATCCTTATACGAATGTTAATCAACTGGCATCTAATTTATTTCAATTGTTTCCATAACCTCAAGATGGCAGCTGTGAAAAATTTTAAACTCTCCTTGTTTTTTCTTGTGTCCTAACTATGCGATTGAAGTTTGAATACTACACGTTCACAATAATCTGCATGTAACAGTACATAACTCTAGGACCTACATATATAAAATCCAACATGGCGACCATCCGAAATATTTAGTCGGTTCTCAATATCTACGAATCTATTACAGCAATCAAACTGAAATTGTGTATGTTGATAGTGGCAATTAACATAAGTAGGATATATGAAAATAGGCTGTATAGTTCTTCACGGAACTACTTGTTCATTATGAAACAGTTTCTCCCACCAATCAGAGCTCAAAAAACAGTTGTTTGACCAATTAGATAATTAGATGCGCTGAGTTCCACGGCCTTCTAATTTGAATTTCACTGCCTGGCCAAGTGTCATAGTAGGGTAATCGAGGAGGCCATGGTAAAATACAAGGCATTCTCTGTGTCTCATGCGCTCTGTTCAGTGCATAAAACTGGCGAAATCTCGACAGATATTATGAATATTTATGTTCGAACATAAAATAGTTATAATAATTATCGTCGAACATAAACAGTCGTATGCAACTCGCCTATAATGGTAACTGAGATACTCGTATGGAAATTATAAAACTCGCATATGCTTGTTTTATAAACATACTCGTGTCTTAATTCTTGCCATTATAGGCTCGTTGCATAATGTAGTATTATCATATTATCACCGAGAGCGTCACACTATTAAGGAATATTTGCTCTCCTTAAGTATGTTAATTATTCAAATTCAATAAAACCCAGGATGTCACAGGTGATTTTCACATTCTAGCCCGTTTAATTAGCTGTCATTATTTAGTATATAGGGAACTTGGAAACTATAAGAGATTGTTCCCTACTTTCCAGACAGTAAATAACCAAACAAAAAGATATAAGATGAAAAGTGCTGAAAGTATTTGAATTTTCTGGCAGGTAGGATTTCTGTCGATTGCCTAGAGCTACAATAAACACTGTTCTCTGGTTCGATTTTAAAAATTACGGACTAAACATTCAAATAAACTACAATAAATGGAACAAAACTGCAATTAGGAACTTTTAGATACACGCATATCATTTAGTTCTTTCTAGGTACTATAGATTTGAGTGTGATTCGGAAAAGTATTAAAGTATTTTGGTATTTATAAGTAAGGATAAAAATAGATTAAAACCTGAGAATCCGGTCCCTAATCATCAGGTGACAATGAAACTCATAAAGATGAGAAGAGTTGTGATATAGAACCAAATTGATTATTCCAAAGTACGGCTGATTCGTAGATTCTATTTGGAGAGAGAAAATTTTATGATTTCCCTGAAATAATCATATTTTAGTCCACCTCGTTGCGTAGTGGCTAGTCTTCTAAGCTGTCACTGTTGAGGTCCGGGTTCGATTCCCGACACTGCTACGAAATTTAATTCTGGTTTGAGGGCTGGAACGGGATACAATCAGCCTCGTGAGGCAAAACTGAGAAGAAGCTGGTTTGATTCTTACCTCAGCAATTCTGGAGGTGGTTTTCCACTTCTACTCCAGACAAATGCCGGGATGGTACCTAACTTAAGGCCACGGTCCCTTCCTACCCGAATCCTACCTCAATTACAAATACACACACTAGTACGGATATCACAGTGACAAAGGTTATCAGGCAAATTTTACGCTCACCCGAGTACACGGGGCTACATGATCACGATGTCGCAAAGCCCCTAAATAATTAACAACTCAACAATTCGTATTTTGGACTGTTTTCATCTTCTTAAATGTGCTTCTAAACAATAGAAAGCTGGCTGAGTGAACCTCGTTCCAGCCCTTAGACTGAAATTGGATTTCTTTGACTGAGCTAGTAATCGATCCCAAACCTCCGCGGTGACTGCCAAGAATGCTAGGTATTATGCTACGGTGTGGTGGTATATATGTTAGCTGATTATGGTATAAATACTTCCATCCAAGCACAGCTCATTTCCATATTCCGGTCTGAATCTTGACAATATGGTTGTCTCATTTTTAAGTTTTCCTCAACAAATATGTCCATCCTTCGCTAGTGACGTGAATTTTACTCTCAACTTTAGTGACTTCGGTCCAGTAGACCGGCCTTAAATAATTCCATACTTTTCATTATTTTGAAAGTATATTTAAGGGAAGGGTATAATACATACGTATTTTATCATCTTAACCTTTATTTAAAATACACTTAAGTAATCTATAAGCAATAATAAGGAGAAATTATAACTGCGTTATGAAAAGTGACATTAGTGAAATATCCAATGATAAATTCGGTTGAAAAGAAAACAAACAATCATGATTGAGATCTTAAGTTTGTAAAATTGCATCAGTACACAATTAAACTTCAAGACAGTCATGACATACAACATTTGCGTGTTCAAGGCACAAATACTTATGACACTTGGACCGAATACGCTCTTAGTGACCTCGGTGTGTGAGACCGAAAAGACTTCCACTGACCTGTACGGATATCGTTCGAACTTGTGCAGTGGTGAATATACTCTAGAATGGAATTGATGAAGGTAACCTGATGCACAGCTAGCTCACTCCAACGGACAAGGAAGGAGGCGCAATCGTTTAAGACGTCGGTCTGTGACACCATGCGTCACTAACGGAGGGTTAAGAAAAGTTACTCACTGAAGTAAATTCTATGACTATGGCGCATCTTGTTTTTCTTCGGCTGTGCGATCATTCCATCAGCTACAAACGTCTGACCTGAGGGCGAATCCGCTATATAACACCTTTCCTGCTGGTTTATTTAGCTGTGCAAGGTGTAGTAACAGCGTGGGTTCTGTTGTTGTATTTTATATACATTCTTAGCAGCACCGTAATTACGAACGCTGTTTAAATAACATACTAAAGTACTGTGTGCTACTGTGGCAGCCATCAATCTCGACTTTACTACTCCTGATTACAGCACTACTGTCATCACGGCAGGAGATGGCAGTTGTACACGGTGTGACGGGGTGCGGGGGCTCTTGCAGTACGCATGCACGGAACACCTATTCCAAACTTAAATACACACATCAAAAAAAGTTTTGCATCACCTCGGTTCCAAGAGTTCCGGAACCGTTAAATACAAAGGGAATAGAGATCAACACAAACAACATTTCAGCTCGTTTTATTGCTCATGAGACCCACACATTGCATGTTGTACCATCATACAGCTAGACTTTCAGCATTTGTGGTCCAGATTGCAGTACACACCACTACCTCTAATACCCAGTAGCACGTCCTCTTGCATTGATGCATGCCTGTATTCGTCGTGGCATACTATCCACAAGTTCATCAAGACACTGTTGGTCCAAATTGTCCCACTCCTCAACGACAATTCGGCGTAAATCTCTCAGAGTGGTTGGTGGGTCAAGACGTCCATAAACAGCCCTTTTCAACATATCCCAGGCATGTTCGATAGGGTTCATGTCTGGCGAACATGCTGGCCACTGTAGTCGAGCGATGTCGTTATCTTGAAGGAACGCATTCACAAGATGTGCACGATGAGGTCGAGAATTGTCGTCCATGAAGACAAATGCCTCTCCAATATTCTGCCGATATGGGTGCACTATGGGTCGGAGGATGTCATTCAGGTATCGTAAAGCCGTTTCGGAGCCTTCCATGACCACCAGTGGCGTACGTCGGCCCCACATAATGCCACCCCAAAACATCAGGGAACCACCACCTTGCTGCACTCGCTGGACAGTGTGTCTAAGACGTTCAGCCTGACCAGGGTGCCTCCAAACACGTCTCCGACGATTGTCTGGTTGAAGGCATATGCGACACTCATCGGTGAAGAGAACGTGATGCCAATTCTGTGGGGTCCATTCAGCATGTTGTTGGGCCCATCTGTACCGCGCTGCATGGTGTCGGGGTTGCAAAGCTGGACCTCGCCATGGACGTCGGGAGTGAAGTTGCGCATCATGCAGCCTATTGCGCACAGTTTGAGTTGAAACACGACGTCCTGTGGCTGAACGAAACGCATTATTCAACATGGTGGCATTGCTGTCAGGGTTCCTCCGAGCGGCAATCCGTAAGTAGCGGTCATCCACTACAGTAGTAGCCCTTGGGCGGCCTGAGCGAGGCCTGTCATCGACAGTTCCTGTATCTCTGTACCTCCTCCATGTCCGAACAACATCGCTTTGGTTCACTCTGAGACGCCTGGAAACTTCCCTTGTTGAGAGCCCTTCTTGACACAAAGTAACAATGCGGACGCGATCGAACTGCGGTATTGACCTTCTAGGCATGGTAGAACTACAGACAACATGAGCAGCGTACCTTCGTCCTGGTGGAATGACTGGAACTGATCGGCTGTCGTACCCCCTCCGTCTAATAGGCCCTGCTCATGCATGGTTGTTTACATCTTTGAGCAGTTTTAGTGACATCTATGAACAGTCAAAGGGACTGTATCTTTGATACAATATACACAGTCAACGTCTATATGCCGGAGATCTGGGAACCGAGGTGATGCAAAACTTTTTTTGATGTGTGTATATCGGCTTCCCGCATGCCAATGGTTATTATTGCAGCACACGATACGTAGTCAGTGAAAGAAGGAATGAGCTGAGTGAGTGAAGCGAGTAGTGACTAGAGCTCAGCAACTTGAAGTGAAACCCTGGCGACGGCGCTAGCTCTGTCAGCCAGTGTGACAGAGAGGAGGGCAAGCTTGAGCGAGAGAGTGGACTGTCATCGCTTGTCAACACATCTATTGGCTCCCGGCCAGCGATGGACTACACCCCTCTGTACAGATATTGGTCTTGCTTGAGTTGGTCAGAGCGGGCAGGGGGGAAGTACTTTAGTTCGCATTTTTTCCGGGGTTTCAGTTCGAGTTGCTGAGCTCTAACTGAATGTTTTTGGAATGCGCGTTACACAGTGAGCGGGAAGACATCTGCAGTTGAAACCCAACTGCCAACTCCTGGCGCGATATCAGTACCTCGCACCGTATCGCACACTCAACGTGGAGCTTCTGGACTCATATGGTGGTGAGACATTAGGCCTACTCTAGCCCAGAGGTTCCCATTAGGTGGTCCGCTATGGTTGGCCAGGGGGTCCACGACTAGTCGTCAAGAAATAACACAATAATGAAAATCGAAAACGGAGAAAGTAGAACGAGTTCCTTAAAATAATAATAATAATGCGTTGCCATCCACAGCATAAGTGGCGCACTCATATGTGGCGCAGCATAATTTGAGCTTTTCAAGTTTCCCGCTAGGGAGCATTCTACTCCTTTATCTCTGTGTTCTGCTCCGCAGCCATTTTGCATTTTGTGTGTCTACATATTTAAATGAGTTTTGAAGGTTGAAACTTTTGAGAGTTTCCTAAGCCTTAATACGTGATATGCTTTGAAACTCTTGCCAACGAGAGTATAAAACCTGCAAACCTCCGGATTGCATCTAGATACTAAACAGTCGGAGCACAAGGTAAATTCATTGAATTCTTCAAAATAAAGTTAGCTGAACTGAAATCTTGCCAGAAAGTAATTACCAAAATTCTGGTGCAAATGTGAATGAAAATGCAACACTTGCATCCTACGAAGTATCCTCAGCTTGTCACAATACGTGCCAAAAACCATACCATTGCTGAAGCCAATTATTTTGTGCAAGAGAATGCTGGGCGATGCTGCCGGAAAGCTTAAGTACCGTCCCGCTGTCTAACAATATTGTGAAAAGGCGAATTACAGAAAATGTAAGTGGTTTCGGTGGCGTAGTTGGTAGCATGCTGAACTGCTGTGCCCAAGATAGCACGTTCAAACCCGGCCGAAGTCGTCGGATTTTTAAGAGCGTTAAAAATCCTTCAGTATGCCTTCCTTCGGAGGGGAAGTAAAGCCGGCGGTCCCATGTCATAGATTTATGACATGTAAAAGATCCTTCCTCAGATTTAACTTGTGTGAAGCTAAATTTCTAGGTTAGAATGCGTTGGAACACTCTATCAATGTTCCAACCTTCACCACTAGGTATCGTTGACATCTGTTAGCGAAAGTTGGAACGACTTGAAATTGAACGGAACTTGTAGCTCACCCTATGGGTGTCCGCTTGAAGCAGCTACAGCCTCTGGCGAGCCGAACATGTAATCGGACACTCCCGGCACTAAAAGCCATACGATAAATAAATAAATAAATAAATAAATAAATAAATAAATAAACCGATAATGTCAAGCAATATTAAAGAGACATTGTTGGCAAGGCTCCACATGCGACACGTTTGCTCTGGAGTTGAATGAGAGTATCGACATACCAAAAAAGCGATAATGTTGGTGTTTGTAGGTTTTTTATCTCATGAGTAAATATATATAGAGATTTTCTTCTTTCCTGAGAACTATTACAGAGGTTCCCATGATGAATTTAAGTATTTTAAGTCCTGACTTAAAAGATTTTGGAGCAGGGGGTCCGTGCTTACATAACGATCGCTTTAGGGGGGTCCGGGAAAAATTCCTAATGGGAACCTCTGCTCTAGCCTAGAGACCTCGTGCGAATGAACGTTGCTGCGCTCTGGCGGCAGGCCGCTCAAATATTCCGTAGGACTTGTGTGTGAGTAGAGCAACGTGATTAGATCATGTTGCGGAATAATTTGAAGGTCAAGATGGTAAACGTTCTACAGAGAGTAGAGCAAATCGTCATGTGGTTGAATGTAACTACATACAGAAATATCCATTTGGAACGTAATTCTTCGTATTCAGAAACCAAAACCAGTAGGCCTACTTCTCGGTTCCAAGATCTGTGAACTTGCGGGATGAAGGGCAGAGGCAGGGTAGGAGCAGGCGAGAATTGAGAAGCCTGTCGACAGTCCGCCGTGTTACCTGACATTCTCGTCCATTCCAATACTGCTAACATGGGTCTTCTCTGAAACCAGTGTGGCGTTGGGAATGTGTGACTGAGTCACCGACAAATGTATTTGCTTCTGTTACTACGCAAGGACCGAGAAACCACATCACTCGTCACCACATGCGATGCGATGCACATTCCTCTCAGGTCCACGCAGCTTAGACTTGAGCAGTACATACGTAGAAGGAGCGCCTCCGTAATTGTGGTATTTGTAGTCGGCATTCTTATAAATAGAACACCAACAAGAGGTCCTGACAGACCCAGACACTGTCTTTTACTGTATATGAAGCCAAACTAATCAGATCAGCGTGAACGAGGGAAGGGTAGCAGATTAACTGCGCGAAGAGAGATTGAAATGAAAGATGACAGAGAGTAGCCTAGCACAAGTGGAAGTAATGCCATGCTCAGCTGAAGTCCCGTGGTCACCAAACCAATCCACGTCCTACTATATGTGAGCCGCTGGGGAAGATTCCCTGTTTCATGACTAGGGCTCGGATTTTTAGGTGCTAAAAATCGGTAAAATATTTATTTTTTATGTATTAAAAATACCTGAATTAAGTTATGTGACAAAAAGTAAAAATAGTTAATTATAATTTAATTTATTAATCTGAGTATAAACAACAAGCAGTACTCACGAATGCAATTTATTCTACGTCTCCCTGACTGCTGAAGCATTACAATACGCAAGGAGATACATCTTCAGGTTGTCCTTCACAAATGACCGACGATTATCGCGAAACTCTTATTCTGAAGGCGCGAAACTGCGGCAATATGTGTCTTGCTCTTGTGTAACTTGAGATCGCTGTCCAGCCTTCAGTCTTGATTGCTTTCCCACATGGTTGGCCGAACAGAACGCCCCCATCGGAAGGAAAATTATCTTTAAATTCTGCAATAGACGATAACATGTAGGCCTAGTTGTTTTTACCTTAGGCATCGTAGAACTGCCTTACACTTCACAGTGCCAGAATGAACTGCATGGGAGTGACACTGGTTCCAGGTAGCTGGGGAAGGTGAGGTCTAGCACGTGGTGAAATATGGGTATGGACAAGGAAATCCCCGGCTTCCACAGTGAGTGGCACGGGGCGACAAGTTAAGAGCTGATATACGCTCTGCATGAAGATTAAATAGCTCACAGGTTCTTCCCCGTTGAAGTAACACAGAGCAAAAATGCAATAAACTGAAAGATCTAGCATACTGATTTTAAACAAGATGTTCAGTAAAAAACATATAGCCTACTTTCTCCTAAATGCATGGGTATTGTTATAACTCTTTGTCCTTTACAAGGAGTATAATTGAATGTTGGTTGTAGTAGCTTGTTGAAATACAACGTGCTATAGGGATATTAAACATGAATATAAGGTGCCTTTGCTAGTGCTACCTCTGTAAAAAAAATCATTCAATTCGGTTTAACCGTGTTTGAATTGATATGGGGAATGGATTTGCTCACATACATGGCCGCTATTTGCAAACTATTGGGCTGATGACCTTGTAGTCAGACATATGATGCTTTCCACAAAAAGGCATGTTGCAAAATCTGGTAGAGATCAAATTATTAGGATGGTCGTAATATGATTTATGCTTTAAACATTTGGTAGGCCGTCATTCCGTTTCCGTCAAGATGGCGGCGATATAAAACATGACACTGAGGTGCCCTTTGCTAGCGATACCTCTGTACCAAATTTCATTCAATTCGGTTTCACCGTGTTTGAATTCATAGGGGGAATCGATTTGCACACATATTTGGCCACCATCTGCAAACTATTGGGCTGATAATCTTGCAGTTTGGTCAGAATATGCTTCCCACATAAAGATATGTTGTTGCAACATTTGGTAGAGACTAGATTATTAGGTTGGTCGTAATTACATTTTAGCTTTCAACATTTGGGTGGCCGCAATTACATTTCGGTCAAGATGGCGGTGATATAAAACATGACAGTGAGGTGCCCTTTGCTAGTGCTACCTCTGTAAGAAATTTCGTTCCATTCGGTTTCACCGTGTTCGAATTGATAGGGGGAATCGATTTTCACACAAAGATGGCCGCCATCCGCAAAATATTAGGGTAATGACCTATTAGTTTGGTCAAAGGATGCTCCCTCCATAAAGGTATGTTGTTGCAAAATTTGGTAGAGATCGGATGATTAGGTTAATCGTAATTTGATTTAAGCTTTGGACATTTGTGTGGCAGCCATTACGTTTCCGTCAAGATGGCGGCGATATAAAACAACATGACACTGAGGTGCCCTTTGCTAGTGCTACCTCTGTACCAAATTTCGTTCAATTCGGTTTCACCGTTTTTGAATTGTTAGAGGGAATCGATTTGGACACATACATGGCCGCCATACGCAAGTTATTGGGCTGATGGCCTTGAAGTTTGGTGAAAAGATCCTTCATACATAAAGGTGTAATGTTACAAAATTTGGTAGAGATCGGATGATTAGGTTAGTCGTAATTTGATTTAAGCTTTGAATTTGGGTGGCCGCCATTACGTTTTCGTCTAGATGGCGACGATATAAAACATGACACTGAAGTGCCCTTTGTTAGTGCTACCTCTGTACCAAATTTCGTTCCATTCGGTTTCACCGTGTTTGAATTAATAGGGGGAATCGATTTTGACACAAAGATGGCCGCCATCCGCAAACTATTAGGCTAATGACCCATTAATTTGGTCAAAGGATGCTTCCTCCATAAATGTATGTTGTTGCAAAATTTGGTAGAGATCGGATGATTAGGTTAGTCGTAATTTGATTTAAGCTTTGAACATTTGTGAGGCCGCCATTACGTTTCGTCAAGATGGCGGCGATATAAAACATGACACTGAGGTGTCCTTTGCTAGTGCTACCTTTGTACCAAATTTCGTTGAATTCGCGTTCACCGTGTTCGAATTGATGGGGGGGGGGGAGCAGACATTCAGAGTACACACACTCACACACACACACACACAGACTCAAACACACACACACACGGAGACAGACACACTTTTTTTCGCCCTGTAGTGATCTCATAAGTCTACTTCCATTTTTTGCAAAAATCGAAAGTAGGCTAAAATGTAAATATTATGTATTTTTATGTGCTAATAAGAGAAAAGCAGGAATTTATGTATTTATAGAAAAAATGCTTAAAATATGTATTTACATAAAAAATATTTATTTACCTAAAAATCCGAGCCCTAGTCATAACAATGAGGGATGTGAAGGAAGTGTTTAAATATGGATTATTATGTAATGCGAGTATATCGACAAATATCATGACCATAAATAGTGATAAGACTGAGGTGAGCTTGATGTCACCACGACAGTTAACATTGCACATGTTGTCAACAATCACAACATGAACGCGAGTATATCGACAAATTTATCATGGCCATAAATAGTGATAAGACTCAGGTGAGCTTGATGTCACCACCACAGTTAACCTTCAACGTGTCGTCATCAATTACAACATGGATAAGGGCACCCAATCTACGTAAGTGTGAGACAGTCCTGACCTAGTAATATTCTGTCCGGGCTGCAGTAGAATCAAGGTTGTTCTTTTAGAAATCCAGCACCCCTACGCAGTATTCGTGCAATAAACAACACCTGAGGTGCCCTGCTCATTATTTGTGCCCATGTACTTGCGTGTGTGTAGAAGTTGTTTACAATCCTATGTTACTAGGAATCATCCCGACATTTTCCTGGGGAAACCAAGAAAAACAACTTGGCATATACACACATCAAAAAAAGTTTTGCATCACCTCGGTTCCAAGAGTTCCGGAACCTTTAAATACAAAGGGAATAGAGATCAACACAAACAACATTTCAGCTCGTTTTATTGCTCATGAGACCCACACATTGCATGTTGTACCATCATACAGCTAGACTTTCAGCATTTGTGGTCCAGATTGCAGTACACACCACTACCTCTAATACCCAGTAGCACGTCCTCTTGCATTGATGCATGCCTGTATTCGTCGTGGCATACTATCCACAAGTTCATCAAGACACTGTTGGTCCAAATTGTCCCACTCCTCAACGACAATTCGGCGTAAATCTCTCAGAGTGGTTGGTGGGTCAAGACGTCCATAAACAGCCCTTTTCAACATATCCCAGGCATGTTCGATAGGGTTCATGTCTGGCGAACATGCTGGCCACTGTAGTCGAGCGATGTCGTTATCTTGAAGGAACGCATTCACAAGATGTGCACGATGAGGTCGAGAATTGTCGTCCATGAAGACAAATGCCTCTCCAATATTCTGCCGATATGGGTGCACTATGGGTCGGAGGATGTCATTCAGGTATCGTAAAGCCGTTTCGGAGCCTTCCATGACCACCAGTGGCGTACGTCGGCCCCACATAATGCCACCCCAAAACATCAGGGAACCACCACCTTGCTGCACTCGCTGGACAGTGTGTCTAAGACGTTCAGCCTGACCAGGGTGCCTCCAAACACGTCTCCGACGATTGTCTGGTTGAAGGCATATGCGACACTCATCGGTGAAGAGAACGTGATGCCGATTCTGTGGGGTCCATTCAGCATGTTGTTGGGCCCATCTGTACCGCGCTGCATGGTGTCGGGGTTGCAAAGCTGGACCTCGCCATGGACGTCGGGAGTGAAGTTGTGCATCATGCAGCCTATTGCGCACAGTTTGAGTTGAAACACGACGTCCTGTGGCTGAACGAAACGCATTATTCAACATGGTGGCATTGCTGTCAGGGTTCCTCCGAGCGGCAATCCGTAAGTAGCGGTCATCCACTACAGTAGTAGCCCTTGGGCGGCCTGAGCGAGGCCTGTCATCGACAGTTCCTGTATCTCTGTATCTCCTCCATGTCCGAACAACATCGCTTTGGTTCACTCTGAGACGCCTGGAAACTTCCCTTGTTGAGAGCCCTTCTTGACACAAAGTAACAATGCGGACGCGATCGAACTGCGGTATTGACCTTCTAGGCATGGTAGAACTACAGACAACATGAGCAGCGTACCTTCGTCCTGGTGGAATGACTGGAACTGATCGGCTGTCGTACCCCCTCCGTCTAATAGGCCCTGCTCATGCATGGTTGTTTACATCTTTGAGCAGTTTTAGTGACATCTATGAACAGTCAAAGGGACTGTATCTTTGATACAATATACACAGTCAACGTCTATATGCCGGAGATCTGGGAACCGAGGTGATGCAAAACTTTTTTTGATGTGTGTAGCATACCTGAAGTGGGATATGAACCATCCTCCTCTCTCAGCTTTATATTTTATTTTTATTCCAGTCAAACGGCCATACATGAAACCTCACAAGTCTGAGTGTACCGTGTTCTAACCCTCAGGCCCTCTCGTTTACGTTCCTAGGTTTTTCCCATTGTTGCAGGAAGGATGACTTCAAATAATCTCTCTCGTAATTTGATTTAAAAAACCTACAAAGGATTACTTTTTGAAAGGCATGGTTTATATCACACTCAGGGAATCGAGATTTATTATTGCAATTAATCTGTTAAATAAATATTTTAAAATATGGGAAAGAGAAAAGTAAAGTTGTACGTTGATAATACTCTTCTAAATTAATATACAGTATATGATTAACACTGCAAAAAGTAAGGCACTGCAACTCAAATTTAACAGCATTAGATGGTTGATTAATGCTAGTTTCTCGCAAACTGTATAATATTATGTCTTCTCCCAACTTTGATTTCATGATGAGCTTTCCGCCTTTCTTAAGCTGAGAGGCTGTGAAATACGACGTATACCTCCGAATATTCCCTAAACCCTCATAAATGTCCATGGATGACGACATTTCATCATTAAATAACTTATTTTACTGTCCTACTCGGTTATGCAGCACGAGCCATCACACACACTACTCCTACGGACTCAGTGTGCGAGTTGCCGCTAGGGGCGCCAGCGGCTAAAATATCGCCATTCGCACGATGTCTATAGACCTGCTGTAAAAGATTCGGAGATATTGAGGAACGTCAACGACACCTAGCTGTGAACTTGGATACTAGTTGCCACCGAAACTGCCACCTGGTGGCAAACGTTGAAACTTTATAGAGCGTTAACCAAATCTGATCTAAAAATTTAGCTTGACACAATTGTAGTTGGTGGAAGGTTCTTTTACATGCATTAATCTATGACATGGGCCCGCCGGCTTCACTTCCCTTCCGATGGAAGGCATACTGAGGGATTTTCAACGCTCTTAAAAAATCCGACGACTTGGGCCGGATGTGAACTTGCGATCTAGGGCATAGAGGCTCCGCATGCTACCAACTACGTCACCGAAGTCGCCCACCTCGCATTTAAGGTGTAGTAGCTATATCGATATGAAACAATTATCTCAGGACAGGGAGGCTTGGACAATTGCAACAACAACATAACCAGTCAAAAGTTTAATGACTCAAACAACAACAACAACAACAACAAGTGTGGGACCTATTTGAATTGTTAACTTCTACCGTAGCGAGATACTGAAATGTTTGCGTTCTAAAATTGTTAGTAATTAACCGAGAATTTTCAAATTTCTCACTTACTTACTTAATGAACTTTTGTGGTTGGTTGGTAAGTTAGGTTAAACATTTAAACAAACATTTAAATGTAACTGAGTTGACACAGGTTTTGCAAACTTGGCTGATTTTCGGCTGTTCCTGTACTGGTGTCCATTTCACTTGACTTCCCACTGTGGACACAGTTCAAACCGCCAATTTTCAAGTTACATTACATTTCAGTGCTCTGCAAACATGGTGTCTTCGTAACGTGAGTGGCATTAGTGAATGCACCCTAATTCAACCCAACAAGAAATAAACTATACTATACTGTAAATCAGCTTACAACGTTAGTAACTTGTTTAAGGTTATGTGGACCATTGCTGTCACTCGCGTGGCAATTCTGAAAAACCTACCAGACCAGATATTTGAATTTACCGCATTTTCCTCTCTGTCTAATGACAATATTCCTTCTTGTATCCTCTTCTTGTGCGTCTTTATGGCTCGGCTACGAAGTATCGACCGAGTGACTGGGCTGTACATGGGCCAGGAACATGAAATATGAGGCTCCCCCTTCCCTCTTCAACTCGTCTTCATCAAGCAGGCTGTGCCCGCTTCCTCAGGGTCAATACTGCAAGGAGCCAAGCACGTGCTCTATGGTACATACATTATATTAGCCGGTAGCGCCATCCCAGCAATCAGCCAACTTTACGACATACAGCTAACACTGACAGACGCTTCGCGCTTCTTTATGAACCTTTGTTTCAAACAGTATGTCATAGATAGTCAACTCTTCTAGCAAGAAGGTGGATGATGCAGATCATGATATGAGTTATCGCAAACAGACATGTAAGAATAGCAAAATTGCAATTCGTATTTTATCCAGCAGCTTAACCGATCGCATTTAAACACAATCTCCAAAACTGCAATGGGGGGCTGCAGCAGGTCTGGAGACCAGTGGTTCGAATTCTGGGACTATCCATCCACCCTGAGGGAGGTTTTCCTCCATTTATCTACTTCCTCCAGGTTAAAACTGAAATTATTATTTATTCGTTTTAGGGGCGTAACACATGTTGGTCATCAGCCCAATGTGCTTGGGTGTGTGTTGAGTTCTTCTGATAACCTGTGCTTCTGTGGTACTTCTTCTTCTTCTTCTCTAGTGGTGAATGCGAGGATTGGTTTACAGCAAATCTCCACTCTTCGCGTCTTTCCGCTTTCATCTTTCATTTCTCCGTAGACCTTGCATCCCATATCTTCCTAAATTTCATCCATATACCTCAGGTGTTGTCTTCCTCTAGGTCATTTGTAGCTCTTTAGTATAATAGACCCCGCGGCGTAGCCGTGCTCGCTAAATCGTGCACCACGACCTCACGGGCAGATTCAGCAAGTCTGGAGATCGTAGGTACGAATCTCGGTGCTGATAGCGGCTAGAATGAGAGTAGTTATTTCACACTTCCTACAGGCAAATGCCCTGATAGTACCGTGTTTCTAGTTCCGGGGCACCAACGCCATCCCTGTCTCTAATGCAGCTACACACACTATTTCAGTATTCACATAAATGCATGTTATCAGACAAATTCAACACACACACACAACTACACAGGGATGATGATCAGGATGTCCTAAGCCCCTAAAAATGAATTAACAACATCATCATCACAGGCACGACAGCGCTCTGTGGGCCTTGGCATTCTGAAGAAGTTACTACCATTCCTCCCCGTTTAGTGCTGAGTGCCTCCAACATCCTCTCTCACACCTTTCCATCTGAGCTTTGTTCTTCCAACTTTCGAGGTTCCTTCTGGCATGGCCTTAAATATATACTTTATCATTCTGTTGTCAGCCGCGCAGTGTAGACTATTCATGTCTTGCCCACTCCAGCCTTGTGATTGTTATGAATAGGGACTAGATTTTTAGCCTACTTTTCACATTTTGCAAAAATAAGGAAAAAGTAGTCTTATGAGATCGATCCGGGAAAACGTGTGTCTGTCTGTCTGTCTGTCTGTCTGTCTGTCCTTCTGTCTGTCTGTCTGTCTGTCTGGCTGTGTGTGTGTGTGTCTCCCCCCCCCCTATCAACTCCTAAACGGCTGCAGCAATCACAACCAAATTTAGTATGAGTAAAGACGTGCACCGGAATAGCTCGCGTCCATATTTGAAAATGATGTCAGTGCTACCAACTGCTGAAATAACGCACTAGAAATTTGAGCTCCATGTTGGATATCTTGCAAGGTATGCATGGGAGCTATTCCAAAATTGGCACACATGTAGATAATACTATTTCAGTTTAATTTCCTGGAGGCCAACCATGACAGTGTTGCCAAAATTAGTTTAAGCCTTCTGATAGGTCCAATGTTTAAATGCATATAACTTCTACACTATCAACTGGATTTCAACCAAATTTTGTATGTAATATCTGTACATAAACAGATATGACTGAGCGTATTCTTAAGAGCCATTAGGGCTACCAACTGTTAATAATTGTTCTCTCTATTTTTTTAAATCCAAATACTGTACCCGTTCGTCCTGGGGATGCGATGACCCATCTGCTATAACATCGCATTCCTGGAGTTCCAGGACAGAGCGGAGTTAAATGAACCTCTAGTCAAATAAGGAATGTGTCGGAAATTCAGCTGAGTTATCGAAAAAGCAGTGGGTATCACGAGACAATGTATCTCTAGGGTCGTTACGGGCTTAAGTTTAATAGAAATAATGCAAATATAAATGGGCGCCATCAACTGAATTCCTAGCAAACCACTTCCTTTCCGGATAAGCCTTACTCAAGACAAGGAAAGAAAAAGGAACATCACACCATCATCAGATCACAACTAAGATAAAAACAAATTTATTTTACTTTGATAGTCAGACAGACATTTTAAATATAACTCCTACCTAAGAGTATGGTCGAATGCCAACGTTAAATTGTCATTGTCCAAAAATCGAACCATCTCTTTTCTAATCCAAAAATATTTCATCCACATAACAAGGAAAATCTCTAAAGTTCTCTTGGGTTCTCAGGATCACTGTAGCACTATGTCTTTCGTCACTGACATTTGTGAAACCTGAGACCTAATTTCTCTTTAATTTAACATCAATGTGGATTTGTAAAAAGTTATTAATCTGTCTAAACATACACATATTATAATCACATATATTAAATATCAAGTATTTTATGGCTTGCATGGCATAATTTGAATGTTGAACATGTTAGTCAAATGCTCCTAAACATCGAATAATTAATTTACACTATTTACATCGTCATTAATAATTACTTATCTGTGAATTACAGAAAATTCATGGCTCATTGGTCATCGTTATCGTCATCATCAAAATTAAACATTCCTCACATCAATTCTCACTTCAAAATTCTACATATTCCTGTCAGAATCATTAATTCATCACCATTACATCATTTAAATTCTCAACTCAAGTTGCAATTCCTTCAAATTATCTCTCAATTAAATTTATTTAATTCCATACAAATTCATTAATCATCAGCTTCTTTAGTTAATTATCACCTTCTAATTCAGTTATTCATCGTCATTACAATCGTCTATTAATTTATTTAAATCAGTTTATCTCTCCAATCTTTAATTCATCCATCTATTTAATTCATTCATTTATTCCAAAATTTAATTTATCAAATTATTTAAATTTCAATCATCTGGTTATTTAGGTTTTTATTATTTCATCTAGTCATTCTGATTTTTATTTCATTAGGTCAGATCGTTAATATGCTTAAATCTCAGATTATTATTTCATTAATTATTATTTTCAGAAAATCTTGTATTATCAACTTCATTTATTTGTTTAATTTCCTAACAAATTGTTTAATATGGTTTATAGAACGTTGTCTTACAGTTTTATCACTTCCAAGTTATATCTCGTATTTAATTTATCATGCCAAAAAATATTATTGCCTCCACGACATCACGTTGGATCTAACTATCCACAAGGACATTACATTTCCTCAATACTTCAAATATCACATTTGAATACAATAATTATTCCACAAAACTCCATAAATATTCAGCACATACAGCATGAATCTCAACAAATACGCTAGACTGGGTACGACGACCTCATGTCTGCTTCAAAATACATTATCAACGTTGCAACTATCACATGGCAACTTCCACAAAATGCCTATCACAAACTCCACCCAACCATGTTGCATGATCTACAAAAAATACACAACTGGCCTCAAACCATCAACGCACACAATCTCCAACAACTGCAATTAATCCGATCACATCTAGACAACTTCTTAAACAATTGGAAAAATATTACCTCAGTAATTTCAGATCTGCTTTCAAATAGCACAAACTCTCTTACAATTTTCATAACTCACATCGCAGAAAAACACCAATGTGCTATAATCTCTCATATCAAAATCTGCAATACTGATCTGCCTTAAAATAAATCTGACCATTAATAATTAATCTTACAAGATTCAATTACTTTAAATCCTTCTCAAAGGTATCAAACACAATTATAAAACTTCAAAGCATCAGCTATAACAGCTGTTAAACTGACATTACTCTCAAAAGAGTATAGCAACAAAATATTGGATTGGCAAACAAGAATTACTAAATGCAATCCTGCTGACATTTATCGTTACTTTATTTAACAATATCTCGACTGATATGTGACTAGTAGTTCCTTGTTTGATTCACTTACAATCTCGTGTACACTCGGATGATAAAAATGAGTCCCTCAATGGCAAGTAAGATGTGTAACCACCGTACAGTCGTATAAATACGAAAGACCTCGCCCCGTCGACTTGGATGATATTGCCCTGAACGATGGGTAAGATGAGAACCACCATACAATCGTATAAATACGAAAGACCCCATCTCGTAGACTATATGAGTGAATGTACCAGATAGGAATCAACAAGTTTCTAGTTGTCATATAAAAGCGATGTTCATTCACTAAAGTGAATAACTTCTTAATATCTCCAAACAATCCAATGGAAAAAATCCCTACTGATGAATAATACACACTCGCTAGTATGCAATGAACTGACGAAGTAATTTTAGATAATCAATTGCAGATCACGAGTTCGAAATACTCGTTACACAAAAAAAATTATTTATGAAAAATATCCTAGCTGGAAAAATGTCTAAAAGACCAAACATCTGCTTAATAAAGCCAACCAATGGTGAGAATTTCGTATAATGATGCCTGCCATATCATATGGTCACTCCATATTCTAGCAAATTCGAAGTATATAAAGTCAAACCATGTCTTAATAATCGTATCACTCCTATTAGAAAAATATACATGTGTGCCCAGTATTCATGAAAATAATCGTATCAGGTAGTTATGACTCTTACAGTACCTTTTCAAAATCAGCTGTTATTAAATTTCCAAGATCGTTGATTTTCCCTACATAATGAATTTCTCGAAAGATCGGCGTGAATAGCATTCCATCCATGAAATGACGATTGCCTTCGAAATCCCAAGTGAATCAGCTAGTGGACCTCCTCTCGTCAGGAATCGAATCCATCGCTCTGCGGTGCCATCTTGTCTCTATCTGCGTCTACTCTGACATGTTGAACTTCGGATTACCCATAGCGGATATTGTCCAACTCCTCTCGAAAATGTTCATGGAAACAGCGGACCCCCTATTCCTCTTCTAAGTTACGCCACTGTTCCATTAAATGTTCAGTTTGAGTATTGAAAGATCAATCTCTAATAACTGCTAAGTCTCACTTTCGTAAAATAAAATTTTACATGAGAGTGTTCAAGTTTATTAAACACCCTGTAGTTGTCTGTATTTGGTAATTCATGAAACTGCATAAGAAATAAATTTCATTAATGCACGATCTAATGTTCATCAGTGCCTATGCTTACGACATTCCGCTTGCTTGAAATTGTTAAAGTAACTTTGAATGCGTTATGGAAAAGCATAGTCATAAAGTTATTCATAAAAGCTGTGTTCAAACTGCGTTGAAATGTAGCTTGTAATAAAGTCTCCAACTACTTGCAGTGCTGTTCTAACATATCCCGGCCGTCTGTGATTGCTTCCTCGGCAAGTCCGCCTGGATCAATGACCTGCTTGGCGTTCGCTGCTCGGCGATGCTGAAACTGTCGCCTACACTCTGCCGTGACAGTTTCGGTATGCTACGCGACCTTCACCGTGCGTCTCGCTTGCGCTACAGAGCTCGACCCTACTTGCTCGACTGACAGAGCTCCACTGAATGTGCTGGCACTGTCTTCTCTCTTATCTGCCTGGCGCAGACACGTGGTGTAGTCCCCCACCACAGTGCTCTCGCGTCACGATCATAGTCTCGAACCCACATCATCTCGGCTATTCCGTTATAAAATAACTTAAGGGTTATCTAACTTCCTTAGAATTATTTCCACTTATAATGCATGTTATATATCCTCTTCTAAGATGTTTAATTACCATATTCCATACATATCTTAATAAAGTTTCACATCTCTATCCATAATTCCATCTTCTTACAGATGTCAGTGCCTCCTTGATCCTAGACCTCCTACGTCATCTTGACATACTTCTTGACTCGATCGGTGCGCTATCTTTTCCTAACTCTTCTCAAAACCTCAACTACGGCTTAATGTCTGCTGGCGTAGCCGATAGCCTAAACTAGGTATCGGGTACAATACCAATATATCAGAAAGTATGCAAGCCAACAGCTTTAAACTATGCACACGTATATTCTGACATTTTAGATTAATTTGGAGTAACTTATATACGTCAGTTCTACCAACATGATTATAAGCCTGCTGATAGTACCAATTTTTAAATACATGTAACTTCTATACTATCAGTTGGATTTCAACCAAATTTCGTGTGTGCAATGTGTACCATAACAGATATGACTATAAGTATTGTTAAGAGCAATCAGGGCTGCCAAATCTTAATAAATGCTGTCTATATTCTTTTTACCCTAATATCAATATATCAGAAAGTATGCAAGCCAACAGCTCTATACTTTGCACACGTATAGCACCTGACATTCTAGATTAATTTGGAGTAATTAATACAACGCGGTGCTGCCAACATGATTCTATGCCTGCTGATATGTCCAATTTTAAAATACATGTAACTTCTATACTAAGAAATGGATTTCATCCAAAATTGGCACAACAAGATATCATAATAATTCAGATTATTTCTGACTAGCACACGCATGGTATTGTTGGCAACATGCTTTTACGCGTGCTGATAGATCCAGTGTCTAACTGCATGTAACGTCCATTGGACTTCAACCAAATTTTGTATTCTGTACCTTAAGAGGTGGAACTAAGAATATATTCAGTCACCAGGGCTGCCAACTGTAGTGCTCTATTAGGCTACATTATACCAGGTATATTTTGAACTAATTAGATATTTCGATATTACCAACTTAATTTCGTCATTATTCTAGATAGGTTCATATACTGTAGAATAATCATTGGCATGAAAAGTAGGCTGTATAGTTCTTCACGGAACTTCTTGTTAGGTTCGTAATATTGTAATTTTAGGTTTTGAAAAACATAAAATAGGTTCTTAAAGGATTTTATTATGTGGAATAGATTTTGTTAATGTTTTAAATCTAGTAAAAGTTGATATAAACTGCGCGAAGGTTAAAATTAATGCCTAATTGTTAGTAGAAGATCAGATTGCAACGAGAATGTAAATGTTTTACATAATGATACATCATTTATCAAATAATCACCGAACATTTCGCACTATTAGGTAATATTTGCTCTCCTTAAATATGTTAAGTATTCAAATTCAATAAAACCAAGGATATCAGAGGTGAGTTTCATACTCTAACTGGTTTTATTAACTTTGTTTATTTATAATATAGGAAAACAATAAGAGATTTATCCCCTCTTTTCTGATAGTAAATAACCAAACAATATATCAACTGAAAAGTGCTGTAAGTGTATTTGAATTTTCTGGTAGCTTGGATTTTTCTTGTAAACTAGAGCTAGGAATAAAAACTGTCTTGTGGTTTACTTTTAAAAATGTTGTTTGAGTTGTTGTTTGTGTCTTCAGTCCTTCGACTGGTTTGATGCAGCCCTCCATGCTTCCCTGTCCTAAGCTAATCGTTATATCTCTACATAGCTGCCACACCCTACATATTCTACCCTTGCTCTACCGCTACTGTTCTCATCCTCGACCCTTCCTTCTATAACTACTGTAAGTTTGCTATTCCTGGGTTTCTTAGTATGTGTCCTACCAACCTATCTCTTCTCTTCATTAGCAGTTGCCAGAAACATCTCTCCTCTCCCACTCGTATTAATACCTCTTCGTTTGTAACCATATCCACCCATCTGATCTTCATCATACTCCTGTAACACCACATCTCAAACGCTTCAATTCTCCTCTCTTCTGCTGCACCAATAGTCCAAGTTTCACTTCCATAGAGAGCCACGCTCCAGACAAAGGATTTCAAAAATTGACTTTCTAATATACTACCTAAATCTATATTCAATGTCAACAGATTCCTTTTTTGTAGAAATGCTTTCATTGCCTGAGCCAACCTCTTTGCTTCGTCCATCACTGGTTATTTTGCTTCCTAAGTAACAGAATCAGGTTCCTAGTTATAAACCTGACAATGTCTGGTTCATTGTATAGCCTAAGTTGTATAATTAATAATTAAATCTTCTTCTCCAGACAGCATTTTCTTTCACTGACCGAACATTGTACCTCAAGACCCTTCTCCCAAATGTGCCTAGTTGTCTTTAATCTAATTTAGGCAGTGTCCAGGTCTCTGCACCATATGTTAATACCGGTCTCATTAAGACAACACCATAGGGTCTACCGACAGCAGTAGCTAAGCTCGTTAATACGCAGCGCTAGGCTATGAGGCCACGCTATCAGTAGACGTGGGTTCGAGCCCCACCGTCGGCTGTATTTGTAATAGCTTTTCCCCCCCATTTCCAACTCCAGGCAAATGCTGGGACGGTACCCTCTGACAGGCCACGGCCGCTTCCTTCCACATCCTTGCCCAGTTTCATTCATATTCATTTCATCTCTCATTAACTCCTCTCCTGAGGTTGACGTCAGAAAGGGCTCCGGACGCAAAAACCACCCGTCACATAGCCTTTCATCGCATCTCATCACCGACCCCGTTGAAAACGGGAATAATAAGGGGTGGACATACATACATTAAGACAACAACAACAAATGTAATTATTAGGGTCGGTAATGGGATAAGTGGCCCGGGACTTGCAATAAGGTACTATCCATGCATTTGCTTGGAGAGAGTGTGGAGACAGCCAGATAGCTGCATGCCGCGCCGGGATTCGAGCCTCCGATCTCGGAACTAGCTGCAGCTTCCCGTTATGGTCGTATTGGACGATTTAATGCGCATGTGCTCTGAAAGTTATTAGTCTATAAAGGGTCTCATAGCTACGGTTATAAATTCGTATTCAGACATAGACGATAGCCTTCTACATACCTAGGTATGCCGGTCCTCATACTTGAAGCTCGAATTAAATACCTTAGTGTTCACAGTTTGCTGGAAGAGTATAAAACATACAGTATAGGCTATTATTTAACTTTTATGTGGAGACCAGAAGGAAGGAACTCGTTTCCGGCTGAATGCTGAACACTACGGTACTGTTTTACGGAGAATATTTTAGCCAGCCGTTGAACAAATCAATTACTTGGGTCCCCGTTCGCCCTGTGTTATTGCAACTCGCGGTCCGCTGACCACATTTAATCCCGGTCGGTCACTCTCCAGCTCGCTTCACATCGCATCGCATTGTTGTTGACCACATCTTAATGCCGCCCGGCCAGTCCCGCTAATTTCCCTTCTCTTCTTCTGTCGATAGCTAATATTGAGAGGGTCATCACAGTTGGTCAATTTGTACGAAAACCACAGACGTGATGCATAAACAAAACAAATGAAGAGTCGTTCCTTTAAGGGTCGTACTTGTGCTGTGAGGGTGTATTATTTTTTTACCCCCGCATTCATTTTCTCAAATACCAAGTCGATCTTTTAATCTTGACTCGTGAGAAGCTGATTGCAATATCAAACTTCCCCCTTTTGGAGTAGTGGCTAAGATTATTGGCTGTCACCGTGTTCGGTCCTTGGGGTCCGCCAAGATATTTCGTTCTTGTGAGAAAGCTGGATAGGGGGTGTACTCAGCGTCGCGAGGTAGATCTAAAAAGAGGCTATTCTAGAAGTGTTTTTATGAAGCACTCAACTGATATTTGAGGGTGCGCAATACGAGGGAGCCGTGTCAGTAGAATTACTGGCACGTTAAAGAACCCCTATAATTATAATATAATAATCCCTGTCACTACAGCCCATGAAAGACCTAGGCCTACCAAGTGACCGCTGCCCAGCCATTTGGCCTGCGGATATTGGGGTGACACGTCGTAATTGAATCGGGTCCTCTTGGGAGTAAATCTTGGGTTTCGTGACCGAGGCGCTGCCTCACTGTCAGACAGCTGCTCAATTGTCCTCACGAGGCTGAGTTCATCCCGTTTCAACCCTCACGTCAGTTTCTTAAATAATTAACGGAGCCGGGAATCGAACCTAGGGCCACCGGGTGAGAGGTAGGGCCGCTACCCGAACACTATGAGGCCGGCTTATAGATCCCCTATGGGGCAAAACGTCTTGAGGTTCTGATTCCACGTAAAAAGGAGGTCCCGTGGCTCGTGATAGCGAGATTAACAGTCACGTAAAAGTACTAGCTCCACTCCATTTTACGGCAGCATTTTTGTGCATTAGAAGTGGGAAAATCTTGGATACCTTGGTTCTGCTGGGAATCGACCCAAGGTAGTGTACATTCCATTTGCCTGGAGTAGAAATGGGAAGTCCTCGGAAAACTACTTCTAATTATAATAATGTTTTTTGTTTTGTTTTACGTCCCTTTTAACTACTGCGACTTTTAGAGTCGCCGGGGTGCCTAAGCCGCACCCAAAGCGTGCGACAATACCGTCATGATCTCATCAGGTGATTCTGCACGCCGTCCATGAAGATGTATTTTCTTATTTTTGTTGTTTTTATTGTTATTTGACTCTTCAGTCTTTTAACTGGTTTGATGCAACGCTCCATGCCTCCCTGTTCTGAGCTAATCGTTTCATCTCTACATAGCTACCGCACCATACAGCCAAGGCAATCTGTTCAACATATTCTAACCTTGGGATACCCCCACAGTTCTTGTCCTCGACCCTTCCTTCCTGAGTATCATAGTACAGTATTGCCCTACCAATCTATCGCTTCTCTTCATTATCAGTCGCCAGAAACATCTCTCCTCTCCCAACCGTTCTAATACCTCTTCATTTTTTACTCTATCTGCCCATCTGATTTTCATCATTCTCCTGTAACACTAAATTTCAATTCTCCTCTTTTCTGCTGCGCCAACCGTCCAAGTTTCACTTCTATACAGCGCCACTCTCCAGGCAAAGGCTTAAAAAATTACTTTTTAATACCTAAATCTAACTTATATAGATTTAGATTCTATTTCCATACGAATAAATAGTTCTAAGGCAAATCGCAAATAATTTATTAAATCTCAATCCTGATTTAAGACAAATTTTAATTTCAAATCTAGTTTAATTTAATATAGTTTTTACTGTACGGTGCCCTTTTATATTCAGAACGGAATTTGTTGATGACACGTGAATTTGTTTAGCTTGTCATTTTTGCTATCCCTTATGGACGGAAGATGTGTTACTCTATTTATTTAACAACAATCAACATCGTTGTTGGTTTCTTTATTTCGTTCTTTGCTTCTTTCTTTCTTTCTTTCTTTCTTTCTTTCTTTCTTTCTTTCATTATTTTCCCCTCATTTATTAATTAATTACATTTATTTATTTCTACCTCTGTTGTTTCGGGGTAGATATTAAGACTCCTGTCTTAAAAGTTCAGAGTTGGATTCTTACCTCTATCAAGATATTCAACTTTGGTCTGAGAGTTGGAACGGGTTTCTCTCAGCCTCAAGATAAAAATCTAAAAAGAGATAAAATAAATTCCCACATGAGACATCCTGGAAGTAGATTTCCGTGGCTTCCCACTTCTACTCCACAAAATGTCGGGATTAAGCCTGACACTAGACTAGTAGACTACAGGCACCATATTGACACAGGTTGTCAGGTATATTCACGCTTAGCAACGTAGGCTACATTAAGTTGGTGGCAAGGTTGTAAGTCCCTAAAATCAAATACAGTAGTAAAATAAGCTCTCTTTCTTCATTGTTCGTTTCTGGGGATACAAGTACAACTTTTACGCTACACAGTTTGCAGAGCTCACAACAAAATTACACCGATTTGCAAATATCACTCCCTAAGTTCAAACCATTTTACGTACACTTTTTTGTGTGTGTGGCTTTTATTAGGTTAGAGGGTGGATGGAGGTGGAGGCAGGTATTGATTGATTATCGACTCTTTATACAATGCCCGTAGTGAACGTGCTGGGTCTCCTGGGGGACGGTATTACCCCCTCTTACTAACACCACTTGTTCGCCAAAATCGTTCTCACTTGACTGTTCATGGTGTTGTTTGAATTGAATTAATTATTTGCTACACATTTTTGGGTTAAAGTTTAAACTAATTATTAACTGATATTTATTACTATTATATTTGTTGTCTGCTAGTCATGGTGCAATTAAATTTGAATGAATATTAACCCAACATCGCGGGTTCAAAGCCGGCCGAAGTCATCGGATTTTTAAGAGCGTTAAAATTCTTCAGTAGGCCTATGCCTCCCTTCGGAGGGGAAGTAAAGCCGGCGGGCCCATGTAAAAGAACATACCACTACAATTAGTAGTGTGTAGCTAAATTTGTAGGTTTTTTGGTTAGAAACAATCTATAAAGTTCCAACTAGGTGTCAGTAAGAGTTAGTTGCATCTCTGGTAGCCAAAGTTGGAACTACTTGAAATTAAACTTGATGGAGAGCCTAAGGGCAATTCAAATATAATAATATTAACAAGATAGACAACACGCTAAGTTCATTTCTGTACGTTCTCAGTTAGTTCAGTTTTTCTCTTTTCTTTTTGCGTATTATTGATGCGTCTGACATAATAATAAGCTAATAATAATGATAATAATAATAGACTAATAATTATAATAATAATACAGACTTTAAGTGTGGTAATGTTTAAGCGTTTACGTATGTTAGATGTCTCTGCAGCAACCCGCGCTTTTTCTTACCATTACAGATTATCTTCACGTATGTTGCAGAATCATCACAGTGACGAATCAGGTGATGTTCGAAACTTTGTTGTTAGAACCACATAAGTCTGCTGCAGTCTTTGCGTTTATTCGGACCCATTTAAATTTAATGACTGTTGGGATGTTGTAGCAACCGCATGAGAGTGCTTTTTTGTTTTTGGCTCATGAAATGTTGCAAGGTTACATTTTGTCTAAACCCCACCACCAATAAAGGACGTCTCGTTTTGAAAAGCTGGATTAAAGTTCATTTTAATTATTATCTCGAAACCCCATTAAGCTACTTCATCGCTAGATGTAGTGACATTTCCGAAGATATTGGCGACAAAAAAAAAATTAATGTAGTGTTGTTTGGATAGGGAATTGGTGACTATTTAAACTCATGTTAGTGACAAAAACACTGTTTCTTTTCAAAAGAAAGAAATCTGGAGACTTAATCACTACTACTTGGCAATGTTTTAAAAGCCCGAGGTCAGTCAGAGTACCTTGGCTGAAGACAGCTACCACAGTGTTGATCATTCTTCTCGAAATTGGTCCGCTTTGATATAGCCTATAAGTAAAGCCCTGCAAAATTTTTCGCCATGCGGATAAAGTTTGCATGAGTGTACGGATAGTGGATAAGCTGCGGATAATGTTTAGAGTATATTTGCGGATAGTTTTTAGAATGCAGTGTTGAACTGGATTTTTAGCCTATTTTCAATTTTGAAAAAATAGGCTTATGAGATCACCTTTTGTCCGTGTGTGTGTGCGTGCGTGTGTGTGTGTGTGTGTGTGTGTGTGATTCGTGTGTGTGTCCCCCCCTAATAAAATCTAAACGGCTGGAGCGATTTCAATGAAACTCGGAAAGTTCATAGCACTATTCCCGGCGACCTCGACCGTGCCCTTCAAATTTTGTTACGACTCACCAATCCAACATGGCGGCTGTGCGAAATATTTCACCAGCATTCAATATCTCCGAAACTATTACCGATATTACACTGACATTTTCTATGGTGATAGAGGGAACTACTGTAAGTTCACTTATGTGACTTTTGAAAACCTGGTAACTACAAAACCAACATGGCGGCCAGGCGAATATGCGACTTTTAAATAGACGTTTCTCACGATTTGACCAACCAAACGCAATGAAACTTTGTACAGTATATGTTTATATACATTGTAATTCACCGACATCTAACTTCGTTCAATTGTTTACATAATCACAAGATGGCGGATGTGCGAAATATTTCACCGGCATTCTATATCTCTGAAACTATTAGCGGTACCTCCCTAAAATTTTGTACGGAGATAAAGGGCACTACTGGAAGTCCATCTATAAGACTTTCAAAAACCGGTTAACTACAAAACGAACATGGCGGCCAAGCGAATTTGAAAATTTTAAATAGACCTTTCTCGCGATTTAATGTTCCAAGCGCACTGAAACCTGGCACAGGAAATATTTATACACATTGTAATCCACTGGTATCTAATTTAGTTCAATTGTTTACATAACCTCAAGATGGCGGCAGTGCGAATTTTAAAATTAAGATTTTATTTATTGTGATGTAGTCATGCGATCGAAGTGAAAGTTTGAATAATGAACCTACGCAATAATTTTCCTTTAATGGTACATGACTCTATGGCCTATACATTTAACAATCCAACATGGCGACCATCCGAAATATTTAGAAGATACTGAATATCTACGAATCTATTTTAGCAATCAAACTGCATTTTTTAATGTTCATAGGGGCTATGAACTTAAGTTCACCTATAGGACTTTAAATAACCTGGTGTTCACAAATCCAACATGGCGGTGACGCGAATTATAAATATTCACATGGACGTTTCTCGCAATTTAACCATCCGCGTGCAGTGAAACTTGGTACAGTAAATTCTTATACGAATGTTAATCCGCTGGCATCTAATTTATTTCAATTGTTTCCATAACCTCAAGAAGGCAGCTGTGAACAATTTTAAAATCTCCTTGTTTTTTCTTGTGTCCTAATTATGCGATTGAAGTTTGAATACTACACGTTCACAATAATTTGCATGTAACAGTACATAACTCTAGGACCTACATATATAAAATCCAACATGGCGACCATCCGAAATATTTAGTCGGTTCTCAATATCTACGAATCTATTACAGCAATCAAACTGAAATTGTGTATGTTGATAGTGGCAATTAACATAAGTAGGATATATGAAAATAGGCTGTATAGTTCTTCACGGAACTACTTGTTCTTATTAATTTTAGTTTCTGCTAAGATGTGCGTCTTTCACGTTTCTTTTTATTTCCCTATTTGCTTTCGCTTGGATTGTATGAGAATAGAGACGTGAGAGAAGCCAGTTATTGAAATATCCTCAATTAGTGTTGACTTTTGTAAAAAACAAATAGTCCTTTATACCTGCGTGGGAATATCCGACGACTAAGTAGCCAGCCGGTGTTTTACTTGTCGTTACTCAGACGGACAAAACTCTGTCAACATTGTCTTGCGATTCACACATAGCCTAGGGGAACGAATTTCTCTTCAAATGTCTAAAATATGTGTTCCTTTAATACTTTTTTAAAAATAAAGATATTATTGTAATGTCAGCGAATTTTGATACGGTAACAAACGTGCGGATACGGATAAAAGTCGGGCGGTTACGGGGTGGTTGCGGATAACAGTCGTGCGGATGCGGGGCGGATGCGGATAAGAGTCGTGCGGATGCGGATAAGGTTTTGTTTATCCGCGCAGGGCTCTATAACAAATCACTAGTGTTCACCTTATCATTAGGGGCAGATGACCTCTCACTGTTCTCCCCTTAAAACAACAATGAGTAACTAATGACTAAGTAACAACCTATGAATATTGAAAGTAATTTTAAGAAACCGGCCATGGTGGCTGAGAGCACTGACGCGCTAACTTTTGCCTCGTTAGCATCGGGAGATTTCCACCTCGGCCGTCCTGATAATAATTTTCATGGTTTCCCTATTTCACCACCAGACAAATGCCTGGATAGTTATTTTCAACAGGTCCACGGCCGACTTCCTTCCCAAATCCTCTCCCTGAACCTTCCCTAATTAGACCGAAGTTAGCGGTCACCTGGACGATCGACCTGTCACCATCCCCAGTTGTATCTGCTGACAAAGTGTGTTTAGCCCAAACACCGTCCTTGCGACGGTAGAGGAATGATCCCTCGCCGAGTCCGTGGATTAAGCCGAACTGGGAGAATAACCGATTATAAAAACGTTACTTGTAACTCATTGATAAAGTAGAACACCAGTGATTTAATTGATAGCACGGGGTTAATTAAGATTAATGAAATAATTAATTAAGTGTAAGTTAGTAAACAATGCAGCTGCTTTTAAAACGTTCATTCCTAGGTAACCATAGCAGCTTGAAACTTCAAATTCTCACAGTTGAGTAATAACATGTGTGTTACTAGAATATTATAGAAATTTGTGTTCAATAATTATGGACATTTGATGAAAGTAAACCATTTCTCAGAATTCCTGCTGGCAGGATCTACTGGTCAGTTCTTGTGAAATGAGACAGAAAAGGTATGAGTTTATTAGTCTTAAATGGAGGCGGGAGCTTCCTGTCTATGATAGGTTCATGGATATGAGGATAGCGAAATTTGTTACAGAATATGAAATATAAATATTTCAATCTGAGCCGGAGCCCCCTTTATTACTCTCTGCACCCTCCTCAGGAGGCGCGCCCCCCCACTTTAAGGACCTCTGTTCTACTCTACCAGCTTCTCTTAAGTGATTAATTCTTGTGTATTTAGGCTATAATTATCCACACACTGTAATTCAATGTGTATTTGTTTGTAAGGGGAGCCCGAAAGTTAAGCCATCACAGAGTCTTGAGTATGATTGGTTGGACCCACGCAGTATGACATTCCACTCCTTGACTTTATAGTCGCGAGTTTATTGGGCTGCTGATCCCTAGGACGGCAAGCCTCGTGTGAGGTTTGAGGGTGGTTATCGGCTGTCCCTTGAGACTTAATGCAGCAGAATGATGTTTTGACATTATAAAACGACTTGAAAGGTTCCGCTGGGACCCTTTGTGTTATGTCCTTGCTGAAGGCCAGGATATTGTCCTTGCTACAGGTAGAGTTGTCCGCTACTTGCAGGGTATTGCCGTTTTCAAACAGTTCGCTACAAAATACTCCACAGACAGTATCCGTGCAATTTACAACAAGAAGAGCGCTTGTTGTTGTTATTGCTTCAATTAGGGGCTTAAAACACTTTTGTCATCAACCTGTGAGAATTTTCTGATAATATGTGCCATAGTATTGACTGTGTTTGTGTGTGTAATAGGTGTAGAATTGGACTAAGTTTTCGAAACTCGATGTAAGATATCACCGTGACATTGCTGCTTCGGTGACGTAGTTGGTAGCATGGTGAACCGCTATGCCCAAGATCGCGGGTTCAAACCCGGCCGAAGTCGTCCCTTCGAAATGGAAGTAAAGCCGGTGGGCCCATGTCATAAATTTATGGCATGTAAAAGAACCTACCACTGCAATTGGTAGTGTGTAGCCTAATTTGTAGGTTATATTTCGCCTGTCAGAAACGCTCTATCTAGTTCCAACGTTTGGCGCTCGATGTCAGTGACAGTGGCATCTGTTAGCCAACGTTGGAACTAGGCCTACTTGAAATTGAACCTGCTGGAAGCCCACAGGTGTTCAATTAAATTACCCTACTATGGCCATTGGTTGCAATTCATACAATAATTTCCTGGAGTGATATTAGAAATTCCTAACGAACAGCCACAGTCAGACGACTGCGGTCAATGACGGGATTTGAACCTCGGAGCTTCAGATTGCAACTTCTCACCAAAGTTGCACTTAACGCACTCGGCTTCACTGCTGGGCTGGTAAGAGAGAGATGGAGAGACAGAGAGTTCTTTGGAGTAAGGTTAGAAAATATAGTTAGGGCCTATACCGATGGGTTAGGTCGTCAATTTAGAAGCCGAGTCGGTTTGTACTTACCACTGACTGTCTTCAACAAGAATATCTATGGCTTCTCGTATTTAAATGGCGAGATGGTATCTCCTAATGAGCCACGTCTGTTTTCTTTCAACTCGTTGTTCAGTTTCCTTCTTTTATGTAATCTCTCATAAACTCTTGTCGTCGTTGTTGTTTCATTTAAGGGGCTTAGCATCTTGGGTTTACTTGGGTATATGCAGAATTTTTCTGATAACCTGTGTTATTGGGGTGTCTATAGTAGTGTGTATTTGTGATACAGGTGACGCTTGGGAAGGAGTTGGCCGTGGCCTTAAGTGACATTTGCCTGGAGTAGAAGTGAGAAAACCACTTCCAGGATAGATGAGGTGGGAATCAAACCCACCTCTTCTTAGTTTTGCCTGCGAGGCTGAGTGTACCCATCCCAGTGCTACAAGCAGAATTAAATTCCTTGGCATGGCCGGGATTCGAACCTGAACCGCCAGGGCAACAGCCAAGAAAGCTATCAATATTGTGTCTCAAGGCGGACTTGAACTCGTCTGTTAAGATTATCGTCAGGAAGGGCACTCATCCCTAAAAGCAATTCCCCTCATAGAGTCTCAACTCACCTCCTTTCCTATCCCGTAGACACGAGATATTATTATTATTGAAATGCCATTTTTCAGTGTTGCCTTTGTACTCTATTAATACAATTTATTTTCAGTCTGTCAACTCAACTGCACTCAAAACAAATAGCCTATTAATCATTATAATAATTAGGTTAATTAAATATGCAAATATAATAGGCCCTAGAGCCCCCGTGGCTTAGGCGGCAGCACGCCGGCCTCTCACCGCTGAGCCCGTGGTTCAAATCCCGGTTACTCCATGTGAGATTTGTGCTGGAAAAAGCGGAGGCAGACAGGTTTTTCTCCGGGTACTCCGGTTTTCCCTGACACAATTTCATTCCAGCAACACTCTCCACTATCATTTCATTTGTCATGCAGTTACTCATTGCCCCAGGGGAGTGCGACAGGCTTCGGCAGCCGGCACAGTTCATATCCTCGCCGTTAGATGGGGACTTCATTCATTCCATTTCCTGACCCGGTCGGTCGACTGGAAGCAGGCTGTGGATTTTTAATTTATATAGGCCCTACGGTCCTGTAAGTATTATTATTAGTCCATTGTTGTTGTTGTTGTTTGAGTCTTCAGTCTTTTGACTGGTTTGATGCAGCTGTCCATTCCTCCCTGTACTGAGCTAATCGCTTCATCTCTATACAGCTATCACACCCTACATCCGAGGCAATCTGTTTAACATATTCCAACCTTGGTCTACCCCTACAGTTTTTGTCTTCGACCCTTCCTTCCATAACTAGGATTGCTATTCCAGGGTGTCTTAGTATGTGTCCTACTCACCTATCTCTTCTCTTCATTAGCAGTCGCTAGAAACATCTCTCCTCTCCCACTCCTCTTAATACCTCTTCGTTTGTACCCCTATCTACCCATCTGATTTTCATCATTCTCCTGTAACACCACATTTCAAACGCTTCAATTCTCCTCTTTTCTGCTCCGCCAATAGTCCAAGTTTCAATTCCATAGAGTGCCATGCTCCAGACAAAGGTTTTCAAAAATGACTTCCTAATATCTAAATCTATATTCGATGTGAAGAGATTCCTTTTTTGTAGAAATGCTTTCCTTGCCTGAGCCAACCTACCTTTTATATCCATTTTGCTTCGTCCATCACTGGTTATTTTTCTTCCTAAGTAACAGAAGTCTCCTACTTCCATTATGTTATTATAATTATTATTATCTAATCGTGTGTTATAGGCTAATTATAAGTCGTTACGTTGAACAGGATGATTGATATTGCATCTTTTCAGTTAGGCCTACAACATCAATTGTCAATAACGCAACTCTGAAAAATCATTGGGCTAAGTAGGATTTCATTTCTGAAATTCTCGATGAAGGAGGGGATTGATCCTGAGAATATCAGCGATGTCACTTATCGCCGACCCAATACAGCTGGTTGGTCTAGGTGATAAAATAGTAACCTTGCACTATCCCTGTCACCTGTAGCTGGGAGCTCTTGGCAGGTCAGTTCTTCTCGAAGAGAAAGTAGGCTATAGCCTTTTCTTCCTCTGATCCTACCACAGAACCACGGTCACCAGCTGTTCGGACAAGGTAAACTGACCCCAACAAACTAAATAAGAAAATTATCTACAAGCATATTCTCTGAGCATCTTGGTGGTTCTGGACTGATTCTTAAGTCATGTTGTGTTGACTACAAGGTAAGGGGACTCACCAGCGCTGCATACCCGAACGGTGTATCTAGAATAGACTAAGTAGGTGGCGTTCAAATCTAAACACTGACAGCAGCTATCCTGAATCCCAAGTTTACTCCATGGCGTAGCTTTGTGTGTTAAATTGCTCACTACGACTGTGATATGGAGCTGCTGTAAGTTTGAGGATAGGAGCTTATTACTGGTATGTTAAATAGCCCAATTCCTTCGGGGGAGACATTCTTAGACCCAGACTTTTCTGACATTTCAGTCGTTAAAATGAACGTTAAATGTTGTTTTTAGCTTTTCCATCTCTACTGAACCACGAGAAAGGCAAACCAAATAAGCAAAACCTTTTCACAAATCTTTACCTTGCTCCTCAGTTCCATCGAGATTATGAAAATTAAACACGTCAAAATCTCACATTTCTTCAAAGAACACTGTGTCATAATTTAAAGAAATCTTTTCAGACGCTTTAGTAATGAAAGCTCGAAAATTAATAGCGCACTAGTTCATTAATTATTATGAAAAATGAAATTCTACTCTTTTTTGTGAAGTGAGAATATCTCAGAACTATTTCTCGACAAATTAATATGTGCTGCTACTTGGGAAAATCTTAACGGATATTCATAGTAGTGCTAATGAGTTCAGAAAGTAACTGTTGCGAGTTGCATCCCCTTCCCTTTGGATAGCCAACCCTAAGCCTCCGCTCCTCAAATTCTAGGACAGAATCTCGTATGCATGCTCAAGCACTACGGTAAGATGCTCAAATTACAACGTGGTCAATGAACATGGAATGATATTGTATGTGGTTTATAAAAAGTGCTCATCTCTTTCATAGCCTAAGTTTTAGGTACGCAACAGTAGTTCCCTACCTTCGTGTGACTGAAAGAGATCCAAGACCCATCCCAAAGAGAATGAAATTATGTTTCAATCTGCGCTCTATGGTCATTGTCTTGCCTTAGAAATCTAACCACTCTTTAAAACATCCCTGAAGATCATGAGAATTTAATTAAGTGTGCTTCTTTAAGAATAGAAGGAGAGACTTTTGAAGCAAACCAAGAGGGGAATAGGACTATTCGATGTGAAACTTACTCACGGATTGACTTCAATTTAAATTCAATACTCCTCTAAGGTTTTTAAAATTAGATAATACTGAGCCGTGTCAACAGTAGACTAAATTTACTGGAAAATTAAAATCCCCCTCTTTGAAAAGCTCTGGCTCCAAAATGCTGGAAGATCAGTCCAAAAATATCCAGGCAACAATTTTCGGGCTGTTTATTTTAAAGCATTGATGATTTTTCCTGTCGTGAAATACCAACTTTGATTGGCTGTATTTAATTATATATATCTTTTTTAGCCTACTTTCGATTTTTGCAAAAAATGAAAGTAGACTTATGAGATCAACACAGGGCGAAAAAAGTGTGTCTGTCTGTGTGTGTGTATGTGTGTGTGTGAGTCTGTGTGTGTGTGTGAGTATGTGTGTGTGTGAGTCTGTGTGTGTGTGTGTGTGTGTGTGTCTGTGTGTGTGTGAGTGTGTGTACTTTGAATGTCTGTCCCCCCCTATCAATTCGAACACGGTGAATGCGAATTGAACGAAATTTGGTACAAAGGTAGCACTAGCAAAGGACACCTCAGTGTCATGTTTTATATCGCCGCCATCTTGACGGAAACGTAATGGCGGCCACACAAATGTTCAAAGCTTAAATCAAATTACGACTAACCTAATCATCCGATCTCTACCAAATTTTGCAACAACATACCTTTATGGAGGGAGCATCCTTTGACCAATCTAATAGGTCATTCGCCTAATAGTTTGCGGATGGCGGCCATCTTTGTGTGAAAATCGATTCCCCCTATTAATTCGAACACGGTGCAACGGAACGGAACGAAATTTGGTACTGAGATAGCACTAGCAAAGCGCATCTCAGTGTCATGATTTATATCGCCGCCATATTGACAGAAATGTAATGGCGGCCACACAAATGTTTAAAGCTTAAATCAAATTACGACTAACATAACCATCCGATCTCTACCAAACTTTGCAACAACATACCTTTATGGAGGGAGCATCCTTTGACCAATCTAATAGGCCATTAGCCTAATAGTTTGTGGATGGCGGCCATCTTTATGTCAAAATTGATTCCCCCTATTAATTCGAACACGGTGGAACCGAATGAACGAAATTTGGTACAGAGGTAGCACTAGCAAAGGGCACCTCAGTGTCATGTTTTATATCGCCGCCATCTCGACGGAAACGTAATGGCGGCCACACAAATGTTCAAAGCTTAAATCAAATTACGATTAGCCTAATCATCCGATCTCTAGCAAATTTAGCAACAACATATCTTTATGGAGGGAGCATCCTTTGACCATACTAATAGGTCATCAGACTAATATTTTGCGGATGGCGGCCATCTTTGTTTGAAAATCGATTCCCCTTATTAATTCGAACACAGTGAAACCGAATGGAACGAAATTTGGTACAGAGGTAGCACTAGCAAAGGGCACCTCAGTGTCATGTTTTATATCACCGCCATCTTGACGGAAACGTAATCGCGGCCGCCCAAATGTTAAAAGCTAAAATGTAATTACGACCAACCGTCTCTACCAAATTTTGCAACACCATATCTTTATGTGGGAAACATATTCAGACCAAACTGCAGGAACATCAGCCCAATAGTTTGCAGATGGTGGCCAAGTATGTGGGCAAATCTATGCCCCCTATCAATTCAAACACGGTGAAACCGAATTGAACGAAATTTGGTACAGAGGTAGCACTAGCAAAGGGCACCTCATATTCATGTTTAATATCCCTATAGCACGTTGTATTTCAACAAGCTACTACAACCAACATCCAATCATACTCCTTGAAAAGGACAGAGAGTTATAACAATACCCATGCATTTAGGAGAAAGTAGGCTATATGTTCTTTACTGAACATCTTGTTTAGAATACATTCAAATATATAGCCAAACAATCTAAGTTAAATTAGGATAAACAGTGTCATATAATTGATTGAAGTTGCATTTTAAAGAATGAAACAGAAGTTATGATAAAATCATTTCTGTATCCATGTCCATGACATACTGTAGGCTATAATGTTGTACTAATTGAGCAAACATTTCTCATATAGTCTAGCTTACAAAGCATGTAAGATAGGCTAAATATAAATTGTTAATGCTACAAATTATGGAGATGAGCGTCGTTGATTTTAAACCTTGACCGTTAACTCTGCTATCAAGGAACGAAAATTAAAAATTTAAGGGGTTTAATAACTTAATTAATTAACGTATGTATTTTTTTATTTTATTTGACCTTTTTGGTAAAGCAAAGACTGGCGATTTAATAAGAGCGTAATCATTCCACTATTTAATGGTTAATTTAATTCATTCATTAATTAATTCGTTCGTTAGTTACTACCCGTTTAACATTTGATTGCCGCTGAGCCTGGCTGCGCCACCATTTGTTGATTATTGTAGCCGGAGCCCCGCGGGGTAAAAAGGAGGACACAGTGATGAAACAGTGCAAGTTGCACATAAGTCAAGCAGCATTGCGTGCGCTACCTGTCTTAGAAGCTCAGATAAGTGTCATGTCACCACGGACAGCTACTGTAGCTGAGTCATATCCTACTCGCGCAACTGTACCTGTCAACGAAGCAGACTGACGTGTGACACAAGTAAACAGAGAATAGTTTCCATCTCGACCGCCGGCAATCAATTCGTGAAGGGGTAATTAAAAATAATAGTGATTTATTCGATGATTCCATCAATAGAATATATCCATTCTCTTCATTTATTTGTAGAGAATGATATATTTTGACAACCGTATGTAATAATAATAATAATAACTGATGTTTGGTGATCGATGTTTAAAGGGGCATAATATCTAGGTTATGAGCCCCCAAACAATAGTCTAATAACTTTTCAATGCACTAATGCGACGCAGCCCTCGAATAAGGAATGGATGATTACAACTGGTTTATAAAATGCAAGTGGCTCTCGATGTGGTTCATAGCCCTTTAAAATGTACCCCTCTCTTGACATAACATGTAAATGTCTGAGGTACTGTGTAATCAAGGTTGTCAACCAGGCAAGAAGGTGAGTTATGTTGGCTGTGTATTGCGAGGCAAGCAAACACTCTTTCCTGAGCGCATCTATCTAATTCAAAATCTGGGAACAATACAGTTGCGTAATGTAGCCGGTGCAGAGTGTTGTGTTGTGTTGCGTGTGTGTCGGCCATGTTTCACAAAGACCCCCTCAACATCTCCAGTTTCTGGTGCGGTGTAAGGTAGGGGGGCGGGTCAGGTAGGGGGAGCGGTAGGGGGTCGACCTTGCCGAGGCTCGGCCGCCGTGCCGTGTGCGGCTCGTCCTCAGTAGTCCCATGGCCCATGGCGTGTCGATGTGAGAGTGCTCCAGCGGGCACTAGGATGGGTGAAGAGAAGTTCCAACAGTCGCCGCAACGTGGGCGCGCCACAGATCAAGGTCTGCCAACTGTGTGTTTATTACTGGTCACGTGGGGGCGCCTCACTATCTTACTTGCTCTTGCAATTATTTCAAATGATTTAGTATTTGATATTTAATGCGTGCGTGTTCTCAGTGGAATAGTTGTTCTCGTCATTATCTCCAATTCCATACATCTCATTGGTTAAACAAGAGATGATAGTTTACAAATAAGTTACAATATTTGGTTGAAATAATTTACAATGTTTACAGTTGTATTAAAGGCTCTATCGGCCTTTATGCAAATCGTACGAGTTTCATCCAATTCGTGTGTGTGTTAACGTTTGAAAATTTCTGCCGATGTAAAAATTGATTTATTGATTTGTGATGGACAATAACTGTCCGATAGCAGGTTGGTAATATTAGTATTGTAATTATCAATATTTTGTTTGTTTTCTGACACGTGGTTACTTGAAGAGCATATTCTAGATAATATTGGTTTAGAATTATATTTTCTTTAGCACACAATCAAAAGTACTAATTTCTTCACAACACCTGACTTAAAGAAAATGAACGTTGTGTAGGCCTACGTTATTGTCATCTTTTAAAGTAGATTACATTAATGATTTAGATTGTTGATATCAGATAGCAATTGATTTTGATTTCATTGTAGTGAAAACAAGGGGTGGGTGATTTAATACTGAAGTGTATTTTAATATCTGGTTATTTTTCAATTTTAAAAATTCGCAATATCTGCGTGTGGTTTTGTTGAAATTTCCTACCGAAGTTGTTCTTTGTTGTTAGTTTATTCTGGAGACTAAGGACATCTTGTTATCAGCCCCATCGATTAAAACAAAACGAAATATTCATCTGTGATACATAATGACCGTACGCGAGTGAGAATAAAGTAGAATTTATCCGTTGTGTTCTGGATTTCTGAGATATCGTTACTGAATTCTATATACCTACGAGCACATTAATATTTGGAAAATTTTTACAAAGCAACAGCTTCCAGGTCACTAGATTTTATGAAAATATATCAAGAACTTAATTCACAGTGTGTAGTTATAAAACGAAAATTGTGTATAATTGTGTCCAAACTTTCATAGTGGATTCAATTGACGATTTTAGTAACTTATTGGTCTGTAAAGACAGTAACCGAAATACAACCAATGACCACTTTCACTTTCTTTCATCCCACTGGGAAATAAATCATGTGTTGGTCACTTTGTTAAGTGCATTTTATTTTAGAATATTTGAAAGTGGATGTCGTATAGACCAACAGTCCATGATCATATTATCAACACATCGTGTTTAAATAGTATGAAACACACAAGATCCAGAAAATAATGTAGGCTACCGTACATTCCTCTTAATGTATAATATTAAGTTACTTTCTTTCATTTGAAGGTTAATTAGGATAGATGAATGCTTTATTTTAAATATTTTATGATCCATACCACCAACAAAGTGAGTTTACAAAGTCATAAAACTAAACCAAATATTATGAAAGTGTGTGTTTATGTTTATAACTCACAATCGTTTTTGATCTTTTACTTTAGTTAAACCATTTGTTAATTACATTTTGAATAACGCAAGAATGAGAATGAAGGCACAGCGGTCAAGCTTCTTGCCTCCCATCAAGGCAGAGAGGGTTCGATTCCCGGTTATTACATATGAGAATTTCAAAGTGATATGTCACGACTGGTGGTTCGTATTCCGTGTAAAATGATGTACCGAGGCTTATAATTGCGTGTTGAACAGCCACGTAAGCCTATAAGCTTCATTTCAATTTAATAGGTGTACAGCAGGAAACAGAATATTTCTGTAGAACACCGTAAGACTAAAAAGCAGCTAGTCCATTCAACTAACAATAAATAGCCTGTTGGATTTACAGTAAATGTACATTGAATTTATCACTTTTAAAGAACATACCTTTTTTAAGTAGCTAAATATCGTAAAGTAGTTAGTGAATATTCGAGCACAGAATGGTCGTTTCATAGAGACATTCAAAAAGGTTTAGCTTTATTTACCACTGCAGTAAAATACCGCTTCAATTGAAGTTCTTCAGCTCTAAATTTGTTTCAACATGTTTATAACGAACGTAAAATAGGAGAAATATCTGCAACAGTAGATCAATATAATTTTAGCAAATTTCATGCAATCTCACTTCATATGGAATCAGTTATCGTTTATTTCAGCAGTAGGCATGGAAAAGAAAGAGGAATAGGATTTAATTAATTAGGCCTATAATAAAAAGCCTTTCATCTACCTTGTTGTTTAGAGACAGACTACCTAGATTTTCCGCCTCTTGAAACATCAACCACCACCTACACCTAGCTTGTTATAGCCTACTGCATCAAGTTGATACTGTACATCTGTGCTTATTGATAAACTTACAATCATAGTTTATTGTAGCAATTGTCCTATTCAAGATGCTAGCTTTTGCGGGCTATGAGTTGCATAAGAAACTCGTGCAGAAATCAAGAGTTAAACAAATCCACTTAGGATTATGTTGTTAGGGACGTATTTGGTTATCAATTCCAAGAAATTGGTATGTGTGTGTGTAATGTTTGACAGATAACCTGTGGTGTTCTCTATTGTGTGTATTTTTGGCCTTTACAGGCTACATCCTTGTGAGCATGTTTGTTTTATATCTGCCTTTACATAATTAATGTAAGTTTAGCCTACCGGTACTCCCGTGTTTGGCTACGATGATGCTGTTGGATTTAGAGGCTTGAAATAGGGTGGATGTTTGTTAAATATGTCTCAATTGTGGTGTGTGTTTGTACTAGTAGGCCCTATGTGTACTTGTAATTAGGACTATGGCTGAGAAGGAGGCAGCCGTGGCCTTAGTTAGGCACCATATCAGCACTTGATTGGTGTAGAAATGAGAAAATATGGTAAACAACATTAAGGATGGGAATCGAACCCACCTCTTTTTGGTTACTTTCCATGAAACAGTGGATCCCGCTCAAGCCCTTAGACTAGAATGACATTAACAGACCTGTCAATCAAACCAAAGATCCTTGGGAGCAGAAGTCACAATTTTAATTTGTTGTGAAGTTTTGGTTGGTTGTGGGATGCATGAAATAAGTTCTCATTTCATTAGTCGTTTTATTAGCTATAATAAAAATAGAGCAGATTTCTTTTCTTTCATGATTACCTGCTGTGCATAAGTTGCGAAGTTGGTCTAGCCTACAATTAAAGAGTTTAAATGCAAGAATGGCATCACGATAAAATTTTGGTGACCCAGAATCTCTTAAATCACAGGGGTTGAGAGTTGCGTTCAACACACACTTACTAACTTTTTATTATAATTGAATAATAATATTCATTTTAATTCTTAGAATTAATGCACTAATATTATTATCATCATTATTAATTAATGCTAGTTTTTGGGTAGCTATTATAACAGATAGTAATTTAAAACATCTACTGTATGTCGCATGCAATGTAATAATAATAATAATAATAATAATAAAAAGAAAAGTTATCCTGGTTAGTCAACTCAGTTGCATTAAGGATCTCTGATATAATTTGTTTACTATTCCAGTACATGGTTCATCAAAATCATGTTTTTCAATAAACGCATTATTTTTGACGAATTTATCGTGGCTTTGTTTAATTTCTAAGCGGCAGAAGTGGATATTGTTAGTAGAAATCTAAAATGTGTGTCCCATAATAATTGGGGGTTTTCGTTTCATTAAAAATGTACGTATTTTAATCAATGAAAACAGGCGTTTTACTTACGTTCACAGCTCTAAGTGGAACATTAGTATTTTAATATATCAGTAGATATATGGAGAGGATGCTGCTTTCTGAGCAAGATCGATTTCAACAAAAAGAGGATTCTAAATATCTCAAAACAATCTTGGATTTATCTGTCTTAATGGTTGATGTTATGCAACTACGCGGCGAGTATTTTATAGCAGCGCTAATACCGTACACTGAAATTGAAATTTTCTTAATAACCTCATCAATAATAACAATAATAATAATAATAATAATAATAATAATAATAATAATGTGAACTGGGAAGCAGAATTGAGTTTTTAAATATATTTGCGGATGTGTGCGAGTTAATAAGTTAGTAGTCTTTGATAGCAATGAAGAGTGTAGAGTGAGTCATGTTTTTGTTACCTTTGTATACCAGTAGTTGAAAGATAGCTACTGAAAGCTACAGTATTAATTACCAATAGTTCGCCAGGGAATTAGATTAAAAAAAGTGACCTTCCTATCAGTCTATTTGTATTTTATGTCTGGTTGCTTCAGTCCGACTCAATCTCTGGTTGGTTGGTTCTTAAGTTTAGGGGCTGCGACAACGCGGTCAAGTAGCCCCGTGTACTTTGGGTGTGTGTAGAATCTGTCTGATAACCGGTGTTAATTGTGATGACTGTATTAGTGTGTATTATCTGTTTTTTTAATTTTTGTACTGCAACTTAGAATTTTTCAAATAGTTCCTACTTTTGACGCCAAGCGCCACCGTCAACGATTACTAGGCCAAGTTCAGAACTTAGCTACTAGACACCACCGCAGTCGGCTCTTGGCAACGAACATAGAAACCTAAGAGCATTGTTTACATTCTTAACCTATCCAATTTAGCTTCACACAGGTGCAATTAGTGGAAGGTTCTTTAACATGCCATACATCTATGACATGTGACCGCCGGCTTTACTTCCCCTCCGAAGGAAGGCATACTGAGGGATTATAACGCTCTTAAAAAATCCGACGGCTTCGGCCGGGTTTGAACCCGCTATCTTGGGCATAGAAGCTCAGCATGCTACCGACTACGCCACCGAAGCCGCACACAAACATTCCATAGGCTACATAGTTGTAAAATGTGGTTTGGTGTAACAAATATGAATATAAACACTGCCCTTTAAACGCAGGAGACCTACTATCCGAGAAGAAATGTTGAAAGACATGTGATTTTGTTAGTAACAACAGCACAGCTGCCATCTTCCTGTACAGTTGTTTAGTCCATAGAACAGAGTGTCTGTTAGTTCATGCTTTTAAATTTCAATTTTAACTAATAAATACGCAATATAGGCCTAATTATTATAAGTTTCCCTTAATATCAAACTGTGTGTGTATGCTATTGTTTTAATTTGAGTGTATTGAGATGGTTTAGGGTGTCTCCCTCTACTCCGAATTAATTCTTCAATGCTCAGAGCCCACATTTGTTTTTGTTTTTTACCAAGCGATGCTGCACTTCATTCGTACTACTGTATCTAAATTGTGATTTTAAAGACTTCTGGTTATGAGGAACTGAACGCTCCAATTATTAGCTAAAAATCATTAGTGAAATATCCCTGCCGTATTTTCTCAAAATAATTGGAGCACCAATTTATTTCACAGATGTGCTCAAGTATTTAATGAGCCCCAAACAATGAGAGTTATCAGTACAATTATTATCTCCCGTTAGAAATACATACATTTGATAATTTGGTTAAGCATTGAAAATTTTTAAAGGTTTATTTGTGTAAGCGAAATAAATGTATATTGTTTTCATCAATTTAATGACATCTGCCCGTCTAGTTATCTTACTTTCTTGTTAACTGGAACTGAATTAAATTTAACTGTAAATTATTGCCCACATATTCCAAGCCACAACAACAACAACATCACCAGTGAGAAACCTTTTCTTTGTCTTTTATCTACAGTACTCTAGACTGAATAATGTGTGTGTTGAGAGTGAAATAACAATACCACTGGACAATCTTCGGAATGAGCTGATATTCAACTCTGGATAGTTCTTCAGGCCTCTAATTCTAGATTGAAAGAAGGGCTGTAACAGTGTAAAAGACAAAGGCCTAATATAAGACACATTGACACAATACACTCCTGTTCCTTTTCTTGCAGTGAAATGTTCTGCGCTCGGATTTCGGTTGGTCTTGGTATGTTACACCATAATGTAATGTACTGTAACAAAATGCACAATTACAATTTCTGGTCTGATTGTGTCTATTCTTATATAAAGTCCTTATTGAAATTTTGGATGGCTTAATGCAAATAAATTTTGCCTCCCTCTGTAGGCATTGATTCTGTTATAGCCTATTTAGGCTACGAACAATACTGTATAGGCTATTTTACGAGCACTGAAATATTATCTAAATACACCTTTAATATTTGGTCCATATTATTCACACAGTACTGAGGTTGTTGAAATTATTTTTGCTAAGAAGTCTTCTCACATTAATCTCCAATTGTTATTCGAGGTGAAGCTTGTCTCCTTGGTCTTAATTACTCTTTTGTGTTCATTTTTTGCTAAATTAGAGCTGACGGATAGATATAATCATAACTCACTCATTCGGAGCCTAAATTCATGTACAACGTAAAGTCTTTAATTCTTATGGAGGTAACGGAGTAATACGATTATGGTCAATAAATACCGTAGATGTATTTGGAGAGATATTTAGAAAAAAAACATGATAACAACTATTTAGTCAATTATTTTTTCAGTCGTGTCTAATTGCTATTTAACCGGTATGAATACTGTGTGATTAATTAATTGCGATGATAAGAATCTTTGCAATCTTCCTAGGTTTCAATTCTGTTATATTCAGGTTACGAGCAACATATTTTAAGAGCATTGTAATGTCTATTTGTGAAACACTAAAACTACTATTGACCAGCATACATGCATATTTCTTGATTCGTCGTAGGAAATCTATTCATCACAAATTTGTATTTATTGAGATTTTGTTGTTATTGCTAAAACGATAACGCGTTGGCTGTTTTATATGTATTTGGTGTAACGCAAGGTCTGTGGTATAAATATACTATTTCGTGGTATTCCCTAGATAATTATTATTTTACCTGTGACTTCTTCATCTCATAAATTTGCAAAATACAGAGTTACTAAAAATAACTACGCGAAATCACATTGATAGGCCTATTATGTTGCAATATACTGTAAAATTACACGCTATTGCAATAGGGTAAGATAACATTTGACAACAAACTCCTATATTATAAACAAAAATTATCAAAATATTTAAATGAAATATAACATTGTGGAAATTACAAATGATGTAGGATTAAAATTAAATTTATTTGAAGAATGGGTGAAGTAATTAAAACAATTAATGAAATGATCCCTTCTTTTTGCCTAAACGACACAGTAAATTACGATCTTCATGTGCATACTAATTTATCAAACTTCATTATTATCTGCCTCTTAGAAAATATCACGTATTCTCACTCAAGAGTCGGGTCTAGATTGACTAACGAATGCGGAAATCACTCAACACCGGCTGTCTCCTTGTATACTAAAGACATATAAACAAAATGAGCGATCCGATAAAATGAAAGTCATTCGATATCGACAGTCTTCTCGTGAAAAAAAAAACAATTAAGCGTTCATTTCCTGGTAGAGAATGCAATGATACTTTGCCTCATAAAATCAGTTAATAAACTATTTATCATTTATTTATACCGGACACTGAGAAGTTAATAAATAGTATGAAAAACTGCATAACTTTTGTCAAGAATTGAAATAGAAGCTTAGAGTTGATCCTGGCTAGATAAAAACCCTGCTTGACAGGAACTTTCTAACTTAATGCTGATAAGAGCATGTTGAGGTAGGTTTCTATCGCTCTCCATCGTAACGAAACCTGCTTTTACATACTGTGGACCATTACGATGTTTTACATAGATACAATTCCTATGATTTTTCAAACTGCTATTCATTATATCTACTAGGTCTACTGTCCATGGGGGACATATATCATTGGTTGTAAGAAAGTTTCGTTCAGTAGAGGATTATATTGACACTAGTAGGCCTATTCACTTTATAAATTTTAATCCAATATCAGAAACATACATGTGTGTGATGGAACTTCCTTCCTTAAAACTTTACCCGATAAGTTGAAAACATGTCATTTATGGGAAATTTTTGATTAGTGATATCGTTGTCAAAACTTCGTAGAATGAATTACCGATGTAATTAATTTGTCTTCCTGCTTTACCACAAATTGAATCACTAACGTAAAATATTAATAGGAAGACTTTTGAATCTATTTCTGAGGATATTTCAAAGATAAAGAACTTGTATTATTTTTGTTTCATTTATCATTTATTTATTTATTAATGTTTTATTATCTACTAAAAACAAGAATATGTTGATATGACCCTTGTTACAAACACTCGTCGATGTCGTTAGTACCCATTTGGGACTGAACTCGGCGAGTATTGCTCCTTACTGCATGTGGAAGTACTATGTGTGATATGTTGTAGTGGATGCCATCTCGCGGTGGATATGAGAAGCTTCGTGAGAGTGAGCGAGCGGCTAGGCGGGAGAGGAGACCTTATTTCCATAGCACAAGACAAGCAAAGCGAACCAAGCCCACGGGCACTTCCTCCGATAAATCAATTTTAGAAATAAAAAAGGCTCCGTTTTATACACACAAAACCGTAGTGGGTGAGAGAGCGAAGTCTCCGGGAGGCCCGGAACTTCCGGGCAGCACTCCGGAGGGAGTGGTGAGCGATAGGGTCCAGGTGGTAGCCACGCAATTAACACTGCCCCAAGGGACAGAACCGAGTACTGACAGGAGGAGAAGTGTTCGACAGCGTCCGTTACGAGGCAGCCCAAGACAGTTTCAGTTGTTATGGTTTGATTTATTAGCTCGAGATATTGTGGTCATCAGCACAGTGTGAATACTGAGTAGCCTCATAATAATGATATTAATAATAATAAAAATAATAACAATAATAATAATAGTGAGAGAATACACACGTTGCCAAAATCACTGACGTGATGAGAAAGAGGAAGATTGTGTTCTATGGTCATTTTACAAGACTGACCCCAATGAGATTAGTTATTAACAAGAAATGTATATCCGCCTGAATCAATACTATAAAGAAAAAAATAATTATTTAACTTGTTTTCAGTACATGTTTCGAGGATTAATTACATTTTATCCCCTTCATCAGCTATAGAAAAAAACAAAACAAAGCGTAGCACAGTAATAAGATACGTATTTAAACCTCATGATTTATCTAAATGTAACATTGTCCTAACCTCATACACCATATGCTTTGAACTAACCTCTCTTTACCTAGAGATCACCTTCCATCACGTCGGGTTTCTTAGAGCCGCTTTGTTTTGAAAAGGCTAAATTTGGATCTTGAAGCACACAGGCTCTTCATTAGTTATAGACCTACACGGATTGGTGAAGTATTATTGTTACATATCTACCATTTCAAGCTTCAATACGGAACTACTATTTGTCATGAGCAGCTGATCACCGTCACCATCTATTTAATTTCATTTTATTCTTTTCTTACAACCTAAATTTTATGGTGCACAATATTAGGTTTATATACGTATCTTATTACTGTGCTACACTTTGTTTTGTTTTTTTTCAATAGCTGGTGAAGGGGATAAAATGTAATTAATCCTATAAACATGTACTGAAAACAAGTTAAATAATTAATTTTTTCTTTATAGTATTGATTCAGGCGGATGCACATTTCTTGTTAATAACTATTCTAGCATATCAATACGGAACCACCATGGGTCATTTAAATAATGTACCCAATGAGATTGTCAAACAAAACCCTTACTTCCTTTCTGGGTAAGAAAACCAAAGGAGCGTGGTTCACAGAGGTATAAAAGGATTTAAAAGAAGTAGGAATTACATGCAATGATATTCAGATGCGTAAGCCCCTTGAGATTAAACTAAATGAACACCAGAGTTTCCAGGGAAAGACTAACCTAACAACAGGCAAGACGTGGACTGAAGCCAGGAAACAGCAGCATCAAGAACACATGAGGCGCTACTGGGCGAATGTTAAAGCTCGAGCAAGAGAACAGTTGAATTAACGTGGTCCAGAGCTGGCCGAAACGTCAAGAAGATGATGATGAAGAAGAAGAAGAATAGTGAGAGAAAGAAGAAATTTTGGGGAGAGTAGAAAGCAAATTCATATTCATCTGTTAGATAAGTTCAATTGTGCTCCTTATTGGGGCATAACGTTGTTAAAGAATAATGTTTAGGGTCCTATTAAAATTCTTTTGATTTAGTAACGACAGGGTGATGATATTTGCTATTTGTTGAACGTTCAGAGAAAGTGTACATTATGATAAAGTTATAAGGCCATGAAAAACAAATTTTGGAGAAAGGTAGTAGCCCATAATTATTATGCCTGACAGGCTAAACTAAAAAATAAAGGAAAGTAAAAATTGCATTTTTCTGTATTATATTTTCGGTATTAATATTCAAATAGTAAATTAACTTCGTTATGCCTTTAAATACTAACATTCAAATGCATGTAGGTCCACATGAGTTAGCAGACCTAAGGATATTTTGTTACACAATTTCCCTCTAATTGATTTGTTTATTTTTCAAAATTTACTTTGGATAATTCAAGATGCCAACTTTAATAATGCATCATAAAGCTAAGTTTATTCATTTTGAAACTCTGAAATTAACATGTAAAACGCAAAAATCCATAATTTTATACAACAAATTTGCAGAGAAGGGCGTTATTATGCCTAAAGATATTAAAGCAGAAAACTTAGTTTTTGAATTGCATTGGGACATTCGTATTTAAATCTGTGTAAACATGAGAATATCAGTGCTGGTGGTGGTTGTTGTTATAAGCTCTGCAGAGTTACCAGTTGATTCAAAATAAAATATAAATAACAATAGGCCTATTAATTTTACGGATGCGCCTGTCATAAATCTTGTTCAAAAATTATGCACATTTCCAAGAAGATTCAGGCATATTTGCTACCAGATAAAAACTTCTAAATTAAAAATTCTAATCATATGTTATTGAAATTTGAAAATTTGTGTTTGTTTTGAACTGTCCTTGACCACTTAACACATCATCCTTGGTTAAAATGTTTTAAGTGAACTTTTTTAAAGTTTACATTAAGTCTCTATTTATTAAGTAAATGTCAGTCATTTAAACGTGTTAATTGCACGTTGTTATTTCATTTTCATTCTTGACAACTTCAGAAGATTTTTAAGAAAATTATAGAGTGACTAATTTGTGCTCTACGGGTCTGAGTGAGATTCAGTTAATTTTATTGGGATAGGCCTATTATAGAAAGCTTTCCAGTCGATCAACACAAGTTGTTCCCGATTGCATTAGGTCGAAAACACAAGTATTTAAGTTCCCTAACTTAAAATAAATGTTCTATGAAATATTTATCACCAAAATAACACATCATTATGTAAAATACGGGCCGGGGGTATAGGCCTATAAGACACCTTGAAACAAATAGCATTATCCACAGAAAAATGTAGATCTATGGAGGAAACCGCTTAATAAATTACAAATCTGTCGAAACTATGACTAGTTTTGTAGCGTTGAACTGCACAATAATTTTATAATTTCGTGCATAGGGCCTATCTTTTAATGGTTCTTTCTGTGAGTTTAACCTTCAAATATTTTGTTTACGTGATTTTTGACCTGGTAAACTGTATCCCCCCTTAGATATGCTTCTTATTTACAAATCTTTGTTTGAAATAAATTTTGACTTAGGAAAGAGTCCTGGAAGAACCGTGTGAACAACGTCCAACTCGTAGAAAATGTTGCGGATTTTAGTGTATTACAAAGAAGCAAGGAAGTTCATTCATTTAAGGACAGCTTCTTCCGAGGTGAGGGAATGTCCTTTAGTTACCCTGAACCTGTCCGCAGATCAAGATTGTGCCTTATTGTAATGCTAATAAGGTCTTAGCCTACACAGGCATCGGTACGGAACTAAGGGGCCTATTTCGTTTTACGTCACACCCATTGTCTTGCTCTAACATTTCCATATTAGGTTTATTGTTAAGGAGACTGTGTCGCAAGACAGGCTCTGTAATTGCCACCTGTGTCACTCCACAGCGCCGTAATTAATACTTCCGGTGTGATTCTGCAACCTCAGGGAAATATATTAGCATTTCATTACCCCAGGTCACCCGTCCATCGCCACGGCTTTCCAACATACCATACCTTCGTTTGAATTACAGTACATTCCACCATAGGTGTCAGCAAGATTTTAAAGTAAGTACACACCCCAAGTTGCCACATTTGGACCGAAGGACTGAGACCTTTAACTTGATTTCTACACTCATACATCACTTTTCATTTTGGAGTAATAACATGTTAGAAATTAAATAAAATCAGCCAAGAATTGTGATATATTTCGGTACGGATTTACTATGCCGGTTGTCGCTGATCTCATAACACCTTCCTTTTATTTTCTGTTATCACAACCATTATTTTCGATATTTTGTTCACAAAGGACACCAACAAAGGATTAGTGGTTTCACCGGGAATTCTATACTCCTTTTTAATAAATTTCTTTATCAGCTTACGTTGGCAACACATTTCACCGTTCTTTTGTTGGCAATGAACACTAGCATTGATCCCATGTCTCTGAATAACTTACATTAAAAATTGTAATGGAGCTCGGAACTCCTTGATAATTTAAAGATTGCATTAAGTATTTAGGCTACTCCATTTCTTTTTGGTGAAATAGACACTATAAATAGAATACCTACATCTGAAGTCCTCCAGAAGTTCAGAAGTACTCTTAAAATTACCTATCATAATATTTTCTCACTAAACAGATATAAACGTTCCTAAAATCCTGCAATTCTTCTAGGATTTTGCCTTGTCTTATGCGGGATTTCGCCTGGGTGCACCAAGTCAGGCTCATCAGTGGGCTCTTGGCGACGGTGACCGGACCACCGTGGGGATAGTGGGTCATGCACTACGTCCCCTTATATAAAGCGCATTTGGGCTTCTTTACTACCGAGAGCTGAGAGAAATTGCAGCTTTTCTCCTTCCTATATAGGTTTCAAAAAAGATGACACATTTGTCTCATTTCAAGTCATTACAGTTCAGTAATTATTTCTCTAGGATCTTGCCGTTTTACCTAAAATAATTGCTGAGTATCAAATACTTTCCCGTGAAAGCCAATGTAACTGTTTTGTTAAATAACTCATATTCATATTTTATCTAGCTTCACATTCTACAATCGGAGGTCCTAGTTCGATTCCCGCTTCTGCCAAGACATTTATTTCTGGTCTGAGGGCTGGAACGAGGTACACTCAGCCTCGTGAGGCAAAACTGAGAAGAGGTGGTTCCATTCCCACCTCTGCCATCCTGGAAGTGGTTTTCCACTTCTACTCCAGGCAAATGCTCAACTTAAAGCCATGGCGGCTACCTTCCCACTCCTCACCTTAATTTCAAATACACACACTGCTACAGCACCCACAATAACACAGGTTATCAGACAAATTCTTCATACACACGCAAGTACTCCAGACTAAATGGCTACTATATCCATGCCCTTCAAATGAAACAACAACTCTTGATCTATTTGCTTTTGATATGAATGCGCCCAACCTGCTGCATCATATGAGTAGGCTATACATTATTTCTCAGAGGAGACTCGCCAATTACTGTATAACATCCATGAGTGATTTCCGGTGAGGACAAAGTAGTATAAACTGATAACATGCAATAGGCTTCTGGCCATATAGTATGTGATGCTTCGTTGTACAGTATTTCTCAGAGAAGTAACTTACGGGTTTGCCTGTCATGAATCCTTTAAAACAATCTATTAAATAGATTAAAAGTGACAGAACCGCAAATGTTCTTTTCCTTTTTTAATAAAACAATTTATTATGTTTTTGTTTTTGTTTTTGTTTTGTTTGTTAAGCTGTTGAAGGCCACAAAGTGCCTGAAACAAGCACAGGAAACTGAGAATAGTGTTCTTTAAACATTGTTCATTTGCATTGACAAGACGTAAAATAGGCCTGCCTGCACTTCTTCCTCCTCACCTTTTTCCGTTACGCGGGGTCGGCTTTCTTAATCCTGATGCGCCACTCATTTCTTTGGAAAGCATCATCAGCAGATAGGCCCAATACTCTCATGTCCCTCTGGACATTCGTCATCCATGTTGTTTGAGGTCTGCCGCTCCCTCTCTTTTGCGTAGTCATGGAAAGGCACTTCTTCACTACATGATTCTCGGTCTTCGCATAACATGTCCATATCACCTTAGCCTAGTTTCTAAAATTTTCTCTGATATAGGCGCTGCTTTGAAACTGCCCCGCACATGTTCATTACGGATGTTATCTCTGAGAGTAACTCCACCTGCCCAACGTAACATACGCATTTCAGTGGTATGTAGCTTTTGCTCATGTGCCTTTGTAGTAACCCATGTTTCACTACCATAGAGTAGGACTGGTCTTACGGCAGTTTTATAAACTTTCCCCTTCGTTCTTATGGGTATTTTCGGATCACATAAAACTCCTGTTAGTTCGCGCCATTTGTTCCACCCAGACGTGGCCCTATGGATTATATCAGCGGTTATCGTGCCATCTTCAGCAATGGCAGAACCTAGATATTTGAATTGTGTTACCCTTGGTAAGGTTTCACCATCTAGTTTAAGTTCACCTGCACTTATTGTAAGTAATTCCTATTAACATTAAACTCGTCAAAGGATGTTCTAAGTTCTTAGTTGTACTCTTAAATGGTTTTCAGTAAAGCATTAATAAAGTAAACATATATCTACATGACATTACTCTTGTGGACTGTTTGCCGACAACTGCCGAGTGTCGCGTGCATTTCTTGCTTCTTAGAACGTGTGGGCTTCCATGTACTGCTAGCGGCAAGAGGAAGTAAAATCAATATTAACTCCTGTAGCCTCAAGAAGTGTTGGCAAACAGCTCCCGGTTCGAGTTCTGGGGAGTGTTGAATATAGCAACTCATCAAGCATACCCATTCATCATCTTGTCTTGGCACGGACGGCAACCTCATCAATGGTTGATGTGTGCTGAAACCTGCATTTCATTACCATACCTGTCATTGTCAGGTCCAGTACTGCTACCTCTCTGTACAGATTCAAGATACTGAGGACATGTTAAGGGTACTCTTATAATCTTGTATTGGCTTGGATAATTATAGCAGTGTCGGGACATCAAATATCCAGCGAGGGTTGTGAAATTTGTGTTGGACAAGGCTTAGGTGAGATTTATCTTGTACAGTCTCTCCTGTGTTCCCACCAATTTAATTTCAATAATACCCAAATACTATATAGGTTATTTTTTATCACCTCAGACAAGTGCCAGAGACATAGCATGTTTCCGTTCTTCGGTGCTAGATAGGCTAGGACATCTTTTCTGACACGGTACTCGGCTGGAATCAAATTAGATTATTTCCTTTTTATATTCGAATTGAGCCAGTATGGACTACAAGTTGACAATTTATATCATTTTCAATGATTAGCTCTTGTTTGTCTTACAGTTTTGATTATTATTAGTCTATTATTATTATTATTATTATTATTATTATTATTATTATTATTATTATTATTATTATTGTTTCCAATTATTCCCCTTCAGGAGAGCGTGTGAACTTGAGCCAGTCACAGCTTCACTTCCATTTTTCCTCTCTTCTTTTCTTCCTTTCCTTAGTCCATTTTTTCATGATGTGTCCTTCCTTGAGACAATTTTCGTGTTGCTGATTTTATTTCTAAATTGTTCTCTGTCCTTAATGTCGTCTTCAGAGATTTTAAGTAATTCCATGTCTTCATGTACTTCTTTTAACCAACTGGTCTTTAATTTACTTGCATTCACCATATTGAAAATCTTCTTAGTGAGTCTGTTCTCATCCATCCTCTGTATGTGTCCCTAGATTATTATTATTATTATTATTGTTTTATACAGTGCATATGACAAATTGCTGGTACATTACAACGTAACTATATGGGCTTCAGAGGACCAAAGTATAGTAACCATGAACACAATAATAATAATAATAATTATTATTATTATTATTATTACGGTACACTTACACTTCTTATTTGATGTATGGAGCCAATTTGGCGATATGCACTCCAATTTATATGTTCTGTTTGCACTGTTACTTGGAATCTATTGCGTTACCTGTTTAAGATATTTAATTAACATTTATCCGTTAATATACTGTAAGTAACAAGAAATGACAGACTTATACCCCTGTTCTTTGATTATGTCGACTTTTTTCAATTTAAATTTTACAATTTGATAAGTAGGCCCTATCACCAATTATAGAAAATAATTAATAGAATAAATTTATGATTGAAACTTCATGAATTCTAATTGACAACAGCTTTTCATGTCACACAGCTTCATTCATATTGTCAGAAAATTATATCTAAATGATTTCGCAACAGATCTGACTTCCTAGTTTACTGTTTATATTATATATTTTTAAGAGCTTTTCAAGACAACGACACCACTAAGTATTTCACTATACTCGCAGTTATCAATTGTTTCTTAAGATGATGCTGATGAAAACCACAAAGTGGTCGAAACTAGTTCAATAAACAACTGCTAAGTTATTAATTTATTTTATTGACGTTTGGTGAATTTCTTCTAATGCCATTGGTATTTAATTGAATTAATTATGTCGTTTAATCATCACATTTGATACGAGAGGGCTTTTACGAGCGGACATCGTACGATTTGTAATGTCTTGGATATTCCAAGGCCTTAAAAGGAACTTAACATATTCGGCCGGGAATCGAACCTGTGAGCTAGAGGACCATGGGATGGGCTCTCTAACACTGATCCATCCAGTAAATGATCAGGAATAGGGATTATATTCTACTCAGTTCTATCATAGCTGATGTCACAAAGTATTCATACATTTGCGGAAAACGTTATTTATAACCTACCGTTTCCTTAACACGGTACTACCTAATATTTATAATCTGACTTCAAGCAAACAAGGTGAGCCGATCAAACTGCGAGCTGTATGATGGAATTGGTAAATCGCCTGTGGGGAGAAACACACGAGGATCACGTTGAATAAAGTTAAATTGCTCAAAGTAAATAAAGGAATGATATGGAGGAAAGTCTGATTCTGGTTGGCAGTATAACCGTACAAGATTTTTAACCGGTGTCCAGAGAAGCTGACCATGTCCAAATAACGAGTGAGTCCTAATTTTTCTTCGTCACGGTCATCATAGTTATTAAATTAGAATAAACCTCATGGGAATTAGTGGGACGAATTTTCCCATAGTCAGAGTGACCACCGAAATACCCGGTTCACCTTGTCTCTATAGACCTACTAGAATATTGACACTATACTTACAATTGCGGTGAAATTGCTGTTTTTTTTTTCAGTTTTGTCGGATTTTAAGACGCATGCCTGACGCTCAGCTGTGATCCATTTTAATGACTATTACCAACAATGTTGTATTAAAAGAACAGTTAATTGTTACTCTCCATATCTTCCTATGTGCTTGTTTATAGCAAACAAGTGAGGGTGAGAAAATGCGAGAGGTAAATATAATTAATCTGGGCACTATTCCTTCCAAACATCTGGTTTAATTCACATTTGCAAACACTTATTTCCGTCAAATATTAAATAATAATAATAATAATAATAATAATAATAATAATAATAATAACAATAATGATATAATAATAATATAAATAATGATAATAATACTGTAATAATTAGGGTCCCTGATTTATCGCGAGACGGTTATTCGCGATTACGAGATGTTCTATAGCAGTCCAGATCCTGCCTCGACCTTAGGGTCACCGAGCTAGGGGAAAGTGCACAGCACTATTTCCCTTGTAGACCACTGCATTTTGAAAATATCTAAAATTGAAGTCACGAAGTGACACAAAATTATTTAATTTCCGAAATCGTGCAATAATAAAGTTTCGAAAAATAATTCGCGAAATAACACCAACATATTTTTGAAATTTCTCCGTCTCGTATGTTAGTGACATCCTTCATTCCACGTACGGTAATAATTCGAAATTCCGTTATAAATCGAAATGTCCTTCACATTTTTGTTTCATCATATATATATATATATATAGGCTATATATAATTAATTCGAAAACCTGTAAAATTCGTAATTCGCAAGAAAAATGTGCCATCTCGTAGTCGAATACATACAATTCTCCCCGAATAATTACTGTTAAGTTACTATAAAAACTATTCGAATACTCCTTAATATTCCATGAGTAGGCAATTTACATTTTTGACTGCATGTCTTTAAATTAAGGGCTGTCGAGCGAAAATAGTGACATCTGTTCGCCCTATCCTCAGTACGTGAATACTAACTTGCTAGGCTACCTGTAAGTTGGCTTGGTTTATGCTCCCATAAGCTCTCTTCGTGTGTCGTATTTTAGATACAAAAAGATATTCCTATGACATGTTTTATCTTGAGACTGAATCTGTTATTGGTAAAGACATAACAATATTTTTGTTCCATAGTTTCGTTGTCATAATTGGCATCTAACGGTTTCTACCTGTGCGGCTCCACCCGATGGCAGTTGAGATGCAGAAGCTTTCTGATCAGAGAAACCAGCCGCCTTATAAGATACACTAGCAAGACACTGTCCGCATAATTTCCACACTTACCTCAGGCCACTGTGTTTGACGTCGATGCTCAAACATACACGAATACTGTGTATTCACAAGAACATAAATATGACAATTTAAAACTCGATTCTGATCATCTTAGCCTCTTTGCTATGATCTGAGGAATTGATTTTCAAACGTAGGGGGAATAAATATGGTATTTGCCTTCAAGTGACGTATGATATTTATCTCGGCGAGTACTCGGCTTATTCTAAAGTGTCAATATAATTACCACAGTGGCTTATGGCTGGGAATCTCGCAATCTCGGGGATCTCGGCACAACACTTGCCAATTGCTGATGCTAATGCTTGACACCGAAAATCAAATTAAATTTGGAATTACAGTGTGTAGGATGTTCGGCGCGCCCACAACCTGCTTATTACGAGATGTTCGATAGCAGTCCAGATCCTGCCTCGACCTTAGGGTCACCGAGCTGGGGGAAAGTGCACAGCACCATTTCACTTTCTGGAATTTTTCGGGTCAGCTGGTCATAGGTTCGATAACCACTTCAATTCCTTAAGGGCGTGCCTAGGAGGAGCCACGCCAGGTTAAACAGGAAAAGTACAGGTTGATAGAGCATTTTATACCCACTAGAACTTGTTAAATCTTGTAGTTCTGTGGTGTGGAATGATTAGTGGGAATAACTTTTATAGGAAGCAAAACGAACACGCGTTTGGATCATCATACAGGATCACTCTATTTAGAGAGAATTACTTTCCATCCACTGTACACAAAAATTAAGCTCTCTTGAAAGATCACTTCCAGGGCTAAGCAAGATGTTCTCTATATCAGAAAGTTGTTTTCATGTCGGAAGCAGTTTTGTTTAAAACAATACAGTTACAGTATAATCTTTTGACATCTACTGTGTTTAGTACAGGGGCGTATATACATTTTTCTGGGGGGGGGGGGGGGCTGACTATCCTGGAAAATTGTGAGTATTCTCAGGGGATTGTCACCGCAAAATACCCAGAAATATCAACCAATATCTTAGAGCATATAACTTTGTGTAATTATTTTAAATAAGAGTTAATTTCAAAGTTTATATAGCCTACAATTACTGGCAATACAAAAAAGAAAGTTGTAAAATACAACACAACACACAAATAAAATGTTTGGCTATACTTAATGAATTTTCTATTATGGCCTATGGAGTATGAATGGCAAATATCTAAATATTTGTCAATTTACTAAGCAGAAAGGTAAACAGTTGTCTTTTTTTTACAAGTTGATACTTTATTTCTCAAAAGTACCGTACTGTGGAATTCACAGTTTTGCCTCACAAGGCTGAGTGTACCCCGTTCCAGCCCTCAGACCAGAATTAAAATTTCTTGGCAGAGCCGGAAATCAAATTTGGACCTCCGGGGCGGCAGCCAAGAATGCTAGCCACTACACCACGAGTTAGTCTAATTTCAATCTTAATATTTTTATAACTTAGACAATAAGTTTGGATTAGGGTACAACCAAATTTACAATTACTTTATGCTCTTACCAAAGCAACACTTTCTTAATTTTTATTGGCTTTTTTCGGGGGAGGGGGGGGGGCTGGAGCCCCTTCAGTACCTCGCTTATATACGCCCCTGGTTTAGTAAGCCTATGTATTGATTGTATTGGTTTTTTCTAAGCATGAATAGATTTTCTGAAGCCAATTATGTGACTGTGGATGGGCTTATTTAGTGCGCTATTCACGAAATGGTTCATCGCTACACCTGAACTTGCTTTGTTCTAAATACCAACTGGTTGTGATGGTGGGCGTGAACGACGATCAATTTCGCCAATAGCTTACAAAAGACAAAAGAAAATTAAGAGCAGTAAAAGAATATCGTGTTTCTTGTTTTTGTGGATGAGCTATCAGTTGGTTAATAGGCCTACATTTGACATAAACAACATTAACTATTTCAATAATAATAGAGTCAGTCGTCGGGGATAAAATCATACAAAATAAGTCGATTTGACTACTGTACATGAACGATGCGTCTATCTATAATTATTTAGGTTTAAGACGAAGGTTGATGACCGAAGATTTGAAATAAAATACCATTCTACTATTTGTCTGGAGTGAATAAGGATGGTCGGTTTCAGTGCCAGGATTAAGACCTTGGATCTCCAAAGGCATACCTGCCAAGTGCAGTCCTGGAGAGTGACTTAGGCCACTTAGCTACGCCAGTGCGTCAAAATAATATTCCAAACTGTGGATTAATTGTCACCACCATCAGAAAGCATATATTGGTTCACACTGGGATAAAAGGTGCTAAGTCAAAAATAGACTTTTGTTTTATGAGTAGCCTATTCTTGAACCAGCTTCCATGGGCAACTTAATTGTAAATGGAAGAATGTCATCTGTGTATAAGAGAGTAAAATGCAATATCGTTATTTTAAAATTAGTGAGTAACTTCCGAATATCAGTAATTTACAACAGTCATGGTAACATGAAGCAACTTAAGCCTAGCCACAGCAAACTTCTTTGTAAAAATGTCAGTGGAAATATATTCAGTGACGACTGATGATTACCAAATAACAAGTCCACCTCCTGATCTAACGGCTAGTGTTTGATCCCCGGCTTTGTCAGTAATTTCTAATTCTGGTCTGAGGGCTGGAACGGGCTCGAGCCTCGTGTGGCAAAACTGACATGGGTTCATTTCCCACCTCAGCCATCTTGAAAGTCGTTTTCCAGGGTTTCTCACTTCTACTCCAGATGGATATCGGGATGGTTCCTAACTTAAAGCCATGGCCGCTTCCTTCTCAATCCTCACCTGAATTACAAATACACACACTAATACAGCCATAAAAACAACACAGGTTATCCGACAAAATTCAACACTCACGTAAGTAGGCACGGGGCTAAGCGACCAATCCCCTGAAATTAAACAACAACAAAAATACAGCATCTCGAACTCATATTTATGATTTTTTTTTCATTTCTATTGTAGCAAACTTAATCGTAGTAAAGCGGAGAATTATGTCAAGACTTTTCTAATACTGTAATATAAAATTTGAATTAGAATTTATATTCAAACTCTATACAGACCAAATAGAGAAAAAATAATGTATAGCCTACTAATGCGAATCCTTTTAGTATTTTGTTATGCTGTATATTGTTATTTTGATTAGATTTATCTCCTCCTAAAATGTAGCAAAATACGACTTAAGACTTTTCACCTGCTATAATGCGAATCCTTTTAGTATTTTGTTATGCTGTATATTGTTATTTTGATTAGATTTATCTCCTCCTAAAATGTAGCAAAATACGACTTAAGACTTTTCACCTGCTATAATGCGAATCCTTTTAGTATTTTGTTATGCTGTATATTGTTATTTTGATTAGATTTATCTCCTCCTAAAATGTAGCAAAATACGACTTACGACTTTTCACCTGTGTGTGGGATTAAATTAATGGGACCGTTGTCATTTAATTTTCCAAGCAGAATACAGAGCAAACCTGGGAAATTGTGGTCTAGAGAGAGCTCGTTAGAATCTGAGGTATCTTCTTGTGAGAAGTACAGTACCATGACTTAGCAAGTCAGTTATGAGACGGATAGCAAGTTCAGTGTCTTGCAGTTCGATCAATCATAGCGCGCGATACGGTGTCGAGATGGGACGGATGGTGCAAGTAGCGACAGACAAACAATTTTATGACTTCCTTTCCTATCTTCTCCCTTTCTTCTTCATTTGAGCAGACCAGGTTTGAACCGGAAAGAAGGAAATAATTAGGTTCGCTTGTCGTAGTATACCCCACAGGATGTCATTATCCGAGCGAGTAAATAAATAACTACAATAATCTACACTTGTGTTTCATTGTGGAGGAGGGGAAAGCGTGAAACTGCTCTCCACACCTGTCTCCAGGCGACAGGGGTTACAAACATCTCTCTTATCTATGGAGAACTCTACAATCTATGTGCAGATTTATTTTCAGTCAGTCAACTCGGAGATAGAAGGCGGTTAGTATTTACAAAATCTACTCAAAATATCTCAAATAAATCCACAATTGATACAATTACAAATTGTACACGTTGTTATCGTTTTGGAAGACATTCTTCAGTCTTGCCGTAGTAAAGTAAATTTAAATGATCTTTAGTCGGCCAACACAACGTGATTTAATATTTGAGGTGTAGGGAATAACAATCATTACAATTTAGGTACAATCGAGACCGACTGAAGAAACTTCTAAATTGCCTTTCCGTGGCAGCAAATAGCACTACGTCCAGCAACATAATGACAGGAGGGGCAAGGGGAAGCCTAGTAGTTTGCATATTTCCCTGGGCATCAGATGAACTTGTCGTGCTTCTGCACTCTTGGCTGTCACCTCGGAGGCCCGGGTTCCATTCCCGGCTCCGCCAGGAGCTTTAATTCTGGTCTGAGGACTGGGTCGGTGTACACTCAGCCTTTTGAGACAAAAATGAGAATTGGTAGGTTCGATTTCTACCTCATCCATCCTGTAAGTGATTTTCCGTGGTTTCCCACTTCTACTCCAGGCAAATGCCGGGATGGTATCTAACTTAAGGCCACGTCCACTTCCTACCTCAATTATAAAGTTCACAGACTATTACAAACATTACAGTGGCACAGGTTATCAGAGAAATTCTACACACACACAAGTACACGGGGCTACATGACCACATTGTCAAAAAGCCCCTAAAAGAATCCCCAACCAACTAAATATTTTATTTATAATTTGTATATTTTATTCCTGAAGCTTTGAAATCTTTTCAAAGTTTAGGTTATTCGTTATAACTCGTGGCCCCATATCGGCAGTATACAGAAATGTAAATGAATAACTTCAGTTCACCAAAATGATCTATTATTGTAGCGTACAAATGTTACCTTTAATCCTGAGAATTAACTGCTGGTACATGTTCATATTCCTTCGTAAGCCTCTTAAAGGTTTACAAATTCCTCTTGTTAGTATAACAATGTTCTCTGGTTTCCTTAATTCACCCATAACATTCCACCAACGGAATTTCAATCTTTTCTAGAGAGAGACTTAACGACTGGTCATTCTGGCCAGTAAATAAAATAAGTATTTGTTTGTAAATTATTCTTCAATCCAGGAGATAATAATGAATGGATGCAAACTGAATAAATAATACAGGCTAGATAGAGAACGCAAGTAAGTACGTGTGACTTCAAATTCACGGGACCTGAAAGTCAATATACCATCATTACGGATAAAATTTTATTTTAACCAACATGGTTACTATCCGAGAATATTTATGGTATTGACAAGTTAAATGTTTTAAAGCCTCCGTGGCTTAGGCGGCAGCACGCCGGTCTCTCACCGCTGGGTCCGTGGTTCAATTCCCGGTCACTCCATGTGAGATCTGTGCTGGACAAAACGGAGGCAGACAGGTTTTTCTCCGGGTACTCCGGTTTTCCCTGTCAAAATTTCATTCCAGCAACACTCTCCACTATCATTTCATTTCATCTGTCATTCATTTAATCATTGTCCCAGAGGAGTGCGTCAGGCCTCGGCAGCCGGCACAGTCCATATCCTCGCCGCTAGATGTGGGCTTCATTCATTCCATTCCTGACCCGGTCGGAGACTGGAAGCAGGCTGTGGATTTTCACATGTTAAATGTTTTATTACAAACAAGTGTTTTGCATTGCTTTATCAATAATTGTTGTTGTTGGGTTATAGTTTAGCAAAGCGATTAGCAGTAGGTATTTTCTAAGTAGTAATATCGATTTCCAGTGACCTAAATTACTGGAAAGGTATTTCGTCTATCATTGTTTAAAATTGCTATAGTCCCACATTCCTTTCATGATGCATATTTTGTCATACGAACTTAGTAAAAACCAAATGCTAACAGTCTTGGTATTGAAACTTCCAGTTCCATAGCATACTAGAAAATCTGCTTGGAGTTTGAAGCATTAAATCCTGGAATAAGTTGCACAAAATTCATACACTGTCTTCATATTTATACCCAAATTAAACACACATTTACGTCATCATTCTCCTCACCAGAGGCTGCAGCAGAAGACGATATGAAGGGTAATTTGTTTCTTGTATTAATGGGATGATGATGGAGGAGATTGTTGTTTTAAGGGGTGCAACATCTAGGGCATCTGCTCCTTAAAGAAGTGAGAGGTACTTTTTCAAATGAAACTTCGACATTAATTTTATGTGACTTACCCTGATAGAGAATTTTTAGTGGCATCTTACTTGGGAGACAGAGACTTTGAGATAGCAATTGTCGGTAGCATTGCAGCAATTCTGCTAATAAATATAATAGTTGTAATACTTCTCAAGCCTGTGTTTGTTGAATAAACAATAAATGAGTGCTAGTGGGAACGACAAATAATTATTTTTTGTTTAAATGTGAGCAGCCAGTTGGCTGAAGGTAACGAGGCCCGATGCAGCGGATGCAGTTATTTAACCCCTAGAGTTTTATTGTACTTTTAATTATATAGACTAAATTAGCGACCACTATCAGCAATTATAGGAACATGAAAGACGACACACTTGCTGTGTGTGTAATTATCTTCCCCCATGTAACGGACGAGCGCAGCCTGACGCTCCTTGCGGGCTGGAACTCCACGGGGCGCTATGCAACTCTATGCATTCTTTGATCTGTAGACCAGCGGTTCTTCTCCTCGAAATTCTACATTAGCTAAAGGTCTATTTGAATATGAATATCAGGCCAAACCTCAAACTATACCCGGGTACCCCAGGGTACCACAAACATGGACAATCACGCTCTTCTATCTGTTTAAATTGTAGTTGCTTACATTATTGATTAATAACAGGTTACTTTTGTTGCAAGATTTCAAACCCAATGTTGTAAAGTATGAAATTCCACGAAACATGTGTCATTTTATAACGCGTGTTTAATTTTTCGTTTAAGCGCACAGTTGCGAAGATTTGCGAACATTCTGAATTTTTATACTTTATTTTAATCTCAGATGCTAATGAATTCTAATTTTATTATAAAATTATTATTTCTTAAAAATTTCCAAGTTTCACTTCTATAGAGTGCCACGCTCCAGACAAAGGCTTTCAAAAATGACTTTCTAATAGGCCTACCTACATCTATATTCGATGTCAACAGATTCCTTTTCCTTCCCTTTGCTAATCTACTTTTTATATCCTGTTTGCTTCGTCCATCAATGGTTATTTTGCTTCCTAAGTAACAGAAGTCTCCTATTTCCTTAGCTTTTCATCTGCCAAGTCGACGTCCATAGAGGTTTCTGATTCCATGCTACACAGAAGTCAACTCTTAAATACTGTACATCCCTTCGGTTAATTCCTTAAAAGGCTGTTAATAAAGAAGTCCAATGCATCCCATCCTCTTCTATCTCAATGACAGTGCCCGCCGATGAATAATTTGCAAATTAAAATATTCGTGTGCACGTGTGGTTTTGTGTGCGCGTCTACCGCTCGTTACATACATTCTGGATGGACGGAAGGCAAACAGTGAAACTTGGCGAGGATCCTCTTCGCCTATAAGCAAGTAAACATTTACCGCTATGCCGCTTAGGAAGGGGGCTGGCGGATTAATTTGTTCTGTACTGCCCCCGGGTTACTTCCAGTCCGAGATGCCAGAACACACAAATAAATAAAATATTCCTGCCCACTGCCTTTAAAACAGTTGAGCTGATGGACAAGCTGGCCTTAGGTCACTTCACGGCAGTGTGTGTGTGTAACCCTTTTAACTTCCCCACAGCCAGGCTAAATTGAGGAGACTCGGTTAATATCTTAACTTCTCGATACCGCAGTTCCATACAAAATAGAGTGCAGTATTGACCCAACCCCGTAGCGAGACGCACTCTATTTATGAGGGGCAGTCAAATAAAAACGGGCTAGTTGCTCAAAAGTGCCATTGAACATTTATTGTTTAGTACAGTAACGGTCAAAAGTTTAGTATCACATAGGGAAATCATGATATGTCACCTAAAACCTAAACTTGTGGTACTACAGCTCTGCGATTTTTTTACTGATTTCTTACATCTGATAGAATATATACGTCCTGATTTCGTTCAATTGGACCAACTGTTGTAGAAGTAATGATTTTTTAACTGTTGGTAGGTCACACCAAAAATCACCATTTTCAGAGGTATAATGTATTGTATATTACAACTGGTTGCAGGTATTGTCCTCAATTTTATATTTTATACTTAGCAATAGTTGGGGATCATTTTGGTGTACATATACAAATTCCGAAAAAATGCTGGACCTTTTCTTTTTGCAGGTTTATACCTTTTCAAGCCAGCGCTAAAATTGTCGATGTACTGAAGACAACAAAATAATCTCACGGCGAAATACCACAAGCCAGAAATCAGTGCTTGGATGCCATCTGTTGAGTGAAAGTAGAACTACCCGTCACGGCAAGTTAGAAGCGGGTAGGTAGCAAGGAAACCTTAAGACAAGCGTGATAAGAACAAGGGAAAATTGACCATTTTAGCGCCGGCTTGAAAAAGTATAAACCCGCAAAAAAGAGGTCCTGCATTTTTTCGGAATTTGTATATTCGTACCAATATGATCCCCAACCATTGCTAAGTCTAAAATAGAAAATTGAGGGCAATTGGTCCTAAACTTTTGACCGGCACTGTAACTCAGTGTGTCAGTGTATCAGTGTATCAGAGGTAGTGTGTTCGTCTTTATCAGTGGTGTACCGACAGGGGGTTCAGGGTTTTACCCCCCTCCCGGAGTCATTTGTTTACTTCAATCCTTATATTGTCCCATCTATCACTCGTTTTACACCACCGCTAGTAAGGCTTCTTTAATCCTAAAAGGTGGTATATTGGCTTTCTTGGCCAATGAATTAAAACTCAGCAAATATTTCTAGGATTATACCGTGTCTTCTGCTGAGTTTTAATTCCTTGACCATGAAAGCCAATATAGCCTACCATCTTTTTGGAAGCCTTTATAGGGAGGTGAACGGCTGCTTGAGCTTTTAGCTCTTGTAGTAAAGAAGCGTAGGTGCTCTTCATAAAAAGGGAGGTAGCGCGCAGTTCGCTACTCCTGTGAGGGTCCGGGCGCGGGCACTAAGAGCCCGCTGATTAACCTATATTGGTGTTCCCAGGCGAAACCCCGCACAAGACACGGCATAAACCTAGGAACATTTTCTGAGTTTTAAATCATTCAATCACAACAACAAAACAACAATGGAACATTAAAAATGGAAAATAGCTCACTTAAATGTCTCCAGTTTAAGTTATGTACACCAGCTACCTGAGTCCAGAATACATTATTACTTACTTTAGTTTTATCGTTGTGGCCACTAGGGACCGCGAGATCTCAACTGTTTTCCTTTTGTTAGCCCCCCACGCTTTCGTCCTTTCGGAATGGGATTTCTTCCATTCATCCGAGTGAACATATTATTATTATCCACCTTAAATAAACCTGCATATCTGTTAATGCAATATATCTGATTGGGAGGGAAGACGTTCTGTCCCCTTCTTAATAACGCCTTGACGCCACTGAAGGAACCACATTCAAGCCCAGGCACACACATCCTCATCCGTTACAAAACGTCCTGGGATGTCTTTCAAAACACCAAACGTATTAAAGTGCATGGGGGAAAATCTGAAATTGAGGGCGGGGTTGAAATGTTTCCTAGCCAAGTCCCTGAGGTAGATCTTTCACTTGTTAGGAAGCGTAGACTAGTTATCACGAAGAATAAAGTTGTTTGAGAGGCCTACAACATATTTGTGACGATAAATTCCTCATCTTTCAATACCTTTAGCAGTCATAAAATGAATAACATCTCTAGGCTATACTATTTTTTACTCACCTCCATATAACATGTTGGACAAATTGAGTCTCCATCCCTTACTTCTCCTTTCAATGTTTTGTAAACCACGACTCCTAGGGATATGCAAATTAATTTATTTTATACTGTTGTTTATATTTAGGATTATCGTCGTATCCTGAAGATCCTGATAACAGATCTGCAATCATCCTTCTTTCTCGTCTGCCATTATCTTCATCATATCCTAAAGTACAATTTTATGTAATTTCATGAGTTTTCCCCTTCCTTTTTCTATCTCATCGTCTCAAAATAATTGATCATGGTCATGGGATGGTTTTATTTTCGTACGATTAACTCGTATTTTTGTTCTTCTCCATTGCTTTTGCTAGTGTCCTCATTCTTTTACCTAGTTTCAATTTTGCTTGACTTTTTTTGAACTTAACTTTTTGAAGTGACCTCCTCTATACCCACATTTTCGTTGCTTGACGTATATCTTTCTCTGTGTTTCTAATTATCCTGAATTCACTTGCATACAATAGCACAGTCCAGATGAAAACCTGAAAATGTTTTCATTGTCTCCAAGACTTGAAATGCAAATTTATCTTTAGGGTATAATTTATGTTTACTGTTTGTGCACAATATCATCATTCGCAGTGTGAGGTATAGCCTAGGCTAAATTTCACTCCTTCAAGCTCTGTGCCTTGAAGGGAATTGGAAACATTAATTTCGTCATAGAGAGATATGGCAGACTAATTACGTCTCGGATAGTCTTGAAATTTGAAAGAACGCTTTCTGATTCCAAGTACCATACTCAGTGCCTGGAGACATTATATGAAAGTTTATTCATTGCCCAGAAGACAGTGAGAGTACATAATTAGCCAGGGTATCCGAGGAAGGTTCAGTACCTCTGCGAGTGGCCTGAATTACTGGCCCAAATACATGCTGTATCCAAATGTTACATCACCCGAGGATCGCGTGAAGTGTCCGGGTAGCATGGGAGATCGCTGTTTCCCCGAGGCTGCTACCACAAGTAGGGCACGAGCGGTGGGTGGCTGAACTCTGTCACCGCAGGCGCCATCTCATGTGTGAGATGGAAATTCTTCAGAATCGTGACATTCCCGATCTCTTCTTTTACCTTTTTAGACTTAATTTCCACATAATAACTTAAGAGCTGTACTGAATTTTTGGTATTCCAACATTAAGTTAGTCCTTGCTCGTCACTTATAATGAGGCAAGATGTCATGTTGTTGAGACACCCACTTCCTTAGTCCAGGATAGCAGGATTTAATCCCAGTGAGTTGTAATATAACGGTGGTGCTAACTTAGGTTGTGATAATATTTTGGGTTCTCAACATATTGAATTATCACAGGTAATTAGTTAGGAACAAAACTGTTAATATATTTCCGAGGTATGGGCTTTTGAAATTTGTCAATTTTGGCAAACATCTAATAAACCTTTTGCAAGCATTTCCTTCATAACCATTTCGCATAACTTCCATTTTTATCCAAATGAGGTTGCCTACATTATCCCAGAGAGTATTGCACCGATCTTCCTCAAAGATTCATAGTTTTTTATATGCGTATGAACATTAATCTGACCTAGAATAACAGCTTCAGTATTTATGTAACTTGTGAGAAAATGCTTTGCTTAAAAAACATAATTATTTTAAAACTTTTTCAAAGAAAATTCTTTAAATGTTAAGTTTGAAGAACCATGATTCTAGGTTGGATTGCAAGCCACGAACTCTGTTTTAAATGTATTTATTTGTTTTCAAAAATCCATTGATTGTAATGTTGAAAACAATGAAGTATCTTGCTTTTTCAGTAACAACTATTTTATCTTATAAAGGAAGTTTTACTTAACATGTTGAATAACTTTCGTAACGATTGGTTTTAACTTTGGCTGGTATGAGCATATTAAGAAATTGAAGTGTTTTGTTGAAATATTCAGTTAACGCCACCTTAAAGATGCTTAAATACAACAAGTATTCTTGTAGATAAGGACTCCGAGTCTTGAACTGAATTGTCCACTAAGAGGTCCCGGGATTATCAGATCAAGGCAGTACAAGGCAGTATTGACATCATCGCCTACAAACCAAACTCAACCACTACTTGCTCCACCTTACTGCAAGTCACCAAATTGGCCCTGAAAGAATCGATTGCAGTATGAAGACCATCTGTATGGCTGATAGTTTAAAATTTTGTTTTCTCACCACCAGTTTAATCATTCATTCCGAATTTCTTCGTATTTTTAAAAACTATTGTTTAAATTATTATACGTTTGGTAAACTTTGTCACAAATGACAGCCCTGTAAAGAAGGAAGCAATTAATAAAATTGATATTTTTGAAATATCAGTCGGTCAACTCACTTATGTTTTACATTTCTAGCTGTTTTTCACCAACATCTCAGCAGAGTACTCGTAGGCCAATTCTGCATAGTAGTTTACACTATTTTAGTTTGGGAATTAACGCTTAAGTGTAGGCTTATCACAGCAAATGTAGCTACACCTTTATAGATTAGTTGGTGGAGGGAGAAAGTTTGTGGGTTGGATTGAGCAAAACATGCCACCTAATAAAACTCCACCATTTGTTTGAGAAGTGCGTTAATTATTATCGTGTTGGAAGCCATCTTTCAAAGTTGCCTTAGTAATCGAAATGTAATGCTTTTCAGTCGGCCAACACGATTGTACCCAATTATATTGGGTGTTTCCCTAATCCTGAAAAAATTCATGAGATTAATAAATACATAATACATTAATATAACTTATAATAATTACACTTGGATAAATTTAAGACTGATTTTGAATTTAGTTTCCACTTTATCTAGGGGGTGTAAATTTATATATTTCCTTTTGGTTAAATATTTCTCGTCACTTTACAAGTAAACCCCGCCATGAGTGGTTACTTTCTCTGACATTATTTTCTTTAATTGGCCTACCATTTAAACCAACAATCACCACCATCTTAATACTGGAGAACCCCGGTCAGAAATACGTGTTTACACTCCCGCAGAACAATTCACATAGAGGTTATATTTGTCAACATTGCAACTAAAGATAATGAACCATAAGAACTAATTACCACAGAACAAAATAGGAAATTTCGTCCTCTATCTTTGATCACATAAAAATAAACAATTATAATGTTGCGTTGAATTGTATATCCACTAAGCCTATCATTTGCCTGTGGATTAGTGTCCAGGACCGAAAGATATGAACAGGAGTTTATTCAGGAAGGAACAAAGATGATTTCCTATCACATTACAGTATGTTGTAAAGAGTCCCAAGTATTTTGTAAAACAAATCGCAAAATTATTTGATAATGATAATTCAGAAAGTACAGTAGTTGTTGGAGCTAGATGTCCCTCGGGCAGAACAGGCAATAGGTCTGTAGAAGTGGAGAAAGTAGCTTTCCATACGCACTTATAGAGAAATCGAATGACACTCTGTGGGAATAACACAAAGGTCATACTCTTGAAAGTCAAATTATAGTGATTAGTTATTTCACACCTCCCGCATAGCCATACATTAGCCTATGTTCTCCAGTAGCAGTGCTCAAGATTCTTCCGTGTTAATAACATTGATTTAGCACAAGAGTTTCTTGGGCTGTGGTCTTTGCACTCAAATTATTATTATTGTTTTATTAATGTCAATCGGGGTCGATTCCCAACATAATAATAATAATAATAATAATAATAATTGCTTCAGCCAGATATTGATAAATTTAATGAAGTTCACATGTAGATTTCCAAGATGCCAGAGCATCGCCAATCAGTCATTAGGTATGGATCGTTGCTCACAAACTTCAACCATTAAACCTGTAAGTTTCACTGAGATTCTTTAGAATGCTGACCACTGTGATACAATCAGTTAGCTTACCGGGCCAAAATGCAAGGCATCCGGGTTCAAATACGGATAGCGGTGTTATTTTCAATTTTTTATTTTTCAAAGTTAACTGTTGTTTCTTCAAACATATAATTTTCTTTTGCATTCACTTGGCCAGTGCAGAGTGTCACTCATTGATAAGACGTTTAGGGCCATCAGCGCATTATGTGAATCGAACACATGCCATTAAAGATAATGGCATTACCTTGACATACAGGGTCATATCGTTTAGGTTAATGGAGAGTTTCTCGCATGATCGAAGACAAAGCCTACACTGGTATACTGTGTCATCATGCAAGGCAGGGGATCGAATGTCAACCTTCACCGCATGATGGTCGTATGTATGTTGACCTTACTTCGCTCGAGAGACTTTGTCATCTAGAAAAGTATTCCCACTATATAGGATAAAGAAATTATAATCTTTAGTTGGCCTCGCATCCATAGACGACAATCTTCTTGACACGAATAGCTTGATGCAGTAATCTACCTCATGTGCCGTGTAATTACTGTCTCCTACCATTCACGACAGCGGCAAACATCTAACAGCTCCAGCCATCTCACTGTCTAGGTACATATTATACAAATTGGAAATGTGTCAACCTGTTTAACCATGTCTGTAGGCCATCTGTCCAATGGCTCTTTAGCATAGGCCTATTGCTTTTACATTCACGATGCACGTTCGTAATGGTCAGCATTGATACTTAGTGATATGAATTGAATAATATCCAATAGATTTCTCGATTTAATGTAAGTGAATACCAATGGATATTAAATAAATTTATTACACCTTAGTGAATAATAATTTAACTATTATAAGTTAATTAATAAAAGGTACTAGTTTCTGCCATATCATGGCTTTCATCAGCGATGTTGCTATAAAGAACTAAAGTACGTAATTGCAAGGAAAACTTTGTTGTTAATATTTCACTTGAATTTTTAAATCAAAACATGGAAGAAATAAATTAGAATTATTAGTAGAATATGGTACAGGAGCCTCCGTGGCTTAGGAGGCCTAACGCTGGCCTCTCACCACTGGGTTCGTGGTTCAAATCCCGGTTACTCCATGTGAGATTTGTGCTGGACAAACCGGAGGCAGACAGGTTTTTCTCCGGGTACTCCGGGTTTCCCCGTCACGAATTTCATTCCAGCATCACTCTCCACTATCATTTTATTTCATCTGCCATTCATTTAATCAAGGCCCCAGGGGAGTGCGACTGGTTCGCTAGAAGGGGGATTCATTTATTCCAATCCCTCGCCCGGTCGGACGACTGGAAGCAGGCTGTGGATTTTCATTTTCAGTAGAATATAGTAAAATAATGTTAATAAAAATATGTTAGAAAATAGAATTTCTAATGAAAAGCTTCCAAAACTAAAATATATTTGTCTTAAAATTGACCTACAAACTAAAAATATTGGTGTTCTTACATTCATTTTATAAGATACTAGCAATCCGACCCGGCTTCGCCCGGTATCGTTAACGGTTTACCCAACGTAAGTTTAAATGGCGCACGGACGGCAGGTCTCAGACGCAATTCAAAAAAGTCGAGGTGAACAGCGAAACTCCAAAAACATGTACATTGCTCAAGTCTTAACTCGACACGACTCGACAGTTTGATGGTGGCCGAAGCTAGGGTGGTAGACTTGCTCGCTAGCTCGTTAACTCGCTCTGAAGCTGTTGTTGTTGTTTGAGTCTTCAGTCTTTTGACTGGTTTGATGCAGTACTCCATGCCTCCCTGTCCTGAGCTAATCGTTTCATCTCTACATAGCTACCACACCCTACATCCGAGGCAATCTGTTTAACATATTCTAACCTTGATCTACCCCTACAGTTCTTATCCTCGACCCTTCCTTCCATAACTAAGCTTGCTATTCCTGGGTGTCTTAGTATGTGTCCTACCAACCTATCTCTTCTCTTCATTAGCAGTCGCCAGAAACATCTCTCCTCTCCCACTCGTCTTAATACCTCTTTGTTTGTAACCCTATCTACCCATCTGATATTCATCATTCTCCTGTAACACCATATTTCAAATGCTTCAATTCTCCTCTTTTCTTCTGCACCAATAGTCCAAGTTTCACTTCCATAGAGCGCCACGCTCCAGACAAAGGCTCTGAAGCTAGTAATTTAAATTTCCACTGAATTGAGATTGTTGGAAGAAATGAAAATGTAAAATCGCTTATAGTGGGCGATATATTTAAGATAGAGATATGCTGTCGCGGACTTTTTTGTTGAACGTTTCATGATGAACAATAATATTCTTACACTCATATAGAAATTTTTAACGGTTTACCCAGCGTAAGTTTAAAAGACGCACTGATGCCAGGTGTTTCTTCGACTCGAATCACTGAAATCGTTACTGCTTCGCTTCCTTTGGTCATAAATGAATGTTTTCTACGAAGAATCCTTTACAGACTGGTGAAAACTTCATCAAAATTCATCCTGTGGTTCTCGAGATTACCCGTTCCATCCCAGAATCTGGGACTTTGTTTTATACTACAGTATGTAGAGATTTCACAGATTGTGGACCATCAGTACCACACCTCGAACTCTTAAAGTGATTCATAAGTCTGAAAGAATGAAAACAACCTTTGATCCTTAATGCAATAGAGGTTAATAGCCAACATCAACTACATTCATACGGAAAATGCACGAGTATATTATCAAATTTATAGAATTATAGAATAGCGTTCTTGGCCGTCGGACGGAGGTCCAGGTTTGATTCCTGGCTCAGCCAAGAATTTTTAATTCTGATGTGAGGCAAATCTGAGAAGAGGAGAGCTCGGTTCCTACCTCATCCATCCTGCAAGTGGTTTATCGTCGTTTTCCCCTCACTTCTAATCCAGGCAAATACTGGGATGGTTCCTATGTTAAGGCCACGGCCGCTTCCTTCCCAATCCTATCCCCAGTTTACAAATACGTACACTAGTACAGCCAATACAATAACACACGTTATCACACAAATTCCACACACACCACGCCCAAAAATACATGGGGCTGTATGACCACGGTGTTTCAGCCCCTAAAACAAGCACAACAACAATAAATAGAATGAAACAAAACATTTGAAATAAGCAGCTCTATCCTCTAAAATATTAAAATATAGCAAGTGTGGCCGCTCAAACGTGCCTGGCGTCGTGTAAATATAATGGTCGGCTCGATTCTCGTCTGGTACATTACAAAAGCATTTGACTTGTCTTTTTGATCGTCAGATAATTTTCTGAAATTCCGGATACAAGATTGCAAGCCATTCCAGGATCCTTCTCTGTGACCAGGTAAGATAATAAGACGATGGAAGAGATAGGAGCTGCCGGTGACACACACAATGTACTTCAGTCACACATTATGGATGTAAATTGGTCGGCCCGGCGCGCCGTGGTGACTCGTGAGAACGACTACGTGGGAGAAGGACAGCCTCAAGTGGCGGTGCTTGGTCCCCGGTTGTCCAATTACACTGTAATGGGAGCCGTGAGGTGGCTTCATTCAATATTCCATAATATCTCCACAGTCATTACATTTTTGTCCATCTCTTGGCTTAGTGACTGGCATTCTTGGCTGTCACCGTGGAGGTCCGGGTTCGATTACCGATTCTGACAAGATATTTATTAGGCCTACTGGTTCAAGGACTGGAACGGGGTTCACTCAACCTCGTGAGGAAGGACTGAGAAGAGGCGGGTTTGATTCCTCTCTCAGTCATCCTAGAAGTGGTTTTCCATGGTTTCCTCGAAGGCAAAAGCTGGGATGGTTCCCAAATTAAGGTCACGACCGCCTCCTACCCACATCCTAGACCCAATTACAAATACACACACTAATTCAGGCATTAGAATGGCACAGGTTATCAGAGAGATTCCAAACGCACCCTAGTATAGTCTACTGGGCTACAGTATACAGGTGTATCTTAATTATATCGACAAAAAAATCAGGGACGCTCTGCGTGTTATGTAAAAGACGTTGCCGCAATCGGATTGGCGGAGAAAATTTTTCTCTCCGAGAAAATGAGGTTACTTTGTTACTTCCGGGCGCGCGATTCAAATCTACGAACTCGCCGTATTTGCTGAGCCAGGCAGCAAGCCGCTGGCCACTGCTGTGCTTCAGGCAAGGGAAGGGAGTGTGATAGAAGGAGACAGAGATATGCTGGCGGGCATGCGGCAAGCCGAGGCGATCGAGGAAACTTGCGCATGCCCGCCAGCATATCTCTGTCACCGTCTATCACACTCCCTTCACTTGCTTGAAGCACAGCGGTGGCCAGCGGCTTGCTCTCTAGCACAGCAAATACGGCGAGTTCGTAGATTTGATTCGCGCGTCCGGAAGTAACAAAGTAACCTCATTTTCTCGGAGGGAAAAATTTTCTCCGCCAATCCGATTGCGGCATCGTCTTTTACATAACACGCAGAGCGTCCCCGATTTTTTTGTCGGTATAATTAAGATACACCCTGTATAGGCACTATTTAACAAAGCCCTTAAATGTGTCAACGACATTCATCAGATTTATCTAATGAGATATACCAAGTTAAGCAACACTGACTCAAGCCAATACTCGGAAGGGTGACTGTACTGAGCACTCACACTGTTGGCTGGAGGCGGAAAGCAGAAGCAGGAAGGAATTGACTGCCCTACTGTACTGTAAATGGACTGCGGCTAAGGAAAGCCACCGGAAGTGTAGTCCTTTCCTATAGTTACTTCTTCATTTGCCCTAAAGAATCCTGTAGTACTTGAAGCCTTTGTCGGGCCAAGTTTAGACTACTGACTGACTGCTGCCATCTTTGGTATAGTACTTAGCGTTATCGCCATTCAAGTCAGTTATCGTCACTGGATCACTACTCTCGGATAAGATAGTGTTTTAATTGTCCTCAGGAATTTAGCAAACTCCAGGCTGCCAGTAATCTACAGTGAAGATAATATTATTACCTTAAATTTCAAATTAGAACCTTGTATTTCAATATTCAATATAGCCTATGTTGTTGCTCCTGAAAAACGATTTACAGTTAAAGAAACATCCAAATCCAGTATTTTTACTGGCGTTATAAAATCACTCATAAAATGGGATGAGTCTTAACATTTAACCTATTGATAGACGTGTTCCATAAACCTATCAAACTTCTTCAAATTATCTATAAACACCTTCTAGCTGTTGAGGAAGTTTTGGTAACATTTGCTATCCTGAGCAAAACATGACAAAATACACCTTGGTGCCAAAACTTCACCATCCAGAATAATTACTCCAAGATACTAAGGTAATTCTTATGTGAAATATCACATGCACTTTACAGTAATTCACAGAAAGGACCTATAGCTTGCGCCACAGTTTTTGGCCGGTCAGCCCCGGTTGCGCGCAGTCGTACAGACGACAGTCGGTTAACCTCATGCATGTGCAATTGATACGTGAGTTTCTCTAACGCACAACTGACAACTGGCGTAATAATTACATATGTCTGAGGCTCACCAACTGTACTCTGTACGACTACGCAACTGGGGCTGACTAGCTAAAAAGTGTGATGTAAACTGTAAGAAACTAGCTCCTCTAAAAGCGGTCACTTGCGATTTTTATGGTTTTCTGTGTAAAGCCTTCCTATTTCTTTAAAATGCATGTAGGCTATACCTAGGTATTTTGATAGATCAAAAGTCTAAGCAGCCTATACCTTAGTCACTTTAATGATTATTTAGGGAATGATCTTGACTTACCTAATTTAGCTCTCACTTTGGGTGCGAGATATATTATTTATTAAGTGAAGTACAGTGCCTGTGAATAGCACAATATTATACATAATCGTCGTTCAAATAATTTTAAAATTCTACTGTTATAGCTTAATGGTTCGTCCAAGCTATAAAATGGCTTTACTCGTTTCTGCTGGAAAAGTTAGAAACAAACACGTTTTTTGTATTAATTTGGACTTCGTATTTTGTCCTAATCCATTATTCATTTTGATGGCGGTAAGAGTGTGAAGCTAACCACAGTGTATAACAGAGCCGGGCGAAAGCGGGAATTGGTGTTCTCTCACACATAAAGCTATTCAAATGATAGTCCGTGTTGTAATGGTAACACCGTATGTGTCTGTAGTGGTGTATTCACAAAGCCGAGATACGTCGTAAAATTTCCATTTTATCAACGTTTGTGAAGTGAGGTGTCGACTGGTTGTCCCGTGTTTGGAGAGCCCGCGGGTAATGACAGGTATTAGGCCCAGGTCCCCCTGTGATCCAGCGACATTACCTTCATCTGATAGGGCGCATTGGGTTGGTAATACTGTCATCACACACCGACTGCGTTGGGCTCCCCTTGTTAGCCACAGGCTATCTGATCTCGATACGTTTCTACGGGAAAATCATCACATCACACCTTATGGTGCGGTTATTTAAAATGGGAGGGGGAGACTGGCTATTAGGACAGATTCCAAACGATTTTGAGACTAATATTTTCCCGTATACTTGCTTCACTGTTTCATCTCCCCCTTTCTTACATGTGTTTGTCATGCCACGTTTGGGCAGCCGTGACTTCTTAGGGATAGGCTGCGATGATAAATGTGTAAGTAAAGACAATAGCTAAATATGATCCTAAATGACCAAACGAATTTGTGTATATTTGATGACAGAAAATTGGCAAATTTTTAAAATATCTAATAACGCTATTTTAACAATAAACTACGAAGGCGGCAGTGGATTTATATAATGCGCACATGATACCCAACCATTTATGCAACATCTATAAAAAATAACCTTCCAACATGAAAAGAGCCATCATCATCAGATCAATTACACTTAGGCTATAAGATCTATGTCTGAAAGTATGGATGAAAATATTTACAATATAGGCCTATACACTTTCAGACATATATTTTATAGCCTAAGTGTAGGCCTATTGAATCTGATGATGATCACATGACGTTCGAAACTGGTCATCCAAGTGTACTTATTTGATTCTTCATTCTTCTTTTGTTCGTATTTAGCTACGTCATACAGCCTTGCAGAGCTGTGGAAATCAGCCATTTCTTCAGGATTAGGGCATAACCCATCTCATTTGGGTACAATCGTGTTGACCGACTGAAAAGGATAAAACTATTGTTTACTAAGACAACACTGAAATTTGTTTCAAACACCATAAAAATATTATGATTATTATTAATCCCCAATGCCCTCTCCTAGGTGGCGTAACATGAAGCCTAACTGGTGCGTTGTTATAGTTTGTGAAACATGATTGTTTAGATCTAGGACTGAGGAAGACGATCAGGGCTTGGGATAAGGTAACTTCACTACATTTCTTGAAGTGACTGTGAAAAGAGATGGTAAAAATTAATACTCAGACAGGATACTGTTAACCTTTAGAAGAATCGCAAGGAGGCCAGTTTCTGTTCTTTAGGATTTGAAAATCAATAAAGGTCAAATGATACTCAGCTGCTTAATACTGTTGGTCTAGTTGAGAAATTAAATTTATGGGGAAATATTATTACTTCTTTATTCTTCTTATGTTCGTATTTAGCTACGTCATACAGTCTTGCAGAGCTGTGGAAATCAGCCATTTCTCATGCACTCTCTCGATTTTCCCCTGTACTCTTGACCCCCAGAACTTTATACCATTTAAAGTACTTGCATTTGAGAAGTATCACAGTAGTTGAAAAGAGCAAGAATTATTCAGCAGCTGTTATTGTGGTAATATAAGTAATAAAAATTTTAAATAACAGGTTAGAGCCATAACTATTGCTACATTTAACGTCTGTGAGTGTGCACCCGTGTATTTTCTAAAGAAGTTCGTGAAGGTCGAATTCATGTACTTATAACGAAACCGGTACAGGTGCTCTCTGTGGGTCATAAAACTTTCAGTTTACATGCACTACAGTGATAATGATAACTATGTTTTGATATGAACTTCTAAATATCGATCCTAAACAGAATTAGCCTACATATTCTACAACTCCGTTATGTTCTATTCGGCGAGAAAATTACATCACTACATCAAGAAACGGTTGACAGATACTCAGATTGCCCTTCTCTTAAGAGAGTGGAACGATTACCGCGATGTTAGGCTTTTCAAAACACCGATTATCATCATCATCATCATCATCATCTTAAGATAAGACAATGTGAGGAGTGATTCTTATAATTGCGTATTATTATCAAACATGATGTAAGCATATCTTTAAAACAGTACAATAAATTCAAATGTTTTTATAATTTTAATTCTTTTTTTATGAAAGGCAATTAGGGATTTTTGATTTTTTTATTATAGCCTAAGCTATAGCTAGCTAACATCCAAATCCATGCACTTACAGGCTAATGAGAAACAATAATAATTATGATAATAACGTTCCTTTTAACTACTGAGGCTTTTAGAGACGACAGGGTGCCACTATTTTGGCCCGGAGGGGATCTTTAACGTGCCAGTAAATATAGCCTACTGACATTGCTCCCTCCCATTTTCGCACCCTCAAATGCCAACTGACTGCACCAGGATTCGATCCTGCAACCATGGACACAGCAGGCGAGAACGTTACCGCTGCACCACACAGCCAACTGACTTATGAGAAAGAATTGAAATTATAATAATTATGCTTAATAAGCATAATGTAGTGTATAAATGGGAATGGATTAACACAAATTAGTAGGCCTAATGAAAGAAAATGGGATACTATACCCAAACTTAAAACGTAGTATCGTATTAATACGAATCCCATTGTACAGTAAATTGAAGCAACAGTATTTGTATTAATGGCATGGTTAATACACATTGCAGTATTATAATATGAATGTGGAACACAGTGGCATAGAGAGTGGAGTGCACTTTGGTCTCCTGTCAAATAGTAAAAGAAAATCCGGAAATTGAATAAAGTCAACAGGACTTTACTCGGAGAAAGGCTACGAATATCGGGTTTCTTTTAAAACCTCAGAGCGCTGTAATTATTGTTGCTGTTGTTCACTCTGTATCACTACTTTCATTGCCTGTGTCTTCGTGTAATAATTAATAGGCTACATCTGGATTACATTTTTATTTGCGTGTTTTACTTATTTTATGTTGTAAACCGACTTCCCCATCTTAAGTTCATTCATACTGTACCTAATATTTGAACCAAAATAATAAATATAAAATGTACGTTTTTAAAAGGCTATTAATGTTTGAGCGATGGTTGTGACTATGATCTGTAAAATACTTCTGTTTGCTGTAAAAATTGCGTCCTAATAATGCCTATTCAGAAAGTTTTCTTCGAGTTCAAACATTATTGATTTGCAACGTTGCGATGAATGTAGGCCTAGTATTTTTTAGCGAGCTTCTGAATTCTCGACTTAAATTGGAAAATTACTGGGGAGAGGGACGAATTTGAAATCCAAACTGTGTTCCAATAAACCTCGCTATGCCACTGATGAAACATGATATATTTTAACAAACATTAATAAAGGAATGTGCAAATGGGCTTGGAATTGTATAAGTTATTTAATTCCCCTTTAAACTTGCAACGTACAGTATAGCCTATTGTTATCCGAACTGCTCTGTTCTGAGCTATAAACCCATTGTTGTCATAAGAGGACCACCAAGGGACCAGACTGTGTTGATTGAGGTTGCATTGACTGAATTGCGACATCTTTTATAGCACACAGGGGGCATAAAATTGCCAGTTCCCCATGGCTGTGTGAAACTGCCTGTTGAGTAATGATCACACATTGACGTGTGCATTCTCCCACGCTAGAGTCACATTTTATGAACAGTAGCCTACAGGCAAATACTTCACCTTTTCAAGAGATGTGGTAGTGCACAGCAAGGGATTCATTTCAGTTAGGCCTATTACCACTGTAGAAAGCAAACAAGAAGGCCTCATCGATAAGTTAAACTGTGAGTAGTCTAAATAAATAAATAAATTCAAAAACCACAAACATTATACAAGATACATTAACAAATATATCATCTAAAGTTAGATTCAATGGAGAATTCTCCAGAACTTTTCAAATTAAGACAAATGTCAGACAGGGAGATGGGTTGTCGCCTTTGCTTCTTAATTGTGCTCTGGAGAAGGTGATTAGAGCATGGAGAAAATCAAACACGAAAGGGAAGTAAAAAAGATAATATCCATTTAGATTGCTTGGCTTTCGCGGATGACATTGCTCTGATCACGGACACACCAGAAAATGCAAAGATCCAAGTAGAAAATTAATGGAGCAAGCAGGAAAAATAGGTTTACAAATCTCCTTCCCCAAGACAGAATTTATAACGAATGTTCAAGATGGTCCTGATGTAATAACCATAAACCAAAACAAAATACACCAAGTTAACTCATTTAAGTATTTAGGTGAATGGATAAATATCAATAACAATGAAAAACAAGATGTTCAGTGAAGAACATATAGCCTACTTTCTCCTAAATGCATGGGTATTGTTATAACTCTTTGTCCTTTTCAAGGAGTATGATCGAATGTTGGTTGAAGTAGCTTGTTGAAATACAACGTGCTATAGGGATATTAAACATGAGTATGAGGTGCCCTTTGCTAGTGCTACCTCTGTACCAAATTTCGTTCAATTCGGTTTCACCGTGTTTGAATTGATAGGGGGAATCGATTTGCACACATACTTGGCCACCATCTGCAAACTATTGGGCTGATGTTCTTGCAGTTTGGTCTGAATATGTTTCCCACATAAAGATATGGTGTTGCAAAATTTGGTAGAGACTAGATTATTAGGTTGGTCGTAATTACATTTTAGCTTTTAACATTTGGGTGGCCACGATTAGCCTACGTTTCCGTCAAGATAGCGGTGATATAAAACATGACACTGAGGTGCCCTTTGCTAGTGCTACCTCTGTACCAAATGTCGTTCCATTCGGTTTCACCGTGTTCGAATTGATAAGGGGAATCGATTTTCACACAATGATGGCCGCCATCCGCAAAATATCAGGCTGATGACCTATTAGTTTGGTCAAAGGATGCTCCCTCCATAAAGGTATGTTGTTGCTAAATTTGCTAGAGATCGGATGATTAGGTTAATCGTAATTTGATTTAAGCATTGAACATTCGTGTGGCCGCCATTACGTTTCAGTCAAGATGGCGGCGATATAAAACATGACACTGAGGTGCCCTTTGCTATTGCTTCCTCTGTACCAAATTTCGTTCCATTCGGTTCCACCGTGTTCGAATTAATAGGGGGAATCAATTTTGACATAAAGATGGCCGCCAGCCGCAAACTATTAGGCTAATAACCTATTAGATTGGTCAAAGCATGCTCCCTCCATAAAGGAATGTTGTTGCAAAGTTTGGTAGAGATCGGATGGTTATGTTAGTCGTAATTTAACTTAAACTTTGAACATTTGTGTGGCCGCCATTACGTTTCTGTCAATATGGCGGTGATATGAAACATGACACTGAGATGCCCTTTGCTAGTGCTACCTCTGTACTAAATTTCGTTCCATTCGGTTTCACCGTGTATGAATTAATAGGGGGAATTGATTTTCACACAAAGATGGCCGCCATCCGCAAACTATTAGGCTAATGACCTAGTCATTTGGTCAAAGGATGCTTCCTCTATAAAGGTATGTTGTTGCAAAATTTGGTAGAGATAGGATGATTAGGTTAATCGTAATTTGATTTAAGCTTCGAACATTTATGTGGCCGCCATTACGTTTCCGTCAAGATGGCGGCGATATAAATCATGACACTGAGGTGCCTTTTGTTAGTACTACCTCTGTACCAAATTTCGTTCCATTCGGTTGCACCGTGTTCGAATTAATAGGGGGAACCGATTTTCACACAAAGATGGCCGCCATCCGCAAACTATTAAGCTTATGCCCTATTGGTTTGGTCAAAGGATGCTCCCCCCATAAAGGTATGTTGTTGCAAAATTTGGTAGAGATCGGATGATTAGGTTAGTCGTAATTTGATTTAAGCTTTGAACATTTGTGTGGCCGCCATTACGTTTCCGTCAAGATGGCGGCGATATAAAATATGACACTGAGGTGTCCTTTGCTAGTGCTACCTTTGTACCAAATTTCGTTCAATTCGCATTCACCGTGTTCGAATTGATAGGGGGGGACAGACATTCAGAGTACACACACTCACACACACACAGACACACACACACACAGACACACACACAGACTCACACACACACATACACACACACAGACAGACACACTTTTTTCGCCCTGTGTTGATCTCATAAGTCTACTTTCATTTTTTGCAAAAATCGAAAGTAGGCTAAAAAAATAGCTTAGAGGTCCGAGCAAAGAAAATGACGTAGTATTTCAGGTCACCAGAAATGTATACAAGAAGAAGGCATTATCATGGGACACTAAAATTAAATATTACAATTCTGTGGTGAGACCTGAAGCACTCTTTGGAGCTGAAACATTAAAGTTAATGCGGAAAGGTGACATAAACAAAATCATGCTCATGGAAGGAAGATTGGTTCGATGCATCCTTGGTCCAAGGAAAACAGAAACAGACTATAACAGACCACGACCTAACAAGGAAATATACACCCATGTGGAGAACATAATTCACACCATGCGCAAACGACGGGCATTTAAATAGAATGAACAATGGCAGGCTAACTAAACACATTTTTAATAAAATTTTAAAACTTAAAGAAGTTCAACCAGCGTGGTTTACACAGACATTAAAGGATCTTAAGGAAGCAGACATTGACATTACAGACACATATAATAGGAATTTATTTCGGGACAAAATTCACAAAGTGATCTTCAGGGAGGAACAAGAAAGACAACGAAAGCAGCCACGGAACATTGAACAGCTCCGAAAGCAGAGATCAGAGAGGATGAAGCGAATGTGGGCAGAGAGAAGAAAGACATGTGGCAAGATTTGAAGTATTGATTTTACGTGCTCTGTAATTGTGCTATTCGAGTAAATAAATAATAATAAATAAATAAATAGTGGGACCAAGGATCTTACCAGATAGAAGAAGATTGTACAAACGAAATGATGAACTCTACAAACACTAGGAATACCTCACCAATGCCATCATACGGAGGGAGACGCTTGGTTTCTACAGCCACCTATACAGAATGGACCTCCACACTGCCCTATAAGATCTTCAAGGTAGCCAAGAAGGGTAAAGCCATCGTGTGCCTGTGGATCAAACAAATTGAGAAGAATCTTGCTGAATTCAATATTCAGCAAGATACAATAAATTACATGAGTCACTACCGTCTGACAATTGAAACCACACCATTCCTCACTTAAATTACAGAAGCTCACCACAACGCGTTCAGGAAATGGTCGGAGGAATGTAGGACAGAGTTCAGCAAGAAAATGAAAGAATACTGGTCTAATAGCAAGGCTCAAGATTTCAGCACGAAAGCAGACGCCAAACAATCCACCAAGAACACCAGAAGTGGCAGACAACAACTACAGCTAAAACACAAGCACCGTGGTCCATAGGTGGCTCAAACGACCAAAGAGGAAGAATAAATGAATGAATGTTGGTTATTCAGTATATTTGAGGTCACTTGCAAATTGTAAGCTAAACTAATGACATATTGGGTAATATAGGCTATACTGTGTCCATATTATTCATTTCTCTTATGTCACGACTTTATTAGCCGGAAGGGGATTTATAGGTGTGATCTATTGTATAACTCAAACTCAGCATGGCCTATACTTTTGTTTGCGGTAACGAATTAGACTATCCAAACAAAGTGTACTCAAGGATATTCTTCTCATTACTCTCATTACGAGACCGCATAACAGTGGTCTATTACACGTGGGGGAGGTCACAAGTAACAATCGTAAGAAATGAGCATCAAAGGAAAGAGAATTACCCGGATCAATGGCGAATTGCACTCTCATTTCATAATTATCGACAATTTGTTTTAAAAATGGGTTTAAACAAATTATCAATACGATAGTCCCTACCAGAACTCAACCGCATCTATCCCGCATACCAATTAACCCGGGCGGATGTGTCCACTAGTTCCCATCATGATTAATTTGTCTTTCATTCTTGGGGCCGATAACCTCGATGTTAGGCCCCTTAAAACAACAATTATCATCATCATCGTCTTTCATTCTTTTGGCTTTATGTCATCACGTTAAGTGACGCTACGCTGCCACCCACTCGGGTCAACAATCAGCCAGTCTTTGGCAGGACCCGTTATAGGAAAAGAAAAAAAAGAATATGCTCTTATAGATTTTTAAAGAAATGAAACGAAACGGTCGCGCTGCTCTTGAAACCTGGGCATGTATACAATGATATTCCACCGGCAGTCGAGTAGCACTAAACAGACAGACGGTCCGGATGTTTTTTGCTATACAAAAGCTCTCCCTCCCTGTATTCAGGGCATCCATACATTATGTTTTATTAATCCTGATGTATCACGACCTAGTAACCCTTTTCATGGCTCCAGTCCGCTATGAGTACGACTAATGAACGGCCGCCATGCTGAACACAAGAGGGATGCTTCATTATTGCCAATATTCCCTTCACGGGGCTGATAATACTGACATGTCGTCGTTCTCTTGGGTCCACCCCTTTCACTGTCGAGATCTCCCCCACTGTTGACAATGGATGCAGCTGTTTGGAGCACCCACTGCAGCTTCTAAAGTACTTGAGCTCTATTGTGCGAGCTTCTATTCAAGATGTGACCCCCTCTCCTCTCTCCTCCTGTCATTGGGTGTCATATGAGCTCACGGGGACACACAATTGACTAGCCAATGGCAGCTCTCACAAGGGCTGCATAAAAAGAGCAGCCTGTGACATCCATCATGCGTAATAGGTGGACGACATTTTGCAATGGCGGAGTCGTTTCTTTGGATTGAAATCTAGTTGAAATCTATACGACTGTTGTCTCAAAGTTGAGGAAATATGGATAAAGTGAAGTTTTTTTATAATTAGCTGGTTAATTTAAAAATATAGGTGCAAATCGCCTAAATCCGCAATATATAACAAAGGAGAAACTGTTCCGCCTAGTCAATACATTTATTTACAACAAGTTATAGGCTAAACTTGCTATTTATGGTACATGTTTGCATGCATGCATTGTAAACAACAGGCCATACATCCCAAGTGAAGTGATTTCCACATGCACAAACATTTGAACAGTGCTAGAGTCTATAAGTGTATTCTCAAGAACCTAGCACTACCAATGGTATTACTTTTTACTGATGCGCACTCATGTTACTTCTCATGATTAATATGTTCTTTTTCGCCTCATTTCATCCATTTACTCATCATTTTATGTATTTTTTATTATGATATCTTTAATTATGCTGGATTTTGCAACTTAATTTATGGCTGAAGAAGGGACCAGTACTAGAGGCCTCGAAACATGTACCATACAATAGCAAGTTTATAACTTGTTGTTAAATAAATGTATTGACTAGGCGGAACAGTTTCTCCTTTGTTATATAGTGAATCTGTCAATACGGAAAATGAACTTCTTTCAGAGCACAATTTAAATCCGCAATATTTAGGAATATATGGTAGCCTATACATCCGGGGTAGCCACAACGAGGCTCGCGAACTGAATGCGGTTCTTGAATCAATCTTGTGCGGCTCCTTAAAACCAAGCTATGAGTATAAATAATACAGATTTGAAAAGTATATAATTCAATGGAATCTCTGCCCAGCCTGACAAAACTGAACTAACTAATGAACATTTGGGTGAACTTGTGTGAACTGTGCTTACCAATTAGGCTAGCTAATTTCAAACAACTAACAGTAAGACTGAACACTTCTCAAAAGTAAAATCCTATTTTTGTTGTTGTGTAGGCCCTAACTGAGAAAATTTTGTAACTTAGGTAAAGTAAAAAGTAATTGTTTCTTCAGTTTTACGAATAAAATATGTGTCCTCATTTTGTATAGACTACCATTAATTTTTTAGCAACGTGGCTCGCATTGAAACAGCTTCATAAATTTGTGTCTCTTGACGTTAAGGTTGGTGGTCACCCCTGGATACATGATAAATTAAGGGAAAAGGTTTCCGAAATTAACCTAGAAATTAAATTGCTACATATTTGTGATATATATTCAGTTCTTAGAATTTCATCTGACATGGGTTATTTAAATCACCTAATGCAAAATGCGGTATTCGAGCTAATTCCGCGTTACCATTTCTAAATCCGCAATATGATAAGACTAATAATATGCTTCATTATCACCGAAATACATAAGAATGATTGATAAATACGTCATAAACAAAATACAACACAGGTTTTCACAATTATACCACTAGGTGGTAGCATTTGTCGTCTCGAAATTCTGAATTCATAGCCTCAATACACAGATACAGGGAAATTTAATAGTTGACTCAATACAACTGGTGAGAATAACAAATTATAGGCTACTTCAAGTTCTGCGGATTTAACCGTACTGCATTGAAACACCAAAGTCTCCCATATAATATCGGCTATAACTTTAGAGAAATAAAACAATTTTAGGATGCTAGTATGAAGTGTAGGCTAATTATGAAAGAGGGACATGAATTAGTCTCGTTTGCTTTTTACTTACAGCATAGCAATTCCAACTTCATTTTCATCTGAACTCGTAAAATGTGTCATAGCTGTGTAGCCCTTTCAGTTCTTAAAATTACTTAAGAAAAAATCGTACATAGCCTATTTCCCTCTTGGTGTTAAGAAGATCGCAACAAGTAGAAAATTTCATCAGTAGCCTATTGCCAGTGGTATCATTTTGGGCCCGGCCATTAGCCTAGTGTTCTTTGTCATTGGTCCAATCATTTCAGTGCTTAGCCTAATGCCTGATGGTTTGTTGCTGTTAGTATATATTACAAACGTATGTCTTCGTACTATCTATGTTCACATTTCGCGAACAATTACAATTTGCTTATTTAATGGGCAGTTAATTAATGTTAGTTATCCTAATTGTGGAGTTAATTTCACCCCAATTTTTCAAGTTCATTTTCATAGAAACTTTTTATTCCGCGGCATAGCCGTGATCGTTAAATAGTGCACCAAGGCCACGAGGGCAGATGCAGGAAGTCTGGAGATCGTAGGTTCAAATCCCGGTGCTGATAGCGGCTTTCCTGAGTGTGCTTTATCCCACACTCTCTCCTGGTAGTAACTTATTCGTAGCCTCGGACCTCTGCCTCATCTCTGTCCTGAATACTACTACACCACCAGCCATCACAGAAATAGAGGTTATTAGACAAGATCAACACACACAACTACACGGGGCTGATGACCAAGATGTCTCAAGTCCATAAGATGAATTAATAATAATAATAACAATCATTTAAATTTAGTGGACTATTTCGCAGGTTTCTTTAAGTTGATGTAATAGAGTCTTGTCTCTGTTTTCTATTCATTAGGCTATGATCACATACTTAGAATGGTTGTACTGTCTTTAATAGAACTTAGATAGGCTATAATACAGTGCAGTATTTGAAGGTTTGCATTGTGTTCACCCTTATCCTGCCTGAGGGCTCAAATAGGCTGTACGAGAAATTGTATGATAGGCCACATAGGCTAAAAGAAAATTCGTGAGGCATGGAAAATTCATGCAAAACACGTAAAACACGTGTAGTCTTAATGCACACGCAGCATGAGGTCCAAGAGTTCAAAGTTGAAAGGTTTAATCTCGGTTCATTTAAGAGTTTGCGACATCGTAGTCATTTAGCCTTATGTAGCCTATTTGTGTGTGTATATACTGTAGGCCTATAGTCTCAATTATTTTAGTGTTTGAAATAGTGTGTGTATTTATAATTGACTATAATTGGAAAGTTTATAATAACATTGGAAGGCAATAAGAGCCTCTTCTTAATTCGCTTTTTCACATTTGATGAGATAGAGTAATACTGTTTTAGCTGTAACTTCATGTCTTGACCCACACGGGATACCTGGCTGCTATTAGCGCTGTTAGTTAAAACTAAAAGCCCCGGTACAGTCTTTTGTGTTCCGGGCGATGTTAACATGTGTTTGTATCGCTAAGAAGGTGACAGGCCGACTCAAAGGGTCCGCCAGATTTTTTTGTTCAGGTGAGAGAAGAGGGATGCTGGGCGCTGGGCCGGGGACACTACAGATAACATCACAATGTTAAAAGCCTTCATGACAAGGCTCACGAGCGAGTCGACTAGCAGCTCTAATAAAAATATCACACCTTGCTTGAGTGATATGCGACAAGTGCAGCTAGCTTCTTCCAGCTCATGCACAGTCCTGGTCAGCCAAGAAGAGCTCTTACGTTCATGACAATGCTCACGTGTGAGTCGATCTGCAGAAATTATAAAAATATCACACCTTGCTTCAGTGATCTGCGATAAGTAGGGCCAGTCTCATCAAGCTCAGACATAGTCTAATCCTGGTCAGTCAGGAAGAGTTCATACCTTCATGACAATGCTCACGAGCAAGTCGACCTGCAGCAATTATAAAAATATCACACCTTGCTCCAGTGATCTGCTATAAGTACATATAGTCTCTTCCAGCTCAGGCACAGTCCTGGTCAGCCAAAGAAGAGCTCTAACCTTCGTGAAAGGACTCACGAACGAGTCTGGCAGCAGCTGTGATAACGATATTACAGCTTGTTTCTGCGATCTGCAACAAGTACAGCTAGCGTCTTCAAGCTAAAGATAAGTCAAGCAGTAGTCGAAGTGGATATAAATTATACCGATATGTTCGTATACACAGACCGAATTGGTTATTAATTCATCTAGAGATTGTTTTTGTTTGTCAGTAGTGTGTGTTTGTAATCGAAGCTAGGAATGTAAAGGAGACGGCTGTGACTCTAATTTAGGAGCCATAGCATTTACTTGGAGTAGAAGTGAGAAACCACATTAGGATGAGTGAGGTGGGAATCAAACCCGCCTGTGCTGCTCCAAGTCTTGCATCCATATTCAATTGTGTATTTAGAGCTCATGGCCAAGATGCACCAAGCCCCTCAAATGAATTAACAACAACATTAAATGTGTACTGTTACATTCACTCCAGGGATGGTCACCGCGGAGGCCCGGGTTCGTTTCCTACCTAATAGGCTAACTTGTGTGTCTGATAATAAGTGATACATGTAATGTTTTTCAGGTCTTGTGTTATATAGGCTATATATTGTACCCCCTCACAATCATATTGGGGAAATAGCGTGTAGACCGACTGAAAAGTAACATTGAAAAATGGCTTCAAAACTTCACACCTCCCAGACCTATCACCACACTCAGTTACACAGAGATGGAGCAATGCTTTTTAAACCTGTCCTTATACTGCTTACTTCCCTGTGCAAGTTTTGCACACGTAGCCCAAAATTAAAAAATAAATTATAAAATAATTTTAAAAAAGCAGTCTGCAAATTGCATTTCTGTTCATTAGTAAATCACTCACAGAAAGCAGTAGAAAGTCAACATAGCACTGGTTAGTTGGTTCCTCAATAAAGGGACTGCAACAACGCGGTCATGTAGTCCCACTCCCATGTGCTTTGGGTGTGTGATAACCGGTGTTAATTGTGATGGCTGTCTTAGTGCGTGTTATCTGTGATTCAGGCAAGGACTGCAGACGATCAATTTCAAGTAGTTCCTACTTTTGCTACCAAATGTTACTGCCAATGACACCTAGCTGCGAACTTGGCTAATAGATGCCACCGCAACCATCACCTGGCGACGAACGTTGGAATTCCATAAATATATGGCATGGGTCCACCGGCATTACTTCCCCTCCGAAGGAAGGCATACTGAGGGATTTTTAACGGTCTTAAAAAACCGACGACTTCGGTCAGGTTTGAACCAGTGATCTCGGGCATAGAAGGTCAGCATGCTACCAACTACGCCACCGAAGCTACCAGCATAACACTAATAGACTTTTTAAACTGGGTCATTATACGAAAGACTGTCAATTTATTGATGTAAGACCGTATCGGGCAGCGTATCGCAGCTGTCAGCCGGAACGAAGGTTCACATGCACTTCTATGTTCACTATGACATACGCAATAGTAGTGACTAATGCATATTCATAGCTGGAAACACATTTAAAAACATGATGTATCGGTGGGTGCCAATTAAAATATCACAAGTACCCTGACATATGTCTATGATTTAAATTCTTTCCTTGAAGGTATTACTTTAGACATTTCAACAGTTGAATTGCCTCTGATCGGAGATATTGTGGGCACAGACGGCGACCGACACGCCATCTGTGGAGCGTGGCTGTGAACCAAGAGGTGTGGGACAAGATGGCGGTCGGACAGCTGGTCCCCCTTGAGATCTGGGTGGAGATGTCCGCTGCGGATACATCTCGTGGGGGCAAGCCAGGTGACGGGTTATACTAAGGGTTCAACTCAACTTGTGGCCAAGTTAACTCATTCTTCGCTATTATGGTTGCTGTTGTTACGGTAGGGGCTTGACGATTCTTCATCATTAGTTTCGAATAGCCTACTTGATCGGGTGCTTAATTTTTCTGATAAACTGTGCATCTGTGGTGACTCTGATTGTTGGGGTCTAGAATTGGGATATGTGTTAAGACTTGAATTAAGGCACCATCCTTACCATTGCTTGGAGTGGATGTAAAATACTATTGCGCATTGAGAGATCTGTGAGAGTCAATTAACTGAAATGTTTAAGGGCCTCACTACGACAAAATCCAACACTCTGTCATTCATAAAACCATAACTGTTAAAAGGGTCAGTGAACCATTTTTATAATAGCCTAGTAATAATAATAATTATTATTATTATCTCCTGACAACATTGTTGCAGCGATGCTACAGAATGAAAAAAATTGGAAGCTGGTAGCAAGTTTTATTGAGAATATTCTCCGAACAAAGAAGACAGATCTGGATCGCCAATGAAGATAATTCACTACCGTACGGATGTGTGGCCTAATTTACGGGCAAAGATAAAATGGTTCTAGCTTGAAGTAATGTGATAAACGGTCCCAGGCTAGTGTTCAGAAGTAACGGGCAGAGTTTTAGTTGGTAGTCTGCAACTCAGGAGCACAACATACTTCGTATAAAAAGAAACATATTACTATTATTAGATTCGTTATGCTCAACTAAGGAGTGCGTTGGATATTATTTAGCACAATGTTTCCTCTTTTCTTCACAATATCTCTTCATCCGTTCACTGTGCCCTCTTTTGCGTTCTTCTGTCCAACATGTAGTCTATTTTTCCGTGTCGGTTTGTTGGCAAATTTGAGTCTGTTTATTAGTGATCTAAATTGTATTCTGTTGTGAATGACTACGTCATTGATACTAATTTCTTGTAGTTCTTGTGTTGTTTCTACCTGCCAATGGTACTAGGTATTACCCTTTCACGAATTGATTGCTGGTGGTCGAGATGGGAACTATTCTTTGTTTAGTCTACTTGTGTCACACGTCAGCCTGCTACGTTGACAGTTACAGTTGTGCGAGTAGGATATGACTCAGCTCCAGTAGCCTCAGTCATCGTTTAACTGTCCGTGGTGACATGAGCTCCTGTGACGCGCAATGCTGCCTGACTTATGTGCAGAATGCACTCTGCCATCGCTGTGTTCCCCGTTTCGCCCCGCGAGGCTCATGCTGCAATAAACAGTAAACCCTGGCTCAGCCACGCTCGGCGGCAATCAAATCTTAAATGGGTAATAGGACTAATTCAATTTGATGTTAAATTAACTCTTTCTGGTTGGGAAATAATTTTACGAGAGGAGGTAGGCCTACTGTAATTCCTCTTCATCCCCTGCGTGGATTTCGAACCCTGACCTTTCCCCTTCTCCTTGTAGCCTACATCTATATCGCGGTATTCTCTACTCTTGAATATTGTAAAGAAGAACACAATTTAACAACCAAACATATCAGTTACCGGGCTGCAGGAACAATAACCTTCTCAACGAAAACAGGGCTCGAACCCAGAGTCCAGTTGCTTGTCTCCCCATCGTGCGACATGGTTACCTACCTATTACGTCACGCTACGTCACGTGCAGTAATTTCCCCTGGAATGTAAGGTTCCATCCTAATACAATTCCAGCAGGTAGTCATTAGTCAAAGCTATCATTACCTGAAGACGCATGTCACATACAGGCAAGGATGTCCAAGAGGTGTAGGATGGCTCGCAGTTATGGCAGCATGTTCCCAACTCGAGCGACCAGGAAGTTATTATGAGAACTCAACCCAGTCTTGATAGCATGTCTGGATCATTAGCCGAAAATTACTTTTCTTTAGAACTTGCATTGCTACCTTTCGCAAATAACATTTTGTGGTAATAAAAGAAGAACTGTTAGCTCACTGATTGATTGCAATCACGAGTAGCGACAAGAATATTTAGAGTTTCTTCTATTGGAAACGGATCGACTCTGTTGTCAAAATGAGTAGGCTGAATTAAATAACTTCTTCCGTTGGTGAATTTCCCCTGGTTGAAGAAGGCATTTGTCTAACCATACATAGTCATTTGTTGAGATTAATAAATACACTTGGATGACCTGTTTCGATCGTCAAGCGATCATCATCAGACCCATTACACTTAGACTATAAAATCTATGTCTGAAAGTATGGGTGAAAATATTTACAATACATACACTTATTTAGTTGTAGTACTGTACTGTATTTATTTGTGCCTAAAAAGAGGAAGTTTTCTCTGACTAAGGTAATATTTCAGTGCCGTATTCCCAGCATTGCATATCCGAGACAATTTAAATACCCAAGAGGCCTCTATCAATGACCATAACATAATTGTTGAGTTAGCCTACTTCAACCCACTGAAAGCTGGTGTACTGGTTCATGCCCTGTTGGTGTTTGCTGTCTAATAAGCAGACTGTTCACCCCTGACTGATCCGCGCGGCAGAAGAAAGAGCTGTGTTAGGGCCTTGTCTCGAGAACAAATTGCCCCCCGACCCTGGACCGGGCTGCCAACACAATACACCACACCATACACCGCTTGCATTCCATAATTAAATGAAGCCGTTTCACATCTCAACATTATTTACTTAAAATTTAGATTCGCTGTCTCAGAGTTTGATATATGCCAGGGGTTTCCACAATTTTATTTACTCTCCCCAGTCTAACTTAAATCACTATCAGCTCGATGTCAGCCATCTGGGTCTCTAGACGAACTCTTCCTTTCCGCTTTTCGTGCTAATATCCTTTTAGAATTGTCACTGAATTATTCAAACCTTTAATTTGTAGGTTCCGCACTCTCTTACAAATACCCTAACAATATAACACAGTTGATTGTCGGTCACAGCCCATTATTAGTGAAACCACTCAAGTCACCGACATAAATATTGCATGGGTTTGTATACCATGGGATTTATCAAAACGCAGCCTTAATGAATGTTGACAATGATTGCTCAGCACCAATGAGGGGTGACCAAATGAAACCGGTCCGAGATTCCTGGGCACCAGAGTATAATAAGGGAAGTCGATACGTAGCCTAAGTAAAATCAAAGAGTAGCATTTATTTTACACATTACTGCTTACTCATTGTTTGTAAAATTGGAAAATAATTGCTTTGCAATCGGTCAACAATCATCACTATCCTTATCATCTAGATATCCTTCCAGCGGAACGGAAGGATCTCGTCGAGTGGATTTCATGTAGGCTATGAATTTGGAAATCACGAAAATCAAAATGTTTGAGTGGAAGACATTACCTCATCATCATATCATAATCTTCTCTGAAACTTGGCTGACTAACATAAAACAACTTCTTGACTATGAATCTACTACTACTAAATGTCCGGTTTCCAGGGCAAGATCGACGTTATTTTAGCCCATTTCCTAGCTTCTTCTATTCTTTCCTCTGAATATACCGGTACTGAAAGTCTACTCGTCTCCAAGATAAATTCCTTAAGTTGGTTTTAAACTGTTGTTTTAGGTTATTAAGCAGGCAATGTCTTAGTTTATTAAGTTGTGGGTTAAGCTAAAGCTCAGTCCGATGAAACTTAGGGATATTTAAAGCCAATATTCTCATATCTATAGAATTACATTAAAATTAATATAATGTTATTGTTATTAGACAATTATTATTAGTATTATTATGATTTCCACGTGATTTAAACCATGATTAATGAGTGAATGGATCCATAACGCACTTTTCCATCTGCATTTTGCTTTGGTTAGATCTTTAACATAATATATACACGAAAAGCCTATACTCTAGAGCAGTGGGAGAGTTATTACGCATATACACTCCGACCCACCATAAATAACTACAACAGAATTATCCGTGCTCAGACGATTTAAAAGTAACCAGTTTTTTGTTGCGGGAGTTCGCGGAAGGGACCTGAGCCACTTACTCCTGAGACAGCCGATAGAATCAGATTACAACACTCCTTTTATTTTGAAAGAATGACTTTACAAAAACTATGTATGTATACAAGCTGGCTCTAAAAGCCCCAGTGACTGAGTGAGTGGGCTAAAAGCCCGCAAGTGGAGGCAAAAAGCGTGCGCTAAGGAGCCGGTTGATAGCCACGCGTCCTCGTGTTTTAGCCTGCAGATAGCTTTGACACTCTTAACAGAATAATGTGTCCAAAAACATGGATACTTGGGCTTGGACTTCCCAAAGGAAATTAGTAATAATTAATCTCTATTCTCGGTCTGTTTGCCATCTCTTGATGAATACAGTACATTTGCATTTGTCAGTTGGCACAGGCTAGAGTAAAAGGTGGCTTTTCACCGATGTCTCAGTCTCACTCATGGCTGTGATTATATGGAAGCTACTGAGGTATGGGTGGTGCTTAGTAATGGCATTCGGGGCACAGTCAGTGCCTGTGAATGCTGTGAAAGGTTCTACTCATAGGGTTAGGACTACTGTTCTGACTCAGTGAGGAAAGCAATGGCAAACTACCTCACTCCTCTTCTTGCCTAGAACGCCTCAAAATAGCGCTGCCTTGGGTTTTTGTGGGTATCTACTCACATAACGTAACGGCGGTACTTTTTGAGGATCCAACCAGCCTTCGGGCTGACTACCTAACAGACAGAATCTCTATTCACAAACCCGCTAAAACACTTACTGTCGACCAAAGTATTATGTGCACTCGAGTTTGAAGGTTGTTTGTGAAGTAACCAATAGACCTAGCCTATATAAAATCCAATAACATCATCATTTTCGTCGTTCTATTTTAGGTTAGTTCATGTAGGTTTGACATTTTTAATTTATATTTTAATATTTTTTAATCGCTGTTGGAACACAAAAAGTCACGTTTTTAAGCGTGTTTCAACCATGCGTCACATTTAAGATTTATTATCTCAAAAACCTGTCATCAGACCGAATCCAAATTTTAACACAATATACATTGGAATGTTGTATAACTGGTTTGTTAATTTCAAAATTTTGTGTGTCCAAGAAACAAAGTTGTTATCATTTTTGTAAGGTAACTTTTTCTCGGCTCGGGATGGTTGGAAAATGTATTTCTTCGTCGCGTTGTAATCCCTATACATCAAAACGTTATGCTGTATGACTGTGAAATACGTAAATTAATTCACTTATTTTATATCGGTTTTTATTTGTACGGGGAAATAACACATGGTTCACCAGCTAGCCGCTCAGGGGAAAGCTGTACAGCGTTGCTGAGATGGAGCCCATCACTTCGGAGCGAGGCGCGCCATGATGCGTGATGGGCTCCATTTCGGCAACGCTGTTCAGCTTTCCCCGGTGCGGGTAGCTGGTGAACCATGTCTTATTTTCCCATAAAAATACAAACTGATTTAAAATAAGTGAATTAATTTACGTATTTCACAATCATACAGCATAACTTTTCGATGTATAAGGATTACAAGGCGACCGAGAACTACATTTTCCAACCACCCCGAGCCGAGAAAAAGTTACCTTACAAAAATGATAACACCATTGTTTCTTGGACACACAAAATTTTGAAATTAATAAACCAGTTATACAAATTCCAATGTATATTGTTTTAAAATTTGGATTCGATCTGATGATGGGTTTTTGAGATAATAATTTTTAATATGACGCATGTCTGAAACACGCTTAAAAACGTGCACTTCTTGTGTTGCAACTGCGATAAAAATATTAAAATATAAATTAAAAATTCCAAACCTACATGAACTAACGTAAAATAGAACGACGAAAATGATGATGTTATTGGATTTTATGTAGGTCTATTGGTTACTTCACAAACAACCTTCAAACTCGAGTGCACATAATACTTTGGTCGACAGTAGGCCTATTTCTTCCGGTTAATTCCTTTAAGGGGCTTTACGTCATCAAAGTCGTGGCTATACTTAAGTGTGTGAGGAATTTGTGTGATATCCAGTGCCATTGTGCTGGCTGTACTAGTGTGTTTATTTGTAATTAGTGGCTAGGATTTGGATAGGAGTGGCCTTTACCTTAGGCATAATTTAGGTACCACCTCGGCATTCGCTGGACCAGAAGTGGAAATATATGCAAAACCACTTCTTGGATGTCTGAGGTAGAAATTGAACCCACCTCTTCCCAGTTCTACCTCAAGAGACTGAGTAAACCCTGTTCCAGCCCTCAGGCCAGAATTAAATTTATTTTCTGAGCCTGGCATTGAACCTTGACCTCCACGGTGGCAACCAAGAATGTAAGTCATTATGATATTAGGTGGATACTCCTATTTCTGGTGGTTATAATGGAAGAGAGGCTGGCTGCGTGGCTCAGCAGTACTGTAATGTTGGTGTGCCCAAGGTTGCAAGATCGAATCCTGGCGCAGTCAGCTGGCATTTAAGGATGCGCAAATTTGAGGGAACCGTGTCAGTAGATTTACTGGCACGTTAAAGATCCCCTTCGAGGAAATATTCCGGCAGCCTGGAGTCTCTAAAAGCCACAGATGAAAGGGACGTAAATCAAGTAGTCTAACATTATTATTATTATTATTATTATTAATGGAAGATAGTAAAGGGACATATTAAAAGCAATTGTACTTATCATCACTCCCGGTTCTCATTGGCCGCAAGTCCTTGGAGATACTGTATAGTCTATAGATTATATTATTCGTTATGGTGCGTCGCACAAATTGGTGGTAGGCTATTTCTTGCTTCAAGTTGTGGATACTTGAACCCACTCACACAATCATGCGGAAAAATCTTATACGAAATAAATAAATAAATAAATAAATAAATAAATAAATAAATAAATAAATAAATAAATAAATAAATAAATAAATAAATAAATAAATAAATAAATAAATAAATAAATAAATAAATAAATAAATAAACATGTTAATTAATAAATATGTTAATTAATTAATTAATTATATCAAAATTAATAAAAGCTCTTAATAACGTCAAACACTATAATTCGATTTAAAGAGTGACAAATATTTTAATATTGTCCTGTTGTGAGCAACAGCGGCAGGAGAGAGATTTAGCGAGACAACAGCGTAGTAGGTTACCTTGTATTTTCTCTTTCTTCATAATTCTGAATTTCTCAGCCGAGGATCGAACTCACGAGCTTGTGATCACAGGGGGAATATGTTACCCTTATCAGCAGAGGAAGACGGTAAACATTTGAAAAAATGTATTCCTGTGTCGGTACAATAGTGTAGTCTACTTCTCTGTACAAAAGGTAACCACAACTTAATAGTAGTTAAAAGTGTTGAGTCAATTACAAAAGTTAATTTTGAAGTACATGAAGGGGTATAGGCTATATAATTAGCAATAAAAATGTAATTCAAGGTTTGCAATCTTAACGAATTGGCGATCTATAGTGTTTAGTGAACATAGTAACCTACAATTGTATGTCTACCCCTTATTATTCCCGTTTTTCCAACGGGGTCGGGGATGAGATGCGATGGAAGTCTTTGTGGCGATGATTTTTACGGCCGGATGCCCTTCCTGACGCCAACCTCATGAGAGGAGTTAATGAGAGATGAAATGAATGATGGTGAATGAAACTGGACAAGGATGTGGAAGGAAGCGGCCGTGGCCTGTCAGAAGGTACCGTCCCAGCATTTGCCTGGAGTTGAAAATGGGAAACCACGGAATACCATTTCAAGGACGGCCGACGGTGGGGCTCGAACCCACGCGTCTACCGAGTCAGCAGAGAGCTTGGCCCCATGACCTAAAGTTTATTTTGAAGTACATGAAGGGGTATAGGCTATATAATTAGCAATAAAAATGTAATTCAAGGTTTGCAATCTTAACGAATTGGCGATCTATAGTGTTCAGTGAACATAGTAACCTACAATACATCTCGCACTACAACAGCCATCATAATGTCACAGGTTATCAGACATATTCCAAACCCATCCGAGTACACGAGGCTACATGACTACGATGTCACAACGCCCTAAAATATATCAACAACAACAATAGTAGTTGTCGCAGTGTGTAATCTTGACGTGATTTGCGAATTCTTGTCGTGGAGACACCTCGTCCTCAAAGTCAATTACCTGACAAAGGACCCTAATGTCGTGAGCATGAAGCGGCACAGTCCTTTGTCCTCTGGCAGTTAAGGGACACCGGCAGGTGGGCTGTCAGAACACTGGCGCCGGGCCCTCAGTCACAGGAGATTGCTTTTGTTCGCGCAATTTCGCGGTCTCCAAATTCTAATAAACAGTTCATTGCGGAAACAATCCTCACAATACCAACGGTAATTTTCTTTATTCTGTCCCATTTTATACCTGCTTATGCTAATATGTTATCAGATAAGTCCCACTTTTCAAAATCAGACGGTCTATCTTCCGTTATAGGCTACTCGAGGTGATTGACGTAACATAACTTCCTGTTTCATAAGAGTTTGTTGCATACAGGGGCGGTCCCAAGAGGGGGGCCAGGGGGGCCATGGCCCCCCCCCAAACGGTCTTCAAAAATAGAAAGAAAAAAAATGAAAATGAGAAAGAGAAAGGCAGAGGAGAGAAAGGGAAGAGAGCAAAGGTTTGACTTGACAGTTCCAATTTTGACATCACAGGACCAGCCTGTGAAAGTGAGACCAACCCTCCAGACCCCTTAAAAAATGAAGGAAACTTCCGTGAACTCCTTCAGTTTCGAGTCGAAAGCGGCGACGAAACTCTTCGTTGCCACCTTGAAAATGCATCAGCACGGGCTACGTATATTAGTAATAGAACACAAAATGAACTGATTAAGTGCTGTCGTGAGGAAATCCAAGAAGACATTGTTCGGAAGGTGAAAGTAGCAGCATGTTTTCCGTCATGTTCGATGAGACATCAGACATTTCGCTAAAAGAACAGCTTGCATTGTCACTTCGCTACGTCCACGAAGAGAAGGTGCACGAAGATATTTTGACATTTGCGGACGTCTACGAGTCTATTAGGGAGGACGATATTCAAGGCGGTGAACCAAAATTGTCAGGCTTTGCTCTTGGTCACGTTGTACAAGATCTCACTACAACGCTCTCACTCGATCTTAAGCTTTGTGTTGGGGTAGGCACGGATAACAGTTCGGTGATGTCATCGGAAACGAAAGGTGCAGTACAGGAACTTTTGAAAGCGGCACCTTGCGGTTCTAGGTGTCCATGCTACAATCACGCCCTTAACAGCAGCTTAGCGAAAACTTCAAAAGTAGTGCCCACTTGTAAAGGTACAGCATTGATGAAAAATGCAATTAACTTTGCTAGATCATCTCCTAAAAGATACAAAGCTTTTTTTTGTCAGTTTTGGGCGAAGACTTTGGCAAACTGTGTGAAACGAGGTGGAGTGAAAAACATGATGGCCATTTACATTTCGAGAGACTCTTAGTTAAGATAATTCGAACTTAAGAAATCATAGCAGAATGGGAGGACAGCGACACATAGAGTGCAGCTGAATCCCTCATTCAATCATTGTGTGATACGCAATTTGTGGTTTCAATGTTGTGTCTGTGCGACGTTCTAGTTAAAACCCGGCCTTTGAGCCTTCTTCTTCAGGACGACTCATTGGACTTGGTTCGGCTTCCGCGGGTGTCATGGACACCATCGAGGCGCTTTCGACTGCACGTGAGAATGCTGAACCGTACTTTGAGATAATATTTTGCGGAAGAACTGTAGTTTGAGGTGGCGTTGCCCCGAAGAGCAGGCAAGAGGAAGCGGTCCAACGTTCCAGCTGACATTGACGCACCCGAAGAGTTCTACCGCCGAACTGTCTTCATTCCGCTGATCGAGCATGTGGTGCAGGATCTCAAGGAACAATTTCCAAATGAATCTTTGGGCGCATTCGACTTGATGCCTGCAATCTGCGTTGACAAACCGGCTGAAGACCCAACAGTGGTGCAATGTTTGGAGGCTCTTCGTATCAAGTATCAGCCTTTGCTAATTTCCGACGGGCGCCACTTGCAGGGAGAGTATGCTGTATGGAGACAGCGATGGTTGAGATTGAAGTCGGCAGGGAAGAAATTGCCATCAACTGCAATTGAGTCAACGGTAGCTGCTTCTCAAAGCTTGACACCTACAGTCAACACTCTCTTGCAGCTTTTGGCGACGTTGCCTGTGAGTAACGTCACTCCCGACATTGCGACGGCTGAAGGACTGGCTATGGTCCCGAATGCCGGAAGAAAGGCTAACCGGACTGGCTCTGTTACATTGCCATCGGTCAACGAAAGTCAGTGTGGAGAAAGTAATTGATCGGTTTGCCAAAATGAAGACAAGGCGATTGGATTTTGTTCATTGATCAGATACCTACAATAAACAGATTTAAATTTTATTATGTGTGTTCTCTTTCTAGAGTCTATTCGACCCTTCCCTCGATTTGTATAAAACTAATAGGTTATTATACGAATTTCAGTCCTTATGATATTATGCGACATGCTTCCAGTCAAAATTAAAGATAGCCTACTGTATATAAAAATAGGACGGATGCCTCCCCCCCCCCCCTCCTTATGGGCTTAGGGCCCCCTCCAAAAGTTCTGGCTGCGACCGCCCCTGGTTGCATAAGGCTTGCCATACGTCCCGGTTTGACCGGGACAGTCCCGGTATTTTGCTCTTGTCCCGGTGTCCCGCCCGGTTTTATCAATGTCCCGGAAAACGACTGTAAGATGTAAAAAGTAATGAATTTATGTGTCTAAGAATCTTTTATGAATTGGTTACTTTTCAACAAACAACATCGTTGACTATCGCGCACAGCGTCAAAGAGATCAGAAGTATTCAAACGAATTGCTCATAACAATAGCCCAAACTGCTAATTTAGCGCGTTGCGAGGGTAGTGTATTCTGTGAGAAAATCGCTGGAACTACTTGCCCAGCGCTGCCAGTCCCCTCTACTCTCTGACTGAGCGAGTCTATTGCGGTCACAGTCGGAGGAGTACTGAAGGCAAGAAGAGTTGAGTGCAGACAACGCCCGTAAAGGCTTAAAAAAAGGCTTAAAACTCACCATTTTGATTATAATTTTTTAAAAATTCCCTGTACCCCCCGGTAAGGCCATCGTATATTAATGTGTCCCGGTTTCACTCACCAAAAATATGGCAAGCCTATCATAATGATGGTACTGTAGGTTACTACAGGGTGATTTTTGGCATGGTCGACGTGTTTCACGCAGCCTGCTCTCCGGCGGTTGACGGCTCACAACCCGAGCCACGTGACACCTACAACCGGCTGTTAGTGGCAAACATGAAATTAAGAAAGAAAGAAAGAAAGAAAGAAAGAAAGAAAGAAAGAAAAATCTATAAATAGAAACATGTTTCAGTCGGTCAACAAGAGGGTACCTAATTACATTGGGTGGGGAGTAACAATTAATTTCCTATTGCCTCAAAAATATGTCTACCCTTTATTATTCCTGTCTTCAATGGGGTCGGGGATGAGATGCGATGAAAATCGATGTGGCGGGTGTTATTACGGTCGGATGCCCTTCCTCACGCCAACCTTATGGGAGGAGTTAATGAGAGATGAAATGAATGAAGGTTAATGAAACTGAGCAAGGATGTGGAAGGAAGCATTTGCCTGGAGTTGATAATGGGAAACCACGGAGAAACATTTCAAGGGCGACCAACGATGGAGCTCAAACTCACGTCTACTGAGTCCCATGGCCTGGCGCTGCGTGTTTGCGAGTATAGCTACCGCTGTCGGTTTCCTATTGGCGGAAATAAATACATGTATTATTTATTCACTAATAAAACACTTCTCTCACAAATGAGAGGTTTAATTAAATGACTAGTTTCGTTCGTCAAGCAATCATCATCAGACTACTTAGCCTTGAGCAGGAAAGAAAGAAAGAAAGAAAGAAAGAAAGAAAGAAAGAAAGAAAGAAAAAAAAAGAAATGTATTCCCAGAATCACTTTTCAGTCGGTAACATGAGTGTACCCATTTAAATTGGCCGGGGAGTAGAAATTAATCTACTATTGCCTGAAATAATGCATGAATTATTATCACTTAGGCTTGACCAGAACTGTTGATGTTCACTTGAAAAACGAAACTAATCATTCAATTATCCAATGAAGCTTTTCTTTTACATTAGTAATTATTTTGAAGACATTGATTAATAAATAAATCAATTAACACTTTGATCGATTATTCAAACAGTCTATTATTTACATTTATGGAGCAAACATTAATTTGTGGAAAATTTCGTATTAATAATATTTATGATGTACTGGTGTAGCTTTCACGGTCAGGTTAATAATCTTCTGAAAAAATTTCCGAATTGTTTGGCTGCATAAAACGCTTCTTGAAATCTGACGTTTCCCCAGAAAATGCGGCTTGCATTTCACAAGATTTGTTCTGAAAAGCTTAAAGTGGTGCTTATCTGGAGTTAGATTCCATTAGCTTATTGGTTTGGTAGTCCTCCTCCTTCAACTATCCTGTACAGTTGTTCAGGTTCTGACTGTACTGCACAGGTGGCTCTGTGTCATCTGGGCATTCACGATCTATTCCACAATACCCAGAAAGCTCTTTCTTCATCCACTAAGACCGGTCGGAATTCGAACCGGGATATCCTGCTTACCGGGCCGGCGGGTTAGCTAATTTCAACAATGGGGTCACGCCTTGACCAGGATGATGATGACGCTCATGATGGTTGTTGTTTTAAGGAGTGGGACAATGAGGTCATCTGCTCCCTCAACTAAGACACATTCTCAAGTCTTAAACGTGGAAAGTGCTGTCGGTATGGGGGTCTTCTTGGATATTGCAGAACTGCCCGTGAATTCCCAGATGATACTACAGTAGAGCAATCTTGTGTCATTGTCGGAATCTGAAGACGAAGAACAAGCTTGCATTGGAGGAATAACGCAACATTTACTTTATAAACGTGTTGTTTCATTTAGAAGATTTGAACATTGTGATCATCATCACCGTGTAGCCTACTTGTATGCATGTATAGTCTGAGATTTAGAACGAAGGGGCCTTTACCTAAGGTGAGGTATTATGCCATTATTGGCCTGGAGTAGAAGAGGAAAACAACGGATAAATCACGTATAGGATGACAGATGGGAAATGGACCCTCCTCTTCTAAGTTATGTTGACGAGGCTGAGTTTATACATTTCCAGCGCTCTGACAAGAAAATAATTTGGCTGAGCCATGAATCATGTTATTATTTATTTTTATTTCATTATTATTATTATTTTTATTATTAATATTATTACACGCATATCGTTACAAGAGACACTGTTTACAAAATTTCGTAAGACGGGTGCGCATTTTATGAATTTCTTTTCAATTCCTACTGATTTGTTTAACCTGTAAATTTACAATAAATTATTGAATTATCGTAGTGTTTGAAGCCATTTTCACTCTTGCCTTAGTAATCGAAACTTGATTGTTTTCAGTCGGTGAACACGATTGTACCCAATTGTGATGGGTTGTACCCTAATCCTGAAAAAGAATTACATGCCTTTAATAAATAACATCTCATGTATTTTTTTTTTCAAGAATAGGGAATAACCCATCACATTTGGGTACAATCGTGTTGACCGACTGAAAAACATAAAATTGCTATTATTGAGTTATATTATTAATGATAATGCCATTGGGAAATAGGATACTAAGTTCATACAGAGCAGGAACAGCAATCACATATGCCACTAAAAGGTGTAGCTTTGTGCGTGGCATGCATATCATTGATTACAATTTCTTTAAAATTTTATAATGTCTTACTCGAATAACACGTTCTATTTATATGTTATAAGTACTAAAAATAATGTTGTTGTTTGAGTCTCCAGTCTTTTGACTGGTTTGATGCAGCTCTCCATGCCTCCCTGTCCCGTGCTAATCGTTTCATCTCTACATAGCTACCACACACTACATCCGAGACAATCTGCTTAACATATTCTAACCTTGGTCTACCCCTACAATTCTTGTCCTCAACCCTTCTTTCCATCACTAAGCTTGCTATTCCTGGGTGTCTTAGTATGTGTCCTACTAACCTATCTCTTCTCTTCATTAGCAGTCGCCAGAAATATCTCTCCTCTCCCACTCGTCTTAATACCTCTTCGTTTGTAACCCTGTCTGCCCATCTGATCTTCATCATTCTCCTGTAACACCACATTTCAAATGCTTCAATTGTCCTCTTTTCTGCTGCACAAATAGTCCAAGTTTCACTTCCATAGAGCACTACGCTCCAGACAAAGGCTTTCAAAAATGACTTCCTAATACCTAAATCTAAATGTCAACAGATTCCTTTTTTCTAGAAATGCTTTTCTTGCCTGAGCCAACCTACATTTTATATCCTCCTTGCTTCTTGCATCACCCCTACTTCCTTCAGCTTTTCACCTGCCAATTTGATGTCCATAGAGGTTTCTGATTTATTTCGGCTGAATTCCAGTATTTTTGTTTTACATTTCTTAATTTTCATCATGTATTCTTTTAAAACGGAGTCCATACCATTCAAAAACTCATTCAAATCCTCAGGCGTGTCGGCCAAGATAACGATGTCATCAGCAAATCTCAGAGTTGAAATTATTTCTCTTTGAATCTTCACTCCCACTTTACATTTTTCTACAAATGAAAAAGAAAGAAAAAGAAAACTTGTAGGCTCAATTGCTTATATTTTCAATTTTCATTTTATTTTCCCTGAGGAAATATTTAATATGCATTTTCAGGTTTGCTAGACTTTATTTAAATCCATTTAATGTAATTTTGGAGAATGTTTAGGTATACTTTTGGTGAGAAACACAGAACGTTACGTTATGCTATACTTAACTCGAGAGATTCGATAATATCTCTATACCACGAACGGAGAGTTATTGAGGTTTGGACAGAATTATTTATCACTTTTAGATGGACCAAACGGAATGATCAATTCTACTGTTGATTTTGTACAATTTAGAATGGTTCGCACTCACTCTCACTGCCCCAGTTATCTGTCCGTGGATCGTAACCTCTTTATTTTAATTAGCGGGTGAGTCCAATTGTCATTAACAACCATCAAATGGTCACATGTCACATTCCACAATCTGCTCACTCATGTATGTCTCCGTCCTACACATCCTTCCCATTCACACTGTTCCCCTCGCCGCGCAGCGTCAGGGCTGCGTACTAACTCGCTTGAGCGCCTGCCGAGCTCTGATTAGGCTACCCGGACTGCGGAAGTGTAGGAATAGTTATCACCCACCCAGGCGATTCTCTCTGAAACAGCGCTAAAATTGCAACATTTATCTTTGTTGTGCGAGATCATTTCTTTTTACACAGTTGCAATAGCCTATAATTCATTAATCTATTTCTGTTTAAATAAAAAAATACATCGACATTAATCACGACCATAAGTACATTAAGATTGTTGAGAAAATACTGAATGTGAATTTACTTTCAGTGTCATTTAGTTGTTGACCTATTTTAAGCAGGTGAAGTATTTTAACTAAGCTGCTCATAAAAATAAATAAATAAGCGCATTTTTATACGTTTAGGACAAGTTATAATAGGAGATTTGAATGAGAATCATTACAGAGATCTCAGGTTTTATAAGTACTACAGTATAAGTTATACCTAAATGCCAGGTTATTATACTCATTTCTTTGAGTTTGGCTCTGAGTTCGAGAAACCAAGAAAGAAATAGAGGAAGAAAGAAAGAAAGAAAGAAAGAAAGAAACGAAGGAAGGAAGAATGAAAGAAGGAAAGAAGGAAAGAAAGTAAGAAAGAAAGAAAGAAAGAAAGAAAGAGAGAAAGAAATAAAGAAAAAAGGAGAGAAAGAAAGAAAGAAACCAAGAAAGAAAGATAGGAAGAGAGGAAGGAAGAATGAAAGAATGGCAGACAGAAAGAAAGAAGGAGAGAAAGTAAGAAAGCAAGAATGAAAGGAAAGAAGGAAGGAATGTGCGAACGAAGGAAATAAAAAACACTGAGTGACTCTCTTTGATATAGATTTTCTACCATTGGTAGTTAGTTGTTGATTGACTTAGAGTATTTGCAACTTAGTGCTCATGTAGTACCGTGTACTTGGGTTTGTGGAATCTGTCTGATAACCTGTGTCATCGTGATGGCTGCGTTAGTTTGTGAATTTAATTATTGTGTTGGAAGCCATTATTCAGTGTTGCCTTAGTAATCGAAATTTAATGCTTTTCAGTCGGTCAACATGATTGTGTAATTGTAATTGGGGCTAGGATTTGCATAAGAGACGGCCAAGGGTTTACGTTAAGTACCATCCCGGCATTTGCCTGGGGTATATGAGGGGAAACCCCTTCTGGGATGTCTGAGGCAGGAATAGAACCACCTCTTCTCACCGCCTTGCCTTGTGAGGCTCCATCATGGGTGTTCCTTTACATATACGAGTAAAACGTATGTTATTAGCCTACTCAGTTGTTTTTATTTTGACCTTGAGTGGTATGAATGTGACCCAACTTACAGTGGAGGAGAAATACATCTCCACAGAGTGGAATCACAAAGTGTCTTGTCATGCTATTAGCCATGTCACTGGGAAGGTCGGAGAGAGAAAGCTATGTCCTTGTTCTCGACACGTTCCATTAATATCTTCTCATGTCCTCCCGAGGAACCTTCCTGGTGATCATTCTATAGCAGTCATACATGTCTTTGCTAGGGTGACCTTCCTAGCAATCATTCTGTAGTAGTCGTGCGTGGCTTCAACGGGGTGATCTTCTAGCGACCATTCTGTACCAGAACTAGCTACTAGCCTATGTTGAGTGACCTTCGTGGTCCTAGTTATGTGACATTCATACGTGGCTTCGCTCTGGTGACCTTCATCCTGGTAATGCTATAGCAGAGCTAGCTACTGGCAGTCACATCGCACGTGGCTTCACCTGGCTGAACAACAATAAGCAGTTTCACCAGTCACGTCACTTAACTGAAATGGGAAACTGTAGACCGTAGATTCATTTCTTCATTCATTAATTCGTTTAATTTAATTTACCTATCAGCATCCAGTTTACTCTGCAAGCCTCTGTTTACGAACGATTTGTCTCCATAATCCGCGATTAGCAGTCACCACTGTGGCCCCCACTGATTCTAAATCTTAACCCTGAAACCATTGAACACTGAATCTTTGCTCTGAAAGACTTTTGAAGTGATTTGTCTCGATACAAAGTGATGTTAAAATGCATTTAATTTCTCTGCCAAATGCCTACAACAATCAAACAAAATATATGATTTTAGAGCGGATAAAGTCCATAGCATACTGAAATGAGACCAGTAAAAATTCTGTAGTTAGTATAGACATTCATACATAACAGTGATTTTGGTTCAAACCTCACATAAAAACACAAAATTAATCTATAATATACCTTTTAATAATAATATGATACATGCTAATATGTCACAATCACAAAGATTAAGTAACTGGCCTACAATATCTTCTCGCAGCCCGCACTCAAAAATATGTTTGCTATTCTTTAATTATTAATCTGATCCAGAATAGCACACAATAAATTTCATCGACAATATTATATATAAATTGCAGCCAATGGCCATAGCGGGGTATTTTAATTGAACGCCTGTGGGCTCCAAATAAACTCAATCTCAAGGAGTTCAAACTTTGGCTACCAGATGCCACTGTCATTTACACCTAGTGGCGAACTTTTCACTTGTTAGAGCGTTTCTAACCAAATAACCTCCAAATTTGGCTACTTATTACCAATTTTAGTGATAGGTTCTTTTTCATGCCATAAATCTATGACATGGGCCCACCGGCTTTACTTCACCTCCGAAGGAAGGCATGCTGAAGGATTTGAATGCCCTTAAAATTCTGACGGCTTCAGACGGGTTTGAACCCGCAATATAATGCATTGGAGTTAAGCATGCTACCGACTACGCCACCGAAGTCCCCTAAATCTTAAATACACAAATAGTTGTGTAGTAAACAATACAAGCATATACCAGCTATAAAAGTAACAGACTGCAAATTATGTACATCGTACGTCAGACTGTCGTACTGTGGATACACAGTATTTATTACAGCAGTAACAGCTTATTTCACACACAATGTAGTCTACAGTAGTTTCATTAATATCCTGAACATTTCATCAGGATTGGCGAAGCATTGGAGACGCCTGAGTTACATTTCAACACTGTACATCCAAATATCTGGTACACATGATTAAGAATACCCCACCCCACGGAGTAGCCATTCTAGTTCAATCGTCCACCATGGCCACGAGGGCAGCTGAAGCAAGTCCAGAGATCGTAGGTTCGAATCATCACGCTTTATCCTGAGTGTGTCTTTCCTTGGTTATTTCCACACTCCCTCCAGGTTAATGCCAGGATAGTACCTTACTTCAAATCCCGAGGCCCCTACCCCATCCCTGTCCCTAATACAGCAGCACAAACTACTACAGTCATCACATAAATACAGGTTATCAGACAAGTTCAACATACACCTAACTTCACGGGGCTGACGACCAAGATGTCCCAAGCCCCAAAAATGAATTAACAACACCTCATTTAGAATAATAATTTTTGTTTCATCTTAGCCTCAGGTTGCGTAGCGTAATGCTCTCGAAATGTAGGAATGTAAGAATTACTGAACACATGAACTAGAGTAAATAAATTAAATGGTAGGCCTATATTGATCATGTAGAGATCTGAAGCCAATCTTGCCGTTGTTAAATTAGAGATAGCTTGCCACGGTGGGTGAGTGGTTATCGTGACGGATTACTAACCCCCAAGCTTGCAGGTTCGCTCCTGACCGTGGAAAGTGATTTTTGAAAGGCGGCAAAAATCACGATACTCATGGCATACGATGTTGGCATGTTAAAGAACGCATTTGAATTCAGTAGGCCGTGTTCATAATGGAAAAATTAATCTCGGGATTTTCCGCCAACACAAAGTTCCTCTTTTCTCTACTAGAAAGCGCTATAGTGTCAAGGAGCTTAGATATCTAACCTTCTTGACATTCATAGACCTTCAAGGAACAACAACAAAAAACGACATGCAAGCTGCCCTATGGGTGTCAAATAACAAAGCTTGCACCCAGCACCCGTGGCCATACGATATTATTATTAATTAGAGATACTGTAATATTTTTAGTTACTAGCGGTCAACACGCTAATTTGATTGTGGTGTTTGAAGCCATATTTTCAGTGTTGCCTTAGTAAACAAAAGCACTAAACTCTTGTGTACGCTAATTTGACATGTGTTCACTGGATCTCGAATAACTAGCTTATTTAAACACTTGGAAATAGTGCATAGCAACAAAATGCACAGCCCATTAATTACAACAGTTAAGCGTAGATGACCACGCTGTTTCGCCCCTAAAACAACAATAAATACCTAAATACAACAGTATCATGCACAAATAGTAGTCCTTTTAGAAAGTGAAATGCCGCACATGGCCCCTTCAATAGATCCCCTGGGAGTGGTCAAACTGTGTCCCCAACGCTCTGGACTTATTAATTGCCCACTAGTGTTTTGTTACCTTGTAGCAGGTAGGCGGGGCGGCTCGTTTGATGTCGGACCACGGGCCATTAGGTCGGGCTAGGGACACGGGTATACGACACAAACCTGCTGAGCTGAGGACAAGGACACGAAAAAATAGTGCCATTAAGCTTTATCGGAAGACGTTAGAAGGCATTTTTACCGATGGGGTGTTAGCTGCCTCATTGATTGCTTTTACGTCTCCATGACCCTCTTTCTTATCAGAATATAAGGAACAAGTGTTGAATAGTTCAATCCCAGAGTACGTTGAATATCGACACCTGTTCACCACAATCAAATTCTCAAATCGATTCTCATTTCAATCTCATTTGACCTACCATAATCATTATCCCAAATACACGTATTACCGCGGACACTGCAAATACAAAGGCTATCGAACAACACAGTATAGGCCTAGCCTATATCCACTCCTAGAATATGAAGCTGATGACTGCAATGCCCCTTACTCATGAATAAAACAAGGCATTATCAACTTCTAGTCGCCTCCGTAGCGTAGCGGTCAGCGAGGTTAGCTGCCGCCCCGGAGGTCCTGGGTTCGATTCCCGGCTCTGCCACGAAATTTGAAAAGTGGTATGAGGACTGGAACGGGCTCTTCTCAGCCTCGGGTGGTCCAAATGAGTAGAGGGGGTTTGATTCCCACCTCAGCCATCCTCGAAGTGGTTTTCTGTGGTTTCCCACTCCGCCTACGGGCAAATGCCGGAATGGTACCTCCTGTAAGGCCACGGTCGCCTCCTTCCTTCTTCCTTGCCTATCCCTCCTAATCTTCCCCTCCATTCCCTCATGAGGCCCCTGTTCGCTTTGCAGGTGAGGCCGCCTGGGCGCGGTGCTGGTCACACCTCCCCAGTTGTATCCACTCCGATCAGATGTTCCCAGCTCTAGGACACTGACCGTAGGGGAAGTAGAGGTGATTTCCCTCGCTGAGTCCGTGCGAGCCACCAACTTGGAGAGTAAATTCGATTTAAAAAAAAAATTATCAACTTCTACACTGCAAGAATAATGCCCACTCTGTATAAAGGGCTAATCGAGCTTTATAATTTTATTTTACGAAACGATGGAAGCTTATAGTGTTTAGTGTCCATTAATCTCGCTGTAATGAGCAGCGGGTTCTCCTTTTTACGTGGATGCAAAACCTCAGCACCTCAGAATCTGACATTTAACCTTCAAAACCTCACAAGCATTAACCGAGAATCAAACCCAGTGAGCCTTGTGAGAGGCAAGCAGCTTGACCACTTCGTCATCCAGGTCCTCTTATTTTGATGAATGACAAAGTGTTACTCTTCCTGCATTACGTTGCATTTGGCTATTTTACATTGAAGCTCAAGACGATATTTTGTGGATAATGTCAAAATAACTTACAACATATCTTGATTGAGAATTAGATTGCTGCTATCAGGATCTTGTTGAAGTTCTACGGCCACATTCTCAGAATGAACAATGGCGGGCTCACCAAAAGGATTCTCAATCTTGCTCTCTCATTAAAATACAAGAATGGTTGGTTTGTTGGTTCCCTAGTTTTGGGGTTGCGATAACGCGGTCTTGTAGCCCCGTGTACTTCGGGTGTGTGTAGAATTTGTCTGGTAACCGGTGATTGTGATAGCTGTATTAGTGTGTGTTAACTGTGAATCAGTTAGAAGGACTGCAGACGGTCAATTTTCAAGTAGTTCCTACTTTTGCTACCAAATGTTACCGTCCACGACAACTAGCGGAAGACTTGGCTACTTGTTGCCATCGCAACCAATTCCCGGCGCCAAAGGTTGGTATGCCGTTAATCAAATCTAATCTACAAATCTTAGCTTCACATAGTGTAGTTAGCGGAAGGTTCTTTTACATGCCGTAAATCTACTGTATGACATGGGCCCGCCGGCTTTACTTCCCTTCCGAAGGAAGGCATACTGAGGGATTTTTAACGTTCTTAAAAATCCGACGACTTCGGCTGGGTTTGTCCCCGCGATCTTGGGCATGGAAGCTCAGCATGCTACCAACTACGCCACAAAGGCTGCAAAAAAATAAATAATAATAATAATAATAATAATAATAATAAATATCTGAAATTGACATTACAGAGGAAATTATACAAGATCGACTCCAGTTCAGAACATTCATCAACAACCCTCATTTCTCTGAGAAATTGACTACCAGGACTAAGACCTCATGGAATGAAGAACGGAGGAAAATTTTCAGTGGCCAACTGAAGAGATTTTGGGAGAAGAATACAACTTCTTTACCTAAATAAGTTCTACGCGCTCCATGGATGTAAAAAAAAAAAATCGTTGGTGTTTGAGCTGAAATATTACAGAAGGAGTTGAAACTTAGATCTGAAGATTTCTGTTGACATCTACCAATTTGTCAAGAGATTTAAGAGGTATAGTTAAATAATTACAAGTTTGAACTGCATAGCCTACATCTGTATAATTATTTTTATGTCAATTCATATGTTTAAAACAATCTAGTCTCCTCTCTCCCTACGAACCTGATGACGACTTGCTACTCAAATGCATATCTGAATTATAGATAGCTATTGTTGTTTTTAGGGGCGGAACTACGAGGTCATCTGCCCTGAGCTAGAGATATAAACAGCTGATATCTTAAGCCTGCCATGAGATGAACAACCATCATGACAACGCTAAAAGAGAAAAACAATTTCTTTCACCACACGCATGTTAAAAACTACGCCGAGAAGAAAAGTGTTTTCAGCGCTTCGTGTGCTGCTGACAAATAGTCTGCTGGGGCTTTGTCCTTTATGTGAGGCGAAATGCTCTTTCCTTTTGTTATAGTCTTTTGTTCCGGGGATTTTTAAGTTAATTTCCTGCTGAGAGAGTGACCGGGTCTCTGAGGACGACCTTCCCCTTCTTTGGCGAGGCGATTCATTAAAGGACCACCCCCCATTCTTCTCAGATTAGGCTTCTGATAAACTAAATTGCGACCACCACAGTCACTTGGGTTGCCATCCCAGAAAGAGACTAAGAGGCAAAACGACTGAGTGATTTTAATCGGACCCACGTCACAGTAATTTTCGGAGCCACACGTCGCAGTGGCTTTCGTTGCGTAATAAATCAGAGGTCTAGCTACTCGCTCTTTACGAAGGTGGCGCTGTGTGATTCCCAGGCACTGGCTCTAAGACTTTCAAAACAAAAAAAAATACATCCAGTGGTTTAAATTCAACGTAGAATGGATATTCAGTAACATTTGATCTTGTAATTTAGAACCGCGCAAAAGTCTAAGTTTCTTCTTTTAATTTTGAAAATACTTGTTAGCAAAGTAGGGGTAGGAAAACACATAAAATTAAGTAATCTTCTCAATTGTGCCAAAAGTTGAAAGCCTAGAGGGCTTGGAAAGGTTTAAAATTGTGAATCTTGGAGAGCTCTGTTGTTGTTGTTTGATTCTTCAGTCTTTTGACTGGTTTGATGCTGCCCTCCATCCCTCCCTGTCCTGAGCTAATCGTTTCATCTCTACATAGTTACCACACCCTACATCAGAGGCAATTTGTTTAACATATTCTAACCTTGGTCTACCCCTACAGTTCTTGTCCTCGACCCTTCCTTCCATAACTAAGCTTGCTATTCCTGGGTGTCTTAGTATGTGTCCTACCAACCTGTCTCTTCTCTTCATTAGCAGTCGCCAGAAACATCTCTCCTCTCCCACTCGTCTTATACCTCTTAGTTTGTAACCCTATCTACCCATCTGATCTTCATCATTCTCCTGTAACACCACATTTCATACGCCTCAATTTTTTTCTTTTCTGCTGCACCAATAGTCCGAGTTTCACTTTCATAGAGCGCCACGCTCCAGACAAAGGCTTTCAAAAATGACTTCCTAATACCTACAACTATATTCGATGTCAACAGATTCCTTTTTTGTAGAAATGCTTTCCTTGCCTGAGCCAACCTACTTTTTATATCCTCTTTGCTACATTAAACTAAAAAAATACCTATTCAAATAACTTATTTAAATAATTCTTTCTTTAATGTGTTCGTTGGTTCAATACCCTCGGGAAAATTTAGGTTTTTCGAAAATTCTTCGCACTGGAATTAGTGTAGTTATAAGGGCTTAAGTGAAGCATTGCATTGACTCACACTAGCACTCATAGTGGTAGAAGAGGCAAACTGTCAATCTAATTGACCGGATATAGTTGAGTTTACGATGAACAATCATCAGTTTACCACGTGTCATCATTCCTCCGACTAGTAAGAAACGTTTAGTGTGTCCTTGACGTTTAGAAATGTTGATGAAATAACGAAAATAAATTACAAATGTACCAGAAAAAGAATAGTGTTCATGGAATGCATTGAGATTTGTGATTACAAATAGTCTATGTTGTTGTCCCAGCATATGCGTTGAGTGAGTGAGGGGAGAAATATGAATAATTTCTCTCAGGATAGCCAGAAAGCATCACTGTGATTCGGGATTGGACTATCCAGGTTGGGTTTCTATTCCTATCACGACAAGTGTTTAAATACACATTACTTTGGAAGTAGGTGCAGTTGATAATACAATTTCCGTGCAAGCAAGCACGAGTGTCTGTACTGTGTGTACGTGTTGAGAGAGAGGCATTTTTAATTTGGCACAATAGCATCCGGCATTTGCTTGGAGTTAAGAGGGAAACCACGGTAAACTATTCCTGCCTATCCACCTTTCCTCCGAGGCTGAGAGTAATTCATTCCAACACCAATTCTCATACTACTGTAAGATCAAATAATCTCTATAGAAAAGGTGAGAATCAAACACGAGCCCTTTAGATAAAGAATTACTACACTCTAGGAAAATTAAGGTTGGCTTGTTAGATTAGGCCTACATGTACGGTCCTTCTGTCGGTAACCACATAGACGGGAACCAAATTATTTTGGATGGTTGAAAATGAAATTATTTTTATATGGTGAAGTAAAACTACGATTCGTTACAAGACAATTACTGAACTCATTTAAACCTTTTTAAGCTTAGAAATTTCAGAAGTCATTTTACAGTTTTAACATCTAAATCTACATTTGATTTTCAGTTAGTCAGCTCGTAAATGTGCTCAATTAAAATTACATGGATTATTTAATCACTTTTGATATACTTCACAACAAATTAATCTAATTAACATCCCTCTTTTTCGAAAAGTGTATAAAGAATGTTCAATTAGCCTAATACACGTAATCAGGTTAATAGGTGTGTGTAGATAAGTGTAACTACCCGTCTAATTTTAATTAGGCACAATAACGTGTTGACAGACTGAAAAGTAATTCGATTACTAGACCACATAAGCCTTACAATTCTGTGTCTTGCTGATAGGTCTAGAATATACCCCAGCTTGCTGTTATCATGCCGGATTTATCTGATCACTTACATACATTACGGCGTACGCTGCTGAAGTTAATCAGCCGTTATTTCTAACGTAACCCACTGCACTTTGTGTTCTAATTCTGGAAGTATTTCTGCACCTGCAGAGTTCTGTGCAGTGTGGGCGGGTGGCAGCGCATGACGTCTCCGTACTGGCATGTCCTTGTACGCTCCTGGGAGGAAAGCCAATAAACAGTTCTGATCACTTGGGTGACGTGTTTCGTGCCCAGGAAATTGCCTTCAGTGCGGCTCGACTTAAAATTTGATGGCAAGCTGTTCAGTGTGTTCGTTTCACGCACGCTGGCCGTGTCGTGCTATGTCAGTCTTTCTTTATTGAATAGAATTAAACGAGACATCAAGACTTTAAAACTGAAGTACAAACGCACGCAACATGAATCTAATGTCGCTCCAACAGTAACTTATGAAGATTGAGAAACTAATCTACTGCACTAGTCTCATTCAATTAGCAACGGTGAAATCAAGGATTAAATTTAACATGAGAGAGCATTTGAGCGTCATTAAACTGAAACAGTAGAAACTGGGGTAGCTCATTTGTTTAACGCAAAATATAGTGTGGTCAGGCTATCTCCGAAATCACCGGCGGTCACCCTCGGCTGTCCTAGACCTTGACCTTTAAGAGGTGCAATTACAGTCCTTGTGAGCGTCTTCGGTGGCGTAGTTGGTAGCATGCTGAACTGCTGTGTCCAAGATAGCGGCTTCAAACCCGGCTGAAGTCGTCGGATTTTTAAGAGCGTTAAAATCCTTCAGTATGCCTTCCTTCGGACGAGAAGTAAAGCCGGCACTGCGGTCCCTTGTCATAGATTTATGGCACGTAAAAGATCCTTCCACAAACTAAACTTGTGTGAAGCTAAATTTCTAGGTTAGATTTCATTGGAACTCTCTATCATAGTTCCAACGTTCACCGCTAGGTATCAGTGACAGCTGGTAGCGAAAGTTGGAACTATTTGAAATTGAACGGAACTTGTAGCTCACCCTATGGTTGTCCGCTTGAAGCAGCTACGGCCTCTGTCCTCAGACACTCCCGTCACTAAAAGCCATTCGATAAGTAAATAAATAAGAGTCCTTGTTACAGCAGCACGTTTAGAAGGATTTAATTTTGGAAATTGTTTCTCTATTATATTTGAGCTATCATAGCTACTTTTTCTACAGCATTGGCTTTTTTATTTGATTGAATGTCTTCATTGTTTAAGGGATTTGTATTAATTACTTCTTCATTAGTAATGTTTTGTTTTGTTGTTGTTGTTGTTGTTGTTGTTGTTGTTGTTGATTCTTTAGGGGCTTTGCGACATCGTGGTCATGTAGCCCCGTGTGCTTGGGTATGTGTATAATTTATCTGATAACCTGTGTCACTGTGGTATCTAGTGTGTGTATTTGTAATTGAGGTAGGATTTTAGTAGGAAGCGGCCGTGGCCTTAAATTACGTGCCATACAGGCATTTCCCTGGAGTAGAAGTGGGAAACCACGGGAAATCACTTCCAGGATGGTTGAGGTAGGAATCGAACCTGCCTCTTCTTAGTTTTGACTCACGAGGCTTAGTGTACCACATTCCAGCCCTCAGACCAAAATTAAATTTCTTGGCAGATTCGGGAATCGAATTTGAGCCTCCGTGGTGACCTTGTGTCGTGTGATATTGCTCGTAAAAGTTCTCTCATATCACATTTGTTGATATCAGCCACATGTCACCAAGTAGCAGAATTGAGTATTAAACAGATCGTCAAAATTGGAATGTAGATCGGCTTAGTAGTCCCAACTCAAATATAGGCCTATATGTATGGTACGGTGCCAGCGGACATACCATTATTATTATTATTATTAGTAGTAGTAGTAGTATTAATATTATTATTATTATTCATCTTCACCTCTAATGAGGTTGATGTCAGCAAAAGCATACAGCAATAAGAAACATTCACCACATAAAACTCATTGTTGTGACGTACAGTCTACCCCAAATATATTATACAGTCCGGCATTTGCAGTCTAACAGGTTCAGTAATCCGACAGAATTTCTGAACTATTTTTTGAAGTTAATAGCCTATGGAAAACATAGCCCTCACGCCGATTGCAAGTGGCCTAATGGCGTGGCGGGATTGATCAACTGTACTGTACAGTTCAGTAACCTTCGTACGGAGGATGGTGCGCTGGGAAACCCACCCGCCACTTGACAAACACGTAATTGCTGGCTGACTTTGGTGGCAGAAAAAAAAGAATAAATATAGATGTATATGACCTCTGTTGCAAATAAACCTAAAAATAGAAAAGTTGAAAATTCAAAAGTAGAGGGAGCATTGTGTGGTTGGTTTCATCAACAAAGAGAAAGGTATGCTCCTATTTCAGGAAAAATGTGAATAGCTAAAGCGATGTGTATTTTTTTTTTCAACATAGAAAAGATTTTAATGCTAGTGATGAATGACTGGCTGAAAATTTTCAAAAGTATTTGCTCGTATCTGCAGTGCATCCCTGTAAGACATAGTTTTACATTGAAGGTTCAGTAATACATAATTTTTGAAAATCCGACACTTTCCTGGTCCCATAGGCTACCTGTCGGAATACTGCGTGTGTACTGTATCGACATCTATACTTACCACATTACTTACGTATGAATTGTATTAAACCATTTGTATCATCCGTTCATTTATCTTGTTCACATGACAGTCTGGAGACGTTTGGAACTGAGCGTACGCTAATATTTTGGCTGCTATAAATTTGTTGTATCTGGTACTGCTCGGTTCCAAGCTCTGTGAAGGGCAGAGGCAGAGTAGGAGCAGGCGAGAATTGAGAAGCCTGTCGACAGCCCGCCGTGTTACCTGACATTCTCGTCTATTCCAATACTGCTAACATGGGTCTTTTCTGAAACCAGTGTGGTGTTACGAATAAGTCAGTGAGTCACCGACCAATGTATTTGGTTCGGTACTATGCACGGACCGAGAAACCTCATCACTCGTCAACACCATTTCTCATAGTCCGCGATGCACATTCCTCTCAGGTTCACGCAGCTTAGACTCGAGCAGTACCTATGTGGTGTAAAATAATTCGACCATTTTTAAAAGGAAAATACTGTATGATCATGGTATTTTAATTGCTAGATGAATCTTTCAGGCATAGGTTACTCACGCATTGGACCTGACTGAGTCTTATTTCTCCCAGAAAGCATTAAGTTTCTCTCATAACTAGCTGCGGTCAACAAATTGTTTACGTATCTGTCACCGTCACAACCATTGATGAGCACCACCCCCAGGGAGCTGTGGTAATGACGAAGGCGGGACGGTCTTTGACAGTGACGTATGCTGCGCCTGCAGTGCTCATATGAACATCTGCCTGTCTGTCTTGAGCTAAGACACCGACACAGGTACGCAACAAATCACTCCTAACATCCCACGAACATTGTGTTATGGAGTTAAAGACACGTGGCACTGTTGCGTTTGGGTCCGATCAATTCGTATTAGAGCCTCCGTGGCTTAGGCGGCAGCACGCCGGCCTCTCACCGCTGGGTCCGTGGTTCAAATCCCGGTCACTCCATGTGAGGTTTGTGCTGGACAAAGCGGAGGCAGACAGGTTTTTCTCCGGGTACTCCGGTTTTCCCTGTCACAATTACATTCCAGCAACACTCTCCACTATCATTTCATTTCATCTGCCATTCATTTAATCGCTGCCCCAGGGGAGTCCGACAGGTTTTGGCAGCCGGCACAGTTCATATCCTCGCCGCTGCATGGGGGCTTCATTCATTCCATTCCCTGACCCGGTCGGTCGACTGGAAGCAGGCTGTGGATTTTCATTTTCATTTTCACTTCGTATTAATAAAAATAACTATACAAAATGACTTCTCTGTTCACAATATTTAAATACAGTAGCCTATGTTACTCAATCAGTTAGCATTTTTAGCCTACTTTTCACATTTTGCAAAAATGAGGAAAAAGTAGACTTATGAGATCGGGCAAATGTGTGTCTGTCTGTCTGTCTGTCTGTCCTTCTGTCTGTCTGTCTGTCTGGCTGTGTGTGTGTCCCTCCCTATCAACTCCTAAACGGCTGCAGCAATCGAAACAAAATTTGGTAGGAGTAAAGATCTATACCTGAATATCTCACGGCCATATTTGAAAATGATGTCAGTGCTACCAACTGCTAAAAAAACGCAATTGAAATTTGAGCTCCATGTTGGATATCTTGGAAAGTATGAATGGGAGCGATTTCAAAATTGGCACACGTACAGATCATAATATTTCAGTTTAATTTCCAGGAGGCTAAACATGGCAGTGTTGCCAAAATGATTATAAGCCTCCTGATAGGTCCAATTTTTTAATGCATATAACTTCTATACTATCAATTGGAATTCAACCAAATTTCGTATGTTGTATGTGTACATAACCAGATATGACTGAGCGTATTCTTAAGACCTAACAGGGCTGCCAACTGTTAATAAATGCTCCTTTTTTTTTTCCAAATACCAATATATCAGAAAGTATGCAAGCCGACAGCTTTAAACTATGCACACGTATAGTACCTGACATTCTATATTAATTTGGAGTAACTTATATACGTCAGTGCTACCAACATGATTCTAAGCCTGCTGACAGGTCCAACTTTATATACATTTAACTTCCATACTATCATTTGGATTTCAACCAAATTTCGTATGTGCTATGTGTACCATAACATATATGACTATGCGTATTCTAAGGAGCAACCAGTGCTGCCAACTGTTAATATGTGCTGTCCCTATTTTTGTTACCCTAATATCAATATATCAGAAAGTATGCAAGCCAATAGCTCTAAACTTTGCACACGTATAGTACCTGGCATTATAGAAGAATTTGAAGTAACTAATATACGTCAGTGCTGCCAACATGATTCTAAGCCTGCTGATAGGTCCAATTTTAAAATGCATGTAACTTCTATACTAACTAATGGATTTCATTCAAAATTGGCACAACAATAGATCATATTATTTCAGATTATTTCTGACCAATACATGCATGACATTGTTGCCAACATGATTTTACGCGCGCAGTTAGATCCAATGTTTAACTACATGTAACGTCCATGCTATTCATTGGACTTCAACCAAATTTTGTATTTTGTACCTTAAGAGACGGAACTAAGAATATATTCAGTCATCAGGGCTGCCAACTGTAGTGCTCTATTAGGATACATTATGCCAGGTATACAGTATTTCGAACTAATTGGAAATTTCGATATTAGCAACTTAATTTCGTCATTATTCTAGATAGGTTCATATTCTGTAGAATAATCATTGGCATGAAAAGTAGGCTGTATAGTTCTTCACGGAACTTCTTGTTTTTTTTTAACGAATGGCTTTTAGTGCCGGGAGTGTCCGAGGACATGTTCGGCTCGCCAGTTTTGTAGCTGCTTTGATACGGACACCCAATGGGTGAGCTACAAGTACAGTTGGGGAGGAAAGTTGGAATGTAAGGACAAGGAGTTGGAAGATAGCGGCTGTGGTCTATAGTTAGAGACCAACCCCGGCATTTGCCTGGAAGGAAGATGGGAAACCACAGAAGATCATCTTCAAGGTTGCCGGCTGGGGGATTCGAACCTCCTCGCCTCCCGGATGTGAGCGACTGCCAGCAGTCATGCCGTAACGACCACGGCTAACTCACCCGGTAGCATTTGTTATAATACCTCAATCGTTGTATTTCCCCCTTGCAGACATTGTTCTTCTATAAGAGAATTACTATTATTTATTTAACATATGCCTTTTAGTGCCGGAAGTGTCCGAGGACATGTTCGGCTCTGCTTCAAGCAGACACCCATGGGGTGAGCTACAAGTTCCGTTCAATTTCAAGTAGTTCCAACTTTCAATACCGGATGCCACCTTGTGGGGAAAGTTGGAACATTGATAGAGCTTTTCAACAAAATCTAACCTAGAAATTTAGCTTCACACACGTTTAGTTAGTGGAAGGATCTTTTACATGCCATAAATCTATGACATGGGACCGCCGGCTTTACTTCCCCTCCGATGGAAGGCATACTGAAGGATTTTAACGCTCTTAAAAATCCGACGACTTCGGCCGCGTTTAACCCCGTGATCTTGGGTACAGCAGTTCAGCATGCTACCAACACCGCCACCGAAGAATGATCCTTACTGACACAATAGCCGTCGCAAGAGCCCCTGGATTCCGTTAGACTATTTGTTCTAATCCTTTCTCTCCCCCTCTAAGCCTATTCTTGTCTTACCATGATATCAGAAGTGACTGTAGCAGCTAGCATTCTTGGCTGTCGTCCCAGAGGTCCAGGTTCGGTTCCTGGTTCTGCAAAGAAATTTAATGCTGGTCTGAGGGCTGGAACGGCACACTTAGCGTTGTGAGGTAAAACGGAGAACAGGTGGGTTCATTTCCCATCTCAGCTATCCTGGAAGTGGTTTTCTGTGATTTCCCACTTAAACTCCTGGCAAATTCCGGGTGGATCCTAACAAAAGCCCCTGCCGCTTCTTCTCTAATCCACCCCCTGAATTACAAATACACACACGACTTACAGACACCAGAATACTATAATACAGACCATCAATCGTCGCCTTCTGTGGACTCGGGGTACGTGTTGAATCTGCGGTTCCAAAGGGTTTGGGTCAATTCTCGGTTCTGCCAGATAAATTTTATTTTGGTCTGAGGGATGGAACTGGGTACACTCAGCCTCGTGCGAAAATGCTGAGAAGAAGTGGACATGATTCCCACCTCAGTTTTATCGTAGGCCTAATTTCTCACTTCTACTCAAGACAAATGTTGGAATGGTTCCCAACTTGGGGCCACGGCCGCCTTCTTCCCATTCCTAGCCTTAAATAGCCTACACATACACACACCAATACATACTTAACAACAACACAGGTTATAAAATGCAAACCCTTCAGAGAACATGTGGCTGAATTGAACTCCCCGTGGCTCATGATCGCGAGATTAACGGTCACGTTAAAATACAAGCTTCCTTCCTTTGAATTGAACTCGATGACCAAGCTCCTAAATGAATCAAGAACAATTCATTAGTCAAATTCTATACACATCGTAGTACATGGGGCTGATACCACAATGTCCAAGCTCCTAAATGGAACACCCACAAGAACTGTTAAATATCATCTCCCATGTGACCCCTATCCACCGGAAACCAAAATTGAATATGAAGTCGGTAAGTACTGTGCGCGGCCGAGAGAAGATCTCTCTGCGGGTCTTCCTCCATTTAGTGGAGGCCTCCATCCCATTCATTCTAGTTTAATACAGATTAGAGGCCTGCCCATGAGTTATGAGCGTCTCCTCGGCGAAGCGCTGGGCACACATTATGTCTTTACGCACTGCACTCGTGACGCGTGCCGTAATTGTGTTTAGATGCTGTTTAAATTGAGAGCAAGAGACAAGGCAATAAGTCAGCCCGTCCACGATCTGACCCAGCTGCCCTCACTGTCATTAGAGGCCCGCATTCATTGCTTTACCTATGGCTAACCCTTAGACATCAATTACTAGTGAACCAAGGACCGTAGCCAATGAACTTGCATTTTAAGTTCTTAATACGTCCAAGGCTAAGATAGTAATTGCACACCCATAGTCGCAATTTCTTCGCAAATGGCTCACCACAATTTTCTCAAAGAGTTGTTTTTCTTAAAGACTGGCAACGTCCTATTTATGTTGTTTATTCATTTGAGGGGCTTGGGACATCTTGGTCATAAACCCCCTGTAGTTGGGTGTGTGTTGAACGTGTCTACTAACCTGTATTTTTGTGATGACTGTGCTAGAGTGTGTAAATGTATTAGGTAGGTGCCCCAGGACTTAAAATGAAGTACTAACCTGGCATTTGCATTTGCCTAGAGGATTCTGAAGAACCCTCAGGGAAGACCATACTCAGAATAGCCGCTGTCAGCCAACGCTGGGGTTCGAACTCTGATCTTCAGACTTGCTCACGGTGAGCGATTTGAAAGGCGAATGGCTAGAAAATTACTTCATATTAAAAAAAACAAGATGTTCAGGAAAGAACATATAGCCTACTTTCTCCTAAATGTATGGGTATAGTTATAACTCTTTGTCTTTATCACCTCCTGATTTCTTCCTATTCGAAGTGAAAAATGACAAACAACAGTATGACATACTGAATTTGAGCAGCGGCGTTCAAAGCATAGTTTATAATACCCCAGCATTTTACAACTTCATCAGCAAACACTCCATTCAACGTAGGAATTCAGTATATTAACACCGACTACAAACAATAATTGAAACTGAAACAAAACGTCGTTGGTCTAAACGTATTACTGGGAGAAACATATTTAATAAACCTGCTGCACAGCTAATTATTAATCACGCCTCTCCTTGGGGGCGAGAGGGCTCTATTGGAAACAAGAGGAAATTTTTCAATTACACCGTCTGCATGGGTTCACTAACTGCGAATGTCAAGGCCGGTATAGAGCGCAGCTCGCATCTAGTAGACCGTGGTTAGGACACGCATAGTTCAACTGGTTGCTAGTAGATATCACTCGTGCAGATTAGGTGGAGAACTTTGTTTTAATTAAATATATATTTTCCATATCAAAATACACAACATAACGCTCAATTTTATAACGTCTCAGAACCTAAATGACAGTAAATATAAAAAATGTCAAGCAAATAAATACAAATCTGATAGGTTTTGAACCCCGGCCGACTGGTTAAAGACAAAAGCTTTACCACAGAGCGAAACGTGTCCACCGAAGTTTAAAGTTATAAATCGATCTACATACAATGTTTTAGCAAATAATGACTTGGAATAAATGGTATCTTCACTGGAGTATATATTCACTATAATCCGTTTCATTCAAAGTTTATATTATTTCTATCAGTAGGCTATATTGCGTGGAACATACTCAATTCAGTGAAATATAGGTCAGAACGGGAGATCAGCTGCCATCTTGTCTTGTAACCGAGACGGCTCAGCTTTTCCAAGTCACTTCTGAAGCATAATATTATAATATAAACTATCAATTTTGAAAGATCCATGCCCTTTAGAATAGTTTAAATCATTCTCGGTACGATAATCGGAACTGGAGGGTCCTACGTTATGGATTATAAAGCTTGCATAATTCACACGGCCGTCATCTAGAAATGGTACGGCTGGTGACCTTGCGCAAGACGCGTCTCATATAATGGTATGATTTTACCAAATTTGGTAAAGATTTGGTAATTTAATTTTAAGTTTTTGACCATTTGAGTGGCCACCATTAAGATTTGCTAAAGATGGCGGCAATATAAAACATGACACTGAGGTACCCTTTGCTAGATCTACCTCTACATAAAATTTTGTACAATTCGGTTTCGTCGTGTTTCAATTGTGAGAGTGGGGGGACAGACATACACGCGCATACACACTCACACAGACACACAACGTTTGACCCTGTGTAGATCTCATAAGTCTACTTTAATTTTTTGCAAAAGTAGAAATTAGGCTAAACACAAAACGATGAACACAAGGAGCGTACAGTTTCGCTTGTGGAAAATCCGCCTCGTTGCATAGTGGCTAGCATTCTTGGCTTTCAACGCGGAGGCCCGGGTTCGATTCCCGGCTCTAGGCCTACCAATATATTTAATTCTGGTCTAGAACAGGGTACACTCAGCCTCGTGAGGCAAAACTGAGAAGAGGCGGGTTTTATTCCTACCCCCAGCCATCTTGAAAAAGGTTTCCCAATTCTACGCGAGGCGATTGCCGGGTTGGTACCTCACTTAATTAAGGCCACCACCGATTCCTACCCAAATTCTATCTCAATTACAAATACACACACTAGTACAGATATCACAGTGATACAGATTTTCAGAAATAATCTATACACACTCAATTACACGGGGCTACCACGTTGTCACATAGCCCCTAAAGAATCAATGACATCAACTCACTTGTGTAAAATTAAAGTTTTTTAAATTGGAAATCTTTGACATTGGTTGGAGACGAGAGTCTGGGTTGACTTGATAAGTGGAATGTAGAGTGGCAAAACTCTCCCGCATTCCTCTTACCTCAAATTAAAATAAGATATCTTCGCAATGATGAATTTAGCAACAAATTTCGAGTTTCTCTCGTGCTGAGTGTAAGAAATCTGCTTGGAATACATTAGCTACCGTACTGTCTTGTCCTTCAGGATCACTTTTCACTGTGAATTTAAACTAATTACTCCGCAGTCTGTATGTCACAGCCCATGCCTCGCTGCTGACTCTTTACAAGCGGAAGCGCCTTTTTTTATTTTACTCTTTGAGTTTTAATTATGTTTCGTTTTAATTAATGTAATAAACTCTTCTTTCTCCGCACTGCAGCGAAGGCATCTCGCTCCCACCCGCTGTGTCGTGGGGAGAACGCTACCTTCCTCACGAATCCGTTCATTGTAAACGGCTACGAAAATCAAAGCCACCTTTTGCTAAGCGTCACACAAACCGATTGAACGTAATACATTGGGTGCTTTGACTGTGTGGGCAGAGAATTACTGTGTAGTTGCCATCAGAGGATCAGGTGAGATATTTACAGGAGAAAATTACCTACACAAATTTTATATTTCAGAGAAATAATAATAATAATAATAATAATAATAATAATAACAATAAGAGGAAGAATCAGAATAAGACTGAGACTGGTTGGTTCCTCAGTTTAGGGGCTGCGACAAAGCAGTCTTGTAGCCCCGTGTAGCCTACTTTGGGAGTGTGCAGACTTTGTCTGATAACCAGGGTTAATTGTGATGGCTGTATTATTGTGTGTTATCTGTAATTCAAGTAAGGACTGCGGTCGATCAATTTCAAGTACTTCCTACTTTTGCTACAAAATGCTACCATCAACGACACCTAGCTGCGAACTTGGCTGCTAGATGCCACCCCAACCGGCACCTGGTGGCGAACGTTCGAACTCATACAGCGTTAATCAAATCTAACATACAATTTAAGCTTCACACAATTGTAGTTAGTGGCGGGTTCTTTTACATGCCATAAATCTATGACATGGTTCCGCCGGTTTTACTTCTCCTCCGAATAAAGGCATACTGTGCGATTTTAAAGCTCCGATGACTAAGACTATGACTGAGAACGAGTATAATGTGTTTTCCTAGTAACTTAAGCGACATTTTTATTTTTCGGTCGGTCAACACGACTATACCAAACTGTAATGGATGTTATGCTCTAATACAGAAAAATATTACAAGGTATTAAACACTTCACTTGATAGAGTAGTTTCGATCGTCAAGCGATCATCATCAGAACCCTTACACTCAGCTATTTAAGATATGACTACAAATGTGTGGGTTGAGGTATTAACAATATGTACACTTATTTAGTTACAGAAGTTTGCTGCGCAACTTGTCAAGCTTGTTAGTTTTGTGTCATATATGTTATGACGTTGTTGGTGGCTATTGCCCTGCAGATTTGCTTCTTTAGTTTGATAATCTGTATTGCTTAGTGATTGGTCAGGTTGGTGTTTGTAACTTGGAATAGGCCTACATTAAATAACTTATCTGGATATTTGACCGACGTGGTATCCGTTCATGTGCAGCTGCTATCACTAACACTTTACTTGTACTGGCCTGCCCCGCCCGTAATCTCACCACTTCCCATTGGCTTGTCTGGTCTCGCATTTCTACCTGTCTATATCCGTTTCTTGTTTGATCAAGTCTAGAGTCTTTTAAATTTGATGTGTGTTACTGTATTCTGGACCTCTTCAATTATTATATACCAATCTCCGTACCGCCACGCGTAAAATAATCTGCCATATTTAAGCGCAAACTATCTATTGGGTACCGGTACGTCTTGAGTTATTTAATATTGCGGTAATGACGATCTTGGTTCATTGAAGATATGGTACAAAGTATATCCTATTCCAATAACATGTTTCCCATAAAGTTGTCCCCTTATCTAGCCTGGCTAAACCATTATGTTGCTATCCGTTTCTTACAGCGGATATTTTGTAGTAGAGTGAACAGAGGTGGGTTCTCCATGAGTGTGTGTTCGTTTAGATTATTAGTGTTGTTTATTTTAGCTGTGTTTCTCGATTGCTTCCTTTATATCGAGGGTTCTCCCATTCGATTTGTGATGTGTAATAATTTTTAAGTGTGTTTCTATGTTGGCGAATTTGTGGTCCACATTGTGCATATAGCCTACGGTCTTCTGAACATCTTCCGAAAGAGGTCCCCTGTGTCTTTTTGGTTCTTCCCATTCCTTGAAACTCGGGTAGTTTTTTATGATTTGTCTAAATATATTCCAGTCCATAATTTTTTTCCTTCTGATTACCAATTACGTTCTTGGAACCATCCCAATTTATTTCGCCTTTAATTTCACGAAATCATCGAACATTCTGAAATATGTGTCCATAGAATAACAAACTTTTCTTTTTCATTGTTGACGTGACTGGTTTTATCTTTCTCTCCTATAATTCATTTGATTTCAAACGTATCCGTCAACCCATCTGTTGCCTAATTTAAAAAAAAAAGTTTTCTTTTGACTAACTTCTCGACTTGTCCCCATCTGTTCATAGTCCAAGTCTCGGAAATTTACAATTATTTAGGTTTGACAACCGTGCTGTAGTGTCGTAACTTGACTCCAATTTATTGCACTATTATTATTATTATTATTGTCGCCAGGCCCGACGAGAGGGAGGAGCAAGTGGGGCTGCTGCCCCGGGGTCCGGACTTGATAAAGGATGGCTTACAGTTCATTTCTAATGTATATCTTTTTTTAATAGACTGTGTTTAATGTAATTGCATAAAAAATATTACAAGAATAACTATTATACATTTCATAAATATCCATTGTGTATTTTGTTTCTCATCCGTTTTGTCACAGTTATTAATTTAATTTATATCGTACGGGAATTGAATATTATCTTTATAAGGTGGTAAGCTTCTCACCCAATATCTGAAATATTCTACTATATACTTCCTACATTTTTGAAATAAGCATGGCTTATTCTTGAGGCGCGAAAATTTAATTTTAAATGCACAGTGATCGAAACCTTGAAGTAAAACAACAAGCAATGAGAGACGAAAAGAAGAGTGGTTGAAGAGCTGAAAACCAAGCAAACTGATATTCAATATGATCATGCTAAATTACACGGAGTTATTTTATGGGTTAAGCGAATTCAAGCATAATATTTCTAAAATAATGTCATGGTTGAAGACAGTGGAGGGCCCGTGTTCGCTGTCTACGGCTCTGATTGTTGCTAGTGAGAGCAGATATTTATAAATAGCATACATAACTCAAATACGAAGCAGGCGATTATTGGCCCTTTAATCATTGTGTTTCAAAGTTGAAGCATTACAATTGCACATTCGATGACGTAAAAAGTGGGCTATTTTCTTTCTCGCGGCGTTTCATATCGGGTTCCCTAATTCCGAATGTCATGTCTCCCAGTTATTCCAGAAATACCCTGTCAGTAAGGGAGGAGATAATCAGGATGCTTGATGGCAAGGTCTTGTACAAGTGAGACATATTGCTGGAGTGAGAGAGACTCCATTAGTGGTGGATTGAGCCACAGATATATCAATTAAGGCTCTCCATTAACAGATAAGATGAAGAGCAGTTACTAAGTGCTCGTGTCTAATGTATGTCTTTGTAACCACAGAGGGACGTATCCTTCCTGTGTGGGTTTTGGTGCTTCGTGTCGCTCTTCGTATGATTAAAGGAATGAACATAATTTATTGTTGATTTTCTAAAGGGTTAGAGATATCACCGACATCAGTTTCGAGTGATTGTCTGTGTTCACCCTACAAGTGACATGTAGGTGCTCTACGTTTTGTACATACATACGATTTGAGGCTAGAATTGGAATCAATCGGGAGAATAGGCGTGTATCTTTGAACATTGTGACCTAAACTACGTTACGTCTTTTTGAGAGTGGAATACAACCTATTGAACGTGACTTTTCATTCTGAAAATCTCAAATACATGGGGATATAATACTATGTAGGCTATGCTGTTAGCTGTAGTGTCTCAGTCTGGCATTTCAGAATAAATACGAGGTACGGTCTACCTGCAAGCCATTCTGGCATGATCAACTCTACTGGAACGATGGCAAAACGTCGACAATAAGGAGACTTTCGGTGTGAAAAAATTGCCCGAAAGACTGCAGCCACCAACGTCAGCTTCGGCTGCAATCTTCTACGAAATGAAAGATATTAAATAGCGTATAGGCCTACACGAATAATAATAATTAATATAATAATAATAGTAATAATAATGATAACTTGTGGCATCCAATGAGGTCTGGTGCAGGTAATTCATTTTGTCTGAGGGTGACCCGGGCTTCATGATAACAGTCACAGTGAAATGTTTGATGAAGACGTCAAGAACACCCAGGTCCCAATCCATGGAAATGAACCATCTGAAATTAAAAACCTATGACTCGGCTTCTCTGACCAAAAATAGTTACGATGCCGGATGTATCAACTGAGCTGGTCAGAGTCAGCCATCGGCTGTTGAGTTGGAGAGGCTTGTGTTAGAGCATAAATTAAAATGCTACAATGAGTTCCTTTGTGCTGGCCAGAGTGAAACCACATCCGAAGCGTAATGTCCAATAGAAATATCCCTGCGGATTCGCTGCTAATTGAATTATGTAATCCAATGATTTTAGCCGCCAGCATTACATTTAACGTTCGCCTACAAAAAATATTTTCTATCTCAATTCTTACGATTAAAAACGGAATGTTCAGAGCTGTCATTTTTATTTACCGCCTGATGCTGTCAAAACGCGATTAAGTTCATATTTGTAACTTTAGTTTTGACAGGAGTCTGACTTCAGCTTCATGGATACTTCCAATAAAACGATTATTGTATAAAGAAGAGTTGGCAAACAGTTTTAACCGATAATTGGTATTTTTGTGCTGGCGAGCAATGACTGTTTCTCCCCCACCCCTGATGGTGTCTAAGCTGCCCCGAGCACTCCAGGATGACTGACATCCAACCCCCAGTGGTGTACCAACGTAGAAATGACAATAATTGGACTAATAACGGGCAAGACAAGACAGGCTGGCCAACCTTTTGATTATTTAGTTGTATGATCTCCATTACAATGCTAGGGGTTGTTTTGTGGGGTGGACACCGCTCTTGACTTAGAGTAGTGGAGGGGTGGACGGTTTCAAACACGCGGTTCAGTTTTCAACTGTCAGTCAAGGCTCGGAACATAGTCCGCCCAGTCAATTAGATACAGCGTGTCCCAAGCTTGCGAAGCACAACTCTGACTGGGTTTCAAGGAATCTCACACATAACAGTGGAAATCGTCGATGTGGCAGTGGAGAGCCCATTGCCAACTGTTTGGGGAACACCTCCCAGCGGTGAGCGGTGGATTCTATAAAAAATGTATATTAGTTGTACTTGTTCTTAATTTAGGGCGTCATCATCATCATTACCATCATCGTCATCGTCGTCATTACAGATCCATGGACCCCACAGCCAGCTTGGAGAAAATAAATAAATACATATTGTTTGTGTGAAATTCGACTAATAAAATAAAGAAAGAAAGAATGAGAAAAAGAAAAAGAAAAGAATTAAATAAATAGGCTAAAGGTAGAAAAAGAAAAAAGAAAAATATGAAAGAATGAATGAAAGAAAGGAAGAGAAATTAATAAAAAGAATGAAAGAGAAAAAATACCAATAAATAAAGGAAGAAAGAAAGAAAGAAAGACAGAGAAATAAAATAAATATATATAGAACGAAAAATAAATTAAAAAGAAATAAAGAAAGAAAGAAGGATGAAAGAAAGAATGAAAGAAAGAGAAAGAAATAAAATTCAAAGAAATAATATCAAAAAAGAAAGAAATATAGAGAGAGAACAAAATAAAAATATATAAAGGAAGAAAGAATGAAATCAAGGAAGAAAGAAAGAAAGAAAGAGAAAAAAATTAAGATCAATAAATAAATAAATGAATAAATAATAATTTAAAGATTAATTAATTTAAGAAAATAACATTCCACGGTAAATGCTCGTTACTGTAGTTAACAAACGAAGTTAAACGTTTTTCAGTCGGTCAACGTGATTGTACTCAATTATTGTGATGGGTTATTCCCTAGTCCTGAAAGAAAGTTACAATAGTTTAATAAATACTCAATTGGGTACAATTGTGTTGACCCAGTGAAGCATATTAAACTTTCTTTACTAAGGCAACACTGACAATGACTCCAAACACCATACTGTACAGTAGTTAACACTTAAAAGGAAATGAAATTAAACTTTATCTAGCCTGAATGAGTTTTTCCTGCGAGATGAGAATGATAATAGTTTCCTATCTGCTGCAACAAATTGAAGTACTAGGCTATATAAATAATATCATATATTATGATATCAACAATAGATTTCCAATGGTCTTTCATTTTCTGATGAGACCATTTTTGGTTTGTTTTAGCGCTGGACAAGCTGGGATTCCGGCACCTTTTCGGACAGAGCCCGGTGGAACCCGTGCAGCCAAATGTAGCGTTCGACATCGCCAGTCTGGTGTTGTATGGGTGTCAAGCACTTCCCATCCGTCTAAAGATCCTCCTGGATCGCCTCTTCTCCGTGCTGCAACGAGAGGAAGTCCTACAGGTCCTCCACGGCTTTGGCTGGACCCACGAGGACTACGCCCGCGGCTACATCCTCCAGGTTAGTACGTCGTCATACGGTACCAATCACTAGAAATATATATTCCAATGTACGAGGGCTGTTTTTTTTTTTCAAGATCCGATGGACTGTATAAAAATAACAGATTGACATACCAAATTGATTTTACAACTAAATGTTTGCTTGTTTTATTCTTATGTCTCAACATAATCGCCAAAACGATTGAATAATTTGTCTTATCGTTACACCAGCTTTCCAATGCCCTGAGCAAAAAATCCTGCCGCCACTGAGGTGGGTAGCCTACGTCTTGAGAGTCTCCTGAAGTTTTTCCTTTTTGGCGAGGCGTTGCTACCCAACCATACCTTCAATCCTCGAAAAAGGTGAAAATCTTTCACGACCGCACTGGACCAACGTTACATTAGAATTTTTCAAATAATTCAAGTGTGAACTTGTGGACCATCTGCCGTTTAGTCCAAACCAGCACTGAATTATTTTCACCTTTTTCGAGAATTGAAGGTATGGTTGGGCGGCAACGCTTCGCGAAAAAGAAAACACTTCAGGAGACTGTCCAGACGTACCTACCTTAATGGTGGCAGAATTTTTTACCGAGGGCATTGAAAAGCTGGTGTAACGATACGAAAAATGTTTCAATCGTTTTGGCGATTATGTTGAGACATAAGAATAAAACAAGCAAACATTTAGTGGTAAAATCAGTTTGGTATGTCAATCGGTTATTTTTATACAGTCCATCGGAACTTGAAAAAAAAAAGACAGTCGTCGTACAATATGTCACACGCTAGCTTTCTAAAGCGGAAACAAACAAACTCATGACGGGTGTTCAAACGAAACAGCCATCCCCACTAGTACTGTAGTATAAGAGTTCATGACTTCACCATTGTTAAGCGAGTTCAATATTCCCAAAGTAGAATAACTGGCAAGGGTGAGAGGAAGGGCTGGAGGGTTGTGTTACCTAGTTACCTATTGGTTACCTGAATGTGAGTAGGGGTGGGTTGCAGTGGGGTAACTGCGGCGGGTGATTACGGAGATCAGTCCCCCTCAGAGCCAAATAATTAAAATATGTACGTCGATGAAATATTTATTTTCAATGAAATCAATCTTCAGATAAATGACAAACAAATGGGTTATGTACGATATAGGCCCTACTTGCTATTTTGAGAACATAACTCCTCCTTACTAGTGTACAATTTTAGTGATACCTAAACTTAACACTTGGTTGGTTCCTTAGTTTAGGGGCGGCGACAACGCGGTCATGTAGCGCCGTGTACTTTGGGTGTGTGTAGAATCTGTGTGATAACCGGTGTTAATTGTGATGGCTGTATTAGTGTGTATTATCTGTTTTTAATTCAAGTAAGGACTGCAGACAGTAATTTCTAGTAGTTCCTACTTTTCCTACCAAATGCTACCTTCCACGACACCTAGCCTTCGAACTTGGTTACTAGATGGCATCGCAGTCAGCACCTGGCGGCGAACGTTGGAACTAATAGAGCGCTATCAATTCTAACCTACAAATTTTGGCTTCACACAAGGGTAGATAATGGAAGGTTTTTCTTCATGCCATAAATCTATGACATGGGACCGCCAGCTTTACTTGCCCTCTGAAGGAAGGTATACTGAGGGATTTTAACGCTCTTAAAAATCCGACGACTTCGGCCGGGTTTGAACCCGCGACCTTGGGCATAGAAGCTCAGCTTGCTGCCAACTACGCCATCGAAGCCGCCAAAACTTAACACTTGCTGCAAAACTGTTCATTTTCGAGTTTTTGCATTTTGTATATTCAAAGGTGCTGATAAAGGGTATCAAATGCTATTGAATTAAAAAGAAACCTAATGTAATTTTGACTCCACTCATCCCCCTCTGTTGACATCGAATATAGATTTACGTATTAGGAAGTCATTTTTGAAAGCATTTGTCTGGGGTGCGGCACTCTATGGAAGTGAAACTTGGACTGTTGGAGCAGCTGAAGGGAGGAGAATCGAAGCGTTTGAAATGTAGTGTTACAGGAGAATGATGAAGATCAGATGAGTAGATAGGGTTACAAATGTATAGGCCTACTACTAAGACACCCAAGAATAGCAAAGTTAATTATGGAAAATACCAAGATTAGACTATTTTCAACAGATTGCCTTGGATGTAGGGTTGGTAGCTATGTTGAGATGAAACGATTAGCTCAGAACAGGGAAGCATGGAATGCTGCAACAAACGAGTCAAAGAACTGAAGACTCAAACAACAACAACAACAACAACATCCCTCTCCAGAACGAAATCCTAGTTACGCCACTGGTGGATTGTCACCTATTCGTCATGTGCCTAGTGGAATATCCCTTGAGCCATAGGAACAGCAACGTACAAAAGGTATAATGGTGACTTAATGTAGTTGGCTTAACCCTACAATTCCTTCCGTAACTAAGATTGCTAGACCTGGTTGGCTAAGTATGTGCCACACCAACCTATTTCTTCTCTTCATACGTACTCGCCACTAAGCTACATCTCTCCTCTCCCACTCGTGTTAATATCTCTTCATTTGTTACTTTAATATTCATAATTCTTCTGTAACACCACAGTTCAAATGATTCAATTCTCCTCTTTTCTGATGCATCGACAGACCAGGTTTCACTTCCACAGAGCGCCGCACTTCAGAAAAAGGCTTTCCATAAATTAATTTCTATTATCTAAATTTATATTTGATTTGAAAAGATTTATGTTCTGTAGAAAAACTTTCCTTGCCTGTGACAACTGACTTTTCTTACTCTCATAGCTTGGTGCATCACTGGTCTTTCTGCTTCCCAAATAGCAAGTCTTCAGCTTTTCACCTCCCAATTCTATGTCACGGGGGGGTGTCTGATTTTTCCGGTTGTATTTTATTATTTTTGATTGTATTTATTTTCATCATGGTTATAAGTACAGTAGGCTGTGTTCCTGCATAGTAAACACGATGTCACAGAACAGCTCATAGATAAAGCCCTGCAGAAGTGCGGATATCCGCGGATAAACCCGTGGATATCCGCAAAATTATTTGCTATGCGGATATAGTTTGCATGGCTGTGTGAATAGTGGATAAGTTGCGGATAATGTTCGGAGTAAATTTGCGGATAGAATTTTTAATACAATCCGAACTTGTTGAATATCATTACTGTTTATGACACATCATATTTATCCATTATCTTCTTTCACACCGGGTGAGTTAGCCGTGGTCGTTATGGCATGACTGCTGGCAGTCGCTCACATCCGGGAGGCGAGGAGGTTCGAATCCCCCCTCCGGCAACCTTGAAGATGGTCTTGTGTGGTTTCCCATCTTCTTTCCAGGCAAATGCCGGGGCTGGTCCCTAACTAAAGGCCACAGCCGATACCTTCCAACTCCTCGTCCTTACATTCAAACATTCCTCCCCAAACAACACTCCACGCGCGACGGCACTTGTAGCTCACCCATTGGGTGTCCGCCTCGAAGCAGCTACAAAACTGGCGAGCCGAACATGTCCGCGGACAATCCCGGCACTAATAGCCATACGCAAAAAAAATCTTCTTTCACGACAAATATAAGCTAATCTCACCAAATTATGTAATTAAGCACATGACTTATCGTACCCTTTTCTCCACTTTAGGCGTTCTGTAGGTCACTGGGGCTTGATTTGTAATTTCAAAATGTGGTCTGTGACAACGAAGTTACGAACCACTGAATTACTGCAATTACTCTCTCCAAACATAATTGTGTCATCCCATGAGCCGTCTGAGTTATCATAAGATCACATAACCGCACAATATTTATTTTTCCAACTGTTTCTTGTAAAAGAAACTTCCGTCTCACAGACGAACTTACGATTGAAGGAACAGTGGACATATACCTCTCATTTGTCAAAGCAAAGAAGCAATAGATACTCAAGTATCTGAGATTTTTGTACCACATGTTCTAAGGACAGGAAAAGTATAGTACTAGGTTTTCTTTCCTCTTCAGCCATAGCTGATCGGTGTTCTGAAGAATGTCTCTCCAAGGTTAACATGTTAATAACTCTTCTTTTTGTAACCAACAACAAAAACGTCATTTTGTGTCAATAGCTTCCCGTCAACAACTACATAACCAATAATTTGCCATGAATAGTAGCACTGAATGTATCTTCACTGTCCGGGAACATACCATTAACTCTGAAATAAAACTAAGCCAAGTCAAACGGAGAAAGGCACGACGATTGAGCCTGTTCTGACAATGTCTTTGACTGGTCGCCTACGGGGAAGCTCAATGCTCTAAACGGCACTTGTGCCTGTTCTGTCACGCCTATTGGGCGAGCAATTCTCGGTTGTCTCCGGGGTCCAGTAAACGTCACTAATCACCAGTCTGTCCTGAAGTTGGCCCTAAATTACATAGGGCTGCTCAGAATTAAGACGAATTGAGAATTAATGAATAATAAGGAAACGTGTTATGAACGAATAATTAGCAGTCTCATCTGTGGGGACCTAACATTATTGTGATGAACATCCAAAGACAAAAGGAATGGGAACCCTGTGTTTTTCTCAATTGCTGTATCATGTAACATTTACAATATCACCCTTCATATAATAGCGCTATTACTGGACAGAAACTCGGAGGCAAAACAGTCTTTCCTTTTGTCCACGAATTAGTCGACAGTTTTACATTGAAGCTCATGGTTGAGGTAACATTTAAAATTCAGAGAAACGAATTCATTTTAATAAATATACAGTACGTGTCGTGACTCGTTCGTCGGCTGACACACTTCAGATTGTTATACTTTAATTCCGGCTACCGACACAATGATAATTTTGCTTTCTTTGTTGCCGTAATTTACTGACATCTGTTCCACCGCTCCAAAGGGACGGAATAATCTTCAGCCAGGGCTTCATATTAAGTCTCGGTTGTATCGTGAATCCTAGGAAACACCGGAAGGTGTTCACGGGACAAATAGGTACAGTTATTCCAATGAAAATATACACATGTTCTTTTTGGCATATACATATAAACGTCAGCGGCTCCGGTGGAATAGTTGGTAGCTTCTATGCCCATGATCGCGGGGTCAAACCCGGCCAAAGTCATTGGATTTTTAAGAGCGTTAAAAATCCCTCTGTATGCCTTCCTTCGGAGGGGAAGTAAAGCCGGCGGTCCCATGTCATAGATTTATGGCATGAAAAAGAACCTTCCACTACACTTGTGAAAGCAAAAATTTATAGGTTAGTTTGATAACGCTCTATTAGTTCCAACGTTCGCCACCGGGTGCTGACTGTGATGGTATTTAGTAGCCGCGTCCACAGCTAGGTGTCGTGGATGGTAGCATTTGGTAGCAAAAGTAGCAACTACTTGAAAAAATTAATCGTCTGCAGTCCTTACCTGAATTACAGATAACACACACTAATGCAGCCACCACAATTAACACTGGTTATCAGACGAATTCTACACACACCTAAAGTACACGGGGCTACATGATCGCGTTGTCACAGCCCCTAAACTAAGGATCAAACCAACCATTTGCTAATCAACTTTTCATCAGATTCGTTTTAGATATTCGCTCCTATAGGTGTACAGTAGGCTAATTTCGTTCTTCCTGGACAAGGTTAATGTAGGCCTATACATTTCTAGAAAAATAAAAGTAAAATATTGGAAATGTCGAGGTTTGCAGTCGAACAAGTGCACGTTCATATTAGAACAGTGGTGTAACTAGGGATTGCTTCTGAGGGAGGTGGACTGAGTCAAAATGGTACTAAGGAGGGGAGGGCGTGAGGGCCCGGACATAGTGAGATCATCAATGGAAGCAAATAGTCTATACGATCGCGGGGTTTCAAAGTCTTCTATTTACATTTTGTCGTGTTTGATTTCATTAGAATTTAATACGTTGTATTTGCGCTTATCAATGTGCAAATGCTCGAAAGTAAACTTTTTAAAATTAAATTGTAAAGTCTAGTTTTCTTTGCTAAATCATGTGGCCGTTTCTGTTTCCCGAAATTGTATAAATATTAATAAACTAGAATTTCCAACTTAAGTTTAACTTAAAACAACAACATATTATTCACTTAAATTAACTTTTTGTAGCTTTTCAGTCGTTCAACATGATTGTGCCCAATGAATGGGCGGGGTACAATATACCAACATATAAATACACTCCTGAAAAAATTACATGTATTAGTTTATATTCACAATTAAATGGTACATAACTCTATGGTTCACATATAAAATGACCAACATGGCAACCTTCTTCTTTCGGTTGGGCCTACTGGATACCACGCTTGTTCAACAGTTTTGTCCAGTACTGACGCATCTTTTCCCGGTGTATTTGTTTTCTTTCCTCCGACCAGGGGTGCCTTTCTTTAGAGGTTTGTACTGAGAGCCACGGACTTCCTTAAGAAAATGTCTCACAGTTAGTCTGTCTTATAGGTATGTTAGTCCCAGTTCATTGATGTCTTTCTCAGCTTCAACCAGCCAAGTGGTACGCACCTTCTTGTTTCGCCAGGAGGTGAACAGACGGTTGCTCAGTCTGTTCGGAGGCAATCTTGACACTCGACTATAAGAAGCTACCCTTCTTTTTCTGGCACATTCAGAAAGCGTCTCTATTTGTACTTAGAACTCTGAGTTGTGCTGTCTCCAGTATTCCCCATCTTCTAGTACTGGTCCTAAGATCTTTCTGAGAATTCTTCTCTCTGACCTCCAATTTATCCATCAGGCCTCTTTTATTCATTGACAGGCACTCCATAGCACAGTGAATCCAGCCGGATGACTGTAGTGTAGTGCTTCAGTTTACGATTACGTGATAGGCACATCTTGTTATACAGTAGATGTTCTGAGTCAGTCTATGGGCCAATTCCAGCTTATTAAATCTAGCGGAGAACGCTACCTTTTCTGACAAGTTGGGTTCTATCCATTCGCCTAGATAATTACATGTTTCTGTTTTCTTGATCTTATCCTGTTCTAATTACATCTCTTTGCTATGCTCTTTGATGTTAGTAAAGTAATCTATAGGGACAGATGACCTCGTAGTTCTGCCCCTTAAAACGACAAAAACTAACTTACTAACTAATCTGTTTTTTCCAGTGACACTTGAAGTCCTGCTTTGGTTCCCTGTCGTTTAGCCAGTTAATTATTGCTTTCCTATTTTGAGAAATAATCATTAGTAAGTCAACAACAACGTTTGAAGCTTTTGTGAATTTTCATTCGACTATGGTTGTGATCATCATTTTACATTTTACTTGGCACGAGGAAGGTCGTTCAGCCCAAATAACCGAGCAGCATACAATGTCAATACTGGGAGATAGTATTTTGCATAGGGAAGTCTTTGTATGTTTAAACTCGTAATACGCCAGTTTGATAAATTGCTATCTATTCCTATTGTACTATTATTAGGACTGGGTTATCGGCTGCTATAATGGAGGATGACAGGGACCGTTCCTAGAATTAGCTGGTTATCTTCTGTGAGTGGCGACACGGGTCGGGGACCGTGCCACAGAACAGCTCTCGATAAATGTAACGTTAGATGATGGCTGTTACAGTATGTGCCACAACAAATAGTGTCGAAATGTGTAATATTTCTCAGGTTAGGGCATATACTGTAAATACTTATTTTCCCGCACAATTTGTGTTGACCGACTGAAAAGCTTTCTTTAATAGAATTAGTCAACACTGCAAAATGACTTCTTTCATTTGATTCTGTAGAAGTTACCGTCCCGGCATTTGGTAGGAGATAAAAAGGGGAAGCGCAGAAAAATATTTCAAGGATGGTCGATGGTGAGGTTGTAACTCACTCGTCTTCGAATTCTGGAGATAGCCCATGGCCTTACGCTGAGCATTAGTGAACGGTGTCCTGTAAATTGCGCCCAGTACAAACATGTCCAATGTAAAATCGCGCCAAGCATGGTCTCTACCTGGAATAGTTGTGGCTGTGACGAAACCATTGGTCTAGACGAAATCATTGGTCGCTACTTGGTTAAATGACTGTCTGGACGAAAATTACTTATTGCACTACAATCAATGGGGTCTGGGACTTAAGCCCCAGGTTAGGTTTGTTTTGAATGTACGGCAGTATTGTCACGAGGACAATATTTCTAGATTGGGGGCGAATTACGCACATTTCTCAGTGGGCCCTATTTTGCCTGGGTGCGATTTTCGCACAACCTTAGCGACCATTACTACCCCCAATCGGTATTCAAAATATTACCTGATATGATATGACTGAAGATAACAAATATTTGGCATAGACTAACCAAATTTTATTGTCCCCTACACCGTAGTTATGTGTTGAATACGGAAGTCAATGAGTCTTATCCGACGTGATTCCACTATCTTATAATTAATATGCATTACACACTCCAGTTGCACAATGTGCGTGTGGAAAATCTTTAAGCTTAAGAGCATTCATAAGGGCATAGCTACATTTTTTAAAGAAAAAAAAATGATTGTTCCGTGTAATCACAGACTTATGTAATGTCACTGAGGTCCGTACAACAACCAAGGTGAAGTGAATGTCGTTTCCAATCTCACCAGAGATAATTTGAAAAAGACAATTGCTCTCTGTGATGATTAAAGGTGAGCTCATTGCGGAGCACTTTCGCTTGAAGCGCGCCTCTTGCACTGTTTCTCGATGTAACGTGAAGAAAAACGGCAATAAAGTGAGTGTAGTAGCGAATAAATTAGACGGATTGGTAAAGGGGAGCTTGTGTTATGTGTATATCCGTGAAGCAACACAGATTCATTATCAATTCAGTTTTTTGATATCAACGGGAATATGAAAGACAAAAGAAAAATCGACAAGTTATAATAGAGAAGACTGAAAATTATGATGGCAGGGTAACACGAAGAGAGGTAAAAAAAAGGCATAAGATTTTAAATAATAGCTGATTAAATTCTTGTCTGTTTGAGAGCCAACTGGTAAATTAGCGGGTTGAGGATCCGCATGCCCGTGGGAAAGAGGACTGATTACGGGTCCAGATATTGCTACCGTGCACATGTCATCATTCCAGAAGCCGATCACGTCTGCGTCTTTCCCAAATTACAACCTTCATGCAATGCCATGGATGTATCATTCGAGTCAGTTAGCGTAATTTCAGGGGACTCGGCGTACAGTTTAACAACATTTCGTGTTGGGTTTTTATGATAACTCACGTCACTCGGCTGTACTCTATCTGTAAATAAGATAGGTCTATTTTTACAGAGAAAGGGGAGAATAAATTACCGGACATGCAGTGTGTGTTCTCTGAGGCCTTGGTTCGCAAAATGAATTATGGAATAAAGCGGTCCACACAGCTTGTACAGTGTCCATTATTATTATTATTATTATTATTATTATTATTATTATTATTATTAATAATAATAATAATTTCCGAATTGGTTAGCGTGCTAGGCTTTGGCCTAAAGGGTCCCGAGCTCGAATCCTGACCAGGTCATCGGAGATTTTATTCTCCAGGTGTTCATTCGTCATTGAGACGCGTATGTCGCCCACGGACGTCAACTAGAAAGACTTGCTCTCGGCCTCCGAAGAGGCCACAATTCTTCTTCTTCTTATTATTATTATTATTACCGACAGCGGTATCTACGCTTCCTAACGTGCAACGCTAGGCAACGGGGCCAAGCTCTCTGTGGACTCGTGGGTTCGAGTTCGAGCCCCACCGTTTGCATCCCTGAAATGGTTTTCCGTGGATTTCCCATTTTCAACTCTAGGCAAATGCTGAGACAGTGCCATATGACAGGCCACGGTCGCTTCCTTTCACATCCTCGCCCAGTCTCATTCATCATCATTCAGTCCATCTCTACCGGGTGAGTTAGCCGTGGTCGTTACGGCATGACTGCTGGCAGTCGCTCACATCCGGGAGGCAAGGTGGTTCGAATCCCCCCTCCGGCAACCTTGAAGATGGTCTTCTGTGGTTTCCCATCTTCCTACCAGGCAAATGCCGGGGTTGGTCCCTAACTATAGGCCACAGCCGCTACCTTCCAACTCCTCGACCTTCCATTCCACCTTTCCTCCCCAACGGTACTTGTAGCTCACCCCTTGGTGTCCGTCTCGAAGCAGCTACAAAACTGGCGAGCCGAACTTGTCCTCGGTCACCCCCGGCACTAAAAGCCATACGCTAAAAAAAAAAAAAAAAAAAAAAAAAAGTCCATCTCTCATCCGACCGTAAATACCACCCTCCGCATAGACTTTCATCGCATCTCATCCCCAACATCGTTGAAATCGGGAATAATAAGGGGTAGACGTACATAATTATTAGACTATTATTATTATTAATACAGGTATTATTATTATTATTATTATATAGCTCAATTCTTTAAGCCGGTCCTGTAGTGTTGGGCTAGCGTTCCTGCCTCAACTTGAGGTCCCGGGTTCAATACCCGGCTCCGTCAGGGATTTTAGAAACTGACGTGAGGGCTGAAACGGGATGCACTCAGCTTTGTGAGGACAATTATCTGTCTGATGTCAGGCAGCGCACCGGTCATGGAGGACAAAATTAACGGCCAAGGGGACCCAACGCGCTGACCACGCGTCAAACCATAATCTGCAGGGCAAATGGCTGAGCAGCGGTCGCTTGGTAGTCCTAGGCCCTTCATGGGCTGTAGCGCCACGGGGTTTGTTTGTTTTTTGGTTCAAGTTTTTGAAAATGAGGCATTCGAATTTTTTACCATATAGCTGCTAAAACCTTTTGAACTACCAAAGTGATGTTCTTAGTTTGTGATTGTTATTGGATTTTAATAATAATAATAATAATAATAATAATAATAATAATAATAATAATAATAATAATAATAATAATAAATAATAGTACATTATAAATAATAATAATAAATAATAATAATATTAATAATGAAGATAATATTATTTATAATAATAATGTGTCATTGTTGACAAAATAAAACCTACTAATTTAAATGATTCTCTTGGAAACGTTCAGACAATTTCGCTGTAAAACACTTCGCTCGACGGGAATGCCACATCCGAAATTTCGGCATAAACAGTAGTCTAATCTACATAGTAGTAATTAAATTTGTGATATTTATCAGAATGTGAATAAGCAATATAAATTCCAGTGTCCATAGACAGAGTTAAGAATTGTCAAGCGAGGGTCCGGTCAGTTAACCCCTCACAACTCACCCCTTTCGCAACCTTAATGGCTGATTCAATTACAGCTGACGAACCAACCCGTCCTATGCTCCAGGCACTCGACCACTCCCGAGGGACCCCGTCCCTTCCCACCCACACTCATTCTACTTCTCTGCTGTCTGGGAGTTTGACCAAAACATTAGACAACATGCATTCAGCGTTTTGTATTAACATCATAATCGTTCAAATCAATGTAGTGGTTTGTTATTAGCGGAGAGGTTTAGTATATTTTGGTTATGAGCCCCATACACGTTTTGGGTTTGCGTTAATTTTGTCTGACTATTCCACTCATACGTCACTATATTTGGACCAATGACATGTGTGAATTTGATTAATATCAACCAATGATAGTGATCTATTTCGACAACAAAGCACCGTGCATTATATGGCTGAGTTCTTGCCACACCTTCCTTTGCGATTATTAAATAAAGCTTTCCAGTCGGTCAATACAAATTGTGCCCAATTAAATTAGGCGGGAAAACAAGTAGTCTATTTATACACCTTAACCTGAAAGAAATATTACATAATATATTTATCATAAAAGAGCACACTTTTATATAAGGAAATGGGGGGAGGGAGGGGACTTCATTGGAGGACATGCTTTGATCGTCAAGTAATCATCATCAGATCCTGCTCACTTAGGCTTAGTTAATGTACGATGTTTATGAATTACGCCCATGCACAAATATGTATACAACATTTAGATTACATACGTTTGTAAAGACTTATGCAACGTGTCAATCTTATTTGGTTGGTTGGTTCCTCAGTTTAGGGGCAGTGACAACGCGGTCATGTAGCCCCGTGTACTTTGGGTGTGTGTAGCAGCTGTCTGATAAACGGTGTTAATTGTGATGGCTGTATTACTGTGAGTTATCTGTTATTAATTCAGGCATTCCATTTTCAAGTAGTTGCTACTTTAGCTACCAAACGCCACCGTCAACGACAACTAATTCTGTACTATGTTACTAGATGCCACCGCAGTTGGCTCCTGGCAACGAACGTTGGAACCTAAGAGCGTTAGTCACATCTAACCTATAATTTAGCTTCACACAAGTGTAATTAGTGGAAGGTTCTTTTACATGCCATAAATCTATGATATGGGACCGCCGGCTTTACTTCCCCTCCGAAGGAAGGCTTACTGGGGGATTTTTAACGCTCTTAAAAATTCGACAACATCGGCCGGGTTTGAACCCGCGACCTTGGGCATAGAAGCTCAGCATGCTACCAACTACGCCACCGATACCGCTCAATCTTATTTTCAGGTAGTATTGTTCAGTTCTATCGTTGTTGCGTTATTATTAATGGAGTTATAGTATGTTAACCTGTGGTCTAATGAATTATTATTGTGACTAACTTTAGGAATGATGTTGTCTACACTATTTTGTAGACTATTCATATTTAAACTGTTGGCCAATTGTAATGCGATTATCTTGTCAATGTGGCGAACACACAAATGATACAATACACTAGAGTGGAATAAGATTATGTAAACTTAGCTGGTATCTGAAACCTGAGTCCTATATGGCGTCCGTTCTCGTTCATTGCACACTGCTCTTATTCAATATGACCACGAATAATATGATGTTATGAGCCGAACAGGCAGTAGGTAATGTTTCAAACTCTCCACAGGCATGCTTGCAGTGGCTCCCCTCTTGACTTCTACAGAACAAGCTTCGTTCTGGAGATACGTCTACCACCATTTGTATGCTTTCAATCCACTCGTATGTTGAAAGACCAGTTTCTTCAGCAATCTATTTATTCAGTGGGGGATTCTTCCTGCTCTATCTTTTAAGGAAAACTTAAACTACTTGGAGTAGTCGGTAGCATGTTGAACTGCTATGCCCAGAATCACAGTTTCAAACCGGGTCGAAGTCGTCAGAGTTTTAAGAGCGTAAAAATCCTTCAATATGCCCTCCATTTGAGGGGAAGTAAAGCCGGCAGGTCCATGTCATAGATTTATGGCTGGAAAATAACCTAGCACCACAATTGGTAGTCTAGCTAAATGTGTAGGTTATTTGGTTAGAAACGCTCTATCAAGTTCCAACGTTCGCCGCTAGGTGTCAATGACAGTGGCATCTCTGGTAGGCCAAAGTTAGAACTACTTGAAACTGAACTTGATGGAGAGCCTACGGGCGTTCAATTAAAATACCGCGCTATGGCCATTGGCTGCTTTTAAAATATAATAATAAAGCAATTTTATACGGTTCGTTTTATCTTGTTATTAGCGGTGACTACCGGGTGAGTTAGCCGTGGTGGTTACGGCATGACTGATGGCAGTCGCTCACATCCGGGAGGCGAGGAGGTTCGTATCCCCCCGCCGGCAACCTTGAAGATGGTCTTCTGTGGTTTCCCATCTTCCTTCCAAGCAAATGCCGGGGTTGGTCCCTAACTATAGGCCACAGCCGCTACCTTCCAACTCCTCGTCCTTACATTCCAACTTCCCTCCTTCCCTCCCCAACGGTACTTGTAGCTCACCCATTGGGTGTCCGTCTCGAAGCAGCTACAAAACTGGCGAGCCGAACATGTCCTCGGACACTCCCGGCACTAAAAGCCATACGCTAAAAAAGCGGTGACTCACAGCCGACATTACAACAAAAATGTGAATTTGTAAACAAATGTTGCCTGGCCCATTATACAGTATACTTCTACTTTTTTCCTCCTCATGAGAACCGCATTGATGCGCTGCTTTGTTCACTTATGTGGCGATCAATCTTTGAGAGTTTACACTCTTGTCATATGTCACTGTAAGCGACAGTTTTGTATGAGAACTAGTCTCAGATTTACCCCCAAGGCACGGGACTCCCCATACCTCTACTTTTGAATTACTATATGTCATACCCGTGAGAAATTTAATACAAGAGTTTGAGGAGAAGGAATAATTATATTTACATTTCATGGTTTCGGAGATTAAGAAATGTTACAGTTCGTTTGCTCTTACAGATTGTAACCCAACCCCTTACGTCACGCTTCACCACTGTAATGGGTGACTGTAAGTCCGGTGATCCGGGTCGAATCCCAGCGTTGACAGTGACCATGTTACAAATCTAAGCCATGTGAATAATTTACTCATCCCTGTCCCAAATACAGCTACTCACATTACTACAGTCATCACAAATTCAACACACACCTAAGTACATGGGACAGATGACCAACATTTTCCAAGCCCCAAAAGTGAATTATTAACAACTAGCCTACTTTGTTTAAATAACGCTTGGGATGCGGTGTTACGTAATATTTGAAAGCATTGTTTTGATTATAACTGCCACTTGTCTACGCAGTCGCGTTTGATCTCTACCACTAGCCAAGGTCGGGAATGAAATTCTGAGTACGTGTCCTATAATAAGACTTTTTCTTTGTGAGACAAATGGGGGATAATTTGAGCCAATGGTATTCATATTTGCCAATTACTAGGATATGAAGGACAAATGTTTCATCCGGAATGGACTTTGGTACTATCTATCATAAAGGCATTGCTTCACTCCATTGTGTGAAGCGTTTTCATCTACTGTGAAGGAGGAAATAATTGAATTAAATACAATTTATCAAGAGTTGAGTATGTTGTAACGCAGTAGTTCAGAGTGACATGGGCTCTTGATGAAGGTCACAATAATGCTTATCCACACAGGGGTTCCCGTAAAACATCGGTGTTAATACTAGGTATTTTAGAAGTTGTAGGCTGTTGTTTTATCTGAAGGCCTTGGGCGTAATGTCATTTAGCCCTTGTACTGGGTTGAGTGCAGAATTTGTCTGATAACGAGTGTTCTTGTGGTGTCTGTAGTCTGTAGTGTAAATTTTTAATTTAGGCGAGGATTGGGAAGAAGGTGGTTGTGGCCTTAAGTTAGGAACCATCCCGGGATTTGACTGGAATAGCAGAGGGAAACGACGGAAAAGCACTTCCTAGAAGGCCAAAATGGGAATCGAGCTCACGTTTTCTCACTTGCCTCACTAGGCTAGCAATCTTCGTTGTCACCCCGGAGGTCTGGGTTCGATTCCTAGTTCTGCCAAGAAATGTAATTCTGGTCTATGGGCTGGAACGTGAAACACTCTGTCTCGTGGGATAAATCTGAGAAGGAGTGGGTTCAATTCTCACATCAGCCATCCAGGAAGTGTTTTACGTGGTTTCCCCCTTCTTCTCCAGCCAAATACCGGGATGATTCCTAACTTAGGGTCGCAGCCAATCCTCACCTAAATGACTAATACGGTCACCACTACAGACACCACAATGACATAGGTTATCAGACAAATTATCATTATTATTATTATTAAAATTATATATTTATTTATTTATTTATTTATTTTACCCGTTATAGGCCTATTACACAACGTGAAGCAATCATGACTACTTGTTCTTCCTGGTTTTCCAGTACTATTTCATTCATGCACTAAAGGTCCTCTTTCTTTCTTTCTTTCTTTCTTTCTTTCTTTCTTTCTTTCTTTCTTTCTTTCTTCTTTCTTCGGTCCACTTTAGTCTTTGGGCTGTAGGTGCTGCTTCTCTTCTTTCTCCGTTATTCTGAGGACCACGAACCAATTTCAATGTTTAGTCCTTTGTTCTTCTTTCTTCTTCCTCCAGTGCTCCTTCATCTTTTCGCTGTGTGTCTTCTTTCTCTCTTCCGACCATTTTGAGCCTGTTTTCTTATATTGCCTTCCTTGGAGTCCTTCCATTCCCAATACTTAGTTTTTGAAAATATCTCTCTCTAATGCATCTTCTTCTTTTAGATTGTTTCGTTCTAAATCTTTCTTTACTTCTTGAAACCAGGCTGTTGTCGATTTCTTTTTCCAAAGATATTTAAAAATCTGTTTGGTTAAGGTGCTGCTTTATTATTATTATTATTATTATTACATATTCATACACGTATATTTATACACACACCCAAGTACACGGGATTAAATGACCACGAGTTCCAAGCCCCTCAAATAAACAATAACAATATAAAACTAATTCCACACACACTCATTTTGTCCTACATGGGGCTATAGCAGGCGAATCAGCTGCCCCTAATAATATTGTAATATTATTTCTCTGCTTGCATCCCGTATGGTACTAATGCACTGCAAGCATAATTATCCTGCAAACGATACTGAGCACTATTACTTTTCCTTCGATGTGACTACACACTAGTAAGATAGGAAAATAATAGTGTTCAGTATCGTTTGCGGGATATGCTAGAGGTGCATTAGTACCATACGGGATGCAAGCAGAGAAATATTGACCCTCCTGATAACACGCGTTAGTTGGGCTGCATAAACAATAGTTTTAGGGGCAATTGGTTCACCTGGGATAAGCACGATTTCGGAAACTTCCTAAATGTATCAACAACGGCAACGCATGAGCGAACGAATATACCACTTTGGTACGGTAGTGGAGAGAGGAAGTGACACTTTGTCTTGAGGCCACTTCTGATTGAGAGTTTCATTAATTGAGAAAGAAGGCCAGAGTGACTCTCTCTGAAAGGAAACAGAATACTGTGTAATGTGATTACCAGTTGGACGGAAGAGTTGGAAGTGCCGTGGTAGATCGTGCGTGGCAGTCCTCCCAAAGTTTCAGCTCTTCTCGAGTTTCTTTTAAAGCAGTGCCGGCTATCTATGGAGCCCCTCCCTTTATCCCCACATGTACGGGCACACAACTTGCGGAGTACGGCATGCCTCTCCAACTCGACCATACTGGGGGAGGGCAACCGGTTAACAACTCCGTGTTGGAATCCATTTGGCAGTGTTGCCTTTGTAAATAAAATTTAAATGCTTTTTAGTCGGTCATCACGATTGTACCCAAATTGTAATGATTGTTATTTCCTAAATCTGAGTTAGCGTGGACAGTTTTGCGTCGACAAATTTCCGACACCTAGTAACCATGGCAACAAATGCAAGTGCACTTAGTTCCCACTCATTGAAGCGTGCGCGTCTTCAGCCTACTTTAAACAATTTGTAGAACTGCGAACAAAGTAGACTGATACACATCGATCTGGGTAAATGTGTGTCAGTCTGTCCGTCCGTCTGTCTGTCTCCTATCGAAACCAAATTTGCTATGAGTAAATGCCTATAGACTACCTGAATATCTCACGGTCATATTTGAAAATGACGTCAGTGCTACCAATTAATGGAAAATGGCAATTGAAATTTGAGCTGTAGGCTATGTTAGATATCTCGGAAGGTATGCTTGGGAATTACTCCAAAAATGACACAAATATGGATAATATTACATAATTAATTTACAGGAGCCCATATATAATAGTGATGCCAACATGATTCTATTCCTGCTGATAGGTTGAATCTATGCATATAACTTCCATACTATCATTTGGATTTCAACCAATACGAATAGTTGAATTCATACATATCGCGGATATGTTTTGTTTCTTTAACACCATGTCTTAATCTTTCTTTCTTTCTTTCTTTCTTTCTTTCTTTTTTCTTTCTTTGTTGACTGAATTGGAAGCAAAGTGACCAGTGACCTAAATACCTCACTTGTGTGTAATAGTATTTTAAAAAATAATTAATAGTTGAGTTCAGAAATAAAGTAAAATAATTTATTATACTTCGAAATATGTTTCCCTTTTGTTTCTAAGAGAAGGGTTTTATTTCACTTAAAGTCCAACTCATTGTTTTCAGGGACATCATATAGAATGTTAATAGTGTATTGCAATCATATACTGTGACACAAAATATATTAGCAAAATCTATTCAAATATCTTATGGCGACCCGTCAATCTTAAGAAATATTTCTATGGGGCGTGACACTTGATAGATTAAGAACCACTACATAACGGAATCCTGGAATTATTCCGATATTTCTTTCACTTGTGCGATTGTGTGGAATCTGTTTGAGGACCAGTGTTATTGTAGTGACTATACTAGAGCAAGGATAGTTTTGAAGCCAATTTTCAATGTTGCCTTAGCGGCTTCCGTGGCTCAGTAGGTAGCATGCTTAACTGCTGTGCCCAAGATAGTGGGTTCAAACCCGGCCGATGTCGTCGGATTTTTAAGAGCGTTAAAACTCCTTCAGTATGCCTTCCTTCGGGGGAAGTAAAGCTGGCGGTCCCATGTCATAGATTTATGGCATGTAAAAGATCCTTCCACATACTAAACTTGTGTGAAGCTAAATTGAGAGGTTAGATTTCGTATGAACGCTCTATCAAAGTTCCAGCGTTCACCACAAGGTATCATTGACGTCTGGTTGCGAAAGTTGGAACTACTTGAAATTGAACGGAACTTGTAGCTCACCCTAAGGGTGTCCGCTGGAAGCAGCTACAGACTCTGTCGAGCCGAACATGTCCTCGGACACTCCCGGCACTAAAAGCCATACGATAACTAACTAAATAAATAAATAAATAAATAAAGTGTTGCCTTATAAACAATTAATATTATAGCTTTCATTCGGACAACCCAAAAATCATTCCAATTACTGGAATATGTGAAAAATAACCTGAAATAAATGACATATGATTAAGATTTATATCGTTGCGGATTTATATTGTTGACCGACTAAAAGCTATAATATTAATTGTTATACTAGAGCGGAGAAGTAGAATATATTTCTTAACAATATAGCAGCTTGTTTTTCCCCAAGATGCCTTATGGCACCTTGAAAGCAACTTTTCATAAGAATATATTTTTGGCAAGTCAATTGATAATCATTTCATATTACGTACATATATGTTTTTTCCACATATTATGTTCACATGCGAATCAGATCATCAACTGAGTGAATTATCATTTAGAAGTTTTTGCCTGATTTTTGACAGTATTTGATTACGTTTTCTTTCTCGATAAATTTTCAAATTGAAACGACGATTTACGTACCTTTTTACATATCTACATTTTACGAAATGAGATGTCTATGTTATTCGAGATATTAATAGAATATCAAAATAGTATTTTTAAGGTATTTTCCATTTACATGTCAATTGTTATCTTAGAATGTTTTCATTATTTTAAATTTAAATCTGTTTTGTAAGGATATCCATTTTCTTGATACTGTTAATTAGTTTTTAAGGTCTAGTAATTTTCACGCTGATGATGGAATCATTGATATTCCGAAACATGTACGTTTAATACTGTAACTAAACCACATTCTTTAGTGTTTGACTAGGTGGTTTTAATAAGATAGTACAGCATACCCCTCAATCCTTGTTAGGGCAATTCACTAATAAACATCATTTTTTACAATTGAAAATCCAGTGCTATTTTCTGATCAGAAATGTCAGGTGTTGGCACTCTTGTAAATATGTTGCTGCAATAGTAACGTTCTCGCTTGCTGAGCCCAAGATTGCAGGTTCGAAACCTGGCGCAGTCAGCTGGCATTTGAGGGTGCGCAAATGCGAGGGAGCCGTGTCAGTAGATTTACTGGCACGTTAAAGATCTCCTTCGGGGCAAAATTCCGGCACCCCGGCGTCTCTAAAAGCCAGTGCAGTTAAAAGGGACGTAAAACCAATAACATTATTATTTATTATGTTGCTGCAATATGGCCACAGAGTAAGCAATGATACCCTCAGCAAGAATAATAAGGTTATTCCTTTCTACGCCAAGCTTCTGGAATAGTTCCACAACTGCTCGATAGACAGTGCCCCTGGCACAAACAGCATTCCTCGCCCATTGAAGGTGTGATTCCTGTTCCTATCTCCGTATTTTCCCCGAAAGTACAGTACAGTACAGAACGCAATCTTCATAGATGGCCTTTTTCTCCTGGTCAACCTGCTTAGCCTGATCTGGTGCATTCTTCTCAAACCGAATGGTTGGATTAAGAATATAGGCTTCTTTAGATGTTTTCTTAAATGCAACTATGTCAGCAAAACGGCTCCTTCCTTGAGAATCGAGTCATTTTAGGTAGGCTATTAGATAAGTATAATCTCGGCATTTGCCTACGATTGAAGTGATTGATTGTAGGGAACCGCATCTTCGATGGAGCCAGGACTTGAATCTACCTCATTTTAGTTCTCCTCATTAGTTCAACTAATGAGGCAAGAAATTAGCTGAGCTGATAGCCACGATAACGCGACCCCTAAGTGATACAAGAACTACAAATTACGTTGATGTTCTTCAGAAGTTTGTGGTGTTCGCGTTTGTTAGATTTATACGGATTTACTAGTGAACCGAATAGCTTCCACATTCCTTGTTATGCAATGTGCCGTATACATGTGGCTCAGTTCGCATGATCTAGAGCCCTCTCGTGACACCAGACCAGACTAAAAGTAGGACAGGAGAGTCGTTAAGATTAACTTTGATGCTTGACCAATTCTCATGCACGAATAGAATAAACGATTTTGGCTCTTCGTATCATTCCACATGAGAAATTCAGTCAAGGCAATGCAAGAGACAATGTTTGAAAACATGTTGGCCCAGATTGCCTTCTGCAATCTGAAGAGTAGTTGAAGAAAGCTTAATCTTTGTGATACATGGTGTGACATTTACCATCTAGTTGAGCATATTTGGTCACGGGCTTTTGTGTTTGAAACGGGACAAGCTTCACCGTTGCTAGTGAAGCAGACATATTCATTTTTAATGACCATCCCTGTTCTCTCTCACTCCTTTTATGATCGGTAAAACACACACAAGCATGTCACTGTTATGACGTGCTATAATTTATTGCAACACTCTCTCTTAAGAATAGATCAAACAATTCTCCATACCAAGTTACAAATCATGTACTCTGCATATCTCATGACCCAACACGCTAATGACAGTCTTTGTAAATCGACCATCTGCTTTAATTTACTGATGGTTTCGTTGCTCCGTTAAGATGATAGGGTCATCCTGGATATCAGCGTTGTGTATATTTTGACTAAGAAGGAAGGAAAGAAAGGAAAGAAAGAAAGAAAGAAAGAAAGAAAAGGAAAAAATAATAATTAAAATAAAAAAAGATGAAAGAAAGAAAAAAAGAAAGAAGGAAAGAAAGAGTGAAAGTGATAAATAAATAAATAATTTAATAAATAATTGAATAACTAAATAAATACAGAAAGATAGTAAGTAAGTAAGTGAGTGCGTAAGCAACTAATTATGAAAGAAAGAAAGAAAGAAAGAAAGAAAGAAAGAAAGTAATAAAATAAAAAATGGAAAGTAATAAAGAAAGAGAGGGAGAAAGAAAGAAAGAAAGAAAGAAAGAAGAAGAGAAAGTAATCAATAAAGATATGAAAAAGAAGGTAAGTAAGTACGTAAATGAGAAAGAAAGGAAGAAGAGATAAAGAAGTAAAGAAAGAAAGGAAGTTATAAAGAAAGAAAGATAGAAAGAAAACAAAAAAGAAAGAGAGTAAGAAAGAGAGAAAGAAAGAAGTTTTGTCTATGATCCCTTGGAGAAGAGCTAGCTAGGAGTTTGCATTTTAAAATAAATCGCAATACAACATATTGACATAATACCAGAAAGTGACAGTTGTCTTGTTAGTCTATTTTTATCATATGAAATATAGGCTTATGGGGTCACATTTGACCCGTGTGTGTGTGTCTGTTTGTTCTCCCTAATACATTTTGTTTGGTTGGAGAGATTTCCATGAAACTTGTTAAGAATTTAGTACTACCCCATTCCATCTCAACCGTTCCTTTCAAATGGCAGTGCTATTAAACCAACACGGCGGAAACGCGAATTAAAAATATATAAAACGGCTTTTCTGATGAGTTAATCAATCATCCGTGCGGAGTAAGACTTGGCATAGTGAATATTTGTTTAGAACTGAATAATTACTGTACATAGGTTTTAAACGTAATGTAATTGTCATAAAAAATAAGATGGCAGCTGTGCTAATTTTTAAAACATGTTTATTTATCTAGTGTCCCAATCAAGCGATAGAAGTGAACATTTGTTTAATCTACAGGCACAAAAATCTATGACATGCATGTAATAAAGTGTAGATGCTGTCAGTGTAAATTCCTGAGATACGACTGTGTCTATCTCATTAACGAATGATCCGATATCTGTGAAACTTGGCATAGTAGACCACCAGTATAGTTTATGCCTACAGGTATGAACTGTTAAACTATATCTTCAAGAATAAACTCTGCTCTTCTAGAAGAAGTCAGTTAGTGCCAACAATAGAGCTGTAGGAAATCTGTTTCAAGTTCTAGCATTACATAGTATGTAGTAAGTGAAAGGAGTTTCTTATGCTATGAGTATGTGGCGTCCTGGGGGTTTTCCCTGGGGGACCAACTCACTTGTAAGGGGATGCGCTGGTAGGTTATGCAGAGTATCCGCTGTAAAAGTATGTGGTTGTATGCTGAGCCGCACTTTCACGTCCCAGACGGCAGAAACATTCTTCCACCCCATCTTCCTGTTATGCTATTTCAATATTTTACGGCCTTTTCTCTTGGTTGTCGCTGGCTCATCTTGCCTAAAAACCGCAATATCCCCTCACTTCTTTCCGGGATTATAACCCTGCAATAAGAAGGAAAGGATTTGCCTCTTCCCCGGTGTCTGAATAATGAAGCGGTTTTTGACCTGAGCCTTCATAGCAGCGCTGGGAAGGGCGTGTAGTTCCACCGCCTTCTCAGAGCTAGCTTATCCTTCACTCTGTCTGTCTGTCATCCTGTGCTCAGTCCTTGCAACTAGGTACGATAGTCATTCAAAAACTCTACGCATAATTTGATATAATTTGAAAAACAGAACCACCTAACTGATATTTATTACCTTTAATCTGTCTTCCTCATTAGTGGTCTTCCCTTTTGGAACGAAGCTGCGTAATCATTATGTTCTTGTTCATTCATTTAGGTCATGTTGCCCCGTGCACTTGGGTGTGTCATTGTATGCTGAACTGATATGCCTAAGATCGTGGGTTCAAACCCGGCTGAAGTCGTCGCATTTTTATGAGCGTTAAAATCCTTCAGTAGACCTATACCTTCCTTCACAGGAGAAGTAAAGCCGGTGGGCCCGTGACATAGATTTATGGCATCTAAAAGAACCTACCACTACAATTGGTAGTGTGTAGCTAAATTAGTAGGTTATTTGGTTAGAAATGCTCGATCAAGTTCCAACATTCGCCTCTAGGTGTCAGTGACTGTGGCATCTCTGGTAGCTGGTAGTTGGAACTACTTGGAATTGAGCTTGCTGGGAGCCTACGGGCGTTCAACTAAACTACCCCGCTATGGGAATTGGCTGCAATGCTAATATAATAATTGTGTCGTTGTGATGATTGTAGTATCGTGTGTCTTAGCAATGGATGCAACGATTTGGAAGTAAACGAGCGTGGCCTTAAGTTAGGAACCATCCCGGTATTTATCTGGAGTAGAAGTAGGAAACCATGGAACATATTTTGGTCATCTGAGGTGGGAATTGAACCCATATCATCTCAGCTTTGTCTCACGAGGCTGCATGTACCCCTTTCCACCCCTCAGAACGTAATTAAATTTCTTCGCAAAGTTGGAAATTGTTCCCAGTACGTTTGATTAAATGGCAATAACAATTCCCATGCTAGTAGAATGTAAGATATTTACAGTATTGGTTAATAGATAACTCAGAGAAATACTACGCCAATGATATGTGTGTATCCTTACAAATGTATATACTGTAATTGTTGTATAAGATTTATGACAGGCAGAGTTATAATTTTATTTTAAAATCGTTGGCTCCTCAACCTGTATATTCCATCTTAAGTAAAATATAATTGATTTTAATCTAAAATTGTTGTTTGGTATGTAAATATATATATATATATTTCTGGGAGATAGTGCTTATAATTACATGTAAGGATATCCATTGAAAATGAAAATCCACAGCCTGCTTCCAGTCTCCGATCGGGTCATGAATGGAATGAATGAAGCCCCTATCTAGCGGCGAGGATATGCACTGTGCCGGCTGCCGAGGCCTGACGCACTCCTCTGGGGCAATGAGTAAATGAATGACAGATGAAATGAAATGATAGTGGAGAGTGTTGCTGGAATGAAATTTTGACAGGGAAAAACCGGAGTACCCGGAGAAAAACCCGTCTGCCTCCGTTCTGTCCAGCACAGATCTCACATGGAGTGACCGGGATTTGAACCACGGACTCAGCGGTGAGAGGCTGGCGTGCTGCCGCCTAAGCCACGGAGACTCAAGGATATCCATTACCTTTATTAATTATTCCTGAGGTTTAGTAATAGCCAATTATTGTTCTCTGTAATCAATAATTTACAGTTTTGACACAATGATATTATCTTAATTAATATTCATAATTGAACTTTTAGCTGACGAAGGCTTCATTGACAATCCGAAACATGTAGGCTACAACAATTGAACAATTAAATACCGGTAGATATTCAACAATAGAATAGTTAAAACTCAGCAACGTTTCCAGGCTCATGGCGTGTCTTGTGCGGGCTTTCGCCTAGAAATATCAAGATAGGCTCATCAGGGGGCTCTAGGTGTCCGTGCCCGGACTCCCACAAGAGTAGCGAACTTGACTCGACTCGACTGGACCCACGCAGTGCAGTCAGCCAAGCTGACTTAGCTGCGTGCGTGCTTTTCGCTTTTCAGCCCTGGGGGCTTTAGAGCTATGTCAAATACTATAGACTAGGCAGAATTTGAGTAGCGAACAGCATGGTAATAAAATATTTATAAAAACACTATTTACAACTAGGGTATTCAACAGAACACCACACACTACACACCAATCTATAGTTACAGATCTGGGGAGATGACCTCGCTGTTCCGCCTTAAGGTGGCGCTAACTGAATAGTTGAACAATACCGTTCAGTTTCTAAATATGTTCCTAGCACACAAACTACTGAATCAATGTAATGAATATTTATCAGCATTTACCTTCATAAGATAAAATGGTTACGTTACTGAAAACTCATTATCATTCACTGATACCAACATTACAATTAATGTTTTTTTTAACAAAATATTACCATAGTATTATGATGGAAACTGTAGCAAAAAATACGAGTTTTAAGCAGGAAAATATTAAATTGACTTAACTATTGGGATAATGAGGGATATACATTTATCCAAAGATACGTCTATAATGTCATTCTCCTTTGTCAATGTTTGATTTAATCTAATATAGCAAATTGGCTATTCTGTTTCAGGAGCCGCATGGAGGCGTCTTGGACCGGTGGAATATATGTAGTCCCGAGGAGGAGCCGCTTGTCTTACAGCAGTTCCTCCGCTTTGGCGAGACGCGTGCCATCACGCAACAACTCTTGCTAGCTCAGCAGGAGTTGGGAGCGCCGTCTTCCGCAGCAGCAGCTGCTGCAGCAGTAGCGTCATCGTCGACCCTACAGCAACTTCGCATCGATTCCGACATCAAAAAATTCATCGAGCGCACTGCGAACCGTGGACCTACCGCAGCTAAGTCACAGTCGCAGCAGCAACAACAGCATTCACAACAACAGCAGCAGCAGCAGCAAACACAGCAGCCGCAACAACATCAGCAGCAGCAGCAACATCATCAACACCAACAACCGCAACAACAGCAACAACAACACCCGTCGCAGCGTGATCAACTACGAGATCATCAGAGGGAGCAAAGAGAACATCGAGAGGGGGAGCAACAACCGACGAGCACTATTGGTAGTGACTCTAAGCCGGGTTCTGCTACAGGACAGTACTCCCAACACAGAGCGCACAGTAGGCAGCCGCGGTCGTCTCCACCTTCATCGCATCATCCTCATTCTCACCCTCATCCTCACCCCCCACCACATCCTCATTCTCACCCCTCACCCATGCATCTCAGTCTGCATCATCTCTCGCATCAACAAAATCAACAGCATCAGCAACAACCTCCATCGCATACAGCTCTTCCTCCAACGCGTCCACCTCCCCCACCCCCAATGTCACCCCTCCAGAAACACATGCCTCTGAACTTTCTGAAACTGCCCAATACAAGCAACGGTCCTTGCACGACTTCCTCACCACCCAGCAGCATCAGTAGTAGTCCACTAAGCGTTTCTCCCTTGAACAGGCTGCAGAGTATGCAGCCATTCGATTTTCGAAAAATGGGTCCAGGATTTCCGGGAGGATTGATGCCAAGTACAAGAGGAAACAGTGGGAGTCCAGAACTACAGCATCCTCATAGTCGAAGAAGAATATCTGAAGCTTCTGATACAAGTCCTCCAGGACTCATGAACCTTAGTCTGACGAGCCCTACGTCCATTTGTCTACCCCCACCTCCACCTCCACCTCCCGTTTCAACCACCAGCGTTACAAGTTTTAACCACTCCGGTTTGGTGCACGGACATCTTTCGGCGGCATCGCTTGTTGCATCGTCCTTACCCGGTTTGATCTCAAGTGTTGGTGCACCCGGCAGCAAATCTCCATCTGCTATGTGCATCGACTTCAAGAGTGGAGGAGGCAGTAGCGAATTTGGGTCAGATGATGACGACGATGATGAAGAGAATTCGCACAGTGCCCTTAACTTGAGTCGTGATGGTGCATACATCAACAAAGTGGGTCGGCCAAGAATTGGACACATACGCAAAGCCACAATGCCTATGAAACGGCAGTGGGGATCGGGGATGGATTTACCACTTAATTTAGGCACTCAGCTAATAAATCCTACCACCGGTAAGAAGCGAGTGCAATGTAACGTTTGCCTCAAGACTTTCTGTGATAAGGGAGCACTCAAGATACATTTTTCTGCTGTACACTTGCGTGAAATGCACAAATGTACGGTAGAGGGTTGCAATATGATGTTCAGTTCACGCAGGTCCCGTAACAGGCACAGTGCGAATCCTAATCCTAAACTCCATTCCCCTCATTTACGTCGCAAGATATCTCCTCACGATGGTCGTAGCTCGCAGGCACATCCTTTGCTTATACCTCCTCCCGGTGCTCTAACACTCAACCCACTGTCATTCAGTCCGTTCCCACTGCTTACACCCCCACCCGATATGAGGCACCACCAGTCCCTGAAACAGACCCTGGACTTGAGCATGCATCGCTACGATGACTGTCATCGCATGGAGAGCAACAATACCACTACATCTTCTGATGATACAGCTATGGCCCTCAATATGAACCATCACCATCTCGACGATGATAACGACGATGTGTATGACGACGATGAAGATGGCATAATCGTGGACGGGGGTGTTGACGATGGGGACATGGATCTGCCTGAGGAACATGGTACTAATGAAATGACTGAAAAGGGCGACCATTCGGTATCATTAGTGAAGAGGGTGAAACTGTCCGAATCTGATATGGATGAGGAGATGATCAGTAATATGGACAGTAATGAGGACTCTCTTAGTGTAGTTGATGCTCATAGTCTGAAGGAAGAAAATGGGGTGGAATGCACTACGTTTGCTTCAAAAAGTGTTAGAAAAAGAAAAAATCAGAATCCTACGCGATGTGCGATTCCAGTGCGAATGGGCCCAAATGACATGTCAGACGATGACTCCTCAAATGACGTTGTTTTTGCTGCCCCAACGCCAGAAGAAAGTGCTCGTGAAATGCCAACCCATGATTCGAATTCAAAAAACGTGTTAGCTAACGTGACACAGCCCATAGTAAAGGAGGAAATATCAGAGAAACAAAGTGTAGAGGTAAAGATGGAGCATGAAGATCAAGTACAAGATAAGGGCTGTGCTCACGGTGGAAACACAGAAAAAAATGTTGAAGAAATGAAGAGCGAATCAAATGACAAGGAAACCGACGAGGAAATCAAAAGTAATTTGGAACGAAGAGAAGACGTCTTGAAGCCGGATGATGCTAGAATTGAGACCAGTCTAGCACCTCTTATACCGGCTGAGAAGGTGAAGAAAGAGAAGGAGCATGCAGAGAGGGGTGATCATGATGAAGAAATGGATGAGGATGACTCGAAGAACAGAGCACCGAGTTCTGCTGGTAGCCACAATAGTGAAGAGTCTCTCGATTCTTCTAATGCACTCCGACAGCTAGAGAGTTTGTCTCACGGCCACTTTGGAGACTTGCTAATGAATCGTGGAGGCCAACCTTCATCACCGATGTTAAATACGCATCCATTTCCCTCTTTAGGTTTCATGGTTGGGACAGGGCCACCCAGTCCTGCGCGTTCTCAGGGTTCATCAGGCACTTCGAACGGACCTGATTCCCCATCAGAGGAGAACAGCCAGGGGATGTACTTCCATGATTCATCAGGCTTCATCGGCAACATTGATGTGCCAATCGATAAGGATAATCCAAGGCGTTGTACAGCCTGTGGAAAAATCTTCCAAAATCATTTTGGGGTGAAAACACACTTCCAGAATGTACACTTGAAGCTCATGCACAAATGTACTGTAGAAGGTTGTAATGCGGCCTTTCCATCCAAACGAAGTCGTGATCGACACAGCGCTAACTTGAACCTTCACCGCAAGTTGCTATCAACATCATCTTCAGATAAGGCGGGTGCTGGACTCTTCATGGACAAATCCCCATTTGCTTCCCTTGCAGGTAACCCATCCTTACACAGCGAATTCCTTGCCCGTCTTTATGCGGAATCCCAGTCTCTGCCATTGAATCTTGAAGCCTTTAAGAACCTCCCCCATTCTCATCCTCACTTAGGTCCCCCACCCCCACCTGGCAGCTTGGCCGAACAGATGCTTCTGAACGGTGATCGGCTACCACCACCGCATCCGTCTCTCTTGTTGCCTCCTCTGGGAGGTCTTGGAGGCTTCCCCGGACTAAATAACTTCACCAGTCATTTGGCAAGTGTAAATGGAACTGCTATCAGTGACCGTAAGGAACGATCTTCGGGATCGAATTCACCCAAATCATCATCATACTCACCTGTGGGTGATTCACCCGTGAGCTATAGTCTTGAGGAAGAAATGCCAACAACGGACCCCGACGGTCAGTTTCAGTGCGCGTTTTGTCACAAGAGTTTAGCAGATGGAGCTGCTCTCAAAGACCATTATGAGCAACTGCACTCAACAGATCTCTTTCGTTGTTCAGTTTCGGGGTGTCCCAAGGCATTTAGCTCGCGGGAAAAGCGACAAGTGCACAGTGAAAACGAATCGTTACACGCACCTGCTCTCCGGCCCTCAGATAACTCCTGCTCGTGACACAGTGGATCGCTACTTCAGCATCGATATAATAACCTCGTACCCACGTGGTGGTAAAATAAACATTAACCACCACATCTTTACTATCTCATGAATGTTAATCAGTGTACCCCTCCCTCAGAAAGTAATCTGCTGTGTCTTTTTAAAATGAACAGTTAATAGCAGACTTTCATTTTGCAATAACTCGAACTTCCTCGTATGATCCGTTTCTGCTAAATGTATCTATCTAAATAATTATCTTGTACTGGTACCCTGTAAAATACAGAATGTGTTGGTTTATGCGTGATGGATATTTTTTACAACTGATACCACACATCATCATTTCTATTTGATCTTTTCAGATTCAAATGACTTCAGTATTTCTTGCATGCATTTCCTGGACTGTTGAGTATTGAACAGTTTTACATCAAATCTGTATTACATTGAAGTCGATAGATGCTGTGACATGAGTTACAATATCATGTGTTCGGACTGATTGCCTCTGATATTGGATATGGATGGTGAAATTCTTGAAATTAATTGCCACTGTTTGTTTGGATGTAATCATTAACAAGTCTGTTGTGGAAGTCATAGAAATTTTAATTTCTCAAAGAATCCTCCTAAGATAATATACTCTTAAATGGAACAGTTTCATTTGGCATTAACTCAGATTTTCCAATATGTTTTGTGGCAGAAGAACATGATGATAATGATGATGATAATAATAATAATAATAATAAATTCATATGAGAGGAACTGAGAATTTTCTTTCTTTTCAATATAGCTTGAATTGATCCAATTGTGTTTGAAAAAATATACTGAGTTAATGTCCACTTTTCTGGTAGCCTATAAGCTGCTGAATATAATTTATCTCCTATCCGTATTTCGTATCGCTACTGAAAAGTACGTTTTGAAACGTGTATTTTCGATATGATATAAATGCATACTGCCAAGTGTCTGATTTAGTACTTGGTTATTGAAGCATATTATTGAGTTTCAATAATCCCCTTTAAGTGTACATTTAGACGTTTTATGCCGCTTGTATTTAGCAATATATGCTTACAAGTAAAGTTCTATGACCTTCACACACGCTTTCAGTTGCCACCCAGATCTGTTCCCGCATCTGTGGGAGATTTTCAGTAACTGGCAAATACATTGAATGTCACAGCAACTTCAAACAAGAAATCCATTTCTACACGACCAAGTTACACCCTCGAATAATTTGATAATATGTAATTTCTGCAAGATGCTTTTATTATTGTAATAGAGACAGCCTCTTGACAATTCATGTATATTACTTAAGCATGTATTATAGAAAAACATACTTCAAATATTTAATTCTTATCGTTGTTTAGCACAGTCGGGAAATAACTCCGTGATAAACTCGGTCCTGTTGAAATGAGTTTTCCTATTTCCTTTCCGAACAAAACCTCGAAGTGCAATAATCAAACCACATAACCAGTTCTTTTATGTGTATATACGAAATGTGAGGAATGCGTAATACTCATCGCAAGGAGATCGTGTGTACATACTACGCTGAATTTGTACAAACTAAATTGGAGCCTCAATGAGAGACTCTTGTTATAATTCTCCGCAACGAAAATGTGTCCTTTGGTATACGATTAGAATATTGTAGCCAAGTCAGTTAAGGGTGAGACAAACTGTTTGTCATTTTGTGGTTAGAGTTGTTAATTTCTATTGGTTCACTTACGCCTCAACCGCAGTTTCTTTAGGATGTGAGGAGATATATTTATAAATTATATGGTCTTATATAATGTTCAAATACTTTTCGTGAATCATTCGAATCAAACACAAATGTTATCCCTTAATCATTGCTGTGTTTCTGCGTCCAACCGAAGACATAATATATTACACAATCTTGTTTAAAATATGTAATGAATACTTGAGTTTTTCGACGATATAAGTGTATTCAGAAATGAAAATAAATATATGTGCATAGAATGAAACAATTTTCATTATCTGCTGAATTTTTCTTCTTTAAGACGTGTTCGTAAACTATTAGTTCGGCTCTTCAACCCTACAAAGAATTCTATTTCTTAGCCACTTAACTTATATACTTATATTCACTGAAGTGAAATGAGGGCTGTATTTTGATGGGTTTTATCACTGTTAATGTAATAAAGTAGATGAAAAATTATATTCAACTTAATATTTTTGAAAAGTACAAACATCATTTTAGAAGTGTTGGTTTCTTTTTACCAGAACGCTATTTGTTTCCAGTATTAGTTTGAATATCTTGAATTAACATGCTCTTTGAGTAAAGCTGTTAGATTCAGTCCTGGTACACACCATGAACTAATCAAATGCTTCCTGTGAATCACTTGAAAAATAATGACTCAGAATCCAAATTTAGCAACTATTTCAGGTAATTGAGTTCATATCCGTATTGACAAATATTTCATTCAATCAGCTATTCACGGATGCACGGCGAACGAATTATTGTGTCCATTATCTGCAATATTAAACACTTTTATGGTTGTAAGGACTCCTCTTCTAAGTGTGGTGATGTAAATGTACAGTTCCAGAGACTATTGTGTTAAATAACAGTTTGCAATTTGTGGAGATAAAAATAATAATGTATACAAAATAAAGCGAAATATTATACTTTGTATATATTTATCAAGAAAACACTATAGGCCAAGTAGAAGTAATTTCGATGATGAAAATAAAGTGTTTGTATAAAAGATGTGTAAAATATGTGGTCTCCAAATTATAATATGATGTTCCTTTCCCTTAACTAGGCAGAAAAATGGGCCTAAATCTAGTTAGGATGATATATTGAAGCAAGAAAACGGCGTAATTTGACGTTTCCGTGTATATAAACATCAAAATGAAAAAGATTTATGACCGTGTGATTGTCAATTTAATGGTATTCCCAACATTTATCTGTCTCCCCACCCTCGACTCATTGTTGTTATTAATAATATTATTATTATATACTCCATAAACTGTGCTGTGACGCGTAAATTGAATGTCATCATTGTAAATAAAGAACAAAATGATCATCTCTACCAATTGATTATAAAATAATTTTAGAATATTCCCAAATATACCACCTTAAATCATCCTGAATCCTAGAGCGGCTATATAAGAAGAAATTAAATAGTGTTGGTAAAAAATCACAGTTCCCTCAAACCAGCCAATTGATAAAACACTAGCAAATCTTCTGGGTGTCCGTTGCAGGTGTATTGTTGACCATCAGCAATGCACGCCATCAAGTCCCCTCCAGTAAAAACCATAAAATCTACTTGGATCGTAGTTAGTATTGTTGTTGTTAATTCATTTGAGCGTATTGGGACATCTTGGTCATCTACCCTATGTAATAGGGTGTGTGGTGAACTTGTCTGATAACCTGTATTCCTGCGATGTCTGTAGTAGTGTGTGCACACAGGTGGCCAAAAAGCTGATTAGACCAAATTCTTTGCTGTTAATTGGTTCACAGATCTTCACCAATGTATAGATCTCCTGGACCCTGAAAAGGAGAATGTGTTTTTTGGTATCCTAAAATGATCAGTTGGCCACCAGTTGAGCTAACACGATTGGAAATTAATTAAATTATTGATTTCCAGTCGATGATTTGCTGTGAAATAATTCCTTCTACGTAAGATATCCGTATGCTAAACAGTAGTAACAAAAGAAGATACGACAGATTTAATTTAGTACCGACACCACACCGTTTAGCTTTATTAAAGATTAGGGGCAGATGACCTCGTATTTCCTCCCCCTAAAACAACAATAATCAATCGATCTAATTTCTTAAAGATTGACCTTTAAATGCCTATTGTTTAATAGAGAATAAAATAACACAAAAGTGCTTAGACGTTAAATACGTATATTCATATGATATTGGATCGTAAAAGATCTCTTCTGGCACATATGGTGAATGAATGAAAAAATACAACCAAGAAATGTCCTGCAACGGAGACTTGGATTCCAATAAAATCTTCCATTTTGAATGTATTGTAACCTAATTTGCATATAGAATTCGGTTCAATTCAGCTTTCCCAAAATAATTTGGCCACCTCTGTAATTGTATTAAGGACGAGGATAGGGTAGGTGCCCTCAGACTTGACGTAAGGTACTATCCCGGCATTGCCTGGAGGGAGTGTGGAAAAAAGCGGGGAAAATCACAATCGGGATAGCCAATGGTAGCGCCGGGATTTCAACCTGCGATCTCCGGATTTGATGCAGCTGTCCTCATGACCGTGGTGCATGCTTTAATGAGCACGGCTACGCCACAGGCGTCGTAGTTACTATTGGAACACTCCGTCGCAATGGCATCTATGTCGTGACCATGCATGTCTATGAACTTATCAACAAATCGCTGCATGCATTCAAACCTAGTACAACAGTTTTCCCACATGTATTCCCTGTCAAATAAAAGTATCTCTGTTCAGTCAGTCAACACAGTAAAGTGCGCAATTAAATCACGCTTGCTACCCTGGAAAAAATTACTTGAAATAATAATTCACCACAAAGAAACACTTACTATAAGAAGACCATCTCGATCAACTCAAAACTGAGACACTACCAGACAGTGATTCATTCGGAAGCCATATATGCAGCTGAATGTTTGACTCTGACAAAAGGAATGATCAAAATGTTGGAGCTAATAGAGAGAAAGATTCTTAGGAAGATACTTGGACCCAAAAGAACAGAAGATGGGTCGTATAGAAAAAAGGGAACCAAGAATACCTCAGATTGGATAAAATCTCAGATGGGCCAGAAGAATGGACCCAGGTAGATAAACCAACCAGATAATAAAATTCTTTGTAACCAGGAAAACCACAGCTCGCTGGCATCAGGAAGTGAAGAAGGACGTAGAAGAAATGGCAACGTCTGAAGCTGAAATCAGCAACGCGGAAACATTCAAATTCAAAATTAAGAATTTCAAGCAGTTTAAGTCACCCTGTATCCCGGATCCAGGCACCATGGACTGAAGAAAGGAGGAGAATGCAGAGCGATAGAATGAAGGAATATTGGGCAAAAATAAAGATCCAGAAGCAGCTGAAAACAAATTAACGGGGTCCGCAGTCTGCCTAAACAATAGAAGAAGAAGATGAAGATGAAGAAACGAGTTCAGCACCAATCTCCAAGAAGTTGGAATTAATTCAGAGGATATATTAGACAAAACAGAGATCGAGGGAAGGTTCCTTCGGAGGGGAAGTAAACCCGGCGGTCCTATGTCATAGATTTATGGCATATTAAAGAACCTTTTGCTAACTACCCCTGTGTGAAGCTAAAATATATACAGGTAAAACATTCAACAAACGCTCTTAGGTTCCGACGTTCGTCGCCAGGAGCCGACAGCTGTGACACCTCGTAATCAAGTTCTGAACTAGTAGTCGTTGATGGTGGCGTTTGGCGGCAAAAGTAGGAGCTACTTGAAAAAAGTCAATGTCCTCAATTGAATTGAAAACAGATAACACACACTAATACAGTCATCTCAATTAACACCGGTTATCAGACAGATTCTACACACACCCAAAGTACACGGGGTTACATGACCGCGTTGTCGCAGCCCCTAAACTGAGGAACCAACCAACCAACCAAAATCATAGCTCATAAACCAAGGTCACCTGGTCTGAAGGCAGAAGGAGGAGACTTAGAGACCGTATGAAGAACTTCTGGGGGGAGGAAAAGAGATTGACAAGCCGGCCGATTGTTTAACGCTGTCCACGGAAGAGCAGATCGACAGAAGAAGAAGAATAATGCACTTTGTTGTTGCTGTTGATTCTTTTAAGGGCTTTGTGAGGTGCTCATGCAGGCCCGTGTACTTGGGTGTTTGTAGAATTTGTCTGTTAACCTGTATTACTGTGATGGCTGTACTAGTGTGGGTATTTGTAATTGAGGTAGGATTTGGGGAGGAAACGGCCGTGGCCTCGAGTTAGCTACCATCCCGGCATTTGCCTTGAGTCGAAAGCAACGGAAAATCACTTCTAGGATGGCTGAGGTAGGAATCGAAACCCCCTCCACCGATTTCTCAGTTTTACCTCACGAGGCTGAGTGTACCACGTTCCAGCCCTCAGACCAGAATTTATTTTCTTGGTAGAGCCGGGAATCGAACCCGGGCTTCTGCAGTGACAGACCAAATGCGAGCCACTGCGCAACGAGGCGGACTACTGCGCATTGATACGCTTTTCTAACAAGGGATGTATCAAAGTGTAAAAGTGTACAATTATTTCATTTGGATCTTCCATGACGAATACAGTTGCATAAAAGGTATACAAAAAACTACTTCAAGTAATAGGCCTGTATCATATAAAAGCTAGTCTTGATCTGCTAACCCCAAACTAGAACAAGATTACACTAATGGATTATTGTAGGGATGAAGCCATTTTTAAGTAATAATAATAATATCGTGCTGCCTTAGTAAACAAAATTTGGTGCTTTTCAGTCGGTCAACACAAATATACTCAAAAGAACTGCGTTATGCCCTAATCCTGAAAAAAATTACATGAGATTAATAAATAAACTAGGATGACCAGTTTCGATCGTCAAGCTATCATCAACAGATCCATTACACATAGGCTGTAAAATCTATGTATGAAAATAGCCTACATGTGAAAATATTTACAATATTGTGTTTTCATGTTGTTATGGACGGCAACTGCCACGCTCCTCATAAATTTCATACTCGCTCTAAAAAGTTGAACCTCGCGCCTGATTCCTTCATTTACGGTTTGTGTTTCATCCATGCGCTGCTCAATAGCTGGAACTCTAATTCCAAGTTGTTCCTTCACGCTCGCAATTGTGAGTTGAAGTTCATCCATGCCCTCGTCCGTACGATCTCTAACTTCTTCAATCCGCTCGTCTATCGCATCGAACAGTGTCTGCACCCCTAGTCTACCTGCAGCGATGTTAGTGGTCAGGGTTTCAAAGCGTTCGTTAACCACACCCTGGTATCGAGTCATTTCGGCTCGGACGATACCTAACCCTGCAATAAGATTGGCGTTTGCTTCTGCACGATTAGTTTCAAGATCGTTTCTGACTTGAGTCATAGTACAATTTAAAGCTACTACATTTTCCACATTTGTATTAATCGCCTCATTAAGCGTTTCAACATTTTCATTTATTATGTAATTAATGGCGGCAACATTTGCCTGAATGGTATTATTTAATTCTGCCCTAACATTGGCAACGTTAGTGTTTACATGCCATGTCCTGTGGTTCGGATTCCACGTAAAAAGGAGGTCCCGTGGCTCATGATCTCGCGATTAACGGTCACGTTAAACTACAAGCTTGCTTGCTTGCTTGTTTACATTGGTTAAATCTTCCCTAATTGTGGCAACATTTTCATTCATTGTCTGATTAATTATGGCAACATTAGTGGCCTCATTAGTGTGTTGTTAATGGTGGCAACATTAGTGTTTATACCTCATTTACAGTGGCAATATTGGGGCAATAGCCTGATTCACATCGGCGGTATTAGCAGCCATAGCATCGGTCATGTTGCCCCTCACTCTGTTTAACGTCCCATTCACATTGGTGACGTCCCCCTCGGACTAAGTCTAAATCACCTCTCAATGTAGCTGTATCTTCATTGAAATCAGCTCGTAATACAGCAATACTCGCCTCCATATTGGCGTTAAGCTGGGACAATATCGGGTCCATCATCAACCTAAAACGCTCCTCCTCCATATTCGAAATTCAATAGTGAGATGAGGAAGAAACACCTTACACCTAGCTATCACTACACAGAGGAAAATGCCCATGGTGGAAAGCTTACCCATTTTCAATAAACCTCCACGAACTCTGCTGGATTCGACGACAATAAAAAATGATCCTACATTTACATTTTTAACAACACACAAAGCAATCAAAACACAAGTTACAGTTATTAAGGACGAAGTACTAGCAAAATAAAAATCCTCAACTTAATTTTAATGTGATTGTACTTCACCCCAGGGTCTAATATTTAAACAGAATGCCATGTGAACTTTTGTATGGCTGTACGACTTCTAAAGTTCGTCACAGTCCAGACAATTTTTCAATAATCAAATATACATGATCCTCTCAAATATGACATGTAGCTGATGGCCTACATGACCACATCGGCCTACAACGTTGGGGGCAAAAGAATGAGTAAATGGTTATGTGTTCGTTGGAGGAGGTTATCGGGCCACCAACAACCGTATGGGGCCTCCCAGATGACCCCTTCCCCAAGACACATCGCCGGAGAGGATCGGAATGCATTCCTCATGGGACTAGCCGGCAAAAGATTCCGCATCCCTAAAGGAGCAGGTTCCCATCACAGTGATTGTCAGAGACACCCAAAGAAATGCACCCCCATAAGTACAAACTACTAAATAATAACAACCAGGCTTAAGACATATTCGTGGGATGTTTATTGTCAACACCAAAACCCTATACGACAGTCGGAGGGTTTGGAAAAACGGCTAACGCGTAAGTTAAATTAAAAAAAACAAGACAAACAACCCCTAATTTTAACGAAGAACCCTCTCGACAGGTCCTAAATACAACAAACAAAAGATCAAAACTTGGGAAGTGGTACAAAAACAAAGTGAAAACACAAGAGCAGATGATGCTTCTAGAAAGAAGACATCATGTCAGAGAAACCGGTCATACATGACAGAAATGCTAACAGACTGGTACCATCCCATATTTACATTCACAGTTATTTAATTCGAATCAATCCTGCAGTAAACAATCAACGGCGTTAGGCGTCCATGATAACAACCTAAAAAATATCTAGTGATTATCAGTCATCTTTTACAATACAAGTTTACAAATCAGTACAATAACAAGGTTTACAATAGTAGAAGATAAAGTAGGGTAAACATTGGGATTACATACAATGAAATAAATATAACACTCAACAAGAATCGTATTATTCCTGCCTACAACCAGATGAACAACTGTTTGTTATTCACCGTCAATTATCTGAGTGCATCTAAGAGTGAGATTGAAACTGTTCATCAACAGTATTCTCTGAATCGAGTCGCGGTCCACGAGTTCTGAACTCTTGGCTCGCTTACGATCTCCGTCGAAAAGTCTATCCATGTCAGCTACTAGGCATTCCCGCAGGAATAGATCACCTAAGCTCAGTGAATTGGTCTGCTAGACTAAACAAGATAAAGATTTAACGTTGATTAATGATTAACGGTATTTTTAGCATCGTCGGTTTAGTAATCAAATTGACATTCCTGATTTAGTTCTAAGTTGAATGTTGTAGATTTATGAGTTCATTATTTATGATGGTTGACTAAACTGCAAGGCTTCTAACAAGTGTGTTACCATCTCGTGGTACACATCAACAAAGTTTACGTGAAACAGCACGTCAGCAATAACATTTCGAAGCTCAATAGAGACACCGTTGCCATTCTAAAGAGGTCTACATGGCGCTACAGCTCATGAGAAAACTCCTCGGTTAGCCCTGTTCCTGAAACATGGCTCTGCTGGCCTACACAATAACAAATACGGTAACCAACCCTACATCGTGTATCAAAACACGGGAATACATTCACTTTCAAGTGAGAAAAACAATGGCCTTAAAGCGTCAAACCTATCAGATGGTTACTCATATTATAAAATAATACAATTCATGATAATAATAAACTGGGCTCGCTTACAAATATCTGCGAGAATATTCAAAATAATGGATGACTTTACAGTACCCTGTACTACGACATTCCTTAAAAATAATCAATACTTGATCAAGGTTATAGTACGAGCATTCACAAGACCGTGTTCGTTATGAAACATTCATTGCAGTGTGTAGAAAAATATGTGTCGTTTGTCAATTGTCTCGCAATCGAGATCGAAGGGTAGCCTGGGAAATATAACAGGCCACGACCTTGGCAAGCATCTGTCATATGCTGCTAGGCACGCTGCGATAACCGCTATAGTGCGTGTATGTGAATAATGTTCAAAGCAAAAGTCTATCATTGTTTCAAGTAACACTGGGTTCACAATAATGTCCACGAGTGACCCTTGTACACACTCTGTAGAATATGACACACTTAGTAAGGAATATTATGTTGTTCTAGACAATTACAATACAAGAATAATGATGTGTTTGGTTTGGCAAACCAAAGAAGCCTAACGGAAAGAGATGTCTCTCCTGCTTAGAGTCTTTGAAAAAGATGTAACACCACTGTCGGTTACAAAAATACACTCGTGCTCACAAGGCACGTCTAAATGACTGTTTATAATGTTCTTCACCCCTTAACCTCTGGTGCAATTGTCGAAATGATACGATTATCGTGTAATCGGGATTTATGAGCAAGATAACACATGATTTGGCTCATTTACAACGATATTGATTCATCTTGAATCAAGTGGCGTACTGCTCACTCTAATAAAAATGTATTTACAATAACAATGTAGGCTGGGGATCTCCCATACCTCAACGATACGCCCGATAATCAGTGGCGTACAAGATAATAACAAAAAAGGAGCTTTAGAAAAACATGACATAAACTTCAGCTTGAGCTGAATTTAAAATATTGCTCCCATCAATTGTGACGAAATTCATGATCCGTGGTGCGGAATTACAATTATTACCAGTATTGCACCGTGTGTAACCACACAAAATTGGTGACTAACTCAATCCTGAAACAAATTGTGTAGAAGCGTGTTGGAAACGCGAAAAATCACCATAGTTGGTGGCTAAAGAGAGAAAAATCCTACCTGATGACTGATATGAAAGTTACGGTTGCTACTAACTAAATCCACCCATGATCATTCACCGTACAGAATATATTTTAGATCATGACTCACAGCCTAGCGATGATCACCTCTCACAAAAGAGAAGGATTGAGGGGTACTTCCTGTCTCCATGGTATCCAGGGATGTCTTCTCTGCTTCGCAATGAGCATGGATATCCACCAGCTTTCCTCCTTAGCTGTAATGAAGCTCAGATGTTCGGTGTTCCTCCCTTAGGAATGGTTTAATCTCTCATCATCTTCTTGGTCAGGACAGGAGAGTTATGCATCCGCACGTGGCGTAACTTTGACATCTTGTAGAAAAAATCGTAGGATGATGAAAATTCACTGCTTATAGCGTGCATCAATAAATTCACTGCATCTACACTTATGCTTTGCAGACGATATTTTAAAATGGCCCTGTCTGCTTTTACGCTGAAGCTAAGAGACACTGGCCACGTGTCCGCTCACAGAATGGATCATTTCACGTGAAAATTATAAATCTGCCGGTATCGGCTTAATCTTTATGGCATGAATTCCAGCTTTTACACAGCTCGGTTGAACTGAATATTTGACACGTGATATTTTCTCTGGATTTCACTATCGTTGCACGTGTTTTACAATTGCTGAGTATCACAATGGTCGGCCATCTGGCATTGAAATGATACCATGTGCTGATTCACTGAAAACTCGGAGAATATGATTTTCTTCCAAAATATCACTAGTTAAGTTACTTCACTGGTAACACGCAACTCACCAGCACACTTTGTGCCAAAATAACACTCCGATGATGTCGGATTACTATCAGATTGTACTGATCACGACGTTTCCAAATCCCGGTCTACTTAGACCTCCAAAATTGACGTGCGTGCGGGTCAATCGCACGATAGCGATATGATTTCCTCACGGAAGTAAGCGTTCAAGCTGGATCACTTCCCTAGTCATTTGGCAACGAAATCCGTTCCACTCGCATGTCCGCGATGGCATACCTGTTGTCACGAATACCATAAATTAAATAAAAACCCATAAAAATGTGGCAAATTATGCTGCATGACTATAAATTATTAGTTCAGGTTGCACATTAAAGATAATAATCTTTAATCTTGAAGAGAAAATTATCCGGAACATTTTAACAGAGTCAAAGTACATCTGAAGCGATGACATGCTTCTGGGATGCATTCACAACTCTCTGACATGATACATTCCTTTGCTATCGTAAAAGCTATCACCAGCATGAGCTATACGGGTTGCAGTATTGGTATTGCAACTAGTCAGTGTATGCTAGTATAGGCCTATATGATGTTAGGTGGAATGCTAAAATGGTGTTAGAAATCAGGAATTTCTCTGTTTGGAGTGACTATATGGTTGTAAAAGTCAACTATGTTTGTACTGTATAGTGCAGGCTATTACTTATCTGGTTGGATGTCTTCCGTTCTGTAGCTGCGAGTAGTAGCAACTTCCCTCTTGGAACAGTGATGGTCGACAACTGACAGTTTGTATCGGTAACACTGAAAGAATGGCTTCAGAACGTCTCATGAAATATATTTAACAAAAGTATATGACTTGTAGCTTGCAACATACTATGCATTCATACGCAGTTCAAAGACATTATTATATTCATCATCAATAGAAGAAATAGATAAATACTCAATTGAATTACAAGTTAATATGTTAAAGCAGAATATATGATTATATTTACATAACTAGCAGAAGTACCCATTCTTCGAACGGTCTTCGGTATTAATAACCAGACGTAATCAATTGAGCTACTGTTGCAATGGTTAGAGACTTGGAAACCTGTTTCTCGATAAAGAAAAATGATTAGTTAAAATATGCTCTGAAACTAAATTTACCTAACGTGTAGTTCCGGACGTGAAAAAAAAAAGAAAACCTCGTAGACGAAACGCAATACACGTCAAATAAAACTGACCTTCACTGTTGTGTCATGTCCCCATTCAGAGGAAGACCCCTTTAATAATTTATAAAGGCTTGTGGTGCATGAAAATTCAGGTTTTTTAGACTCCAATGGCCCAAATTCCAAAAAGAAAAAAAAAACTACCGTATTTCGATTCAAGAATTTTTGAAAATAATGCTTCTGTATGGAGATATAATAGACCTTCTGTACGACATAACGCACATTTAAGTCGTGTGAAAAAATCTAGTGTAGCCCTTGGCCCCCTTAAGCGCAGTGATGAATTTTACAGTTTTAGTTGATTCCGTAATAACCTAATAGCCATTTGCAAACATTCACAGAAATTTGATAAATGGAGTGGCTTTACTTCTTGCAGAAATAGATGGAAAGTTGGATGTCACCTTTTCAGATATTGTTGTCATGGTTACTGGCTTGCATTCCTTCATTAGTTTATTAAATGAAATTAGTTTTCTGGCAATATCTCAGAAACTGTTGGTTTTAGAGCCTTAAAATGTACTTTTCGGGGACCCTTTGCTGCTATTTAGGGGCACCGAGTTTTGTTTCTGACACCAAGGGGCTGAAAATAAGCTTTGTCTCGTCGTAGTAGGCCGTAGTATAATAATAATAACTATAATAATAATATGACAATATAGGGATAGGGACATAATAGACCTTCCGTACCACACCCGCACGTGTAAATCGCGTGAAAAAAATCTAGAGTACACCTTGACCCCCTTAAGTGCATTATATGACATTGATGAATTTTACAGCTTAATTTGGTTCCGTTATAACCTTAAGCCGTTTGCAAACTATCTCAGTAATGTAATAAATAGAATTGTATTGCGTCTTACAGCAATAGATGGACCTGTGAGATTCCGTTGCCATGGTAACCGGCTTGCATTCTTTCGTTATTTTCTTAAATGAAATTAGTTTTCAGGAAATATCTCAAAAACTGTTGGTTTTAGGGCCTTAAAATGTGGTTTTCGGGGGCCCTTTTCGTTTCTCACATTGAGGGGCTGAAAATGAGCTTTGTCTCGCCCGTCTACGCCTATTTCAGCAAGTATTTTAAGGGGATAGGCCCCCTTTTATGAGAGGTGCAGAGAAGAGTTGCATCAATGATTAGTGTCGTGCCTCTGAAGGATATCTGTACCAAATTTTACGTTGATCCACCCAGCCGTTCTCGAGTTATAAGGGAACAACCACTTTGTCCACAGACAGACAGACAGACAGACAGACAGACAGTCAGACATACAGACAGACAGACAAAAAAATTATTTTCACGCTCATCCGTCATAAAACAGTCTGAAACGCGTAAATAACGCAAATTTCCGTAGAAATTCAGAAAAAACAGACAAACTTTCATTCTTATATATAGAGAGATATAGTAATTTACAAAGAGCATCATATAAATTATAGTGAAGATATTTTCGCTTCTCTACCTAGTACATTATTATTATTATTATTATTATTATTATTATCATTATTATTATTATTATTATTGTTAAGTGACATGATTACGATAGTGGTGTTGATGATTTGGTGTGTATAAAATGAGCATTTGCATGAGAAGAAGGTATCTTTGAGTTATATAATAATTGAGAACAGTTCAGTGTACATCTCAGTTAATAGAGATATCTATGTTTGTTGGTGCAATATACATTTTTGGTTATTTATTGCTCGTATATTGTAATGCCATAACCAATTTGAGGTTAAGAATTGGTAATATCAACTCAAACAAACGAGCTCGAAATATCTTTGGCAGAAGTAGAGGTTAGGGTATTGGGTCTTGCCGTAACTTCCAAATCCGTCTGGTAATAGTGGTAGTTAAGGTTCTGTTGCCAGGAGGCGCCTTTGGAGAGCATTTTGGCTAACCCCCAAATGAATATGAAGCTGGAGATTCAAGTTGGGTTGAAAAAATTGCAGGAGGCTTTAGATGCAGGGAGTACTAGTCGGAGAGCCAGGAAGAAAGCCAGAGAGTCGCTGTTGCTTCAAGATAAAAAAAAATCACAGTCAGTCTGTAAGACTAGACATTGTATCATTTCAAATGACGCATGCTACAAATGCTACACATGTTAGAAAGGCTCAGGAAGGCTTCTCGCTTTGCTCGAAGCCCCAGGACTCTTTCAACAGACTGCATTACCCATTAACTTAGGCTTCCTACGCGGGCACCTCTTTAAGGGTCACGGGAAGAAATGGGTTTCTTGTACTTGTATTAGAGATGTGTTTGGTTGAACAAAGCGTAAATTGTGTACTTTTTGATGGCAGTTTTGTGGCCCATCATCCCAGGCAAGCCGGCGGAAACCTTTGCCTCCCTGTCAGAAGGATCATTAGGCCGTAAATTTGAATAAGTGTAGGGATGTAGTATGAGTGTCCATATTTAGACAATAGCCTTCTCCATGAAGGGGTCATGACTATGCCTTATATGTTTGTTTAATGAATAGTGTATCTGAAATAAGGGAAGAATACTGATTTACAGATTTGTGGAGTTAGTTTCTGATTTTTAAATAGAGTTTATGAAATTCATGGTAAAGGTGAAGGAGAGGTGAATATGAAGGAGTCATGACTATGCCTTCTGTGTCTGTTTAAAGTATAGAGTAACTGAAATGAGGGAAGTTTACTGAATTTGATGTTTGTAGAATGTAATTTTCGATTTTAATTTGGGTTTTCGTGAAGCTTGTTGCAGAGTTGTTATTTCTCTGAAAAGGAGTGTTATTGCCCCAGGCAGGCCTGTGTTCGATCTGGCTAGACTAGTGTAACGGTAGAGAGTTGGGAGATGAGTTGTAGAACCTGGGAGCGAGCAGTGGCGGGCTGAACAGTGGGGGGGGGGGCATTTTTTTTGAGTGAGAGTAGGGATGGAATATTGGGACTGGTTCGATGCTTTGCTCTGACATCCTGCACACCACTTTAGGAGGCACCCTGTATTCTTATATGGCATCTTGTATATCCCTTTAGAAGTCACCCTGTATTCTTGTGTTCGCTTCGCTCAAAGCCCCAGGTCGCTCGACGCCAGGCCCCTTTCTACAGACTCCAATAATAATTAGCGTCTGCTTCTCGCTCCCCGCGTGAGCATGACGTCACGTTCCCGCGCAGCTGCATTACGTCACTTCCCGCGCGGCTGTATGACGTCACGTCCGTCTCCGTGTCCGTGTCCGTAACGCATAACGATGGACCCCAACCATAACGACGAAGTCGACAAGATCATTTGAAATGATAAAAGGACCTTTCTTCAAAAGCGGAGAAATCGTCTCCGATACCTTCGGGAACAATTCCAGAGAACACTGAAAAGGAGGAATGAACAAGAGTTCAACCCAAGAAGAAGAGGAAACAACAGAGTAATGAAATTGTTAATACTCAGCAGCGAGTAGAAGAAGTTGAAACTGCGGTCATGAAACCTGCAAGAAAGGAAGAAGAGAAAAGGCCTGAATCAAGAAGGCGCCTTGAAGCTGTTCTTATTCAGCCAGCAAAAGACAGATCCTTTGCGGATGTTCTTAAAGATATCCGTAGCAAGGTCAAACCAGAGGACAGTGGCGTGGATATTAAGTCAATTAGGAAGACCAGGACAGGAGGTGTTCTTCTCGAATTGAACAAATCTACGACGTGTGAGGGTCGAGAAAACCTCAACAAATCGTTGAGAGAGGCCCTTGGTCAGGATGAAGATGTCAGAACTTTGACCCCCGAATAACTCTGGAGGTGCGGGATTTAGACTGCATCACGACTATTGCAGATGTGAAGGAGGCGGTCAGACGGGACATTAAAACACTTAGTGGAGAAATCAAAATCTTTGTCACGGAACCCAATAGCAGAAGTCAGAAAATGGCTATTATACATTTAGCAGAGCAAGATGACCGTAAACTTCTGGAAGAGGGGAGAATGAAAGTGTGATGGATATATGGTAGGGTAAGGGAGAGAGCAATGGTAACTCGCTGTTTCCGTTGTCTGTCATATGGACATTTTGCAAGGAATTGTAATGGCCCTGACTGGAGCAAACTCTGTTACAAGTGTGGATATGCCAGACATAAAGCATCAGACTCCAAAGGTGAAGCTCGATGTGTGCTATGTACGGAGAAGGAGGTTCATGACACCAAACGGAACCATGTTCCTGGTTCAGGCGCCTGTATAGTGCTTCGGGAAGCTCTCGAGAAGGTTAAAATCGGCAAAAAATGATGAGAGTTCTTCAAGGAAATGTTCACAGAAGTGTGACTGCCAGTGACCTCTTGATGCAATTGGCATTTGAAATGTAAGTGGATATTTTTATCCTGAGTGAGCAATATCAGGACAGGGACCATCATGGGTGGTTAGCGGACAATCTTGGAACAGCTGCAATTTTCATTCCGGATCTGGGAAAATATCCAGTGACAGATCAAGGTTCTAAGGATGGTTTCGTCTGGGTTAAGATTGGCACGCTTTCGTACGTGAGCTGTTACCTCACTCCGAAAGAGCCCGTTGCTGATTTTCAGAAGAAGTTGGATAGCCTTGAGGACACCTTGCGTAGTATGGGAAATAACCTTATTGTAGCTGGAGATTTCAATGCCAAGGCCTTGGAATGGGGTATGCTGGATGTAGATTCCAGAGGACGTCGTATACTGGAAATGGCTGCAAGGTTAGGATTGACGACCGTAAATGTTGGAAATACGCCTACCTTTCGACGACCTGACTGCATGGAACCATACCAGGCGTTACTTTAGCGTCAAACGATATTTTGCCAAGAATATCTGAATGGCGGGTGATTGAGGACTACACAGGAAGCGATCATCAGTATGTTACTTTCTGTGTACTTCAACAAAATCGACAACAAGGCGCTGTCATATGCAAACCATCATACTGGAATCCCACAAATATGGATAAAGAAAAGTTCTGTGAGGTAATACAGAGAGGAATGGAGAAAGTCGAAACGAGTTGCTTGTCATTTGAGGGGAGAGAGGCAGCGGATAAATGGGTAGAGAACACTATGTTGCTTATTCATCAAGCCTGCAATAAATCCATGTGTAGGAAGAAAACGCGAAAAAAGAAACAGCCAGCATACTGATGGACGGAGAAAATAGCTGATATGAGGCAACACTGCCTGAGGATGAGACGAAGGGCACATAGAGCGAGAGGAAGAGAAGAGGCAGCCTTACTCTCCGAAGACCACAAATCAGCAAGAAAGGCGCTTCAGGATGCAATTAAAACAAGTGAAGCTGACAAATGGTGGGAAATGGTCAAAGATGTTGACAACGATCCTTGGGGACTAGGATATAAGATTGTTTTGAAGAGACTGGGAACTTTTTCTAATCCGATAATGGATGCGCACACTATGGACGAAATAGTCAGTACGCTGTTTCCGGAACATCCGGAGAGGATTGATGAAGATGATCATTGCATGGATATTGAAGAAATACCATTGTTCACCGAGGAAGAATTAATGAAAGCGATTAATTCTATCAGGAACAAGAAGGCTCCTGGACCAGATGGGATTCCAGCAGAAGCACTTAAGGAGGCAGCAAGATTTTCAATATAACATTGGCTCGGAAATACTTGTAGAAGAAGATTCTTGCAAATATATGGGCGTTCACGTAAGAAATGATTTGAAATGGAGTAGTCATATAGGATGTGTAGTTTCTAAAGCTTACAAATCCCTGCACTTCGTAATGAGGGAATTAAAAGGAAGTAGTACCTCTGCTAAAGAATTAGGATATTTGTCACTTGTAAGGCCTATTCTGGAATACGCCTAGGCAGTTTGGGATCCATATCAAGTAGGGCCCATAAATGAGTTGGAAATGGTACAAAGAAAGGCTGCTGGATTTGTGCTCAGTGACTTTAATCCCAGGAGCAATGTGAGCCGTATGTTAAGGAAACTTGTGTGGGAATCACATGAGGCTAGGAGGATGAAATCTGGACTCTGCGCTATGTACAACTCGCATTCAAATCAACCAGCATGGGGTGAGCTTAGCAAACGTATGGAAATGCCTACTTACATGGGTAGGAGCGATCATCCTTTCAAAGTTAAGGGCCGACCACAGCGAACAAATTATGGTAAATATTATTTCGTAAACCGTGCCATTGATAATTGGAACTCTCTACCTACCGCAGTCTTAGAGCCTTTTCCCAAACATATAGCCAAGGTGTGTTTAAGAAAAGACTGACTATTTTTGTAAATACTCCAGTTTAATTGTTAGTGAATTGTTATGTACAATTATTTTTTGTTATGTATATCTAATTTGCCACCGGGGGACACACCCCCAATTGCAAATAATCGAATGAATGAATGAATGAATGAATGAATGAATGGCTAAGAAAGCACGACATCACCCTGAAGTAATGCGAGAGCGGTTCCGGGGTGATGAACACATCGTGGGAAAAGGGATGTGGTTTTTAGTGGGTAAGAATCCCACACTACTGTAGAGTGCGGACCCTTCACATGTGTCTTTTGAAGATTTTCCACAGTCCCTCGTAAAAATACATATAAAAATTATTATTATTATTATTATTATTATTATTATTATTATTATTATTATTATACAGTTTGCAATATTTGCAAATGGGGGTGATTCCCCAGAGGCAAATTGTACAAATAGAGAAAATTACCCACAATAGTATCAAACACAATATAGGCCCTACACAATTTGGGAACTATAGTAATTACATCGTAGTATTTACACAAAATCCCAATCTTCACATCAATATGTTTGGGGAAAGACTCTAAGACTGAGGCAGGGAATGAGCTCCAATCAATACCACGATTAATGAAAGAATATGTCCCATAATTTGTACGCTGCGGTTGGCCTTTAATTTTATGTGGGTGATCCGCCCTGCTCAGATAGGTGGGATTTCTCAGACGTTTGATTAGTTCTCCCCATGCTATCCGATTAGTGTAGGTGTTAAACATAGCGTATAGTCTGGATTTCGTCCCTCTATCTTCCAGAGATTCCCACCCTAGTTTTTCTATCATTAGAGTAACACTACTTCTAGGATTAAAATGTTGAGCACAAACCTAGCAGCCTTCCTTTGTACCATCTCCAGCTCATTAATGAGCCCTACCTGATATGGGTCCCAAACCACTGAGCCGTATTCCAAGATAGGCCTCACCAGGGTCAAATATCGTAATTGTTTTGCGGTAGAGCTACTGCCTTTTAATACCCGCATTACAAAATGAAGTAATTTGTATGGTTTGGAGACGACACAACTCACATGGGTACTCCAATTCATATCATTCCTTACATGGATGCCCAAGTATTTCCACGAGTTTTCTTCTACAAGTATTTCCAAGCCGATATTATATTGAAAATCATGCCTTCGTCCTCTCCCTACTCTCATGAGACTACATTTACTCGTATTTATCTTCATTTTGTTGTCAACCGCCCATTTATGAACCAGTTTTAGGTCAGCTTGTAACTGAGCGTTATTTGGTAGGTCGTTAATAAGTGCCAGAAATAACTGGGTCTCTATCACACTACCTTGAGAGACACCTGACGTTATCAAAATGTCCTCCGATAATACATTACCTATTTTAACCTTTTGCTAGCGACCATTCAAGAACTCTTGAAAGCATAAAATTACTCTTTTATCAAACTTCATTGCCACTAATTTACGAAGTAGTATGCCATGTGGGACGATATCAAATGTTTTCGCAAAATCTATAATTACTGCGTCAACTTGCACTTCCCTGTCTAGCGAGTCATTAATATCCTGCAAGAGTGACTGATATCATTTGGCTCTTGCATGAGTACCCTTGTCTAAATCCGTATTGTCTCCCATTAAGCCATGATAACTTTCCACACTGTTCCCTTAAGTAATCAGAAATTAAGTTCCCCATCAGTTTACGTATCAGGGATATGAGGCTAACAGGCCTAGAGTTTCCCATTACCAATCTGTTCCCTTCCTCGAAATTTCTAGTCTTCGGGTATTTGCTTGTTATTAATGGATACATTGAACAGAACCCCCAAGTATCACCCAATGGCTGTGCCTCTCAGTTTTAGCTCATCTTCATAAATATTAACTGGGCCTTTCGATATATTTCTGCGTAGCCTTTTAATTCTTGCTAGAACCGACGATTTATTCGGAAAGGTTGGCTTTCAGAATCATAGTTAAGGTCCAAAACACAGCTATTAAATTTATTAAACACACTACCATACCATATATTTAATTCATTGGCATCGGAATTTCCCTTCCGCCTTTCTACGTAACTATATACTTTTTCCACCCATCACCCCGTCCCCCAAATAAGTTTGGCATGTAATTATCGTGAGCAGCCTTCGTTTTGATGACTAGCTCGATAATAATTTAAACTTTCGCATATGCTCATAACCATCGTGTAGTTTGTTATAAGGTTTCCTTAATTTCCTCTTGTGTCCCCTGATTTCCCTTGTGTAATATTCCGGATCCGGGTTTTGCTTCAGTAATTTAAATGGCACACATTTCTCAATAACATCTCAATATCTCGAAAATTTTCCATTGGTATAGGCTATTTAAATGACACCCCTCCGAGGCCCATCTTTCAAATGACTCATTCATGTAATCCTGGAATTTCCTCTGATCTTCTCTGCTGTGCTGAAATATTTTAACTGCTTCGACGGAGTCAAGTATTGGAGTGTCACTGGGTGTCTAATATTTAGTTCAACTCCGGAGTGGTCACTAATTCCCGAACTTTCATCATAAAACTAATATATTGCGCCACAGGTCGTACTAAAACATCTAAAGTATTATTCCCTCTCGTGGGGAAATCAACCCCCTGGGAGAACCCCCTCCCAAACTAGCTTGTTTGCTGCAAGTTGAGCTTGCATTTGTTACAGCTCTGATTTCATTTAATTTCTATAATCGGAATCCTTTCTTTTCAGTTGATAGCCTAGCCTAAACACCCAATTGTAATGGGTGTTTATCTAAACCAGAATATAATTTACATGAAATTAATAAATTTATGACTACCCCATATTATTCCCCATTCCAACGGGTTTGGGGATGGGATGCGAACAATGGTTATGTGGTGGGTGGTTTATACGTGCGGATGCCCGTCCTGACGCCAACCTCAAGAGAGGAGTTAATGAGAGATGAAATTAAAAGTGAATGAAACTGAGCAAGGATTTGGAAGGAAGTGGCCGTGGCATGTTCGTAGGTACCGTCTCAGCATTTGCCTGGTGTTGAAAATGGAAAAATCACGGAAAACCACTGAAAGCTATTTCAAGGACGGCCAACGAATCTTGTCAAGACGTGAGTATCATAAAAGAGCTCTCGCTTGAGTAAATCGAAATATTATCATACTAAATATAGCGCACAGCGGCCATCTTGAATTTTTTAAATACATTTTGGTATCCGAGAGCTATAATAAGTTAATTTAGTATGTCGCTTCGTATACCCAAAGCTAATGAATAGTGACTCCACGCATGCAAGGTGTTGGCTATGCGTACTATTTTAGTGTACAAATTAGTAACTCAGGATGTTACAGCACAATTAAGACGAAACTTGGTAGAAAAGGAGTATTCTACGGATAAGAGGCGCCAGTAGCGTTAGCGATAAGTGTATCACACTGAATATAGGGCGGAGAGGCCATCCTGATATTTCATAATTTAAAAATGAATAACTTCCTATACTTTAAAACTACAATTTCGAAACTTCATGATAAGAAACCTATATGGAGTATCGTATGCCCAAAGCAAAATCTTCAAGATGGTCAGTGGACTACACGTGTTTACTCCATCAAAAAATCATTTAGTTGTAATAAATTATAGTGATCTGATTTATTGATTTCTACAGATGAATGTTGGAGCTACAAAAATATTTTTATCGTTCGATATATAGATATAGGCTTGCTTTTATATCCATGTGAGCTACATTTGAAAACTAATACATAACATGACAAAATCCGACTTCAATACATTTTGGATAAGAAGACTTCCATAGATTACGACACAACAGTTTTATTTTATCTAGGACCTTTAACATTTCGTATCACTGCAAAATTCCCATTGGAGCAATAACATAAATACATATTCCTACCTATGCTCCACTCCTCAATGAGCCTTTATTCACCACACTTCACAACTTGTTGAACATCTCAAGATATTTTTAAAGACAAATTTTGAGACTGATTTGTAAGAATATACTGTAGAAATACCAACTATTTAGATAGCCTGTATGCCACTTTCGCAAAATCATTTTTATTATTGTACTAGCAGAAGTACCCATTCTTCGAACGGTCTTCGGTATTAATAACCAGACGTAATCAATTGAGCTAGTGTTGCAATGGTTAGGGGCTTGGAACCTGTTTGTCGACAAAGATAAATGTTTAGTTGAAATATGCTCTGAAACTAATTTACCTAACGTGTAGGCCTACTTCCTGACGTGAAAATAAAATTGAAAACCTCGTAGACGAAACGCAATACACGTCACATAAAAACTGACCCTCACTGTTGTGTCAAGTCCGCATCTAGAGGAAGAACCCTTTAATAAATTATAAAGGCTTGTGGAGCATGAAAATTCAGGTTGTTTAGCCTCCAATGGCCCAAATTCCTAAAAGCAAAAAAATAAAATAAAAAATAAACTATTTCAATTCAGGAATTTTTGAAAATAATGTTGCTGTTTGAAGATATAATAGACCTTCTGTAAGACATATCGCACGTTTAAGTCTTGTGAAAAAATTCCTGGGTACCACTTGACCCCCTTAAGCGTATTGATGAATTTTACAGTTTTTGTTGGTTCCGTGATAACCTTATAGTCATTTGAAAACTTTCACAGAAATTTAATAAATGGAGTGGCATTACTTCTTGCAGAAATAGATGGAAAGTTGGATGTAACTTTTTTAGACACTGAAGTCATGGTTATTGGCTTGCATTCCTACATTAGTTTATTAAATGAAATTAGTTTTCTGGGAATATCTCAGAAACTCTTGGTTTTTGAGCCTTAAAATATAGGTTTCGGGGACCCTTTACGGCTGTTTAGGGGCTCCGAGTTTTGTTTCTGACACCAAGGGGCTGAAAATAAGCATTGTCTCGTCGTTTTAGGCCGTAGTATCATAATAATAATTATAATAATAACCTAACAATATAGGGATAGGGATATAATAGACCTTCCGTACCACACCAGCACGTGTAAAGCGCGTGAAAAATTCTAGAGTACCCCTTGACCCCCTTAAACGCATTATATGTATTGATGAATTTTACAGCTTAATTTAGTTCCGTTATAACCTTATAGCCGTTTGCAAACTATTTCAGTAATGTAATAAGTGGAATTGTATTGCGTCTTACAGCAATAGATGGACCTCTGAGTTTGTTGCCATGGTTACCGGCTTGCTTTCTTTCATTATTGTATTAAATGAAATTAAATTTCTAGGAATATCTCAAAAACTGTTGGTTTTAGGGCCTTAAAATGTGGTTTCCGAGTTTCGTTTCTCACATTGAGGGACTGAAAATGAGCTTTGTCTCGCCCTTCTACGCCTATTTCAGCAAGTATTTTAAGGCGGTAGGCCCCCTTTTAGGAGAGGTACAGAGAAGATTTACATCAATGATTAGTGTCGTGCCTCTGAAGGATATCTGTACCAAATTGACGTTGATCCACCCAGCCGTTCTCGAGTTATAAGAGAACAAAATTGTCCATAGACAAACAGACAGACATAGAGACAGAAAGACCAAAAAATTATTTTCGCACGCATCCATCATAAAACAGTCTGAAACGCGTAAATAACGCAAATTTCCGTAGAAATTCAGAAAAAACAGACAAACTTTCATTCTTATATATATAGAGACTAGCAGAAGTACCCATTCTTCGAACGGTCTTCGGTATTAATAACCAGACGTTATCAATTGAGCTACTGTTGCAATGGTAGGGGCTTGGAACCTGTTTGTTGACAAAGAAAAATAATTAGTTAAAATGTTCTCTCTAACTAAATTTACCTGACGTGAAAATAAAATTGAAAACCTCGTAGACGAATCGCAATACACGTCACATGCAAACTGACCCTAACCGTTGTGTCAAGTGCGTTGTGGTGCATGAAAATTTAGTTTTTTTTTGCCTCCAATGGCCCAAATTCCTAAAATCAGCAAAAAATAGAGTACTATTTCAAATCAGGATTTTTTGAAAATAATGTTGCTGTTTGGAGATATAATAGGCCTTCTGTACGACAAATCGCACGTGTAAGTCGCGTGAAAAAATTCTAGGATACTCCTTGAACCCCTTACGCGCATTGATGAATTTTACAGTTTTAGTTGGTTCCGTGATAACCTTATAGCCATTTGCAAACTTTCACAGAAATGTAATAAATGGAGTTGAATTACTTCTTCCAGAAATAGATGTAAAGTTGTATGTCACCTCTTGAGATACTGTTTTCATGGTTACTGGCTTGTATTCCTTCATTAGTTTAATAAATGAAATTAGTTTTCTGGGAATATCTAAGAAACTGTTGGTTTTAGAGCCTTAAAATATAGATTTCGAGGACCCCTTATGGCCCTTTAGGGGCCCCGAGTTTTGTTTCTGACACCAAGGGGTTGAAAATGAGCTTTGTCTCGTCGTTGTACGCCATTAATAATAAAATAATAATAATAATAATAATAATAATAGTAATATAACAATTTAGGGATATGAACTCAATATACCTTCCGTACCATACCCGCACGTGTAAATCGCGTTAAAAAATTCTAGAGTTCCCCTTGACCCTTTAAGCGCAATATATATATTGATATTGATGAATATTTCAGCTTAATTTGGATCCGTTATAACCTTATAGCCGTTTGCAAACCTTCACAGTAATGTAATAAATGGAATTGCTTATTTCAGCATGTATTTTAAGGGGGGAGGCTCCCTGTTATGAGAGGCACGGAGAAGAGTTACATCAATGATTAGTGTCATGCCTCTGATGGATATCTGTATCAAAATTTACGTTAATCCACCCAGCCGTTCTCGAGTTGTAAGGACACAAAAAATTGTCCACAGACAGACAGACAGACAGACAGACAAAAATTTTATTTTTGCGTGCATCCGTGACAAAACAGTCTGAAACGGGCAAATATCGCAAATTTCCGTGGAAATTCAGAAAAAAAAAACAGACAAACTTCCGTATAATAGACCTTCCGTACCATACCCGCACTTGTAAATCGCGTGAAAACATTATAGAGTAACCTGAAGCGCATTGTTTGTTTTGATGAATATTTCAGCTTATTTTGGATCCGTTATAACCTTATAGCCGTTTGCAAACCTTCACAGTAATGTAATAAATGGAATTGTCTTGCGTCTTACAGAAATAGATGGACCTCTGAGATTCAGTTGCCATGGCTACCGGCATGCATTCTTTCATTAATTAGCCTACTTGCGATTTTTGCAAAAAATGAAAGCAGACTTATGAGATCACTACAGGGCCAAAAATTGTGTGTGTGTGTGAGAGAGAGAGAGAGAGTGTGTGAGTGTGTGTACTCTGAATGTCTGTCCCCCCCTATCAATTCTAACACGGTGAATCAGAATTGAACGACATTTGGTACAGAGGTAGCACTGGCAAAGGGCACCTCAGTGTCATGTTTTATATCGCCGCCATCTTGACGTAAACGTAATGGCGGCCACCCAAATGTTCAAAGCTTAAATCAATTTACGACCAACCTATTCATCTGATCTCTACCAAATTTTGTAACGTTATACCTTTAAGTATGAAGAATCTTTTGACAAAACTACAAGGTTATCTGCCTAATAATTTGCGGATGGTGGCCATATTTGTGTGCAAATCGATTCCCCCTATCTTTTCAAACACGGTGAAACCAAATTGAACGAAATTTGGTACAGAGGTAGCGCTAGAAAAGGGCACCTCAGTGCCATGTTTTATATCGCTGCCATCTTGACGGAAACGTAATGGCGGCCACCCAAATATTCAAAGCTTAAATCAAAATTACGACCAACTATTTATCTGATCTCTACCAAATTTTGTAACATAATACCTTTATGTATGAGAAATCTTTTGACCAAACTACGAGGTCATCTGCCCAATAATTTGCGGATTGCGGCCATGTTTGTGTGCAAATTGATTCCCCCTATCTTTTCAATCACGGCGAATCCGAATTGAACGAAATATGGTACAGAGGAAACACTAGCAAAGGGCATCTCAGTGTCATGTTTTATATCGCCGCAATCTTGACGGAAACGTAATGGCGGCCACCCAAATGTTCAAAGCTTAAAACAAATTACGACCAACCTTTTTATCTCATCTCTACAAAATTTTGCACCGTTATACCTTTATGTATGAAGAATCTTTTGACCAAACTACTAAGTCATCTGCCCAATAATTTGCGGCTGGCGGCCATGTATGTGTGCCAATCGATTCCCCCTATCTATTCAAACACGGTAAAACCGAATTGAACGAAATTTGGTACAGAGGTAGCACTAGCAAAGGGCACCTCATATTCATGTTTAATATCCGTATGACACGTATTTCAACAAGCTACTACAACCAGCATTCAATTATACTCCTTGGAATGGACAAAGAGTTATAACAATACCCATGCATTTAGGAGAAGGTAGGCTATATGTTCTTTACTGAACATCTTGTTTATTAAGTGAAATTAGTTTTCTGGGAATATCTCAAAAACTGTTGGTTTTAGGGCCTGAAAATGTGGTTTTCGCGAGTTTCGTTTCTCACATTGAGGGGCTGAAAATGAGCTTTGTCTCACCTTTCTACGCCTATTTCAGCATGTATTATAAGGGGGTTGGGCCCCTTTTATGAGAGGTACGGAGAAGAGTTACATCAATGATTAGTGTCGTGCCTCTGATGGATATCTGTATCAAATTTTACGTTGATCCACCCAGCCGTTCTTAAGTTATAAGGACCCATAGTTGTCCACAGACAGACAAACAAACAAACAGACAGACAGACAGACAGACAAACATTTTATTTCTGCGCGCATCCGTCATAAAACAGTCTGAAACGCGCAAATAACGCAAATTTCCGTGGAAATTCAGAAAAAACAGACAAACTTTCATTTTATGTATATAGAGATTTGAATTGTAGCCAATGGCCATAGCGTGATATTTTAATTGAATGCCAATAGGCTTCCCATCAAGTTCAAGTAATTCTAACTTAAGCTACCAGAGTTGACACACTGCCACCTTGGGGCAAACTTTGGAACTTGGAAGAGCGTTTCCAACCAAATAACCTACAAGTTTACCTATACATTACCAATTGTAGTGGTAGGTTCTTTTTCATGCCATAAATATATGACTTGGGCACGCTGGCCCTACATCCCCTCCAGAGGAAGGCATACCGAAGGATTTTAACGCACTTACATTTTATTTTTATTAAATCAAAATTAAATAACATTATTTTTAATGATACCATATTAAAGCCCATGTGTTGCAGATCTCTTTTTAACTATTTTACAACAATTTTCAATGAAATCTTAAGAAAAATATTATTCACAAAACTTTGCTCGTAATTACATTGATTCTTTTTTCTTTTTAACACCATCGCTGAAAAAGGCTATAATATGGCAAAAGTTGGTAGCATGCTGAACTGCTGTGCCCAAGATAGCGGGTTCAACCCCGACCGAAGTCGTTGGATTTTTAAGAGCGTTAAAAATCCATCAGTATGCCTTCCTTCGGAGGGGAAGTAAAGCCGGCGGTTCCATGTCATAGATTTATGGCATGTAAAAGATCCTTCCACAGACTAAACTTGTGTGAAGCTAAATTGATAGGTTAGATTTCATCGGAACGCTCTATCAAAGTTCCAACGTTCACCACTAGGAATAATTGATATCTGGTGGCGAAAGTTGGAACTACTTGACATTGAACTGAACTTGTAGCTCACCCTAAGGGTGTCCGCTGGAAGTAGCTACAGACTCAGGCGAGCCGAACATGTCCTCGGACACTCCCGACACTAAAATCCATACGATAAATAAATAATAATAATTTATTTTTAAAGACTAAGAAGTAATAAATTTAGTAAATATCCATTGGTATTTCATTTAGATTAAACGTACAATCAGTATATTTTGTTGACATCTATATGTTCTCGTAAATTGTACAGACATTACTTTTTCCTGCTATCCTAAAAAGAATATTCGCGTTACATTTCACATGGTTCTTCCAACACAGCACGTTTCCTTGCTATCCTATGCTATGGTAGGATAGGGATACCGAATTGTCAAGTAGATAGTGTTACCAACAGGGTTCTAGAAGGTATGTATGCAAAATTTGGTTCAGATTGGTAAAACGGCAAGTATTTGCATCTAGCAACACTGTAGTGTAGCATTTCTTCGAATGCCATTTCTCATGGTTCCACCACAACAGTGCGTTTTCCTGCTATACTAACAAAATCCACAATTATAGCCCATCAGGCAAGCAACTCAATGTTGAAAACATTCTATTACCCTCAGTCTGAAAAGTTCGGTGAATGGGTCCATATTACGAAAGGATTGTTGGCTTAACTGAAGCAGCCGTTACTATCCTTCGAAGTAATCCCCGTGGTTGGTTATGCACTTCTTAGAACGGATGTACAAGTCCTGGCATAGTCATCTTCAGTTGGGTCGTCACATTACGTTGGATGTCCGAAAACCTCTGGCCCTTCAGGGCTCTTCAGCGACCCTGGACCCCGATACTCCATACTTTGACGTTTGCCTTCGAGGTCGTACCTCAGGCACCAGGTCTCGTCACCCGTGACGATGGTTTTCAGGACCATTCCATTCCACGGAACATTCACCCTTTTCACTGCCACCTGTCGAACATGTATGCACGTTACGTTGCATAAATTCACCCTTGTCACTGCCGCCCGTCTATCAGGTGGGTAAGGAAGGTTGCATAAATTCACGCTTCTCTCTTGCTTTCAATTTAGAGTTTTGACGACCCAAACTGAAGGCTATTCCTAAAGAAGGCTAAGCCAGGAGTTTCCTGCACCATATCACGTTTTTCTGGTATCCTAAACAACCTATCTGAGTTTCTCCACCACAGAACGATTTGAGCCTATTTTGATTTATGAAAATATAAGCTTATGAGATCACCTTTTGTCCGTGTGTGTGTGCGTCCGTGTGTGTGTATCCCCCCCCCCTAATAAAATCTAAACGGCTGGTGTGATTCAATGAAACTAGGTAAGGTGGTACTATTTTTTTCTGACCCCGATCTTGACCTTCAAATTGTATCACGTCTCACCAATCCAACACGGCGGCTGTGCGAAATATTTCAGCGGCATTCTATATCTCCGATACTATTACTAATATTACCCAAAGATATTGTACACTACTAGAAGTTTATCTAAGTGACTTTCAAAACCCTGTTAACAAGAAACTTGGTACGGTATATGCTTATACAAATTTTAATCCTCTGGCATCTAATTTATTTCAAATGTTTTCATAACCACAAGATGGCGGCTGTGTGAAATTTTAAAATATCGTTTTTAATTCTTGTGTCCTAAACATGCGATTGAAGTTTGAATAATACACCTACAGTACACAATGATCTTGATGTAATAGTACATAACTCTATGACCTACATATATAAAATCCAACATGGCGACCATCCGAAATATTTAGATGGTTCTCAATATCTACGAATCTATTACAGCGATCAAACTGAAATTTTTTGTGTTGATAGAGGCAATTAACATAAGTAGGATATATGAAAATAGGCTGTATAGTTCTTCACGGAACTACTTGTTCCAATTTGAAGTTATATTTGACCGCATCTTGTTTTCTGCTGAAAGACTCTTTGATTTTGTTTGCACCTCCTTATTGTTTTTTTAAGGTGAAAGCGAATAATATTTAGCAATGGACATCTGTGTTATGATTCTTTTGCTCTCTTATATTATGAATTACTAATTGATAGCCGTCATAAATAGCTCCAAAATACTTTGAATTGTGTCTGCTGACAACATTTTCGAAGCAATTTGCCCTGAATCTCTTAACCGCACATACTCATAGGTGTACGTAGCATTTTTTGGTTATGTATTTGGAATTATTCGGCTGCTCATCCCTACAACATCCCTTTGTTTACGTCGCCCGAGGAGATATCCATCACTGGCGAAACTCTCTTTACCTTTCAAACACAGCCTTTATCTAATTACTAGTGCTCCATTATTACAACGCTTTAGGTGGTTCCACCGTAGATCAAATCAGGTTTGGTTTCTAAAACAATGACACTGAGCGAAATGTTTATGATTAATCTCAATAATTTCTTCTCGAATACCACTGAAGTAGTCATCTGATTTTGAAATGATCGCCATTGGATGTTTGATGAGGTATTGATGATATTCAAACAGTTACATGAATGATGGGAAGTCAGTCCCACCTATTCTAATAGCCTATAGCCAGTGCGGTGAGTATTATGAGCGTGCATTCATGGAGCAGGTAACTAGTTGCATAGAATTAAGTATTGTTTAAATACGTAAGCTCAGTTTTAATGTTTTCCTGCTACCATACAGTAAAGGAATGCAAGAAGTGCATGCGCGTGTGTGTATGCATACGTGTGTCCCTTCCTCATAACTTTCAAACGGTATATTCCGTGATTCACATTTAAGAGTTGACAGGCACCTTTTCTTCGGTGTTTCTGAACATATTTTAAATTGGGTTTTATTAATGTACTAGCTGAAGTACCCGTGCTTCGCTACGCGTCATAAATAAATTAAAATATAAAGGTGACAGTTAAAACAGGGGATAGGCGAGGTGCTGCGCACAGGGAGATTAAGGATTGAACATTTTGTCCAACTACACCGCTCGGCGTTGACCGTGTTTTATAGCACAAATTTAGGTTTTACTCGCTAACGGTTGGAGATACCTTTCGGATAGAAAATGTAATTTTTAACCTCGTATATACCATCAAAAGTTTGCTATTTCTTAGCGTTCTCTTTGTATTTGAAATGGAAATATGAAAGTTTTAAACCAAAGGGTGTAGTGAAGTCACTAAAATGGTCGCCATCTTTAAATAGTACAAAGTATTGAAATCAAAAGTAACCTATATGTTAACCAGGTAAATCAGCTACTTCCATGTAAAATTCATGTAAATCGGACCAGTGGTACTTGCGTGATTGAGTAATACATAGACGCACATCATCTCATTTTTAGCCTCGCTTCGCTCGCGTCATAGTCGTGTCATATTGTTATTCAATGAAATGCAGGTTTAACCCCATTAACACCCCTTTAGAACCTGAATATCCAAAAATCCCTCCTTGGTAGACGTTTTCGACACACAACAAACATATCCCCAAAATATCATTCTTCTAACTTTAATCGTTTGGGTTGGTCGATGAGAGTGAACATCCAAAAATCCTTCCTTAGGGGACGTTTTTCTTCCAGAATTTCACCCCTCCCCATAGGCCCCTTAAATTGGATTTATGAAAAAACGGTCGAACACATATTTATTTTATTTATTTATTCATTTTTTTTTTTTAGTTCCGTTTGGGCCGGCTGTGGACCACGTGGTTCTTATCTCTGGCAGCTTTCCTCCTAGCCCAGTATTCCTTCATTCTGGCACTGTGAATGTCCTTCTGCTCCTGAGTCCATTTCACACCTACTCCTGGACGCACTTCTTTTGCTGTTAGTGACTGGAGAGAGTCTGATGTTCTGACTTAAGTCCTGTATTTATTCCTGTCATAGATGTTACTGGGGTCAATATCCAATTGTTCAAGGTCTTTTCTGACTAGTTTCGACCACTTGGCGTTAGTTGCTTTCCCTCTAGAGACAGTGTTGAAAATTCTGGAGGTGAGCCTCTGATTAACCATTCTCACAATATGACCATAGAAGATCAGCCTCCTCTTCCTCATAGCTGTTGTAATGCTCTCCACTTGTTCATAGAGTTCATTGTTGTGCCTGATTCTATACTTGCCTTCCTCTTTAATAGGGCCCATGATTTTTCGTAGAATCTTCCGGTCCTTCAGCTCCAATTTCCGGAGTTGTCCTTTTCTGACCATATTTAGGCATTCTGAGGCATATAGTACTGATGGTCTCACTACAGCACTGTAGTGTCTGAGTTTGAAATTCATTGAGAGGGATTTGGATTGGTACATATTATTTATTTATTTATTTATTTATTTATTTATTTATTTATTTATTTATTTATTTATTTATTTATTTATTTATTTATTTATTTATTTATTTATTTATTTATTTATTTTTAAGCTGATTGATTTCCTCCGAGTTTCAAACTCCTCGCCTATGTCGTTTAAGAGATACACGGTCCGTTAGGAATCTTTCAACACCCACTTTTCATCCCTTTCACCTCATAATATACACTACATTGAAAAGCCATTAGACATGTGTCAGCTTATTTTTAATGATTAGTATATATGCCAAGTATCACACCCCCAAATGAAACCACTCGTGAGATATGGTTATTCAATGAAATGCAGGTTTACCCCCCTTAACACCTATTTAGAACCTGAATATTCAAAACTCTTTCCTTAGTGGACGTTTTCGACATACATCGAACATATCCCCAAAATGTCATGTTTCTAACTTTAATAATTTTGGCTGGGCTATGATGAGTGAGTGAGTCAGTCAGGACATTTCCTTTCATTTATTTTTGATAATTTCACCCCTCCCCATGAACCCCTTAAATTGGATTTATGAAACAAACGGCCGAACACCTATTTACTTATTTAAAGCTGTTTTCCCCCGTGAGTTTGATGAGTGAGTAAGTGAGTTAATCAGTTAGGACACTTTCTTTCCTGTTTTTTCCCCCAGAATTTCACCTCTCACCAAGGGCCCCTTAAATTGGATTTATGAAAAAAAAAACAGTCGAACGCCTATTTACTTGTATTTTAAGCTGTTCTTTTCCCGCCGAATTTCAAACTTCTCGCCTATGTCCTTTAAGAGATACAGGCTCCGTCAAGAATCCCTCAACCCCCAATTTTCACCCCTATCACCTCATAATATACACCACATCGATAAACCCTTAGCCATATGTCTGATTATTTTTAATGATTAGTTTATATACCGAATATCCCATCCCCTATGAAACAACTCATGGTATATCGTTATTCAATGAAATGCACGTTTACCCCCTTAACATCTCTTTAAAACCAGAATAAACAAAAATCATTCCTTAGTTGACGTTGTCGACATACAGCGATAATATTCCCAAAATTTCATTTTTTCAACTTTAATAGTTTTCGCTGGGCGTGATGAGTGAGTGAGTCAGACAGGACATTTTCTTTCAATTATTTTTACCAGAATTTCACCCCACCCCATGGGCCCCTTAAATTGGATTGATGAAAAAACGCTTGAACACCTATTAACTTATTTTTAAAGCTGTCTTTTTCCCCTGAGTTTGGTGAGTGAGTGAGTTAGTCAGTTAGGGCACTTTCTCTCCTTTCCCCCCCCAGAATTTCACACCACCCCATTGGCCCCTTAAATTAATTTATGAAAAAAAAAACGGTCGAACACCGATTTACTTACATTTAAGCTGATTTTTTCGCTGAATTTCAAATTTCTCGCCTATGCCGTTTAAGAGATAGGCCTACACGCTCCGTTAGGAATCCTTCAACCCCCACTTTTCACCCCTTTCACCTCATAATAATACACCACATCGAAAAACCCTTAGACACATGTCTGCTTATTTTTAATGATTAGTTTATATGCCGAGTATCACATCCACAAATGAAACCACTCATGAGATATTGTTATTCAATGAAATGCAGGCTTAACCCCCTTAAGATACCCTTTAGAACCTGAATATCCAAAAATCCTCCCTTAGTGTACGGTTTTGACATACAACGAACATATCCCCAAACTGCCATGTTTCCAACTTCAATATTTTTGGCTGGGCGATGATGAGTGAGAGAATGCGTCAGGACATTTTCTTTATTTTTTTTTTCTTCAGAATTTTACCCCTCCCGATGAACCTCTTATATTTGATTGTTCAAAAAACTGTCGAAAAGCTATTTACTTACTTTAAAGCAGTTTTTCCCCCCTAAGTTTGATGAGTGAGTCAGTCAGTCAATCAGTTAGGACACTTTCTTTTCTGCCCCCCCCCCCTCCCCTCCCAGAATTTCACCCCTCCCCATGGGACCCTTAAATTGGATTTATGAAAAAACTGTCAAACACATATTTACTTATTTTTATCCTGATTTTTTTTCCCGCTGAGTTTCAAACTCCTCATCTATGTAGTTTAAGAGATACACGCTCCGTTAGGAATCTTTCAATCCCCACTTTTCACCCCCTTTCACCTCATAATATACACCACATCGAAAAACCCTCAGACAGGTGTCTTCTTACTTTTTAATGATGAGTTTATATGCCGTGTATCACATCCACCAATGAAACCAATCGGGAGATATTGTTATTCAATGAAATGCAGGGTTAACCCCCTTAAGACCCCCTTTAGAACCTGATTATCCGAAAATCCTCCCTTAGTAGACGGTTTTGACAAACAATGAATATATCCCCAAACTGTCATGTTTCTAACTTCAATAATTTTGGATGGGCGATGATGAGTGAGTGAGTGAGTCAGGACATTTTCTTTCAATTTTCTTTTTTCAGAAATTCACCCCTCCCCATGAACCCCTTAAATTTTATTTAAGAAAAAAACTTGTCAAACAGCTATTTACTTACTTACTTACTTAATTTTCCCCTGAGTTTGATGAGTGAGTCAGTCAGTCAATCAGTTAGGTCACTTTCTTTCCTGTTTCCCCCCCCCCCCAGAATTTCACCCCTCCCCGTGGGCCCCATAAATTGGATTTATGAAAAACCGGTCAACCACATATTTACTTCTTTTTTATGTTGATTTTTTTCGCTGAGTTTCAAACTCCTCGCCTATGTCGTTTAAGAGATACACGCTCCGTTAGGAATCTTTTAATCCCTACTTTTCACCCCTTTCACCTCATAATATACACCACATCGAAAAACCCTCAGACACATGTATTCTTATTTTTAATGATTAGTTTATATGCCGAGTATCACATCCCCCAATGAAACCAATCGGGAGATATTGCTATTCAATGAAATGCAGGTCTACCCCCTTAACACCCCTATAGAACCTGAATATGCAAAAATCCTCTTTTAGTGAGCATTTGCGTCCCTTGAGGAAGCTGCATACCAAATTTCATTCCAATCCGTTCGGTGGTTTCTGAGATTTCGTGATGAATGGATGAGTGAGTGAGTGAGTGGTATTTGACAAATATATAGTAGAAGATGGTGTCAAGTCTTTGTTATGCTAAACTCGGTTGACAGTGCTGTGTGAGTAGTTGTGTAACTAACGGGATTTCAAGTAAAGATCCTCATTTTCTATACCGGTAGTGCAGAGAGCGAATGGCATCCAGTCGGCCGTGTCTCGACTTGAGCTATGTTGCCATGGAAACTATCTGCCTTGCCATTCCTTCATGAGTATATTTTATGATTTGATTTGCCTGTGCTTGAGTGCAAAAGGGCCGAAATCAGAAGAATGAGAAAGACTATCGAAAATTCATGTAGCCAGCGGTTCGATCTGGGTCCTAAACTATGTGTATGCAAAATTTGGTTGAGGTTGGTGGAACGGTGTAGATTTGTATACGGAACAGACCCACCCACATACCCACATACATACATACAGACTTTCACTTTTATATATAAGATAGGCCTCTTAAGCTACCTCCAGTTAGGAATAAATGATGGTAGAATACCACGAGCCCCCACAGATACATTAGAACTCCTACATTTATTTTCATTAGCATAAATAGCCTAGGCCTATATACCCGTAGATATGTATATCAGTTGGGGATTGTATATTAGGCCTACTATAAAATAGACTAAAAATTATTTCTTTAAAAAATATCTTGTAATGATCAATATGATGCAATTTCTATAGCCTAAGTTTTTCTTTTTGTCGTGTGGCCTCCTGAGAGGCCGAATGCAGGTATTTCTAATCGACGCCCGTGCGCGACCTCTGCACCGGGATGAGATATGGAATGGATGAAGATGAATGAAACTGGGCAAGGATGTGGAATGAAGCAGCCGTGGCCTGTCAGGTGGTACCGTTCCAGCATTTGCCTTGTGTTGAATATGGGAAACCATGGAAAAGCATTTCAAGGACAGCCACCGGTGGGCCTCGAACCCGCGCGTCTACTGAGTCAGCAGAGAGCTTGGCCCCATGACCAAATGCTGCGATATACCGAGCGTAGCCACCATTGTCGGTAGCCTAAGTTGAATATAGGCTTTGTGGAGCGAAGGTTGGTGTTGAATGATGAAAAAGCAAATGGACTAAAAAACATATTAGGAGTGAATCATAACACGAATGCACAGAGTGGTATTAATTATTTAATTACACTAATTTGACCAAACGCCAGCACGACGACGACATAGCACTCAGAATAATATAACTACATCAACAAAGAAAAAAACAAGGACTACAAAATCAGATTGGCTACCAGATAGGGCAGAACTTTTGATAGTTGTCCATATAGCCGCTGGCGGGCTTAGCTGACGTTCAGTCTCCAATCCAGCGCCACCGACGTGTGGTTTGGCAACATACTGCCCCCACAAGAAGCAATCCTGAACATTCTCCCCCCGTTGAACTAGTTCAAGACCGTTATGCAAATGACATGCTGAATTACGGGGACGGTAATGGAACAGGTCTATGGACTGACCTCTCAATACTGTGGAGCTTACTCTCACGTCGGCAACTCTTACTACGTTGTCGCTTCCTGGAAACACTTGTTTGATTACACCCAGCTTGCAATGCATAGGTGGCTGGTGATCATCCTTCAGTAGCACAAGAGCGCCTGGCTGTAAATTAGGGGAAGAGGAAGTCCACTTTCTCCGTTGCTGAAGGGTGTACATGTAGTCTTTGGACCATCGCGACCACCAATGCTGTTGCATTAGTTGAATATGTTGCCATCTGCTTAAACGATTCACATTAAGCTCAGTCACATCAGGATCCGGTAATGACATGAGATGAGCTCCAATAAGGAAATGGCCTGTTGTCAATACTGAAGGATCGTTAGGGTCATCGGAGAGTGCACACAATGGCCTTGAAGTAAGCCATGCTTCAATTTGATGTAACAGCGTTGACATCTCTTCATATTTAAGCTTAGTATTTCCCATAAATCGACACAACTGGTACTGCATGGCCTTAACAACTGGCTCCCACAAGCCACCAAAATGTGGAGATTGTGGTGGGATGAAATGCCAAGTCAGGTTAGAGGCTGTAACAAAGTCATGTAATTCTCTTAAGAACAGTTGATTCTTAAAGAGATTCCGGAGATCGCCTATTTCCTTATTTGCCCCTACGAATGAGGTGCCATTGTAGCTATATAAGTCCTTGACGTGTCCACGGCGTGCAATGAATCTACGAAGAGCAGCTATGAATGCTTGAGATGTCAAGTTGGTCACGAGTTCCATATGCACGGCTTTGGTGGTGTAACAAACAAAAACCGCAACGTAGACCTTCTGAGTCATTTTACTTCTTGACGAGCCTTGCTTTATGCTGATTGGACCTGCGAAATCAACTCCCGAAGACAAGAATAGGTGAGTAATTTTAACTCTATGTGCAGGGAATTGCCCCATGAGCTGATTATTGCCTTGTGTTTTCAGTTTGAAACACGGTAAGCACTTATGAAGAACGGTGCGGATAGTTTGCCTTGCTCTTGGAATCCAAAAACGAGAGCGTAATGAATATAACAATAGCTGAGTATCGGCGTGAAGAAGTCTGATATGTTCATGCAAAATGAGCAGTCTTGTGAAATGATGCTCAGGCGGAAGGTTGATTTGATGTTTGCTGTCAAAGGTCAGATCTGAATTAAGGAGTCTTCCACCCACTCGAAGTATTTCCTCTTTGTTGAGGAATGGATTGAGAGTCAAAAGATTACTCATCTTAGCGATGAGGTCACCTTGAGCCAGTGCAACGATCTCCTTAGGGTAAGTGGATTGTTGAACCATTTTGATGCATAGCAGTAATGCCTTCTCAAGTTCCTGTGATGTTAGTTCTCCACTCCTGCGTTTGTGGGATCGCCGACAATTGTTCATGAAACGCTTGCAGTAGGCAACTACGCGTAATAGTTTCCTTTGAGAAGAGCATTTTTTCGTAATATCATCAGCAGAATTGGATGTAGACAGCAATGTTGTAACTGGCCGCATTTCTGGTAGTTCTGTAGGAAGATCTTGTAGCTTGCCTTCTAACCAGAATTCATGGAAACCATTGAGCCACTTGGGTCCTTTCAACCACATCTGAGTTTCCAGAAGGGTTGCTGGGTCCACACCACGAGATATCAGGTCGGCAGGATTGTCATGTGTTCTAACATGACCCCAATATTCCGTGCTGGTATTATTCTGGATGAAAGCCACTCTGTTTGCAACGAACGTTTTCCATCTCGTAGGCAAAGCATTAATCCAAGCTAGAACAATGCTAGAATCTGTGAAGAGGTGAATGGAGTTAATTTGACTACCGAGAATCGGGACTGTCTTTTTGATCAACTGTGCAAGTAAGACCGCTCCGCACAATTCAAGACGTGGAAGCGTAATCTTTTTGACAAGGGCTACACGTGACTTGGAGCATAGCAGTCGACTGGAAATATTCCCCTCATGATTTCTTGACCGGAGATACAGACATGCGCCATAGGCCTTCTCGCTAGCATCACAAAACCCGTGCAACTGAATGTTGGCTGGATTGTCGTATGACATTGCAATACGATCGATGCTGATGCTGTTGATTTGTTGAAGATGATGAAACAAATGATTCCATTTCGACATGAGATCATCAGGAAGTGGAGTGTCCCAATCTAATTTCGAAAGCCACAGTTCCTGCAGAAATATCGTATACCTAATTACAATTGGGCTAATTAACCCGAGTGGGTCAAACGTAGAAGCCACAATGGAAGCGACTTTGCGCTTTGTGGGTCTGTTATTGGCCGAACCGTAGACAGATGTAGCATTAGAAGAACTGGAAATCAAGAATTAATCTGCTGATGGATTCCATAATAGGCCAAGTGTATTGACACCTGCACCATTGTCTAGTGAAATGGGAGACTGAGTCTCTGCTTCCAATAGCGCTGTGTGATTAGCAGAGAATTTGTGAAGCTGAAATCCTCCTCTTTCAAGTAGTGCGATCATGTCACTCCGTAACTGCAGTGCTTCTTTGACAGTACTAGTTGCAGTTATCAGATCACCTACGTAAAAATCTCTCCGCGGATCATCTGCTGCTTTGGGATAGTGATCATTCTCGTCCTCGGCTAGTTCATGTAACGAGTGCGTGGCTAGAAAAGGAGCGCTGCTGGTTCCATACGTCACTGTGGATAGTTCAAAGATAGGAAGATCTGGTGGTGTTCGCCAAAGAATCCGTTGTAAGGGTGTATCGGATGGATCAACCTGAATCTGCCTATACATTTCAGCAATGTTAGCTGTGAAAGCGATGGAGTGCATTCTAAAACGAAGTACAATGAAGTATAGATCTTGTTGGATTGTGGGCCCAACTAACAAGGTATCGTTTAGGGACAGTCCGTTGCTAGAACGTGCAGATTCATCGAAGACAACTCGTGTTTTGGTAGTTGTACTAGAGGCCTTAAATATTGCATGATGGGGCAAATAGAAAGTTTCAATGGTTTCAGGAGTAGTACCAATTTCAACTTCTTTCATGTGTCCTAATTGTTCGTATTCGCACATAAATTCGTTGTAAGCCTGACGTACTTCGGGTTGTTTGAGCAGCCGACGTTCTATTTGCAGCAATCTCTGTTTGGCGAGGTGAAAAGACTCACCAAGTTTAACTTGCTCTGTCCGGCGTGGCAGTCGAACCATGTACCGACCAATTGAGTTTCTAGTGGTGTTCTGTTTGAAATGATGTTCGCATAATTCTTCATCGGACGTCAACTGTTTCAATGGTAGATCTTCTATTTCCCAAAAGCGTTGTAACTGCTGATCTAAAGTCGCATAATTTCGAAGTAGGAATGAACAGTGTGGTTGAGTGATAAGATTTCCGGGTCTTGAAGCCTGGATCTTTCCGGACAGAATCCATCCCAATTCGGTATTTTAGAGAACGGGATAGTTTCCGGGCCTAGTTCTTCTATCAGGAAGTAAAATGTTAAAGAATAGCTCAGCGCCCAACAGTAGATCTATTCTTCCTGGCTTGCATAATGTAGGATCAGCCAGCCTAATATCGTCAGGAATATTCCAGTCATTGATTTTCAGTGATGTAGAGGGCATGTCACCAGTGATAGAGTGTAATACAGAACATATAATTCTGGTACTGAACTCAGTTGAGGTCGATTTGAATTGCTCCTGTACACTATGATTTATCTTGTAGGTCACTTCATTTATCCCTTGAATCGGAATCTGATTACGAACTTTCTTCAAGTGAAGGCGTTGAACTAGATTTTCTGTTATGAAATTTGTCTGTGACCCAGAATCTAGAGTGCCCTACACTTATGATGATATCCTGCGCTGTCATACACCATGACTTGTGCTGTGGCTAACAAAATTTCAGTAACTGGTTTTTGCTTAATTGAACAATAAGCTGAAACTGTCTGCTGTGAGTTTGCTTGCGACTCTTATATGTGGATTAATGTGTGATGTTTCCTACCACACTGGCGACATCTATGTTCAGATGGACAAGTGGTATCCTTGTGTCCACTGGATAGGCAATTGCAACAGAGATGATTTTGTTTCACGATGTTAAGTCTTTGTTGTAAATTAGAATCACGAAACTTAGAACATTTATACAAGTAATGGGCATCATTACATAGAACGCATGTATTCTTGGTTGCTACATAAGTATGTCTTGTATCCTTGGTGATTCTAGTCTTTGTCATGTCCAATTCTGAGCCTCTAGAGGGCATCCTGGAACCCAGAAGTTCTAGAACCTGACACCGTTGTTCTAGAAATTGCAGAAAATCGTTCAAAGATGTGGGTTGAGAATGAGGCCTAAGTTCCCAGTCCTTTCGAGTATTGCAATCAACTTTTTCCAAGTATAACTGGGAGATAATTAATTCATGCAATAGTATTTTTAAATCTAATGCCTCAATGGCGTTAAGATTGCTTTTGCAATGGCTGAGTAACTCTCGAAGTAGTTTCGGACTTTCTCTAGCTACGACAGGAGGGGCTAACAGAGCTTTGATATGTGTCGTTGCAACAAGTTGAGGGTTATTGCACCTTTCACAAATTAAAGCCCATGCAATTTTGAAATTGTCAGATGTAACTGGGAGATGGGCAATTAATGTGTGTGCCTCACCTGATACTGAAGCTAGAAGGTAATAATATCTCTGAATGTCATACAACGATTCATTGCGAACAATTAAAGACTGAAATGTGTCATGGAAATGCCGGAAATCTACCACATCATTGCTAAATGTAGGTAGCTTTATCGTAGGCAATTTAAATTTGCAGGTAGACGTTGGAGTGTTAGCGTATAGCTCGTAAAAGATATTTGAAAATAGTTCCCTATCAGCTGCGTGATTTAGGGTATCATCTTCTACTTCAAGCTGATCCTGAATAGTGTTGTAACTGTCCCAGGCCTGCTGCAGAGCTTCGCGTCTGATTTTAATATTAAATATATCAATGTCATCTGTTAGAGAATCAATATATTTTTGGATGATGGTGATTTTGGACTTAGCGACAGCTCGTTGTTTTGTCAGTGTTTTCCGTACACTAGGATCCATACTACACACAGGTAAACAATATTGATTGCTAATAAATATAAATTAAGACTTGAGCTTACTGTTGTAATGGAGATGCTACTCGTCCCTTGGTGGAGAGATGATCTGGTTGATGTAGTAGGTGCTAGCGGGTCACGAAATTGTGCATTATGATTGTGCCGTCTGGCCTTTCGCGAGATGTAGTTCGCAGTGGAAGTGGGTACCGATTAGCCTGGCGCTGGGCCCATTAAACCTTACTAAGGTTATGAAGGTATCAGAGGCGATGGATTGAACGTACATTCACTGCCATGTGAATGCAAGTTCTATTCGAATGCGCTTTTCATTATGGGCCTAGCTTAGTTTAGCCTAAAGAAATAAAGACTAATAAATAAGGTACACATACTCAACACGTAGGCAAAGAAGAGGTAATGTATTGACCAAAGAGATAACATCAAGGAATGACGAGGAAGCATTACATGCTATGAATGAGGTTAAGTGGACGTCAAACATGTGATGTTAGGTAAAATAACGGGTGAAAGGACCGAAACGAAAATGTCATGATCGATAGGAGATAACGGTAAAGGGGGGAACACATTTGGGAAAGTATACTCGTAAAGAGTAAAATTACGTTGTGAAAAATAAAGATTAAAAAGGGCTAGACAAAGAGTCGGGGAAAGTGAGTCTACCGTCAAAGGAGCGAACGGTAGCTCAAATAGCCCTGAAGGAGATGAGGGAGTGCGAGGGGGAACGGAGTATTAATAAAAGCGCGCGTAGATATGACGTTAAAGAATAAACACAAAAAGGGGCAAGTTACCGATATTTAAAATAATTACTAGAAAGGTATTGCAACACAAAATAAAAGATACCCATCAAAATAAGTTACGTCAGGAAGGGATTAGGCCAAACTCATGGATTTGCATATGAAAACGCAATCCTAAGATGAGAGGCAAACAAAAAGATAAGAGATATGGCATAGGTCTTACTGTTGAACACACGTTACTCAGTAAACCGGACCAAATACCTACACAAAAAGATACGACGAAATGGGGACAGAGAATAACGGGAACGAAACAGATACTCCATGGACATACTAGAATAGGCGAAACGCCCTATTATTCCATACAATGAGCAAAGACAAAAATACGTAACTTACCCTGATGGTATCAACATTTAGCGTATAGCTCGTAAAAGATATTTGAAAATAGTTCCCTATCAGCTGCGTGATTTAGGGTATCATCTTCTACTTCAAGCTGATCCTGAATAGTGTTGTAACTGTCCCAAAGATCGCCTTTCCATATTAAGGCCGACGAAACTATTTACACGATTTTCATAGATGATAGTTGCACACTAATACTTCATGTATCATTAAATACTGGAATATATTCCCAAGTTAGCGTGGACGAGGGCAAAGCCCTCGCCCTTTGGCGAGATTCACAATATGCGTAGTTCTTCTCCCAACAATTAGTCACAACTTATTATTCACAAGATGGATGACAAAAAGCGAAGAAGGCCACCCAGCATGCACCAGGTGTATTTAAATTGGACCAATTAAATTTAACCACATATTACGACAATGTGAAAACCAAATAATATTCACACGACACCACTAAAATGTTTTGGCGGCATGAAGTATATATAGTCTTTTGTTTCAAGACGTATAATAATAATTGCCTTCATACATGACTCGAATAGGATAGTTTATAAGGCACAACCAACACACTCTAGTGGAGAAGAAGGAACCACGTGAAGAAGCGCCAAAGTCCGACAGCAGCTACCATCTCGTGTTCACAAACGGAACCAAGCGACCAGGCGGTCGTTTCAAAATGTCATGAAGTCACATCCAGGGGTAGATACATGTTTGAAAACGTTGGGACGGGCTCTTGCACGTAACAATAGTGATTTCTTGCTATGCCGAATCGTGATTAGTGACACCTCTTACATTTTTATATTCTTTTTCGTCACCTGTGACAACCCATTGTTTCTCTCTGGGCAGTCTTCTATTTTTTTTTATCCTGGTAGGACCTTTTTGTTTATGCACCCGCTCTCATTTTCGAGATGCCTTGTTTTTCTATCCGTATTTTCCCGTTCGTTTGTGTTTTTTATAAAGGTGGGCGTAGAGGTGCGAATCTAGTTCATTTAATGCAATTCCGTGATGCCGGATTAATTGAAACTAGTGACAAAGTTGAAAATGAATCACATTTAAGTCTAAATTCTAACACTCCATCTCTTCGACAGCGACTGGCAGCCATCTGCTATTTTAGTTTATTTATTTTTGATGATATAAATCCTTTAAGGATATCTAAGTAGTGTTTAAAAAATTAGTGTTTCCCCTAAAGGTATGTTTTGCATTTTATTATTTTAAATTATTGGAGCTCCATATTTTGCATGGTGTACTGAGTGTTTGTTTTGGTTCTGAAAGGTTGACCTTGGAATAGATATGTCACCTATGAAAATGTAAATTTTTTGTTAAACTATATTTGTCCGGGGAACACTACTGTTTTTCTTCTTATTTTATTATTTGGCATCTGGCTAAGGCATTTTCTTCTTATAATATTATGGTACTGGCCAGACGAATCTATTAACACTAGGCCTAAATTGGTTCATTAGTCGGTCGGTTTTTAGTCTGATCCGTTGCCTGTAAAACTATTTGATCTCGTAGTGTCTTGAGTTTGTTTATATCTAGCTGTTTTCTCACTGGAGAAGATTTAATTTAAAAATGTAAATTACGCGTTTCACATAAATACGTACTGATGTACCTTCAACTGTTCTTGGTCGCCATGGTAACTTGTTGACAGAAGTGCATTGTGGGTTTTGTTTTTCTGGCGTGTTTTGAAGTGCACGTTCTTGGGTCATGGTGATGTTGGTTAACTTTTTTTTGTTTTAAATTTTCCTTTGGCCTTTTTTGGAGTTTTCTTGGTACTCCTACGTTATTCTTTCGTTACCTTGTTTATGGTAATAATTTTGCACTAGTTTTTTTCTGATTCTCCAAGGCCCTCATGGTCTAGTTTGGGAATATGTCTGGTGCTTATTTAGTATTTTTTGGTTTGTAGCTTTTTATGCTCTTACCTCAAGTATTTGTTTTTTGATATCGGCCTTAAATATTTATTATTTCTACAGTGAGAATTCTAGCTGAGATTTTATTTTATTTTGAAATTTATACTGCCTGATGCATGTTCTGTTTTCTGGTGGAGGTGTTTTCTTTTTAAATTTTAACATAAAATCAACTGTTGTTGCATTATTTCGTCGGTAGCAGTTCCATTAGTTATTGGGGGTTGTCTGTAGAATAGCCTGTGCGTTCCCCTTCTCCACCTTCCTTCTAATAATAATAATTATTATTATTACCTTCCTTCTACCCCTTTGGGTGCTCTTCTGTTGGGGCATGTCTTCTGGAGGTGATTTTGGTTGCTGAAGCGAGGCGGATCTCTAAATAAGGTAAGTTGGCCCATCCACGCTGGCCATCCCAGGTGTCAACTATAACAAACCTTGATCAGCAATTATAGAAATGTCCACTGATCTGCTCGCTATTCTGGCCAGTAATAACCAAGAAGAAAAGAGAACAATTCCGATAGTTGACACACCGAAGAAAAGAGCGAAAAAATGCAAGACTACAGGTGGAAAAGAAAAAAACGGTTCATGATATAAATACAGCGTAGCACGTCAAACAGATTAGCAGAGAACGGTACGAACGGTTTCACTCTCGGTCGATTTGCATATCAGCTTGAGTAATTACTTAAAATACTCTGTGCATCCGGGCCGGTAGGACCAAAATGTTGAATGATGAAAAAGCAAATGGACAGTAAAACATATTAGGAGTGAATCATATCACGAATGCATAGAGTTGTATTAATTATTTAATTACACTAATTTGACCAAACGCCAGCACATAGCACTCAGAATAATATAACTACATCAACAAAGAAAAAACCAGGCCTACAAAATCAGATTGGCTACCAGATAGGGCAGAACTGTTGATAGTTGTCCATATAGCCGCTGGCGGGCTTAGCTGACGTCCAGTCTCCAATCCAGCGCCACCGACGTGTGGTTTGGCAACATACTGCCCCCACAAGAAGCAACCCTGAACAGGTGGAATATGTCATTTTCAAAAGATTGTTTTTTATTATCGTCAATTTAAAAGCCCATAATTGTTACAGATCTGATTTTTAGCCTACTTTCGATTTTTGCAAAAAATGAAAGTAGACTTTTGAGATCAACACAGGGCGAAAAAAGTGTGTCTGTCTGTGTGTGTGTGTATGTGGGTGTGTGAGTCTGTGTGTGTGTGTGTGTATGTGTGTGTGTGAGTCTGTGTGTGTGTGTCTGTGTGTGTGTGTGTGAGTGTGTGTACTCTGAATGTCTGTCCCCCCTATCAATTCGAACACGGTGAATGCGAATTGAACGAAATTTGGTACAAAGGTAGCACTAGCAAAGGACACCTCAGTGTCATGTTTTATATCGCCGCCATCTTTACTAAAACTGAATGGCGGCCACTCAAACGTTCAAAACGTAAAATCAAATAACAACTAACCAAATCATCCGATCTCTACCAAATTTGGTAACAACATACCTACGTATAGGATGCGTCTTGTGACCAAACTACAAGGTCGTCCGCCATACCATTTCAGGATGGCGGCCGTGCGAATTATGCAAACTTTATAATCCATATCATGGGACCCACCAGTTCCGATTATCGAGCCGAGAATCGTTTTAACTGTTCTAAAGGAAGAGGCACGTTCGAAATTAAAAGTTTATTTTGTAATACTATAGTGCAGACGTGATTTTAAAAAGCTGAGCCGATTCAGTAATGAGACAAGATGGCAGCGGATATCTTGTGCCTGACTTATATTTCACTAATTTGAGTATTGCATGCAATATAGCGTACTGATACAAAATAAATAAACGTTGTTTGAAATGCTTTATATATAAATAATATACTCCAGTGATGAAATCCTTTAGTATAAATCATTATTTGCTAACAAGTTCTATGTAAGTCATTTTATATAGAACGATATTCGTTGACACAATTAGCTCAGAGGTAGAGCGTTAGCCTGTCGCTCAAATGCCTATGGTTTAAACCCGATCAGAGCTAGGTTTTTTTGCTTGAAATGTTATATGTTTATTGTTTTGTAATGACTCAGATGTTTTAAAATTAAGCGTTATATTGTGCATATTATGGTGCAAAATATATATTTAATTAAAACATAATTCACCAGCAGATTTACTCGAGACATGTAGCTGCCAAAAAGGTAACTGCACGCAGACCTACTTATTAACTTCCAGATTTTATTGAAAAGTTTCTTCTTCTGGCCGCTAGAATGCACTCGCTCTGTTAGGATTATATTGTTCGATATTTCACCACTAGATGTCACGACTAGTCTACGTGGGGCTCCATTGATTTCTATACCATTGGCATTCTATGCGCATCGAATTTGAAGAATGACAAGATGATACTACGATACATTTTTACTTTTTATTTTAAAGGGTTTGTAACAGCCTATTGTGCGTTATTTGAAAATGTTAATTGAAGTAAAGAACAAAACGATTTCGCATAGTATCTGAACTCTACCGTTGGTGCTAGTTCAGGATATTAATCAATACTTTTATTTCAGCCAAATAGCAATCGAAAATCTCCACATAGTTGGTATACACACGTCTCTGTAGGGTCATGGAAAGATTTGTTAATTCAATTAGGGTTGTGAAAGTCATACGCAGCCAGACGTGTAAAGACATGCCTCAACTCAAAGTTGGATGTTCCCCGCGTCAGTAAATCTAATAACACGGCTCCCTCGCATTTGTGCACCCTCAAATGCCAGCTGACTGCGCCAGGATACGAACCTGAAACATACGGTCCAGCAAGCGAGAACGTTACCGCTGAGCCACGCCGCCAGTCCGGTCGATTATGTCTCCAGATCCATAACATTCTTGATATACTTCTTATCTTTCTTTCTTCAATGATGGTAGCAGTTTTTATCTAGGTTGTGGCGTTTGGTAGAGGTAAATCGTTTCTAAGGTCTTCAACAAAGAATAGTTCTATTATACTCTTTGATAATAACAACGAGTTATAACTATACTCATACATTTAGGAGAAAGTAGGCTATATGTTCTTTACTGAACATCTTGTTTAAACTATTTTTAGCCTACTTTCGATTTTTGCAAAAAATGAAAGTAGACTTATGAGATCACTACAGGGCGAAAAAAAAGTGTGTCAGTCTGTGTGTGTGTATGTGTGTGAGTGAGTCTGTGTGTGTGTGTGTGTACTCAGAATGTCTGTCCCCCCTATCAATTCGAACACTGTGAGCGCAAATTGAACGAAATTTGGTACAAAGGTAGCACTAGCAAAGGACACCTTAGTGTCATGTTTTATATCGCCGCCATCTTGACGGAAACGTAATTGTGGCCACACAAATGTTCAAAGTTTAAATCAAATTACGACTAACATAATCATCCGATATCTACCAAATTTTGCAACAACATACTTTTATGGATGCAGCATCCTTTGACAAAACTAATAGGTCATCAGCCTAATACTTTGCGGATGGCGGCCATCTTTGTGTGAAAATCGATTGCCCCCATTAATTCGAACATGGTGAAACAGAATGGAACGAAATTTGGTACAGAGGTAGTACTAGCAAAGGGAACCCCAGTGTCATGTTTTATATCGCCGCCATCTTGACGGAAACGTAATGGTGGCCACACAAATGTTCAAAGCTTAAATCAAATTACGAATAACCTAATCATCCGATCTCTACCAAATTTTGCAACAACATACCTTTATAGAGGGAGCATCCTTTGACAAATCTAATAGGTCATTAGCCTAATAGTTTGCGGATGGCGGCCATCTTTGTGTCAAAATCGATTACCCCTATTAATTCGAACACGGTGAAACCGAATGGAATGAAATTTGGTACAGAGGTAGCACCAGCAAAGGGCACCCCAGTGTCATGTTTTATATCGCCGCCATCTTGACGGAAACGTAATGGCGGCCACACAAATGTTCAAAGCTTAAATCAAATTACGACTAACCTAATCATCCGATCTCTACCAAATTTTGCAACAACATATCTTTATGGGGGCAACATCTTTTGACCAAACTAATAGGTCATCAGCCTAATAGTTTGCGGATGGCGGCCATCTTTGTGTGAAAATCGATTGCCCCTATTAATTCGAACACGGTGAAACCGAATGGAACGAAATTTGGTACAGAGGTAGTACTAGGAAAGGGCACCCCAGTGTCATGTTTTATATCGCCGCCATCTTGACGGAAACGTAATGGCGGCCACACAAATGTTCAAAGCTTAAATCAAATTACGACTAACCTAATCATCCGATCTCTACCAAATTTTGCAACAACATACCTTTATGAAGGGAGCATCTTTTGACAAATATAATAGGTCATTAGCTTAATAGTTTGAGGATGGCGGCAATCTTTGTGTCAAAATAGATTACCCCTATTAGTAGTATATGGGCAACTTTGGAGCAAGCCTACTTCTATGGTTAAATTTAACCATAATGTTATTTATTTTTAAGGTGTTATTTAACCTTAAAAATTGTTTACTTAACTAATTATTTTTTGTGGTCTACCGTAACCTTAACTTATTTTATTTTTTAATCTTGTTTATGGTTAAAGCCATCCATAACATTGCCAATGAGCTTTTCAAAACTATGGCTAAAAGTAACCATGCAATTTAATCCAAAATAATGCACATAAATATGGCTAAAATTATCTATAAAACGTAATCAAAAGTTATTTATTTTTTAATCTTGTTTAAGATTCTATTTAACCTTACCTTATTATATGTATTCGTTAACTAATATCCCCATGGATACGTTTCAATAATACCATCTACCGTAGGCTTAATCATTCTTTTATCATATTCGAATTTGAAATCTTTGCTAACATTTTTATTAATCAAGCTTTTGGTTTTTGTATCTCTCGTAATCATTTTGTAGTTTAAGTTAACCTTATCTCTCTCTTTATCTACAACATTTTTCATAGTTTCGATGTTTAATAATTTGGAGTTTTTGTAGTTTAAAGTAAAACCTTTAACTTTCATGAATTCCTTCCCCTTACTTGTGAAGTACCCGTAGCTCTTAGGTCCCGTAGAGATCCAATCTGTGATATGATCATCCTTTCCAAGTTCATCGGTCCATTCCCCTAACATACAGCCTGTTTGAACGGTATTTTTACCATCAACAATATAAACTACTGAGTCAGTATCGTAATAAACTACATTATCCCCTAATTTGTCTAGCATATCGTAAAGCCTAAGTCTTGCATTTGAGGTTGTAAATGCAGCTATAAACACATTGGTTAAGTAGGGGTCTTCAACAAAATGATCTTTATACTTATACGTTACTTGTACAATATTATCATTAATAAATATCATATTGCTTATTTCTAACCTATCGTCTAACAGAATTTCATAGAATCTCTTTACATCTACTACGTATTCATTTTGGGTCAAGTTTTGTCTTTGTCCGAATTTACCCCACAATGAGTTTAAGCAAATCTTAGAAACAGCACGCTTACCAGGGTTTGGAACTACCTCTTCAGGATTCAGGCCAATATTAAGTTGTTTCTTAACCGCAGCTATGTACTCTTCAATAGTATCAAAGTCATCTTTCCACACACTCGTTTCAAGCTTTATTTTCATAAAGTCTTTGACGTATTCTTTAAACAGAGCATTACTCTTTACTTTAAAATCCCAAACCTCGTATACTTCTACTATCGTATAACCTTTTTGTATCCCTTTCTTCACTTCATCTGTTGTCCACGTTCCTGTTATTGCCCTTTCAAAGTCAGAGTGTTGGCATGATGAGCATTTTTCCTCAATACACTTTCTACACAACCCAAACATCAGCTTCTCTTTCTTAACCGGCAATACAGGATGGTAAAGCTTTCGCGGTGGTAGTACTTTGCACTTAATCAGCCCGTACCAATTTTTATTATACCTTTTAGGTTTGTATATTTTTTCAGGGTGGCCGACCGGGTAGTAATCAAAATACTGTACCGTAGGGTAGAGGCTGCATACGTCTATATATTTTAATTTTTTATTTTGTACTTTAAGCTTGCTTGCATTGGCCCTTCCTCCATAGAAAGCTTCTCTAGGGTCCAGTGGCTCTACCACCTCTACGACTGCTGTACACTTCTTCAAACCTTTCTTATAATCTTTGCTTTTAAGCCACTTACATTCCCACATTTCTACTAAATTGTACCCCGCTTCCCTAATTTGAACACCTCTTAGTTTTGTTTTCTCAAACAAATCGCCCATAGTCTCATTGTTGACATTGTTAATAGTCTCTTCTTGATAACAATCAAGACATCCATGCCAAAAGCAACCGTGATACTGATAAACAGTGTTGGTCTCTTTGTGGAACCCGTCAACCTTTGCCCCACAAATCTTGACTTCACCACCATTCAAAGCGTGCTGTACACCTTTGAAGGTGTTGAGCCACCCTATAGAAGCTTTACTATACATTTCTTTCTTATCTGATTTTATGACAGCCATAGTGTTTTTCTTAAGATACATTGATTTGTATATTCCCATACAAACGGTTGCAATAGTGATGTACTTAAATGGGTCGAAGTTAGCAGTTTCCAAAAACTGTTTCCTTAGCTCTAAACAACCTCTACGAAGAATATCTACATCAGAGTTACAGTAGTCCATAAATTCTTTTTGAAAGTCGAAGGTATAATTTTCTTTAACCTTATCGTTGTACCACTCAAGGAACTCTTTCCTAGCTTTCGCCTTCATGGTATCTACCCCATAGTACTTTTTGTCAGGTACACCACCAACATAACTTTGGTTATCTCGTGTATTAAAGAAATGTGGGAAGTAACCCTTCTTAAGTTATTTTAGCCCGAAAGTTTTTGGGAATTCACTTAAGGGGAAGCTACAAAATTGTGGCTATCGATAATGCTTATTAGCCCATTTACCTCTAGCATCATTAACTTTGTTCCATTGTATATAGTGTATGGTTTCAACGTATTCTCTATACAGTATTTCAAGATAAATTGTGAGTCATAACCTTTTGCATTGTGGGCGATGGCAGTATATCCTTTGTTGTCTTTTGAGATCAACCACTTACAGAAATCTTCATTTGTGTTAAAGTTTACTTTGGTGCCGTCGATGTAATGAGCGACAATAAGATTGGGAATGTGCACCCCGGTCTCTTGTTTTGCTTCAAAATCAAACCATATGTATTTCTCTGTGTAACTACATCCGTTTTTCCGTGTGATAATATCAAGCAAAATATTGTTGAATAGTACTTTGTACCTTTCTTTTGAAATTTTACCGGCCAAGAATCGTTTCTGAAGGTCTTTAATCTTTGGCTTCTTGAACACTTTTAACCTATGTTCATCTACATACCGTTTTAGAAACTCTTTTGTATCGTCTGCATTGCAAATACATAACTTTTCACACTTCCCTCCTTGTTGCTGCTTAATCTGGATGTAGCATTGATGTTCACTAGTCTTTACGAAATCATCACAATTCCTACACTTATCGTACCCACACTTGTGTCTGAATATTTTTTCACATTTACTATTACATATTACACACTTGAGTGTTATAAAACAGTTTACTTTCTTTGCACATTTTTCACATTCAGTGAATACAACAATTACGTGTAAGTTGTAGTAATACTTGTTTTCATAAACCTTTGTGCACACGCTTTTACATTCATTACAGTTCAAAACGACTTCATAATTTACAAAAGTATCACATTTACTACATTTAGCAAGGCAACAGCTAGCTTGTGCATCTTCCCTTAAGCATATTTTATTGCAGCCTTTGCACTTGTAAGCTATCTTACATACCTCAGAGTGATGGTTTAAACAATCCTGGTTATAACAGTATCTATTGCACTTCTTACAGTAAACTTTAGCTTTATTTTCGGGGGAGTGTACTGGTTTCGTGCACAGTATACATGCCTTTACTTTTTTATTGCACTTATGCTTATCCTTATTGTTGTAAGATGTATTGCAAGCATCACAATAATATGAGCTTCCCAAGAGAGCTTTCATACTGTTTATTACATCAAAATGGTTCCCGTTTTTGTATAGATAAATTTTGGTATTTCTTTCTTTACCTGAGTATATAACCGAATTAAAATTTTCGGCACAAACAACCTTTATTTGAACTTGTAATATTTTTTCTACGTTCTTTATATCCTCTAAAGTAAAACCTTCCTCGATATAGGTTCCTAACTTCTTGCACAACTCTTCAGTTAACTCTGTTTGAATGTGTCTGCCTTGCCTAACTAATTTTATTTCCATTGCACTTAGTTGCCTACCTAGCACTTCATTTGAGTGGTACGTCAAAGCGGCGACTATGGCCCGAGGGCAACATAAGTTATCTCTGTTCTTTATTTGTGTGATACATCTCTTGGTCCTTACGTCATCTGCTAGATTTATGATTTTAGACTTACCTTGGCCTTTTGGTATATTGATTATCTTGATATTGAACCTGGTTTGTGTGATATTTAGGTTTTCGTTTGAAGATAGAATTTTGGCTATATGGTTCATGAAGGACCTGGCGTTGATATTTGATTGAACAACAGTTGAAATGTCATGATGGAAATTTGGGTTGCTTGCTACTATAGTTAACTTGTCTCCTTTTTTGTAGTTGCCCTTCTCTTTGGCCAGTTTAATCATTGCGTTGATGGCGTTTTCAACTTCCATAATCTTTTCAATTTTTATAGTGTAATCTACTTCTGTGGCATTAAATTTCTTAATAATTCTTGGCGTGGTTTCTGTTATGGTGTATGGTGGTTTCCGGTCTTCTTTTGGTGGTTGTATTAGGTCTTCGTGAAAGCTTAGCTCTTGGGCTACCTTATTACGAAAAACAGCATCTTGGGTCTTTAAAATAGATTCTATGATTTCCGGTTTCCTCATTCTAACAGTCACCTTAATATTTTTACTTCTTCCGACCTCTTTGAGTTGTGGTACCGTGAGCTTTTCCAAATCTTTCCTTTTGTATAAAATATCACTGACCTTGTCTAAAGCTTCAATAAGTTGTGATTTGTTCCATTTTGAATAGCCTCTAAGGTTGTACTCTTTGGCTACACCCCGAAGATTCTTGCATGTTACCTGCTGCTTAACCTCTGCCTTCTTCTCTTCATTGTTAGGGTCATTTTTAATATGACCCTTTGATTTAAAGTGCCTGGCCCAGTTAGTATAACTGATGTCCACACCACACTTGTTGAAGTGTTTACCTGCATAGTTATATTTCTTCTCTAATGCTGTATCCATTTATTATATAACTTTTTTAAATTAAAAATTTCATTTTTTAAATAAAAATAATTATAAGACATTACTCTTTTGGGCTCGAGAGAAATGATAGTAAAATATTTATATAAATAAATAAATGAACAGAATAATTACATTTTGCATTATAATTGTTACCCTAACAAAGGTTCAATTAGAAATAATATCTCATGAAAATCAGAATCAATTTGCTATCAACTATCTGCGTAATTTTGGATACTTGACTATAGACGAACAAGAAATTTCAGAAGTAAATGAAACAACTTTCCAATATGCTTTAAAATTGTTCCAAGAGTACTACAATCTCGATATCACCGGTGATTTAGATGAATGTACTTTACAATTAATGAATACATCGCGATGCGGTATCACCGATGACGATATAAATTTTACTACTCGGCGGTATAAATGGAATAATAAAAATATAAAATGACATTATGCTTTAGCTAATCAAGCAATGCAAAGTGTAGCTAGAGCCGCTTTCGATGTTTGGAAAAAACATACAGATCTCTCATTTGAGGACGATTTGAGGAATCCAGATATAATTATATCAAATAAACGTGGTAGCCCTCATAGAAATCACAAAATAAGTGGGCAATGTTTCAGTGGATTTGATGGAAAAGGTGGAGTTTTGGCTCATGCAAATTACCCAGATAGCATTAATTCACCTATTGAAATTCATATCGATCAAGATGAATCTTGGTATTTAAATACCGATGCTAATACTCCTCAATATCAAACAAATTTACTTTCTGTTATGATACATGAAATAGGCCATGCCTTAGGTATTTCTCATTCAAACAATCCAGATGCTATTATGTATGCATACGCTAACAATCAAATAGAGCTACATCAAGATGACATTTTAGCTATTCAAAGTTTATATGGTAAAGCCACAGAGCCTAACGTACCAGATAAAACACCAACTCCAGATACACCAAAGCCAGAGCCCAATTTATGTGATTTGATTGTCAACACTATTTTAATTGTTAATCAGTTAATGTATGTCTTTTATGAAAAATGGTTTTGGCTTTTAGATCTTGATAACTCAACAGCCTTAAAAAACAAACGACCCCAGTTTATTACAGATTGGTTAACCTTCTTACCCCAAGATTTTAAAACTATTGCAGCCGCTTATCAAGGACCCTCTGGTGAGATTGTTATGATTATTGCCAACAAAATCTACATGATGGATTATCCGAGCTTAATATTGGTAAATGGTTATCCAAAAGCCATGTCCATGTGGAACATTAGACCAGATACAATAATTCATGCTTTGTTAAACACTTACTCAGGCCACACTTATATTTTTTACAATGACGCTTTCTTTTCGGAAATAGACGAATGCAGCTTTAAACCCAAGCAACATGGCATATTATCAAGACGTTTTCCTGGTTTACCGCCTGCAATGGATTCAGCCTTTAGATATATTAACGGAATGCTGTATTTTTTTAAAGGTAGACAAGTATATCAATACAATGAATTCACGAATTCTTTGGTTAAAGCTCAAAAATTTGATCTTTCAATGATTGGCATAGACTGTCCAAAAAGGTCATCTTCGTTTATGGAAGTAATAAAGAGTTTGAAAAATACTGTAGCTCAACTAGAGGAAATAAAATAATTATATTAAATATTTAAAAAATTATTTTAATTTTTTATAGGTAATAAATGGAAGTAAATCAATTTCTCAAGACGCTCAACAGCATCAACGAACAAAAGACGTTTAAAAAACTCAGTGAGTTAGAAATACGGAACGAATACCTTATAACGAATGTAGATGGTATAAATACAAAATATGGAAATAAAACTTTTCTAGAACTTGATAGTGAATTTAAGGTTATATTGCCTGACAAATACAACAAGGTGCTAAGTTGTGGAAAGGAAAAAAAGGAAATGATAGGGTTGAAAATGGTATACCACGGCACAAAAGAAGTCTATGGTGGTTGCAAAGCGCACAATCTTGAATTCTTTTAAACATTTTCTAAAATTTTCGTAACTCCCCGACAAATTTTAAGTAGAAAATTTATGGTTTTAATGGTTAGTAACCATTAAAATCAAATACCAAAATTAAAGTAAAATTAAGGATTCCTTCGTAGCTTTATAAAAGTTGTAACAGCTATCTATGTCATCACCATTAAGTTCAAAAAGATAATCTATACTATCCTCAGACAACTGATTTATAAATACTTCTACATCTTCAGTAGGATGTAGTAAAAACAGGAAGAAAGAAAGGGTTATTCGCTTTACTCGGGCGTCCATTTATATTTACAGAAATATTATAATATAACATTTTCTTTATTAACCCAGCTATTGTGAGAATTATCAAAGCCCAACCATTTGACATATGCCCGATTTCCTTTCTTTCTTAAAACTTTTTCAACAAGATATGCCTCTGGATACTTTGTTTTCTGTAATTCTTGCTCATAAAAGTTCCCCTTTATTTCTTCCGCATTTACATCTTTCAATTTGTACGTAATAGGGTCGGAATAAACGATATCTTTTATTTCAAATATTTCAGTCGACCAATTTCCTGTGTATCCTTTTTCAAATATACCTTTTAGTTTACTAATTCTGACTTGATCGCCAACTTCAAATTTCGCTTTTTCTTCCGCTCCTACGCTTACAGTGTAAACAGTTTTCAACAAATGTTCTTCATTAGCTTTGTTTACGTTTTTTGGCTTCATATTTATAGTTGTGTGCGTCGTATTATTGTAGCCATTAATTAACTTTGGTAAAATGCCAACCCAGCAGTAGTTTCCTTGAATATCAAACTGCTTCCACATTTTCTCTTTTAAGGTCCTATTGAATCGTTCTACAACTGAAGCTTTTACTTCAGTAAAAGTCGAATAATGATTGATATTAAATGTTTTCATTAATTTTGAAAATTCTTTATTGTAAAATTCTTTACCGTTGTCTGTTTGAAGATTTTTGGGTTTTCTGTTTTTTAAAATATCATCAAACGCTTCAGCAACACTTTTACCCGTTTTATCTTTGACTGGTACACCCCAGGCATACTTTGAAAATACATCAATGACTGTTAACAAATACTTGTAGCCTTTATTAAGCTTCGATATCCCCTTTATTTTTCCAGAGTCCATTTCTACCAAATCCGCTTGCCAAATGTCATCAATGCCGTGAGTTGTAACCCTCCTTCTCGGAAAATTCTTCCTCATGGGCTTATGAATTTCGTTTATAATTTCCTCCCGAATGCTAACGGGTGGCTCTCTAATTTGGGTAGAACTCCCTATTTTTACACTCTCATTAACTTTTTTTTTCAAACCGGCTTTTCTTACTCCCACACTCGGAACATAAACCTTCGATTCTAGTTCGACCATTTTTTGTCGAAAGGGTGTGAGGATGCAGTGTTTGAGTAAACGTTTTGCACTTTAAACACCAAATGTGATTATTCATTTATTAACTAATTAATTAATTAAAATTAATTATAAAATAAGCATTGGTTTACTCAGACACCCAACATTGAAGAACGCAAACTAACTTACAAGAAACAAGGGTCTACCCTTTGTTGAGGAAATTAACTTTTTATATTTATATTTATATTTTAATTAATTAATTAATAAATGGAATCAATTGCCGATATTCTGAACAGCAAACTTGTCTATAATAGCAAACAAGTGGTTATTGCTATTGATGAAAATAACGATTCATGGTTTAAAGCTAAAGATATTGCTTTAATATTGGAGTATAGAGATACAGATAAAGCAATTCGAAAACACGTTGCAATTGAAGACAAAGGTACATTCGATACCTTAAATAACCCCGCCGTTTTGGCGGGGTTAAAAATATACATCCTCAAACCATATTTATTAATGAATCTGGTTTGTATTCGCTTATTTTATCATCTAAAAAAGAGGAAGCTAAAAAATTTAAGAAATGGGTAACGAAAAAAGTCCTTCCATCAATTCGAAAGTACGGAGAATACAAAATTAAAGAAGAATATAAGAACCAACTAGTTGGGTTAATGCAGAAACTTCAAATAAAGGAAGCAGAAAACGAATCTCTTACCCCATTAGCCACACCTCTTGCACTTAAAACTAGTAAGAATAATTGTCTGCTTATTATAGATAAGCATGAACCAAACGAAAAGTACAGGTACTATGCAATAAGGGCGCAGAGACAACAGGTGAATCAAGCAATCAAAAAAATATGCAGGCGGCACCCAGATTGTGAGATAGTTTATGAAAAATATAATGATCCTAATAGCGTAAGGTTGTATGTGCTTATGAAAGAACAAATTAAAATTAGCTATTCGGGAAACCATTTCAATATTCCATTTACTCCTGATCTTCTTAAAGGAACAATAGAGATGTTGTATAAAAACCTGTTACATTAGACTGTTTTTAATGGATATTTTCTCCATTAAAAACTAAAACATTTTAACATTAGTGTTATTCGACCGATTCATCAGGATGAGGTTCATATGCATTAAGTATTACTTCACCAAACATCGTCACACTAACATTTATTGGAAGTTTTAAAATTACGCTGTCCATTTTATTTTTAAAGCATAAAGTATCACCAGATTTAACGTTGAAGGGCTTACTAGTATCTACCATAATTTTTTCTTCTTTGGAACGTGCAATATAAACGTCTAATACTGTTTTAATAGCGTCATCTGTATATGAAGTAAATACTTTATCTGGGTCTACGATACGAACAAATATTTTCCTAATCGTTGCGTTGTATGTAAAAATATGCTTAATTTTATCTTTCTCTGCAAAAAGGTCCTTTTGTAATATTATCCTATCAAACACCTTTCTTTCTAAGTTGTCAACCTTTTCTGTTAATGTTGCTACTGGTGCAAGACAAGTAGTGGCATATTCCGAGAACAATTTTTCTATTTCTTCTTTCGTGAAGTAGTTATCTTTAGGAAAATCCCCTTCAGTAGTAAGTGGTTTGAGCTTTTCTAAGAGATATTGCTTATTAACTACATCTTTATTGTTGATTGGATCTTCAATATTCGCTATCCTTTACCTTGAAAATCAATCCATGTTTTTGAAACAAAAAAAAGCTCACTAAGGCGTTTATTTAGAGCCGTAACTAGCCTTGAAAATCGTTTTTCTAAATCATCCTTTGTGATAGCTTTAATATTTAATGAACTACTCTCTCCGTTTATAATTTTATTTCCAAATATGTCCATTTATTAAATCTATAATTTCGTTAAAATGAGCGGGATTAGGGGAACCCAAATTCGAAAACAACTTTAAAACAAGGACACATAAATGACCACATATATATTCATCAAACATTTGAATTCTTTCGGCGTTATAAAATAGGTTGCTAGCTCCCAAATAATTTACTAGTTTTTCAGGAACATCTCCACCAAATGAGTCAAAGACGAATTTTTGGTTACCCTTTTTAAAGTAACAAATCCAATGAGTACCTGCATGATCCGACGTATCCAAGTTTACAATTCCTGATTCACAATCATTAGGTTTTGTAGGCAATTCATCGATCATAAAAACATTTTGAAAATGCTTTATGTTTATTTCGTGTATTATTTTAAGTATATCGAAATTACTTAAAGGGTGCTTATAGTTGGAAAGTATATCACTCAATATCGATGAAATTTCTCTTTTTTTTAATTTTAGTTATTCCCAAACAACCTTGTCCAGTCTTTTTTTCGATCACCAGATTATGTCTAATTTGTTCAGCCAATTCCGCATCTTCTTTTTGCTTTTTATGAACAGCGCTTGTAATGGCTGCAGCGCCACCTGCCAGCGAACCAATGGCACCCAATGCAGCTAATATTATTGGCAAAAATCCTCCTTGGTGTTCATTAATTCCAGAACCTTCTTTCTTCCTACTGAGATATTCGAATATTTTCTTTACAATTGGAATGGACAAACTTATAAGTAAGCTACCACCTTTTTGAATTTTTCTTGCTTTCTGCTTCTTTTGTGTATCTGTCAAGTACTCATCTAGATAGTCATGCTTTTTCAGATCTTCGTTGGAGAGTTTTATTTTAATAGCTTTGGGTTTTAGTTTCCCTTTTTGGGAAACGTTGTAATCAATACTAAATCCTTTCATTTATTTAATGAAAAAATTATAAACAAAAATTTTACAAATTTATACTCAGACGCCCCAACCATTTTCATCTAACCCCATTCCCATTTTTCTTTTTCCATACATTATTCCAGTAACGGCTGTAGCTGCTAGTCTCTCACTCAAGTTAGCATCTTTACTGAATATTCTCTCTTTTGCAGCCTTTTGTAATTCTTTATCTGCTTGATGTCTGTGCTCTAATTTTGTATGGTCGCGGTATGCTATATCATGTAATTTACATGCTTCGTCTAATGGGTTGGAACCCTGAACACCTTCGGCTAGTTGCTTGTCTAATGGATTACCAGGACCACAAAATTTATATCCCGGGAGTGTTAAGTCAATATTATTTTCACCTATTTTATTAATCATCCAATTAACTAATCCTTTTCCATGTTTTTCAGATTCCCAGAATGTATGGGGAATGTTATTTAGAAACCTAATTAGATATGGAATACCTTTAGGAGTATTAACAATGAAGTCATTAAACTTACTCGTAAGCATCTTCGTTATTCCAACCTTTTCATTGTGATAGACGTTGTTTCCAGCATTTTCTTCGCCATGAATTACCATTAATCTGTCTATTAATTCCCTTACATCATCCAGCCACACATATTCAATCGGTGCTTTTGAATATTTTTTTACAAAACCAAATCCTGATTTAGGAGGAGTGGTTAGAGATGCAGCTCTTTCTTTTCTACTAACTTTTTCTGAAAGCCATATATCCTTTATCAACGTATTATATTTTTTGCCAACACTACTTTTAGGTTTAGTGCTATTTGGGTCATTGTTTTGATACATAGCATTTGTAATTTTTAAAATAGTCTCATATGTGCTGCGGTCTTCGTCTGTATACTCATCATCGTTAGGTATATCATTTATGGTTAAAAATAGCATTAAACCCTTTGTAGCTTTAAAATTCTTACCCTTAATAATAATATCGTCATTACTGAATTCAACTTTTGAGTCACCTATATAATAACCCTGATAGTTCTTATCATACCTTATTCCAAATTTAGGGTCACTAATTCTAGGTAAATATTTTGAAATTATTACCCCTAAGTGGATCGTAGAATAATCAGTTATGCCTTTCCTCTTAACATTTTCTTCACTTTTATCATACTCTTCATCGGCCTCTTGAAATAAACTCCTCCCCTTTTCTTTCTGAAGTTGCGACTCTAAATTCTTTCTGACCTTTCTTGCCAATTTTAAAGCTTCTTTTTGCTCATCAGTGACATCATATTCATCCAAGAAATGGGAACCTTCGGAATCTGAAGGAAAGTCTTCTTTATAGTCAATTCTGTAAGGAATTAATTGCTTCTCCACTTCTCTATTTTCTTCTATAGCTTTAATAACATTTTCACCGATGTCATTTAACTTGTTGCCTAAAACATTAACAGCATCAATAACAGGTTGATCTTCTTTTATATACTTCTCGTATTCCGTTATAGGCTGCTTCTTCCATATTCGAAATTCGTCTTTTAATTCTTCAAATTTCTTCCTATTCCTTCTTGCTTGTTGAACTACCTTTTGATCGTATTTCGCAAACATCTTTATTATAGGTGAAATTTTAAAAAAATGACGTTTAATGCTAACATTGACGTTTGACATTTGACGCTGACATTGACGCTGTACGTTGTACGCTGTACGTTGACGCTGAAGTTGTACGCTAACGATGTTAGTGTTAGAATACTCAACCCAAAACCTGCCAATACCCCTGGAGTAGTTACCCAACATTTAGAAACGTTTTAATTTTATTCCTATATTTACCATCGTTAGCTTTGCGATTCATATCAATAGTAATAAAACCAAACTCCTCATTCCAACATTTGCTGCAAATATTCTTAAAGTCTTCAAATTTCATATCGCCACCAACAAATTCTTGATAAATATGATTTAAATTGGTATTATCTTGCCTAAATATATTTAAGAAGTTTAAGTTATCACGAACTAATTGTTTTGGTATTTTTGAATACGTTTGAGCTAAGTAAAAACAGTCAATCCCTTTATGTCTTCCTCGTGTAAAATATTCTCGAACTATGTCTCGGTTTTCCAGTATGAAATCGTCGAAAATTACAACTGACCTATCTTCACATTTATCCAGGGGCATTATGCTTTCATCGTCATGAATAAATTGTGCAATGGACTTTCCTAACTTCTCTTCGATTTTATTACATTTTTCCATAAACTGTTGATACTTAGATTGATCTAAACTTTTAGAGAAGATGTAAAGGTTGTTTATTTTTTCCCAGTTTAACCATCCAGGTGCCAAAATATAATTGTCTATCATTAAGGTTGTTTTACCACAATTACTGGGGCCTATTATAGCACAACGAATGGAATTCGGTAATAATTTGCCATGTTTGTTCTTTACTTGCTTTTCTACAAGTCTTACTTGTGGGTCCCAATCTACAACATTTCGTTTACTCATTTTCGTTTATTTTATTAATTAATGAATGAATTAATAAATGAAGAGAATTTTTGAACTAAGTGGTAAAACTTCGGTTTTAGAGAAAAGGTTAAATGTTCCATTGCGAGATGAATTTAGAAAAGTTGGATTAATAGGGTTTTACTCAATCTTCCTAACACCAAATATTACAACAAAAAACAATAAAGTACACTATGAAAAAGTATCAGGCACGATAACTGAAATGTTTATTCCACCAGGTCAATATAATGTAGAAAATTTACAAAAAGCTATTCAAGGTCAAGAACCTAACATTAGTATTGAACAAAATAAAATTCTAAACAGATTGGAAATAATTAGTGATTATAAAATATATTTTGACCAAGAAGAAAGTATTGGTTCAGTTTTAGGTTTTAATAATCAAATTGTAGAACCAAAAACCAAAACACTTGCTCGGAACTTACCTAAAATAATTCCGTTCGAAAATATCCGCGTTCATTTCAATTTAGCGGATGGAATGTTTGTAAAAGACTCTGAGCATTTTCACCGTGAAACGAATATTATAGCATCATTTAAACCAGCCCTAGAATTTAGTGCTCCAATAATTTATGAGCCGAATTATCCTGTATTTTGCCCAGTTTTCGATAAAATTCAGAATTTAAAAATTACTGTGACCAATGAGAATGACGAAGTAATAGATTTCAACGGCGCAACAGTTACTGTAATTTTAGAGATGAGTTAATTATTTCCTCTTCATTTAATTTTCTATTATTTTTCTTATAATAAATGAACAAAGTAGAAAGTTACCAGTGGCAGTCTTTTCCTGTAATTGAAAAGACTAAAAACAATTTAAATTTGCCAAACAAGGACGTGGAAATAGATATTAAAGTTGGTGATGGTTGGATTGATAATAATGCGCACCTGTATATTACTTTCGATGTAACTCATGCTGATGGAACTGATTACACTAACTATGAAGGAAAGTCAAATGTAAAGCTAATTGACAATTACCCCACTCAATTTTGGAGCACTGTAACCGTGAAAAAACGAGGACACACTATCTATCGAATTGACCATCCAAATATATCTTCAACGGTTCTGTTTAATTTAACAGCCTCTTATAGTGATAAAATGATATATTCAGGTAATTTTCTTAATAATGGTAAATTGCAGAAAAAATCAAATGAGTTAAGGTACCCTTTAAGTCTTCTTGGTGGCTTTTTTAAGGATTTTAAAGAGATTATGTGGGAAGGAGATTTAACTGTTACATTTACATGGAGTCAAAATGCGAACGATGCTCTGTATAGATGGTGGACTAAGAATCCCGATGGGGGCAATGCACCTGGAACTCTCCCGGAGGAAGGAAAAGTTACCGTAAAGTCAATGGAGATAAAAATTCCTGTTGTAAAATACGAACCAAATTATGAGCTTGAACTGAGAGAAAAAATACTGCAAGAACCACGAATACCTATATCATTCTTTGACCTTCAAACTCAAGAAATTTCAGGCCTAAGTGGGAAAAGGAATTTTGAAATAGATATTACTAATTACTACAATTCAATGGAGTTTGATCTGCCATATTTCATTTTTGTTGTGTTTCAAACTAATAAAAAAGGTAACCAAGATATGAATAGTTCCAAATTTGATCATGTTCAGCTTCAAAATATTTACATGAAAAACGGAAGAAACGAAATGTTTCCGGAAGAAATGTGGAATATCAATCCTCCTAATACTTATCTAAATGCCTATTATGCTTTTAAGGACTTTAAACGTATAACTGAACTGAAGTATAATGTTGTTGTAACCCCCACAGAGTTCATTGCTTCTTATCCAATTTATGTTATCAATATAAGTCGGCGTAGAAATGTAGTAACACCTCAGAAAACCAGTATGAAATTGGTAGCAACATTTAATGCCAATATACCAGAAAATACGCTTGCTTATATAATTATGTACGGTAAAAAGAATTTAACCTATGATGCTAAGCATGGAATAGTTACTGAAAACTTTTAAATGTTGAAAGTGAACCATTTTTTCTGTTATCCATCAACTCATTATCAATTAGGCTATCAATAACAAAAGTTTTATAGTGTTCTGGCGAAGTATAACCTCTATCTTTATTAAAAATTGTAACTTCGGCAAACTGAAAACTTTTAAATGTGAAAGTAGTTGTTATTCATTTTAATAAATTAGTAAGAGTTTAGTTTTTAAGTTTAATTAAACTTAAAATCTAAGAATTAAGAAAATGATATTTTGGGTGAAAAGGCAATTAAGTCTGAAAAATTTTGTTATTTATAAATATAAAAATACAGTTAATAAATATGGAACCTGAATACGCCGTTATCGTCCGTTGCGTCGACGTAAATAATGTGCCTGAGTGTATTAAGAAAATAGTCTTCGATTACTACCTCAAGCTGCAAAATTTGCAACTATCTTAGCACGCGTTAGTGATGAAAGTGACTGTGTAGAAATTGGTGAGGCATTAATGGAATTAGAAGAGCAAGTAAAGAAACTAATAGTTTCGGCTGAGCACAGTGCGAAAAAAGAAGGAAGAAGTTAAAAATAAGTTATCAGTGAACTTGACCAGGAAACTCCGTTAGCCTTGATACGCTCTTAGTCGATAAGATAACCTTGTGAGCATGCACTCTCTCTCAATCCCGTCCGCTCGCTCGCATGGAAGTGCTGTGCTAAATTAAATATTACTTAGACCCCAGCTGTTAGTCTTGTTACACCGGAAGCACTAGTAGCAAAGCAAGAAACTACGTAGTATGTGCAGCGCGATCTATTAGCAAACAATAAAAGCTCTTCGTAGTGCACTTGTTGTAAGCAATTGCACCACATAAAGCCGCAAACGCGCTTATTAATCGCTTTCCTCGTAGCTCAGGAGGTTAAAGTGTTTGGTTTGTTGAGACTTGTTCACTTAGAAGCGGAGGCGCCCTGCTTCTATGGTTCGAATCCCACTCAATCCTTTCATAAAATAACTCAGTCATTAATGGAGAGAGAAAAGAGGAGTAAGGAGCAAATGCTCTCCAGGGTCTGTTAGAGGCATTCTGAGAGATGCAAAGTAGATGGGAGTGGCCACTCAAAAGGAAAGGAATGAGAAGTTGGAAGGAGAAGCTGAAGAAGGAAAAAAAAACTCCCTAGGGGTGTCGACGAGGAGAAATTAGAAAACCAGCGCTGGCTTCGAAACACCCCTAGGGGTTTCTCCGAAATGTCGGAGTTTTGCAAAAATTTTAACCATTATTTTATCTATAATTCTTTAAAAAGTTAGTAGTTCTTCTGTCCTAACTAAATAAGATATATTGGTTTGGGTCATTGAAAATTTTTCATAATCTTCAATATTATGAAAGATTGTCAATAAACCATTATACTCGTGGTTTTAAAAATAAATCAATAAAATTAAAATCCATTAAAAAAACATTTTTTAGGTTTAGTTTCTGTTGAACCAAGAAGGGCCATTGGCCCTCCCCCGGGTCACAAGAAATATTTCATAGTCTTCAATAGTCGCCACTTCTTTACGTTGTTAATTAGTACCTATATGCGTTGTATAAATTACCCTAACATTTAAAACTTTTAACCTTTACTAAGGTTACCAGATCTTGATTCAAACAGAATAAATACAATAATCTTCATAATTACTTTAATGATTGTTTTTTTTACCCGTTCTGGATCTTTTTCTGCCCCAAAGGTAAACATTTTATACTCTTGGGGCATTAAAAATATATAAATTTCTCCTTCATAACCAAGCCAATCAAATACACGGGTACCCCCCTATAGAACATATCCTACAGGTAAGTAAAATAATTGTTTAAGGTTAAATAGGAGCATAAAAATAAAATAAGTTAAGGTAGGCCAAGGCCATAAAAAATAAAATAAGTAAACTAATTTTTAAAGTTAAATAAAACCTTAAAAAATAAATAGAATTATGGTTAAATTTAAACCTTGAAGAGAGGGTGTTCCCAACTACCCCATACGTTACAGGACGTCTTCTCTTAGGACTGTAGGCTTAGTAGTAACCATTATTTATGGGAAAAGTCGTTGGAGATAGTATGCTTAGTTTCGAACATTAAGTCGTTGGGAATTGTAGTCTTAGTTTGAACCATTATTTACGTCGAGAAGTCGTTGGAAATTATAGGACTAGTTTAATGCTTTTTTTAAGCATTAAAATTTGTAAGTGTTCTCGGTAGTAAAAACGTTTTTTTGTAGCTAATTAAACCATAAAATGTGTGTTAACGTTACGGTTAATTTTGAGCACAAAATCGATTAGTGTTTTCGGTACCAAAAACATTTATATCATGGTTTATTTTAACCATAAAATGTGTGTTAATGTTATAGTTAGTTTTGGCCATAGCATTTGTGAGTGCTATCGTTAGGGTTAGCTTAACTATAAAAGAGGTTAGTGTTCTCGGTAAAAAAAATTTTTTATTATGGTTAGTTTAGACCATAATAAAAATGTTAATATAATGGTTAGTTTAACCTGTGCTCCCAAGTGCGCCCAAAAAAGTAGTGTTAATTTTATAGTCCAAATTAACCTTAAAAAATAAATAACAATATGGTTAAATTTAACCATAGAAGTAGGCTTGCTCCAAAGTTGCCCATATACTACTCCTATTAATTCGAACACGGTGAAACCGAATGGAATGAAATTTGGTACAGAGGTAGCACTAGAAAAGGCCACCTCAGTGTCATGTTTTACATCACCGCCATCTTGAAAAGGACAAAGAGTTATAACAATACCCGTGCATTTAGGGGAACGTAGGCTATATGTTCTTTACTGAACATCTTGTTATATAGATGGTATAGACTATTGCCTTCCACGGCCAGTGAATTAAAACTCATCAATTTTTCTAGGTTTGTGCCGTGTCTTCTTGAGTTTTAATTCACTGGCCGTGAAAGCCAATATACCATCTTTTTGGAAGCCTTCATAGGGAGGTTATGGCTGCTTGAGTTTTTAGTTCTCGCAGTAAAGAGGTGCAGGTGCGCTTCATAAAAAGGGAGGTAGCGTGCAGTTCGCTACTCCAGTGGGGGTCCAGGTGGGGACACCAAGAGTCCACTGATGAGCCAGCTTTGTGTCCTAGGCGAAACCCCACACGTGACACGGCACAAACCTAGAAAAATTGCTCAGTTTTATTTTGATATATATTTTATTAATATTTCAAAGGATAAAATCCAAGTATTTAATACATATTCAAACTTTGCTCGCACTTATAATAGTTTTTTAAGACAATTACTGAGGAGGGCCATAATGTGGCTGAAACTGGTATAATCAATTAATATACATTAATACAATTTATTGACATACTGTAAGGTATAATAAAACTATTAAATAGCCATGGTATTACATTTAGTTTAACTATTCTCTGTTTACTTGTGTCATGCTGTCAACATGGGTTGCTTGTTTGACAGGCAGGCTACAGTTGCGACTGTGGGATATGACTCAGTTCCAGTAGCCTATGTCAACGTTTTACTCTCCGTGGTGACATGTGCTCCGGTTATGCTTAGCTGTGCTGTTGTGAAACAATGAGAAACGCACCATCCTTAACCCTTTATAGGGCAAAACTATTCTTTTTGTGTTTTTACATTTTAATTTGTTTTAATTATTATAATTATTAACAATGTTATTTTTCTTTCACTAATCTTAATGTTTATATATTTTTTTAATGTTCAATTTATGTTCTTGTATATTTAATTTTGATATTTTAATTGAATGAATTAACTAATTTCGAATTGATTTTTACAATTATTTTCATAATTCTTTTATAGTTATGTTCATTATTTTAATTCTTATATTTATTTATTATTGTTATTTTATATTTATGAATTTTACTAGCAGAAGTACCCATTCTTCGAACGGTCTTCGGTATTAATAACCAGATGTTATCAATTGAGCTACTGTTGCAATGTTTAGGGGCTTGGAACCTGTTTGTTGGCAAAGAAAAATTATTAGTTAAAACGTGCTCTCAAACTAAATTTACCTAACGTGTTCTTCCTGGCGTGAAAATAAAATTGAAAACTTCGTAGAAGAATCCCAATACACGTCACATACAAACTGACCCTATCCGTTGTGTCAAGTGCCCAACTACAGGAAGACCACTTTTATAAATTATAAAGGCTTGTGGTGCATGAAAATTCAGTGTTTTTAGCCTCCAATGGCCCAAATTCCTAAAATCAGCAAAAAACAGTCTACTATTTCTATTCAGGAATTTTTGAAAATAATGTTGATGTTTGGAGATATAATAGACCTTCTGTACGACATATCGCACGTGTAAGTCGTGTGAAAAAAATCTAGGGTACTCCATTTGCAACCTTTCACAGAAATGTAATAAATGGAGTGGCATTACTTATTCCAGAAATAGATGGAAAGTTGGATGCCACCTCTTGAGATACTGTTGTCATGGTTAGTGTCTTGCATTCCTTCTTTAGTTTATTACATGAAATTAGTTTTCTGGGAATATCTAAGAAACTGTTGGGTTTAGAGCCTTAAAATATAGTTTTCGGGGACCCTTTACGGCTCTCGAGGGGCCCCGAGTTTTGTTTCTGACCCCAACGGTTTGAAAATGAGCTTTGTCTCTTCATTGTACGCCATAATAATGATAATAATTAAAAGAATATTAATAATAATAATAATAATAATAATAATAATAATAATAATAATAATAATAATAATAATAATATAACAAAATAGGGATAGGGATATAATAGACCTTCCGGACCATACCCGCACGTGTAAATCGCGTTAAAAATTCTAGATTACCCCTTGACCCCTTAAGCGCATTATATGTATTGATGAATATTTCAGCTTAATTTGGATCCGTTATATCCTTATTGCCGTTTGCAAACCTTCACAGTAATGTAATAAATGGAATTGTATTGCGTCTTACAGAAATAGATGGACCTCTGAGATTCTGTAGCCATTGTTACCGGCATGCATTCCTCCATTAATTTATTAAGTGAAATTAGTTTTTTGGGAATATCTCAAAAACTGTTGGTTTCAGGGCCTTAAAATGTGGTTTTCGGGGTCCTTTTTGGGCCCCCGAGTTTCGTTTCTCACATTGAGGGGCTGAAAATGAGCTTTGTCTCACGCTTATTTCAGCATGTATTTTAAGAGGGTAGACCCCCTGTTATGAGAGGTACGGAGAAGAGTTACATCAATGATTAGTGTCGTGCCTCTGATGGATATCTGTATCAAATTTTACGTTAATCCACCCAGCCGTTCTCGAGTTACAAGGACACAAAAAATTGTCCATAGACAGACAGACAAAAATATATTTTTGCGTGCATCCGTCACAAAACAGTCTGAAACGGGCAAATATGTCAAACTTTCGTTGAAAAGCCGAAAAATCAGACAAACATTCATTTTTATATAATAGAGAAGGGATATAATAGACCTTCCGTACCACACCCGCACGTGTAAATCGCGTGAAAAAATTCTAGAATAACCCTTGACCCCTTAAGCGCATTGTATGTATTAAAGAATATTTCAGCTTAATTTGGATCCATTATAACCTTATAGCCGTTTGCAAACCTTCACAGTAATGTAATAAATGGAATTGCATTGCGTCTTACAGAAATAGATGGACCTCTGAGATTCAGTTGCCATGGTTACCGCCATGTATTCTTTCATTAATTTATTAAGTGAAATTAGTTTTCTGGGAATATCTCAAAAACTGTTGGTTTTAGGGCCTTAAAATGTGGTTTGAGGGGCTGAAAATGAGATTTGTTTCACCCTCCTACGCCTATTTCAGCATGTATTTTAAGGGGGTAGGGCCCCTTTTATGAGAGGTACGGAGAAGAGTTACATCAATGATTAGTGTGGTGTCTCTGATGGATATCTGTATCATATTTTACGTTGATCCACCCAGCCGTTCTCAAGTTATAAGGACTCGTAGAAGTAGTCCACAGACACACAGACAGACAGACAGACAGACAGACAGACAAAAATTCTATTTTTCTATTTTGCGCGCATCCGTCATAAAACAGCCTGAAACGCGCAAATATCGCAAAATTATTATTTTCCCGTTCACAATTGTCAACATAACTTCTGTTTTACACAAGTAGCGCGCGCAGTGCTGCAAGATTCATGCTGTTTTGCTCAACAAACTCTAGCGCAACCAATTTCAGAGACACTCGTATCTTGAAAGGGTAATAATAATGTTTCTGTCAAGTTTTGAAGTAATCCCTTCAGTGTTGCCGGTACAAACTGTCAGTTGTAACTCTTTGGTCGGTCAACACGAATTTGCCCAATGATTGCGTAGGGTACGACTTACTTGATAGACTATATGAACAATAAGTAAATAACACTCCTGGAAAAAATTCATGTAGACTATTACTTATGGTCACTATTATAAGGGAGCAATGTTAGAATTACGCGTTTCGACCGCCAAGCGGTCATCATGAGATACAGATCAGTGGGGTTGAGGGTTTAAATTTGAACTTATTTGTGTTTTAAACCTCAATCCTAGTGATCAGGATCTGATGATGACCGCTCGATGGACGCGTAGTATTAAAATTACCCCATTGTAATAGTGATCATTATGGTGTTTGAAGGCATTTTCAGTGTTGCCTTAGAAATCAAAAGTTTGAAGCTTTTAAGTCGGTCAACACGATTGTACCCAAATGAGATGGGTTATTCCCTATTCCTGCAAAAAAGAAATTACAGGAGTTTAATAAATCACTTAGATGACCAGTTTCGATCGTCATGTAGTTTTTATTTTCAGGATTACACAATAACCCATCTCATTTTGGTAAAATAGTGTTATTTATTTAGGCTATTTATGTATTTATCGTATGGCTTTTAGTGCCGGGAGTGTCCGAGGACATGTTCGGCTCGCCTGAGTCTGTGGCTGCTTCCATCGGACACCTTTAGGGCGAGCTACAAATTCCTTTCAATTTCAAGTAGTTCCTACTTTCGCTACCAGATATCAATGATACCTAGTGGTGAACGTTGGAACTTTGATAGAGCATTCCGAAGAAATCTAACCTAACAATTTAGCTTCACACAAGATAAGTCTGTGGAAGGATCTTTTACATTCCATAAATCTATGACATGGGACCGCCGGCTTTACTTCCCCTCCGAAGGAAGGCATACTGAAGGATTTTTAACACTCTTAAAAATCTGACGACTTCAGCCGGGTTCGAACCCGCTATCTTGGGCACAGCAGTTCAGCATGCTACCGACTACGTCACCGAAGCCGCATGAGATAGATAAATCACTTGGATGACCAGTTTCGATTGTCATGTAGTTTTTTTTCTTTCAGGATTACAGAATAACCCATCTAATTTTGGTACAATCGTGTTGAGCGACTGAAAGGTATCAAACTTTCGTTTCATAATAGTGATTATAAGTAAAACATGTATTTTTTTCAGGAGTAAGTTATTATCTACTTAGACCTATTAATTATTTAGCCTATATAATAAATAAATGCACTGCACCCAGTCATTGAGCATCAGTCACTTTGTTGTCCGACTGAAGTGTCAGTGTTTATGTTCGACCCTAGCGACATGTAAATATTATATGTCAGAAAACGGTTCTATTATGAGGCTCATTATACAGTAGTACAAGTTTTCATTACGATACAGTTTTTCCCACCAATCGGAGCTAAGAAACAGTTGTGTGACCAATTAGGTGAGGATAGCATCTCACCTGCGCTCACTTCCATGGCCCCCTATTTTAAATTTCACTGCGTGGCGAGTGTCATAGTGAGGTATTCCAGGAGGCCATGGTCAAATACAAGGTATTCTCTGCGTCCCATGCGTTCTGTTCAGTACATAAAACTGGTGAAATCTCGACAGATATTTATGAATATTTATGTTCGAACATAAAATAGTTATAATTATCGTCGAACATAAACAGTCGTATGCAACTCGCCTTTAATGGTAATTAAGACACTCGTATGGAAATTTTGAAACTCGCTACGCTCGTTTTATAAACATACTCGTGTCTTAATTATTGCCATTATAGTGTACAGCCCAGGGGCAGTACCCCTAAAGACCCACCCCTCCATCTTTCATCAAAACGACCCTCATAGGCATACAATAAGCCTCATATACTTCTTCAACACAAGCAGGCCCGGCGATACTGCTGACGGCCACGCTTACATAATACACAAACAAACACAATAACTGGAGCGGCAACAGTGAGATAACGCTGCCTAAGCAGTGGGGGAAGGCCTTAAAGGCTAGGCCCAGAAGAGCCCCATTATCAGTTCGTGGCCAGCGGCCCTGCTCCTACGAGGTCCTTTCCAGCTCTTCACCAGATGAGAACTAGCCGAGTGCTCAGATTCCTTAGCATTGTAACACCTACCCTGAACACTTGTATAGTTTACACCTTGTACTTCATTTTATATCTGTCTAACTCCCAAAAGGGACAGCACATCACAGCTACTGGCCAATAAACACTTGGTCAGTAAACACACACGTTTATTACTAATTACACCCCATTTTACATCCTTACACCCAACCTGACCTTAGTCATAATTGCCCCTGACCGTGGAAACCAGGAACTGCATCGTCAGGAATTCTATTGTACTCGAGCAGGCGGCCCGACTGCAGAGTGTCAAGTCGCCGACTCTGCACGTGAGCTCGCTGAATCGCTCGCTCTACTTAATTGGCAGGCTAAGTCATTAGCTCACCTTAAACATTCATCCCCTAGCAGGTAAGCGCATCCCGTAGGGACGCCCCCAATAGATTACGTACTCACACCAACAAACTACACTGGTAGTCTCCCCCAATTACGGGAAACTACCCTTATTCGGAAACATCCCTTAAATTAACACACCTACACTACCTTGTTTATCCCACCCCTAACAGAGGGATAAAACAATAGGCTCGTTGCATAATGTACTATTCTGTCACTATCACACAGGTTCCAAGGAGGATTGTTCTCGGATTAGGTACGAATATCCACGACTGTACCAGTCGAACTCCGGGTTCACCATCCCATGCGTGGAATACTGTATGTTGACACCAGGGCTCAGTCGACTATATTTGAAGTGGTAGCGTAACCAAGCGTAACTCCTGAACAACATGCTGACTGATAGACCTTTCCAGGTAACCATAGGGAATGCCGTTAGTGACCAGAAGGCTCTTAACAACGGACTACCCCAAGGCTCAGTCCTAGCTCCGCTATTATTCAGTCTCTATATAGCATATATGCCAGACACCCAGTCCAGGAAGTTCGGCTATGCTGATGATTGGGTGTTAGCAACTCAACACAAACAAATCGAGGCCACTGAAGAAATATTAACGAAGGACTTATGTGCAATGATTCAATACTTCCGTAAATGGGGACTTCAACCGAACCCTAATAAAACTGAATCCACGTGCTTTCATCTGAGCAACATCCTAGCCAACCATGAACTAAACATATATTTTGATGGAAAACGTGTGATTCATAACAAATTTGGAGTGACACTTGACAGAACACTGTCATTTAAACAACATCTAACAAACACTGCAGCCAAATTGAGGTCAAGAAATAACATCCTACAAAAACTGTGTGGTACAACATGGGGTTCCACTGCGTCTACCCTCCGATCAACTGCCCTAGGTCTTGTATACTCAGCAGCAGAATATTGCAGCCCTGTTTGGCTAAACAGTAGTCACACGAAGCTAGTAGATGTTCAATTAAACCAAACTATGCGGATAATTACTGGTACAATCAAGTCCACACCAGTTTTCTGGCTACCTGTCCTGAGTCGTATTCCACCTCCTACGCTGAGAAGAAAGAATATCCTCCTGAGAGAATTTAACAAAATCTGCAACAACCAACAGCTGCCAATCCATGAGGACATACCTGCAATCCAAATCAATAGACTGTTGTTGGCTGTTCTGATTGCAGGGTGTCTGGAGCGGAGTCTATTGATTTGGATTGCAGGTATGTCCTCATGGATTGGCAGCTGTTGGTTGTTGCAGATTTTGTTAAATTCTCTCAGGAGGATATTCTTTCTTCTCAGCGTAGGAGGTGGAATACGGCTCAGGACAGGTAGCCAGAAAACTGGTGTGGACTTGATTGTACCAGTAATTATCCGCATAGTTCGGGAATAATTCCACCTGATCTGCGCAGATCGAATGCCCTATTAAGAGAGTACCAAAAAATCTGCAGAAATCCTGAACTACCCATACAAGAAGACATCCCTGCACTCAATCTTCAAAGATTGAAGTCACGCCATCCAACTTTGCGTGATGCTACTGACATGGCTCACAACAACTTCGACGCTGTGAAAGTTTGGAAAGACCGTTGGGAAACTTCCACAGACTTGTCCCTACACAACATCTTTTCTGGTGCGCAAATTGCTAGTGGATTCCATCTACCACGCAGGCAGTGGGCCACTCTTAACAGAGTTCGGACAGGCCATGGAAGATGCAGGGACTCACTCTACAAGTGGAACTGTTTAACGTCACCAGAATGCGACTGTGGTGCTCCACGACAAACCATCGCTCATATCGTCGGCAGCTGCAAGCTGAGAGCCTACTCGGGTAGCTGGGCTGATTTCTTGATCCCATCAGAGGCAGCACTAAAGTGGATCGAAGGACTGGACATTTCTATTTGAAATTGTTTCTTGTTATTGTATCATATTTAATTGTATTTATGTTACTTATGCCATACGCTAATAATAATAATCCGCATAGTTTGGTTTAATTGAACATCTACTAGCTTCGTGTGACTACTGTTTAGCCAAACAGGGCTGCAATATTCTGCTGCTGAGTATACAAGACCTAGGGCAGTTGATCGGAGGGTAGACGCAGTGGAACCCCATGTTGTACCACACAGTTTTTGTAGGATGTTATTTCTTGACCTCAATTTGGCTGCAGTGTTTGTTAGATGTTGTTTAAATGACAGTGTTCTGTCAAGTGTCACTCCAAGGTACTTTGGGTATTTGTTATGAATCACACGTTTTCCATCAAAATATATGTTTAGTTCATGGTTGGCTAGGATGTTGCTCAGATGAAAGCACGTGGATTCAGTTTTATTAGGGTTCGGTTGAAGTCCCCATTTACGGAAGTATTGAATCATTGCACATAAGTCCTTCGTTAATATTTCTTCAGTGGCCTCGATTTGTTTGTGTTGAGTTGCTAACACCCAATCATCAGCATAGCCGAACTTCCTGGACTGGGTGTCTGGCATATATGCTATATAGAGACTGAATAATAGCGGAGCTAGGACTGAGCCTTGGGGTAGTCCGTTGTTAAGAGTCTTCTGGTCACTAACGGCATTCCCTATGGTTACCTGGAAAGGTCTATCAGTCAGCATGTTATTCATAATGTTGAATTTTGGGCTTATGCCGTGTTTTATTATACTAAAATTCGACGCGTTTCGAAAGAAACCATGTCTTTCATCGTCAGGAATAATCTGGAATACGACAATGTTGCTAAGAGAAAGCAACGAAGAACATATAGAAGGTGCCCAAAGATGGACGCCATTATAGCCCCATGTTAGGGACAACGGAAAGCAGCAGTGAATTACTTTCTCAGGGTTCTGATAATAGGTAGCCAGGATTCACTGAGATTGTAGCCGGTGTCGCGGTTGAAATTATCAGGGTGTTTACGTATTTCAACCGCCTCCCTGATGATTCTGGGACGATATTGCTTTATACGGGCAAGAACATCCACTCCTTGGAACATGACATCATGGCCAGGTGTTAAAGCATGATCGGCAACAGCTGATTTATCAGGTTGAATGAGCCTGATACATCTATTATGTTCCTTAATGCGAGTGCATATTGTTCTCGAAGTCTGCCCGATGTAAACCTTGCCACAAGTACAGGGAACTCTGTAGATACCCGGTTGTTGCAATTTAGGCAAACTGTCCTTAGTTGGTCGCAGGAGTTGCCTAATCTTAACGGAAGTTCCAAATACAGTCCGTATGTTGTACCGACGTAGGATTTTAGCAATACGATCCGTTGTGTTATGTATGTACGGAAGGTAAGCAGTTCCTCTTACATCTCTTTTCTCAACTGACGTCCTATTATTATTTGTTGGTTTCAGAACCGTAGAAATCAAAGCCTTGCTATAACCGTTGCTCTCAAAGGTGGTTCGCAGGGTGTTAATTTCTTCTTGTAAAGAAGACACTTCACAAATCCTCCTAGCCCTGGTAGTTAGAGTTGTAAGGATACCATGTTTCTGGGCAGGGTGATGGTGAGAACTTGCGTGGAGATATCTATTGGTGTGTGTTGGCTTACGAAAAACGCTGTGTCCTAAAGATCCATCCTCTTTCTTGGTGACGAGAACATCTAAAAAAGGTATTTTGCCGTCAGATTCCTTTTCCATGGTGAAACAAATAGAAGGGTGCTGGAGATTAAGGTGATCCAGGAAATGGCTAAGATTTTCCTCACCTTCCGTCCAAACAACGAACGTGTCATCCACATAACGCCACCAGATCTTCGGTTTGAAAGGAGCCGACGACAAAGCTTTCTCTTCAAAGTTCTCCATGAAGAAATTAGCCACAACAGGAGAGAGAGGACTACCCATGGCCACACCATCAGTCTGCTCATAAAAATTCCCATTCCATAGAAAGTAGGAGGAGGTCATGCAGTGATAAAAAAGTCTTGTGATGTCTTCAGGAAAAAGGCCATTAATGAGAGACATAACACCATCAATAGGTACTCTCGTAAACAGAGACACCACGTCGAGACTCACTAGAATATCACCCGGCTGAAGTGTTATAGCTTTTAACTTTTCCACGAAGTGTGTGGAATCCTTAATGTACGAAGGCGTGTTACCCAGAAGCGGCTGAAGTAGTCTACCTAAGTATTTGGAAAGGGCATATGTAGGAGAACCAATCGTACTAACAATAGGTCTAAGAGGAACATCTTCCTTATGTATTTTCGGAAGACCATAGAGTCTCGGAGGAATAGCATCCCCTGGAAGGAGAGTCTTCGCTGCATCCGCTGGAATAGATGATTGCTTGATCAATTTGACGGTGACATTTGAGTAGCGAGTAGTAGGATCACGACTATTAATCCTATATACAGGATCTGATAACAAAGACGAGAATCTCGTCTTTGTTATCAGATCCTGTATATAGGATTAATAGTCGTGATCCTACTACTCGCTACTCAAATGTCACCGTCAAATTGATCAAGCAATCATCTATTCCAGCGGATGCAGCGAAGACTCTCCTTCCAGGGGATGCTATTCCTCCGAGACTCTATGGTCTTCCGAAAATACATAAGGAAGATGTTCCTCTTAGACCTATTGTTAGTACGATTGGTTCTCCTACATATGCCCTTTCCAAATACTTAGGTAGACTACTTCAGCCGCTTCTGGGTAACACGCCTTCGTACATTAAGGATTCCACACACTTCGTGGAAAAGTTAAAAGCTATAACACTTCAGCCGGGTGATATTCTAGTGAGTCTCGACGTGGTGTCTCTGTTTACGAGAGTACCTATTGATGGTGTTATGTCTCTCATTAATGGCCTTTTTCCTGAAGACATCACAAGACTTTTTTTATCACTGCATGACCTCCTCCTACTTTCTATGGAATGGGAATTTTTATGAGCAGACTGATGGTGTGGCCATGGGTAGTCCTCTCTCTCCTGTTGTGGCTAATTTCTTCATGGAGAACTTTGAAGAGAAAGCTTTGTCGTCGGCTCCTTTCAAACCGAAGATCTGGTGGCGTTATGTGGATGACACGTTCGTTGTTTGGACGGAAGGTGAGGAAAATCTTAGCCATTTCCTGGATCACCTTAATCTCCAGCACCCTTCTATTTGTTTCACCATGGAAAAGGAATCTGACGGCAAAATACCTTTTTTAGATGTTCTCGTCACCAAGAAAGAGGATGGATCTTTAGGACACAGCGTTTTTCGTAAGCCAACACACACCAATAGATATCTCCACGCAAGTTCTCACCATCACCCTGCCCAGAAACATGGTATCCTTACAACTCTAACTACCAGGGCTAGGAGGATTTGTGAAGTGTCTTCTTTACAAGAAGAAATTAACACCCTGCGAACCACCTTTGAGAGCAACGGTTATAGCAAGGCTTTGATTTCTACGGTTCTGAAACCAACAAATAATAATAGGACGTCAGTTGAGAAAAGAGATGTAAGAGGAACTGCTTACCTTCCGTACATACATAACACAACGGATCGTATTGCTAAAATCCTACGTCGGTACAACATACGGACTGTATTTGGAACTTCCGTTAAGATTAGGCAACTCCTGCGACCAACTAAGGACAGTTTGCCTAAATTGCAACAACCGGGTATCTACAGAGTTCCCTGTACTTGTGGCAAGGTTTACATCGGGCAGACTTCGAGAACAATATGCACTCGCATTAAGGAACATAATAGATGTATCAGGCTCATTCAACCTGATAAATCAGCTGTTGCCGATCATGCTTTAACACCTGGCCATGATGTCATGTTCCAAGGAGTGGATGTTCTTGCCCGTATAAAGCAATATCGTCCCAGAATCATCAGGGAGGCGGTTGAAATACGTAAACACCCTGATAATTTCAACCGCGACACCGGCTACAATCTCAGTGAATCCTGGCTACCTATTATCAGAACCCTGAGAAAGTAATTCACTGCTGCTTTCCGTTGTCCCTAACATGGGGCTATAATGGCGTCCATCTTTGGGCACCTTCTATATGTTCTTCGTTGCTTTCTCTTAGCAACATTGTCGTATTCCAGATTATTCCTGACGATGAAAGACATGGTTTCTTTCGAAACGCGTCGAATTTTAGTATAATAAAACACGGCATAAGCCCAAAATTCAACATTATGAATAATAACACGGGCCGTGAAAGTCTAAATGACAAAGTCAGCATGTTGTTCAGGAGTCTTGCTGTTCTTCTGCAGGGTATGACACGGAGAAACTTATTAACAATGCCCTGTCTCCACACAGTATCATAGGCGGAGGATAAATCAATAAATACAGCAGAGGTCTTTTGCTGTTTCTGGAATCCTGCCTCTACATAAGATGTAAATGAAAGAACTTGATCCACACAGCTTCGGTTTGGACGAAATCCAGCCTGTTCAACAGGAATCTTTTCATGTATTTCATTATGTATTCTGTTATACAGCAGCCTCTCAAGTAGTTTGTACATCATGCTCAGAAGAGAAATAAGACGATAACTTTGGGCTTCATTATTGGGTTTACGTGGTTTCAAGATACCAATGATCTTCGTCTGTTTCATTAGTCGAGGAATGGACCCTGTTTGTAAAATATTGGTGAAAAACTGGGCTAGCCATCTTTTAGCATACTCACCACAGTGCAGAAGGAATTCTGGGTGTATGCCATCAAGACCTGGGGCTTTACCTGATTTAATGTCTTTTAGAGCTGACGATATCTCTTCAGGGCTGAAAGGTATAGAATAAGAGCTATTATCTGGGCATTCTGATAACATGGTTCGCAGTTCTCGTTTTACTTGAATGGCATGAGGCCGGGAGATAGATGGATTAGATATTGAGACAATGTGAGCAGCAACTTTGTTTGGTTTTATTAAGTTGTTATTTCGTGTTGTTCGATTTCCACCTCCCAAATTACGTAAGAGGGACCAGGCTTTCCTGCTTGAGTGTTTGAAGTCTAGATTTTCGACAGTGTCCAGCCATTTCTGTCGACGCGTGGCATCAAGGCTATGCAGCAGGTCATCTGCTATTTCTTGTTCTCCAGTAGAAAGGAAGTCCTCGTACAGTTTCTCACTGACTTAAGACCAGCCAGGAATATATTCCTTCCGGTATCCTCTGGGAATAAACTTTTTTGCTATGCATAATACTGCTCCAACAAATCTTCCATAGTTGTTACTTAAAGGAGGAATCCACCCTAAGACTTTATCAAGATTTATAGAGAACTCAGACCAGTTAGCTTTCTGAAAGTTCCAGCGTGGACGAGGAATGGAATTCACCAGGGGGATTTGTATGCCTACTTCTTGAATAACTGGGCGGTGCTGACTATGTGGGAAATCAGGTAGAACTCTGCGTGTGATTGCTAGTGGTTTGAGGTTCTCGTTTGAAGACAAAAAACACAGGTCCGGATTGGACTCCCGCCTCCAGGCAGCTGATCTAAATGTGCATCTGTCTTTGGCATCAAATATTAGATGAAAATTGTGTACTTCTGCCCATGAAACTAAAGCTTCTCCATTAGAATCATTGGAGTTATATTTCCATTGCTCATGGTGACTGTTGAAGTCACCTGTGTAAATAACTGGATGAGGATGTAGGTGGAGGACTTCAGATGGCCACTGAACTGCGGGAGGTTTGTAGATGTTTACAACGTGCAATTCTCCAATTTTTATTACAACTTCATGGATGTCATTAATGGCATTAGATGAGATTAAGTAGGCATTCTCAATAGTGTTTCGCACATACGTGGCAATCCCATAAGCTAGATGGTAAGTTGCACCAAGGAGGTCATATCCTGGTATTTTGCCTCTTGATTTGAGTTGGTATTCATAATTTGCACGTGTTTCTTGGATGGCAATTACATCAATATTATTCTCCAAACAGAGCTTAGATAAATATTGACTTTTAGATCTGCTAATACTCTCTGTATTAATCTGTAGGATTCTAGTACTTGGTCCAACGTATCTACATCTTTGGTTCTTAAAAGAACCGTTGTTGATGAGAGGAGTCATAGTGATGTGATTGTGCTAGGAGATCACAAGGATTGTCTAGCAGCCAGAGTTGTTGCTTTCTTAGCACCACCCAGGGGTCACGTGTAGGGTACTTCCAGGTTAAACCTACGGACGTGAAGCAACGGCAACCTCCTTTCCCTTTCCTGAGTCAACTTACATTTTATTCCTGACTGTCCGCTTGGCTGAGAGGTAACGTTCTCGTCTGTAGAGCCCAGGACAGCAGGATCGAATTCAGGCGGAGTAGTTGGCATTATAGGAAGCTTTAATGTTAGGTAGACGTGTCAGTAGATTTACTGGCACGTTAAAGATCCCCTTTGGGGCATCATTCCGACACCCCGGCGTCCCTAAATGCCGCAGTAGTTGAAAGAGACGTAAAACCATTATTATTATGATTATATTTTTATACCCTCTTTATTTCGTTCATCGCTGGCCATTTTGCTTCCTAGGTAATAGATGTCTCCTACTTCCTCTATCGATCAACTTCAAAAATGGTGTACCAGTTGAAAGGTATGTCTCATTAAAATTAGATGTGTGAGATGACATGAATGGCCCAGATAGCTCAAATTATAATGTGCTTTACATACCTTTCTAGTTAGTTCTACTAACTTAGTACCTACATGACTCATTGAATTACGAGTATTTCAATGTAAGTTTATACCTGAAATAGTAACTATTGGATCACATAAAGTGGTTCACCGTAAAGCCATTAAGTACAACACCGGAAATACAAAGCACACCGCATGTAAGGACTAGCAGTTAAGAATGGTTTATGAAAGTGGTTATGGCACAGATAAGAATCTCTATCGTAAACTAGTGTAAAACAAGCACAAGGGGCAGGTCATTCTTGCTTTTGCTAATCATCCAAATTATAGTTTACGGTATACACAGTCCCCATCATCGTATCCGGCGACTCTTTCAGTTGTCTTTGCCCAGTTTGTTGCTTCATTTGAGGGGCTTCGACATCACGGTCATTTAGCCCCGTGCACTTGGGTGTGTGTAGAATTTGTCGGATAACCCATGTCATTGTGATGTCTCTAGAAGTCTTTGTATTCGTCAGGTAGGAATTGGGATGGGGGCGGTCGTAGCCTTAATTTAGGAGCCATCCCGGCATTTGCATGGAGAAAAAATGAGATACCTCGGAAAAACCACTGAGGTGGGATTCGAATCCACCTCTTATCAGTTTTGCCTCTCAAGGCTGAGTGTACCCTGTTCCAGCCCTGAGACCAGAATGAAATTTCTTGACAGAGTTGGGAATCGAACCCAAATATCCGGGGTGACAGTCAAGAAGGCTAGCCGCTAGACCAGGAGGTAGACTACTCGGGTATAATTCGCGAAGCCGAGCATAAGTTAATGTAGTTTTGAAAACGCTGTTGCTCAAGGAGCAGAAGAGTTGTCCCCAGTCACGGGGAGCATAAGCTATTCTACCTGTGTATCCTGTGCCCATGCCCAGTGATGGTAAAAGTAGAAAAGAATAGCAATTGGTATGAATTACAATGACCTGAGAAACATTTTACTTACAGTAATTATAATAAGAAATTACAAATAATAATTAATAGCCTATATCATAAATATCACGATGATATTTACAGTTACATTACACGATGACTTGCTGAGTGGCGCAGCGGAGAGGTTCTTGCCTCCTGTGCTGAAGGTTTTAGGATCGAATCTTGGCGCAGTCAGTTGGCATTTGAGGGAGTGCTAATTGAGAGAGCCCTGTCGGTAGATTTTCTGACTCGTTAAAGATCCACTTCAGGGAAAAATTCCGGCGTCTCTAAAAGCCTCAGTAGTTAAAGGAGACGTAAAACCATTTTCTTTCCTTCTTTCTTCCTTTCTTTCTTAGTCGTTTTACCCTCCAGGGTTGGTGTGTCCCTCGGACTCAGAGAGGGATCCCACCTCTACCGCCTTTAGGGGCGGTGTCCTGGAGCTTGAGACATCGGGTCGGGGGATACAACTTGGGAGATGGGACTAGCACCTCGCCCAGGCTGCCTCAACGCAAACAGGAGCCTTATGAGTGAAGGTAAGATTGGGTGGGGGTGGGGGGAAGAGACAAGAAAGAGGGAAGGAGGCGGCCGTGGCCTTACGTTAGGTAGGTCTACCATCCTGGCATTTGCCCGGAGACGAAGTAGAAAACCACGGAAAACCACTTTGAGGATGGCTGAAGTGTGAATCAAACCCCCTCTACTCATTTAGACCACCCGAAGCTGAGTAGACGCCGTTCCAGTCCTCATTCAAGTTTTCAAATTTCGTGGCAGAGCCGGGAATCGAACCTCGGACCTCCTGGGTGACAGCTAAGCACGCTGACCACTATACCATGGAGGCGACATATTTTATTATTATTGTTATAATGCGCTAAGGTGTATGTTTCCCAAAACTCAAGCTCCTAAACCAGAGGGAGTTAGAAGGTGTGGTTTGTACCAACATCTTCCAAATCGTCTAAATAGTACAGGAAATATCTTGCATTTCTTGAAAAGTCAACGGAAATAATTTTATATTCAAGATTAAATATTTGCCTTGCACTCATACATCTGTGACTCTTGCCATTCAAACATGGTCGAGCCACTATCATTAAAATTTAATGTATTTATTAACTGTACGCGCCCATGTATAAGGCTTCCGTGTATTTGAAGAAGGACATTTACTAAGTCCTGACAATAAAATATAGTAACAGTATGAACGTATACGAATGTGCAACATTGATTTTTGTGTTAATGAAATGAAGGACTATTTTCTTCAGACAGTGGGTTATGAATATAGTGAATGGGTGCGCCAACGACCATAGGTGCGTGCGCGTATAGCGCTGTGGTTAAGGTAATTGTCTCTAGATCGGGGGATCCCAGGTTTGTTGCCACCTCTAGGTGGCTTTTCTTCTTAACACTGAAATATTGTTTTATCAAGGAGTATTATTAATGATTTGCATTTATTAAGTGAGTTATGCAGTACTTTACTGGAATTACAGTATTTCTTCCATAATGCTAATTATTAGATGGCCATGATAAGACCTAGATTGTGATGAGGTGCCACACATTTGTTTTCTATAATGGTATTATGCTCTTTTATAGGGATCATCAAGTGATTTCAATGATTATTAATGATTTTACAGTGCGAGTGCATATTGTCTTCAGGATTGGTGCTTCTTGTTGGAATGGTTTAATCAATTTGTAGATTGTGTTTCGATATCATAGATAGCTGCCATGTTGTTTATATAGCTTTGATCGGATATTTTTGTAGTTCCTTGCTTCAATGGGGGCATGCCTTTGAAATCCCAAAGCCACCTACATAGCGTCTGAGACTAAAAACGAAATATACTCGTACGCTTTCATATGGTGATAGATCTTACAAGACGTCAATCAACGTATGGATATATAAGGCCATGGCCTCTTGAAGTGTCACAAGGCATGAATAAATACCGTTAAAATAATCTCGTGTTTGTTTACACACCAAAATAAGGAAATTTACGGCTTTACCTTAAAAATATCTGTGAAAAACAATAAATATATACTGTGAAACCGAATGCATAGGTATAAAATAAATAAATACCAACAAGGAAACATGATAAAACCTAATAATAGTGTATGGTGTCTTACTTAATTAACGGAAGATGCAAACTGGTACCGGGCAGCAGCGGGCACCAGTATCGACTTGATGCACGGAGCAAATGATGCTTTAGTTGAATCAAGATCGGAGACTCACGGGCGGAATCAATCATAGTCTGGTTCTTCGGTCATGATACTGCGATGTGGAATGGAAAGACTAGCCTACCACATTATTATATTTCCTGAAAGTCGGAGGACGGAGAATAGATGATGGCACTTCCTGGAGTAAAACGTTCCAAAGGTAAACTACTCCCCCTATCGGATCTCCGGGTGGGTAGTACATTAGGGGGAGTCATCGAAAGAGTTGAACATTTTAATTTTAGGATTGGGACATGGAATGTAAGAACACTTTGAAGAGCAGGAAAACTGGAACATTTGAAGAGAGAAATGGAAAAATGTGAAGTTAACATAATGGGTTTAAGTGAAGTGAGAAGGACAGATAGTGGTGCAATAGTGTCAGGTAATTACACAATGTTCTATTCAGGTGGACAAGGTTTTGAACGTGGCGTAGTGATAGTGATGGGAAATCAACTAATGTACAGTGTGACTAAAGTAGTGTGTCATAGCGATCGTTTAATGTTTGTGAAATTAAGTGCAGAACCAGTGGACATTCTGATAATTCAAGTGTACATGCCAACATCAGATCATGACGACGACGAAGTGTAGAAATTGTACGATGAAATAGAAGATACCACTCACTCTGAAGGCAGAGGAAGAGTAAACACCATAATTATGGGTGACTGGAATAGTGTGGTTGGACAAGGTAGATAAACAAACATTGTGGGACAATATGGATTAGGCAGAAGGAACGACAGAGGAGGGATGCTAGAGGAATTCTGTCAGAGAGTTTTTGGCCTGTGTATTCCAAGTGTTTGTTGAAGGTTAAGGAACTGTCCAAGGTGATGCCAAGATACTTAGGGCTGAAATTGTGCTTAAATCTTTGCTGGCAGAAGTTCACTTTCAGCTGTTGGTGGGCAATGCGGTTGCAAACATGATATTAATTTAGACACATACTTACGGGCAAATTTTCAATTGAAAGGAAAGCGAAACATACATGGTGGTGGAGGTGATTATTTTCAAGGGGCGAAATATCTAGCTCATTTGCCCGTAACTACCCGGTACGGATGATAATAAAAATACAACTACTTCCAACTAATTAAAATCTAACTTACATACTAGACGAGATGAAAAGAAAAGAATGAGGGCAATAAAGGACAGGGAAAAGAAATGCCTCCAGCCGCCGAAGAAAGGGATGTTGATTCATTTAGGGACTTTGGAACATCGTGCTCATGTAGCCCCGGATATTGGCGGTGTGTTGAATTTGTCTGATAACCCGTCATATTGTGATGGCTGTATTAGTGTGTGTATTTATAAGTCAAGTGAATTGTCCGATGGTATCTCATGTAATGAGATTCCTCGGCATTCAAACTTGACCTCTTCTGATCTACAAAAGCACACACATCAATAAGCCATCATAATATACCAAACACAACTTCACCATTAACATCAATACAAAACAAATGTCTGTAACAGTGACTTGAAAAAGTGGCGAACACAGTGGGTTGGTACTGCTCTTAGCGTCTATATTTCGAAACGAGGTTGTACGCATAAACCAATACTGTAATCGTTTAATGGGCAGACAGTGGCCACACCATTTATTATCTAAAGTACGATAAAACATTAGAAATCTGAACGCAATACAAATCTGAAACCGTATCTCTTTTATTAACAGGGGTCGTAATAGGGAAATGAAATTTAAAAAGAAATACATTGGCAAACCCTGCATTCGACATAGTATTGCAGATTGTTCTTAAAGTAGCATTATTTTCTTTGTGATTAGATTTTGGATGATAAGGACCAAACAGTAGCTACGGCGGTAGTAACACAATTTGCCACCAGGACCAATGTGGCGGTGGTAACACAGAATGACACCAGGTACCGCAATGGACAGAGACAATCCAAAGATATCAGTGTTACCAAAGAGGATATAAATAAAGTGCTGACTAAGGCTAGCGGTAGCCATGACTACACATGGGTTATTGACAAACGAGTGCTGTTCTTTATACATATATCTGATCTCTTATTTCTTCAAATAAAAAGTGTGTTCCTCCCACATTTTGCTGATTTCCTGAGCATTAGCCATTTTAGTGCTTACTGGCGAATGATATTGTGTAATGGTGTAGTTCTCACGAATTCTCTGAACTCCGCTGTAGCATTTTAGAGATAATCACGGTATGGGTTTAGAGAATATATTTCTTCTCTTACGAAATACTTTAGGGGCTAAAGAAGCCCAATGTGTTCTCAATCAATGCATCTTATTGAACATTATACTGGGATTATACGTTGCTGCATTTACTTTAACTAGGTGAGATAGGTTGGATGGTTCCTTTGTTTGTTTAGGGGCTGCGACAACGCGGTCATGCAGCCCCGTGTACTTTGGATGTGTGTAGAATCTGCCTGATAACCGGTGTTAATTGTGATGGCTGTATTATTGTGTGTAATATGTAATTCATATAAGGACTACAGATAAGGTAGTTTCAAGTAGTTCCTACTTGTGCTACCAAATGCTACCATCAACGACACCTTGCTGCAAACTTGGCTAATAGATACCACCGCAACCACAACCTGACGGTGAACGGTGGAACTTAATAGCGTTAATCAAATTTAACCTACAAATTTTACCTTCACACGAGTGTAGTTAATGGAAGGTTCTTTAACACCACATAAATCCATGACATGGACCCACCGGCTTTACTTCCCCTCCGAAGGAAGGCATACTGAGGGATTTTTAACGCTCTTCAAAAATCCGATGACTTCGGCCGGGTTTGAACCCGCGACCTTAGGCACAGAAGCTCAGCATGCTACCAAATACGCCACCAAAGCCGCCCAATATGAGATAATAGGCATGGAAATACAGCAATACTATTCCCTAATATGCAGATATAGTAGCCTACACACTGACCTGTGTACATGAATAAGCCATTTCTCATTAATCACACCATTTGTGCGGGGTTAAAAATCGTAAGTGTATTTGACTCCAGAATGATGACTTTATATTCCAAAGATTGAATAATTTAAAAAGGCCTATTGTTTCCTTTCAAAAAGCTACCGGTCGATGCAATAATTTAAAAATTAAAGAGCACTATGTGAATAAAACGTCTAAATTACACCCATTAAAACAAAAATGAAGACTATCAGGAAAGTATTGTAATTCTAAGACTAGGTCCTTGAGAAATGTGCATATGCAGCCCCCCCCCTTTTTGTTATTGATGCATTCTCTACTACATTATTGTATTCCACAGTACCTTTCTCCTAGATTTACAGTGAGTTAATGTTGCACTTGATTAACTTCAGAACCCAGGAGAACTATCTTTTAAACTCACTTAGGGGCAAAGTGAATATAATTTGCGAAATATATTGGCATGTTCTTTCTATAACAAGTAAAAACACCTCTCGGGCAACGCCGGGTAAAATAGCTAGTATTTTATAATGTTGAAAAATACATTAGGAAATGGTGTAGTAATAGATTGAACTTGTTGGGAGCCCTCGGGCGTACAAGCAAAAATGACCAGGTAGGCCTACACAAAAACAATCCTGTTCAAAAATCAGTAGGCCTAATTCAGAGTTGGATTTGTTCTTAATTACAGTATTTACAAGAGGGAATCCTGGATGTATGAGTATTACGGAACACGACAGCCCCTTTTAACACAAAATATGTTACATTCTTAACCTTTGCTACCTTCCGGTACGTAAAGAAACATGCGATGCTTTTCCCAATGTTGTATAACTTACGAAAATGTGTGTTTAAACCCTCATTAAAAAGCATTTCCCCACCTACTCCTATTGCCTTCCATTACGAGTTCCTCTGTTTCCCCTTCAGTCAGCTGATCGAGATGTTGGTCTCACGTCACAGTACAGACGCAGTGTGGCAATGCGCCCACTATTGTATTTATGCTCAAAGGTTTCCAAATTACTCCATGATATCTTTAACTTCTATCTTCTCCAGCCGGGCGCTAATGTCGCATATATCCATAGAATAAGTAGAACAGGATTCTGTACACATAGCCTAATATAAATAAAACTACTCTAAGAATGGATTACTCTGAGACAAATTATAAGACACACAATGCTTTTTAATTGTTTACAATCTTAGTAATTGTACGTACTTCATGCAGCATATGTTGATATGAGATTGTAAATAATGTAAGCAGCTACAGGCCTGCTTCAGCTGCTCCTGACTTGCCATGCGCAATAGGCAGCCATTTTGCTAATGACACATGCCAACACCTGTTTGGATGATTACAAGCACACCTAAGATGAATAAGTTCACAAACAAATTGAATTTGCGTGTGTTGGTGTCAAATTATAGACTACAATTCAATAACGGATAACATTACAGTGAATAAGAGTTTAGTGCTTTTCAGTCGGTCAACACGAATGTACCCAAAGGAGATGGGTTATGCCCTAATCCTGAAATAAATTACATGAGATTAATAAAACACTAGGATGACCAGTTTCGATCGTCAAGCGATCATCATCAGATCCATTACACTTAGGCTACAAACTCTATGTTTGAAATACAGGTGAAAATATTTACAATATGTACAATTATTTAGTTGCAGTATTGGTACTGCAACTGTCAGTGTATGCTAAATGCAGTATATATGTTAGGTGAAATGCTAAATGGTGATAGCTATCCGTAGATTGTACTTTAGAGAGATTATATGGTTGTAAACTATGGTTAAACTATAAAATTTAGGCTAACTACTTATCTGATTGTCTTCCGTATAACAGCTACTCGCAGTTTTCGTGCTCACTGGAACTCACTATGCGGTAGACTGCGGTGGTTATCTTAACGACTGGTTTTTCCCTGCTTTCTCCCCCCTGCTCCTACGTGCTGTGGGGAGTGATAGCGATGTGTTTATGTGAGGTGTTGCCAACCTTGATAAGATGTATGATATTGAATGAGGTGGGTCTACAATTATTAAAGACCGTGGATTAGCCCTCGCCACGCGTGGAGCATAACCCATTCGAACTAAGCGTTGACGGTCTTATGAGGACGTCCCGGTACCTTTAATACTGCCCCGAATATGGGCCTTGGTTTATTTCAGAAGAAAAGTACATCGTAAAGGTACCGGGACGTCCTCATGGCGGCGATATAAAACATGTCCCTGAGGTGCCCTTTGCTAGTGCTACCTCTGTACCAAAGTTCGTTCAATTCCGTTTCACCGTGTTTAAATTGATAAGGGTAATCAATATGCACACATACATGGCCGCCATCTGTAAACTATTGGGCTGATGACCTTTTAGTTTGGTCGAAAGACGCTCGCCATATGTTTATATGTAGTTGCACAATTTGGTAGATATCGGATGATTAGGTTAGTCGTAATTTGATTTAAGCTTTGACATTTGGCTGGCCACCATTACGTTTCCGTCAAGATGGTGGTGATATAAAACATGACACTGAGGTGCCCTTTGCTTGTTCTACCTCTGTACCAAATTTCGTTCAATTCAGTTTCACAGTACACACACTCACAGACACACAGACTCATACACACACACTCACACACACACACACACACAGACAGACACACATTTTTTGGCCCTGTAGTGATCCCATAAGTCTACTTTCATTTTTTGCAAAAATCAAAAGTAGGCTAAAAATGAGATGGTGTTTGTCTGTCTGTCGTCCAGTTACTCAATCACGCAAGAACCACTGGTCCGATTGAAATGAAATTTTGTATGGATGTAGCTGATTTACCAGGTTTGCCCATAGGCTACTTTTGATGTCGATATTTTGCACTATTTTAAAATGGCGACTATTTTCATATTTGCATTTCAAATAAAAAGAGAACGCTAAGAAATAGCAAACTTTTGATGGCATATATGAGCTTTAAAATTTAATTTTCTATCCGAAAGGTCCTTATCACTTGTCGTGTATCTCCAACGGTTAGCGAGTAAAACCTACATTTGTGACGTCACTACACCCCTTGGTTTCAAAATTATATATTTCCATTTCTAATAAAAAGAGAACGCTAAGAAATAGGAAACTTTTGATGGCATACGCGAGCTTTAAAATTTAATTTTCTATCCTTAAGGTGCTTACCACTTTTCGTGTATCTCCAACGGTTAGCGAGTAAAACCTAAATATTTGCTATAAAACACGGTCAACGCCGAGCGATGTTAGTCTATGTTAGTCTTTACATGAACTATTTTATTTATAGAGGTAGTTTGTAGGGTCCGAAACGAGCCGTGATTTTGAGTCCAATTTTATATTCTTTGTGCCGGTTATTGTATGTGAGTATTTGGATCTTTACGCTGTTTTACAATGTTATACTGCTTTCTACTTTGCACGATATGCTTTCATCCTTTTTATCGATTTGGTTTTTGTTAACTGAATATTCTGTTGGCCAATATTTATCTGCTTTTTGTCGTTTTTTTTAACATGATCAGAAACTCAAATTCACAGACGAATGTGTCGAAGACTACCGAATGTCCCATTAGGCTAGTTTATTTAGTGTTCATATTAATCTTACTGCAGAACTAGGCAAATTTATTTCAATAAAGATGTTATTATGTCTTTCACGGCCGATAAAGAAAATCGCACAAAACAGGGCGTAAACCTAGAAAAGTTGCTGAGTTTTAATTGCTTGGCCCTGAAATTCAATATACAATCATTTTGGATGGCTTTATAGGGAGGTGAAAGACTGTTTTAGCGTTTAGCTCTCGCAGTAATGTAGCGGAGGTGTTCTAAATAAGAATTGAGATATCGCGCAGTTTGCTACTCCTTTGGTAGTCCGCAAATATACCACAAGAGCCCGCTGATAAACCATTTCAGATTTACTAGACATAATCTCGCACAAGACACGGCATAAACTTAGAATTTTTTTTCTGTGTTTAATCTGTTTTTGTTATTATTACTTGGGATGATTGAAGTTTGTTCCGTTTCTTTATCATGACATGATACGTAGTTTTCCGCAATATTACTTATTGCGGATATGATAATTGCTATCAAGTTTGTTGTATTTTAGCATAATGTTTATATGTTTAAATATAGTATGAAGACGTTAAACGATAGGTGTTCAATATTTAAGACAGGTTATTTAACTTTTACTACATAGAAGCTGATATTTATTTCCAATATATAGCCTAAACGCACTTTCTCACATACAAAGTGGAGGCAGACAGGCTTTTCTCCGGGTACTCCGGTTTTCCCTGTCACAATTTCATTCCAGCAACAATCTCCACTATCATTTCATTTCATCTGTCATTCATTTAATCATTGCCCCAGGGGAGTGCGATAGGCGTTGGCAGCCGGCACAGTTCAGATCCTCGCTGCCAGACAGGGGTTTCATTCATTCCATTCCCTGACCCGGTCGGTCGACTGAAAGGGTGATACCGAGCTCCGCTGATGAGTTCTCTCCACGGGGGTCAATTAGGAAAATCCTAACAGGGGAAGTTGCCTGAGGCGTGTTTTACTGCCCCCCACTCCAAACTGGACGTGAAGGTAGTAATATTAACGGAATGTGTCAACCTGCGATGATCTTCACTATCTACTCTTGTTATCTCAAACACGTAGTCCATACCACTCATTAGAAATTCTAGGCGTAATATACAAATCAATATGCACATTTTAATTTGTATGTTGTAGCTTTGTGAAAATGTTATCATATGTAAGTTATAACCAGCAGTATGAGCATTACAACGATATTCTGCTACAAGGTGCAAAACTGCAGACAAAAGCTTTACTTCCACTGACAGTTCGTGGAGTTAACGTTAAAGCGTTGACGGTATGAAAATAATTCATCTTCTTAGTATTTTCATTCAATCAAGACGAAGTACTGGTATAAGAACAAAATTGAATGTAAACATTTTATGACACATCGTTTAAGTCTTAAGAGAATAAAAATAACCTTTACCACAAGGTGATTTCTTAAAGTCTGCAAATGTGTAAATTGAGGGATCAAAGTGAAACGATCATGGTGGGGGGAATTGTGTTTTAATGTACCTCCTGTATTAGTCCAATAACTAACCAAAATACTCATTCTACTAATATTTCATATAACAACCGCTTTTTTTCTTTTTCTTTTTGGTGGGGTGTGAAATTTGTCACTGCACTGGTAGCCCCACTAAACTACATTTAGTGGCAATATACCTAAATGAAACCTTGTTATTGTCACATTGCATTACATTTCATTTGCATATTCCTTGTTGGTGCACACTGTTTCTTGAAGATACTTAGTTGAGTTTATTCTCGACTTATCCATATATTTTGGCCCATCAATGTCCAAGTATTTCATTCAACCTATAAATATACTTGGCAAATTGAATTATGATATGAAATAAATCACCCGTTTGGACAGCTAGTTCTACAGAGCTAACCTAGAAGTAGGATCCTCTGGTTTTATTCGAGGTTAGTTTGTTAGTTAGATGGTTTTATCATTTATAAAACATATTTACGGTGTTCGACCATCTGGAAACAACATATTGTAACCACAAATATATTTCAACAGGACTCTTTATACGGTTAGATGACTTTAAAAATTTTACGCATTGTTCCATATCAGTAGGCTATGCCTGGCTGGAAATAACATCCCATAGCATCCATCAGCGACATCCGTTTCAATATATAATAAACATCATGTGAAAATTTTACTCGGTGACTTTAACGCACAGGTTGGTAGAGAAAAGAAGTATAGATCCATAGTTGGTCATCATCCAGCACATTGGAGAACAAATTAGAATGGTGAGCATCTGATAAATTGCTGTAAATCCTTTAATTTGAGGCTCATGTCTACATATTTCACCAGGTCTCCACACAAGAAGAAAACATGGAAATCACCAAATCCAGCACTAGGAGAATTCCAAATTGATCATGTAGCAGTGTCCAAACAGAACATATGTGAAATCCTAAATGTTAGAGTGCGCAGGGGAGTGATTGACTCTGATCACTACTTAAGCCAAATCAAAGTGAAATTCCAGCCTAATAGATCCAAACCAAAAACTAAGAGATCACTAAGAGTGGATCCGGAGCACCTCAAGCAGAACGCCAAAGAATTTCTTCAGGCCATAAAAGAGCAAAATCCCAAAGACTGGAGGAAATTCAATTCTGACATCAGCACAGAAGTTAGAGCAGCCCCCAAGGAAAAGGAAACACAGATGGTGGAACACAACCTGTGATAAAGCAATTGAAGACAGAATTAAAGCCTGGAATAAATGGAACGGACATCAGACAACTGAACGATGGGAATTATTTCTTAAGATCCGGAAATCAACAGCTAAGGTCATCCGCAGGGAGAAGCGGACATACGACAGGAATAACTCATAGAGATAGAACAGGATTTCCTAAAAAAGCAACACCAGAAATTTCTATAAGACCTTCCGTGAGAGTCTGTCTAGTTATCAACCACCTAGCATATGTTTCAGTAGACCAGATGGCTCACTAGAAACAAACACCGAGGAAAACTGCAAGATCTTAGCAGATTACTTCCAAGACCTACTCAATTGTGACCCACCGAAAGAAAAAATGCACTTTGAAAAGCCTGCACCGAATCCAGATTCACATCCACCGACAATGGAAGAAACAGCAGAAATCATTCAATCTCTTAAAAATAACAAAACAACAGGAGAAGACGGTATTACCGCTGAAATGTTGAAACTCGGAGTGGAAGAGGTCACCAGAAGAATCCACGCAATTTTAAAAGCAATTTGGGAAACAGAAGTGATCCCACAGGACTGGAAGTGCGCGTTAATACATCCATTGCACAAGAGAGGTAACAAAACTGATCCAAACAACTATAGAGGTTTATCCCTATTATCTGTGGCCTATAAAATCCTATCTAAAGCTCTTCTGAACAGACTAGAGAAACAAACAGACCATTTGATTGGTGAATATCAAGCGGGTTTTAGGAAAGGGCGTTCATGTGCTGAACAGATATGGAATCTGAAGATGATTTTGAAGATCCGCAGATCCAACCCCACAATTGTCACCTTTGTGGACCTAAAGAAAGCATATGATTCTGTGGACAGGCAGACCCTGTTTGAGACGCTAGAAGAACTTCAAGTGGACAGGAAGACCAGAGAACTGATTCGTCAGACTCTCACCAATACAACATCGAAGGTGAAGTTTCTTGGGGAAATTTCTGACTCTTTTGAAGTACGAACAGGTGTTCGCCAAGGAGACGGACTTTCACCCCTTCTATTTAACCTGATTCTAGATAAAGTCATCAGAGAGTGGGAAAAGAACATCAAAGGCGTTAGCATAGGAACTGCTCGAAACAAAATCAATGTGAAATGCTTGGCTTTCGCAGATGACCTAGCGATTAACACTAGGAACAAAGAAGAAACTAAGCATGCTATTGAGACATTATACAGAATAGCATCACAAGCAGGCCTTCACATATCATTTGAAAAAACCAAGTACATGCAGAATTTTCAGCAAATAACAAGAAAGAAAAAATAGAAACAGCGTATGGAGCAATATCCCAAGTAGAATTTTTAAAATACCTTGGAGAAATAATTCTTCCTTCAGGATTGGACAGTTTGGCTAACACAGAAAGAGCCTCAAAACTTCATAGAGCATTCAGACTAACATGGGATCACTATAATAAAAGAGCAATGTCACATAATGCAAAACTGAAACACTACAAAACAGTTATACTACCGGAAGCTATATATGCTTCAGAAACCATAGCTTTAGGAGGTCATTCTAAAATTGCAAATATAGAAAAGCAAGAACGTAAAATTCTTAGAAAAATATTCGGCCCCATACAAAAAAACGGAATTTGGATTAAAAGACGAAATTCAGATCTATACCGTCACACAGATAGTTTCAGCAACACTGTACGAAGAAGACGTTTAACATTTTATGGACCCCTCTTCAGGATGGACGATTATAGGCTTACAAAAAGGTTATTCAATGTAATACATTCTCAGAAGTCAAGGATAGCCTGGCTGGATGAATCAAGAGAGGACCTGCAAGGGTTGAACATTGGAGAAAATATTCTGAGAAACCGCAAAGTCTTCAGGACCGCAGTAACAAAGCACACGTTTAGGGTGAAAACTAGTGGCAGGACTCGAACCAAGTGGACAGAAGAACGGAAGAAGCAGCACAATGACTTCATGAAGAGATTTTGGGAAGACAGGAAGGCGAATATCATCAAGCCAAAAAACAAGTTCAAGCGCGTTCTATAATGGGCAAAACGCAAAAAGAAAGAAGAAGAATATCATATGGCCTCGGGTGCCGGGTGCAAGCTTTGTTATTTGACACCCAGAGGGTAGCTTGCATGTCGAATTTTGTAGTTCCTTGAAGCACTATGAAAGTCAAGGAGGTTAGATATCTAGTTTCTAGTAGAGAAATGAGGAACTTTGTGTTGGCGGAAAATCCCGAGATTAATTTTGTCATTATGAACACGGCCTACTGAATTCAAATGGGTTCATTGACATGCCAACATCGTATGTCATGTCGTAATTTTTGCCGATTTACAAAAATCACTCACCCCCGGCCAGGAGCGAACCTGCAAGCTTGGGGTTAGTAATCCGACACTATAACCACTCACCCACCATGGCAAGCAATATATTATTATTGAGCCGTATTGAAGAAATCTGGTCTAATATAGGCCTAATATAGAAAATTTGGGTTCAACTAGAACGTTTTTCAAGGTTAGAGGACTTTATCAGTCAAAAATTGTTACGCATTTCACCAATTCTTTACACGTGGAAACAACATCTTTTTGCAATCAACAGGAGATCCGATTCATTATATTGAACCATAATGAAGAAGTATAATGTAGACAATCTATTAAGGTAGATTTATATTAACTTTAGTCTTGTTTCGTTTATGTATTTTTCTTGTTTTTTGTGATCTTTCATTTTATTTAAATTTTAATGTATACTTTGTGAAGATGTCCATTTTCACTTTGGCATTTGTTATCATAGTTTTTAAGATTCTTTTATTATTTCAATCAACGCTGACGACTATCCTTGTATACCGAAACATGTACGTATTAATTTAAATATTAAACGTCTTTTAAGTGTTTGACAAGACGGCTATTATAATTTGAGATTAATATAATGAAAACCAAAATGTTAGTGTATAGTCTATATAATTTTAATGCTTATAAAACAGGTTACAACTTTAATACTGAGAGCTCTCCGTTAATTTTTGACGGAGGTCCATGTTTTATTCCCGGCTCTGTCAAGAACTTTAATTCTGGTATATGGGTTGGAACGGGGTACACTCAGCCTCGTGAGGAAACACTGAGAAGAGATGGGTTCAATTCCCACCTCAGCCATCCAGGAAGTTGTTTTCTGTGGTTTCCCCACTTCTACTCCAGGCAAATGCTGGAAGGTTCCTAACTTAAGGTCACGGCCACCTCCTTCCCAATCCTCCAGTCTAGTCTGCAAGCCTCTGTTTGTGAACAAGTCACCTCCATGATCTCCTATTAGCAGTTAGCACTGCGGCCTCCTCTGCTTCTAAAAAAAAATAATTGGTATTCTGCCCGAAGGCAGGTCCGAGCCTCCGAAGAGGCTACCCCCAGCCGGAGTTTACTTGCGGTAGGGTGGCCAGGGCCTTTCCGCTCCTCCTTATGTTGGCCAACAGCGCGCTGCCTAGAACCGGTATACCAACCATGTTCTGACTGCGCCCAATGTTGCTTAACTGCGGAGTTCTCATGGGATCCGGTGTTTTAACATGGCTAGGCCGTTGGCCCCTCTGCTTCTACACTTCTATATTGAAATCGTTCGACACTGAATCTAACCATCGACTCCTAGGTCTACCTCTACTTCTCTTACGCTCTACAGCCGAACTCATTAACCTCTTAGGTAATCCCTCCTCCCCCTTTCTCTTCACATGACCCCACCATCCGAGTCGGCTCATACAAACATCTGGCGTGTTTATTTCTAACTTATCCTGTTTCTCTTCATTTACATACAACAATACTTAAATGTTCCGTCTATAAAAATAGTTTCTCTTTTACACAAGTAATTCAAATTTGATGCAGTAGAAAACATAATAATGTTATTCACTCTGTCTTTTACCAGGAGAATATTTTCTTTTATTCGGCCCCGTGGTGTTGGGATAGCGCGTCTGCCTTTCACCCGGAGGCTCCGTGTTCGATTCCCGGCTCCGTCAGGGATTTTAGAAACTGACGTTAGGGCTGGAATGGGGTTCACTCAGCCAATATTAACGGCCGAGGGGACCCCATGCGCTGATCACGCGTCATCCCAATATCTGCAGGCCAAATGGCAGGGCAGCGGTCTCTTGGTAAGCCTAGGCCCTTCACGGGCTGTAATGCCAGGGGTTATTATTGTGGGAAACGGTTTCCAGATCATGACACTTACAAGCATCGAAATAGAACTGAATTATTTATTAAAAACAATGAAACTGATTAAAATACAGTAGAGAATTAAGGGGATGTGTTTCGTGGCTCGTCGGAACTCGGAATATTGCTTCTCTTCTTTTTATTCTCAGACAATGGCGCCGAGCTTACTCCTGCGCCCGCTAGATCCCATACTCGGCCTTCTTGATCCTCATCCGGCTCCCACACTCAGTCGTCCTGATCCTCATCCGACCCGGATGAAGAAGACCCGCCCGGCCAGGGCCTCATGAACTCCGCACAGGACGATGTGATTCTTGGTCCAGCATGGTCTCCTTCTCTGCTGACGTCATAAGTGTCGTTGAGTTTTACTCGAGTCACTCGATAAGGTCCTAGACTTTTGGTTTTTAGTTTCAGATGTGGACCGATCTGAGTGCGTTTGATGGCAACCAGGTCGTCGACCTGATACTTCTTAGGCTCCTTACGTCGTCGGTTGAATTCTGCACGATTTTCAGATTGTACTTTTTCTGTCTGCTTTTTTGCATCTTCTCTCATATGATCACGTTTTTCGTTGAACGAATCGATCAGCTCCTCTTCGATGAGTTGCACTATACGTAGATCATTTTGGTTGTGCATTCTGACTCCTGTCAGCAGCTCGAAAGGTGACATTCCGATGCTCCTCTTGAACGTAGAGTTGATAGCTCGTTGGACGGATGGTACAACCTTCTACCATTTTGTTGGATCGTCAATGCTAAGTTTAGCGATGATCTTGGTCACTGTTGAGTTGACTCTCTTGATTTGACCATTGGCTCTTGGCAGTCCAGCTGTGATCAAGACGTGCTTGATACCCTGCGATTTACAGTAGTCCTGGAACTCATGGGAGGTGTACGATGGCCCCCTGTCGGTGATCACTTGAACTGGGTTTCCAAAGTTCGTCCTCTGAAACTCCATCTTTTCAATCGTCTCGGCCGATTTGGTAGTTTTCACAGGATACAGCCAGGTGAACTTCGTGAAGGCGTCTATCACACAGAAGATGTGTTCATATCCCTTGTGTGTAGACTTAATTGGTCCAATGTGATCCATGTGGTAGGTGTGCAATGGCACACTCTCCTTGAACATCGGATGTAACCAACCTTCTTCCTTGCCTGCCTTCCTGTTAACCACCAGACACTTCACACAGTTGGCTATGACTCGTTTAACCTTGTTGGCCAAGTCTGGAATATAATATTCCTGCTTCACGTCTTCTTCAGTCCCTTTAACAGCGTAGTGTCCCTTCTCTTGTGCATCTCTGATGATTTCATGGTGCATTGCCCACGGGACCACCAACGTCTATCGCCCGTCAACAAATTTAAATAGCATTCCATCTCTGACGATGAAGTTTTCGTAAGGCACTTTCTCCAGTGTCGCTTTTATCGCTGTCAATCCTTCGTCTTTTCTCTGGGCGATTTTGATCCTCGCTGCAAGGCCATCAGGGAATCCAAACATCACTGCTGGACATCGGCTCAGGGCGTCGACATGTTTCATCCTGGTTGCAGTTCGGTGTTCGATGGTATAGTCAAACTCCTCCAAGGCCATAGCCCTTGTAGCTACTCGTGGGACCAGGTCCCTTTTGTGCATTGTTTTTTGGAATGCCATACAGTCAGTCACGATCTTGAACGGAATTCCATTTTTCTCTTTGACTACCACCACTTGGCAGGTATATTCTGATTTACTCGATTCTATGATATCTTCCTTCAGCCACGCCTCGCCTTGCTCATCGACAAACTCGTTCTCGAACGGTGCCATTCGTCTGGGCCTGCTAAATATCGGTTTTTCTTCTTTCAATGTGATCTTCATCTTGACATCAGTAGATTTCGTCTTCTTTGGTACATATCTCGCTACCAAATCCTGGATCTGTTCCCTTTTTTCCTCATCAACGCAGTTCTCGATATCCAATTCCTGTTCGTCGGTTACCCTGATCAACATCATTGGGACCTCTAGTTTCTTGATGGTAACTCCTTGCTTGCTCAGGATGACCTCACCCTGATCCAATAGATCGTTACCAATAACCATGTCCCACTCCATAGTATCATCAGAAACAACATAGACGTTGGTTTGGAACTCCCGCTCGTCTACCTCAACGACTGTTGTGAAGCAACCTTGAGGAGCAACAAAACCATTACCGAATCCTTTCAAAACAAGATCCGTGCTCTTCAATCCTGGGGAACCCATGGTCTTATGGATGTTTTGTCGCAGTAGGTTATAAGGACTGCAACAGTCGATGAGTGCCTGAAGTTTCTGCTGACCCAAACTAACCTCTTTGAACTTGAGGCAGCTTTTCTTTTCATCAATAAGATTGATACCTTGATTATTCCTCTTATCGTTCTTCCTCTCTTTTTTGCACTCGGATGAAATTTGGCCAAACTCGTTGCAGTTGAAACATCTCTTGCCTTTATCCTTGTGTTCACATTCCTTTGAACTATGACCAGATCCACCGCAATTATAACATCTTTCTCCACTACTCGCCTCTTTCTTCTTTGTACTGCCCCAGCACTTTCCGTCCTTCTCGTTGGCACTCTTGGCACTTCCTTGAAAATTACTGTTATTATACTTTGTGCTTTTCTTTGGCTAAGACTTCACTGCCATCTCATAACTTTTCATTTTCTCCTTGAAATCCTTGGAATTTTTTGCTCCATAGAGAAGAAGTTTTGATCCTGAATCGTCCTCGATCCCATCAATCACGTACTGACACAGAGAAACTTGCTCAACATCACCTCTACTGGCGATTTCCTTCATCACAAGAAAGTACTCCTATAGAGTTTCGTCGCGCTTTTTTCGTCACTGGGTTAACAACTTGTGAATTTCTGCACTGCTTGCCGCCACGTCAAACTCCTCTTTCAAGGCCTTCTTCAGTGCAGTCCAGGACGTCAGTCCTTTCTCTCCTTGAATAAAAAGCTTAGCTAAACCATCGAGTGATTTCTTAGCGAAAATAAACTTTTGCAGCTCACTCCATCCCATCAAGATTGACGTCTCCTCAAAATCTACGATCCATTTCTTCACTGGGTAACCATCCTTACCGTTAAATGTTTTCATAGCGCCCTCTACGTCGCGGAACGACAATGAAAACTTATGTTGTTCTCTATACCTTCTGTGCTGGTCTTCCTCTTCGCTCTCTTCGTCTTCTTCGTCTTCTTCGTCTTCTTCGTCTTCTTCGTCTTCTTCATCTTCGTCATCATCGTCTATATTAGTTGCGAGTTCATCCAATTTTCTCAAGTAATAACAAATGGTGTTAATCATTACCTCCTTTGTCCCGATCTCGGTATTAAGAATCTCAGAAACACGCAACAGATCAGCCTTGGAAAATGTTTCTTCGATAAATTTCTTCTTAGCTTCCTCTTCAATGGAATTTTCGTCAAAATCGAATCCAGGAAACTCTCGCAGTCGCTTTCGATTCTTCCTGTCGTCTGGTATATGCTCGAAAATGAGGTTATGTAAAACTTTGATTGCTTTGACCCGAGCATCCCTTATGTTCTTATTTATTTTCTCTATTGCACCGAATGTAGTCATCTTATTTGTTTACTCACGTCTATCAAGTAGATTTCCGTCAATATCGCTTCCTCAAAACCTCGCTATCAAACCTGTTTAACCTCATTCACCAAACCGGTGATGTTTGTAGGTGATATCGTTGAATACCGCTTCCCGTCGTTTCTCTCTGACGAGTCGCTATCCTCTTACCACATCCACAATCCTCTGTCGTCGTTTAGATTCCGACCCTCGTCGTCGTCGTCACGGCACCACTAATTGTCACTGAAACTGAAAAACAAATTTTGCTAGCCTATGAATCCTCGTCGTAGATTCGCACGTCGTGGGCTCACAAAACTGCACGTCGTCTCGTCGTCAGCGTCGTAGGCAACAGCAACAAATATGATTAGCCGTCCACTTCGTCGAAAATAGCGTTGTATTTTGCGTCGTACTTCGTGTCGTGGATTGCGTCGTAACTCGTTGTTTCAGTCCATCCCGGGCGAGCCCCCATTTGTGGGAAACGGTTTCCAGATCATGACACTTACAAGCATCGAAATAGAACTGAATTATTTATTAAAAGCAATGAAACTGATTAAAATACAGTAGAGAATTAAGGGGATGTGTTTCGCGGCTCGTCGGAACTCGGAATATTGCTTCTCTTCTTTTTATTCTCAGACAATGGCGCCGAGCTTACTCCTGCGCCCGCTAGATCCCATACTCGGCCTTCTTGATCCTCATTCGGCTCCCACATTATTATATTTTCTTCTAAGTTCGGTCGAATGTCCATAATGGCTAGAGTATCATGAACTTCTTGCTTATTTTGAGGCAGAGGTGGTGAGTTTCTCAGTCGCAATATTATTTTAAATCCTCTCTATGCCATTTGATAGTTAATTATCAGACAAGTGCTTAGGGGCAGCAATTATATCCTTTCTCATCAACTTCGATGGCCGTTCACATATATTGTCACGTACATTTCTTTTTACATTGTTCGAAATAAATTCTTGATTAATCGACGTACATGGTTCGTGATTGTGAGACCCACATAACAGAAAGTTACCACCATTTGTAAATAAATGGGCAGAACATTCCTTGACACCTCCCATTTTGACAACTCACACTTATGAAATTTATAGTTTCCTATAATTCTCAATTCTCCAACTCTTTGACTGTGCATGGATAACATGTTCGCTGCACTGATTATATCTACAGAAACCCCAGGGGGCCCAGGTGTATGTAGCTGTCAGTCAACTCATGACTTACAAACATTTCAGGAGAGTTTGCCTACCCCCACTCTCTTCCCAAACCCATTAGCGTGAGCTGACAGGACTGTTTGGGTTTAACCTAAACAGCGGAGTTCGACCATCCCGGACTGAAAGCAGGCTGAGGATTTTCACTTTCCTACCTCTGATTAATAATTGGGTGAGTGAAAATGCATGTAGTCTACACGTCGTCATGTAGTTGGTGACATGGAAATAACATAACTACATTACGAATGTGGGATTATATGATTTAGGCCAGCAAGTACAAAAAGCCGTTCGAAGAACGGGTACTTCAGCTAGTTCTGAAATAAGTGCGTTTATACAAAAAAGGCGATAGTCCTTGCCAGAACTGTGTCGCGTCGTGCCCGCATAACAATAATGCCGATCGGGTGGTTTATACACATGCGAGAGTTCTCGCACGGGTCCGCTATTTGTTATTATTACCCTTAGGACTACGTCACCGCTGCACCACTCAGCCAGTCACCATCTGAAGTAATTGTAAATATTATTATAATATTTCTGATATACTATCTTCGAAGACTATCCTCAAACTTTATGAAAAAATAGGCTTATGAGATCACCTTTTGTCCGTATGTGTTGTGTATGTGTTAATGGACGTAGCCAACGAGTGTGTGTTCCCCCATAATAAAATACAAACGGCTGGAGCGATTTCAATGAAACTCATTAATAACATAGTACTATTTTGTTCAACTCCGACCGTGCCCTTTAAATTGTAATACGTCTCACCAATCTAACATGACGGATGTGCGAAATATTTCACAGGCATTCTATATCTAAACTAATACAGATATCTACTTGAAATTGTGTACGATGATATAGGTTGTTACTAGAAGGTCACTTCTGTGACTTTCAGAAACCTGTTAAGAACAAAACGAACATGGAGGCCAAGCAAAGTTGAAACATTTTAATAGACGTTTCTCGCGATCTAACCATCCGAGCGCAGTGAAACTTGTTACAGCAAATGTTTGTACACATTGTAATGCACTGAAATCTGAATTGTGTACATAACCTCAAACTGGCGGCTATGCGAAATTGTAAAATTAAGTTTTTATTTATTGTGACCTAATCTTACGATCGAACACAACGTTTGAATAATGGACCTACGCAATAATCTTCATTTAATAGTATTATAAGTCTATATCCCACATAATAATCCAACAATTGGAAGAGCGGTCAATCGCCTCCATCGGGAAGATGAGGCGGAATGAGGAACACGTTTAGGAGTGAAATCACAAGATCCGATAAATGGGAAGAAGCCAAAACAAACAAACTTATATATAACAAGCGTAGAAGAATTAGACAAGAATACTATGTGAACTTCCCAAAGCAGAGTAGTATGAGAGAAGGGGGCTCGTGGCCCATTTACACATTTCAGCGAAAATATAATTATAAATATAAACTAGCTTAAAGCTTTTAAGACAAAAGGGACTGTTGTGCTCGAAGAGAAAACTGAACATCTGAAGGAAGCATTGATGATAGCACAACAAGCGAAGGAAACAGTTAACAAAGTTAACGAGGCACATTTCAAGTTGCTGCTGTAAGTGAAGCTTAAGGGAAAAAAAGGTGATAATGTTAATTAGCTTCAACAATATTGGAGCGTGTAGTATATTCTTAAACTTGAGTAATTACGAAGTGTTATAAGTAGGGCTCGGACTCGAGCATATCTGCAATTTTTTTTCCTGAATAGTACACATTGAAAGAAGCCTTTCGGTGGTATTTTCACCTGTCTGGGACCAACAGAATTGAAATTTATCGAGCATATTGAACCCTTATTAATCTGCGATAAATAAGTATTCATGATTTGTTATTATTATTACTGCGGCCCAGGCAGTACTTGTGGAAGTTGACAAAGAGGAAGGCAAGTTAGCGTGTTGCAATGATTGCCACAGAAGCAGGGCTTGGTTGCTATTCTTGAAAACGGCCGGGTAAGCTGAGTTCAAGGCCAAATTGTGTAACAACATGCACCAGAATTGGAGTCATGAGAGGAGGGTCACGAGTTACTTGCAACCGACCTACGATTGAATCACCCAATCAGATGAGACCAAGCCAAAACCACGCGATGGGTGGCGTCACTGGTAAAAAGCGCGCGAAATTGATTATCTAAAGAACCGCCGATCCGAAATATCTCCGCATGAGTGCGCTGAGACGTTTGAATTAAATGATGAAGATTGACACTAGTCCCATGTGTGTGAGATGAAAACTCTAGAAAATGTTTCTTAATTCACCCCACTCCACCTCACTCTGTCAGTTTCCAATAAATTGATAGACGAGACGCTGTTTCGAGGTCATTCGTTTTGAGCTCTGGTGAGCTAACTTCACGCCAGTTTGCGTAGTGATTTTAAAGCTCTAATATTATTTGAAGTCTATCGTTTTGAGCTCTGGTGAGCTAACTTCACGCCAGTTTGCGTAGTGATTTTTAAAGCTCTAATATTATTTGAAGTAATTCGTTTTGAGCTCTGGTGAGCTAACTTCACGCCAGTTTGCGTGGTGATTTTAAGTACTCTAATATTATCTTGAAGACAACTATTTTCAGCTCTTAGGGGCAAGACTTGAGTAACATTCCAATTAGCGCTCAACGCGAGCGAAGGTCCACAAGAGCAGTAGAGATTACCGAGCGAGATAACGACTGCGAGACGGTCAGATTTAAAACTTGTATTGTCAAGCCAGTGACGATGGGTTTGAAGTGTATAGTTCATGTAAATTTTTATTGTATTTTTCAAGTGTTGTATTGTGCGTGTGTAAGCGAAGGCTAGGGAAAGTCTTCGTTGATTAATCGCATAGGACAATCGTGGGCGAAATTAGTAACTCACAAGCGATTATAGCCAGGCAATTTATAATAACATTGAACTTTTCTGTCGAGGAGACTACACCAAGATGTCCGACGTGTGGTCAGAAGCCGGAGTGATGTCCAACGCTTCTACGAAGACAACGATGGAGGGCTAATTTCCCGTAGGGAAATGAGCCGAGATGGAAGTTATATGTTCTACAAGCTGATACGGTGATGTACAAAAATTGATTATTCAATATGTAGTTAGATACGGCGGGAGAACTTTGTAAATAGTTCATTTTCTTCTTTTTCTTGTTTTAGATTGTTTTTCTTGTACCGACACTAAATGTTTTAAATGTACGTTGGCGCGTGGCCAAAGTTGTTTGTTGTGTATTATTTTTCTTTGGAGTCATATTTAGTGTACACGGCGCTTGTACGTGATTTTTATCCATGCGAATGCGAAACCCGTTACATTCGATAAGTGGTGCTTTATTAAAGTTCATATTTTTTGATAGGAAAGGGAGGTAATTACTGTAAGATGTTTGCTGAACAGGTTATTATTCATATTAGGGTTGCCGAGCGCAACAAATTAAGATGTATTTGTAGAACACCTTAGTTCTAATATTTTTGGATTTTTTTGAGTCCTTTTCAGGTTCGATAGTCACAGGCATAGAACGCAGGCGCCAGCTGGTGGAAAATATTTATGTCATTTTATTTCAGGGTCTGTCAAACCCATACGTGTGATTCTGAGTGTGTTACTGTGTCAGGTGTGTGTTTTGATTCTACGTGAAGAGGGGTAGAGGTCCTACCGCCCTCATATTTTGTTGTTGTTGTATTTTGATGGAAAGGCAGGGTGCTCGAGGAGACCGCTGTTCCTTGTCCATATGCTGATTCTTGGATTTCCTAGGGGAAATGCTGAGATAAATTTTGTTCTGACACAAACACACGTATTATTGTGCTTTGGGGCACGCTTCTTCGAGACTCGATACCATGCCTTGGGAGGTCGAGGTTATTTTGACACGTGGGTTGACAGATATGCAGATTTCCACGAATCGCCCGTCTAGCCCTGGTGACTTATTTTGTTAGGCAGTCCTGTTGTCCGACTGGCCCCTTTAAGCTTTCATTTAGCAAACCTGTTCTTCTGTGATGGTTATTTTGAACCATAATTCATTGGGGAGCTCGCCATGTTTGTGACGGATTATTGCATGTCGTATGGATGGAATATTGTGCTAATAATGTAAATGTTGGCTTTGAGCCTAGTAATTTGTTTATGACTCAGTTCATGTAAATTAGTCTGTGTGACACCCGTGTGGTGTAGTGGTATTATACTTGTAACAAGTAGTTCCGTGAAGAACTATACAGCCTATTTTCATATATCCTGCTCATGTTAATTTCAGTTTAATAGCTGTAAAAGATTCGTAGATATTGAGAACCGTCTAAATATTTCATATGGTCGCCAGGATGGATTTTTATTTTTGTACTATTACATTAAGATTATTGTGTACGTGTGGTATTCAAACTTCAATCGCATGATTAGAACACAAGAAGTAAAAACGAGATTTTAAAAGTACGCACACCAGCCATCTTGTGATTATGCAAACAATTGAAATAAATTACATGCCAGTGGACCGACATTTGTATAAGCATTTAACGTGCAACGTTTCACGGCACTCGGATAGTTAATTCGCGAGAAACGTCCATTTAGAAATTTATACTTCACGTCGCCGCCATGTTAGATGTGTGCTCACCAGGTTACAGAAAGTCCTATAGTTCATAGTCTCTATGAACATAAAAAAAAACAGTTTTGTTGCTGTAAAAGAATCATAGATATTGAGAACCGTCTAAATATTTCGGAAGCACGCCATTTTGGATTGTTATATGTATAGGCCATAGAGTTATGGACCATTCAAGGACAATTATTGCCTAGCTTCATTATTCAAACTTTCACTTCGATCACATGATTACGACACAAGAATAATAACTTAATTTTAAAATTTCGCACAGCCACCATCTTGAGGTTATGTAAACAATTGAATTAAATTAGATGCCAGTGCATTAAAATCTGCAAAATCATTTACTGTACCACATTTCACTGCGCTCAGAGAGTTAAATCACGAGAAAAGTCTATTAAAATATTTCAAATTCGCTTGGTCGCCATGTTCGTTTTGTACTTAACAGGTTTATGATATATACATAGGTAAACTTGTAACAGTACCCTTTATCACCGTACAAAATTGAATGATGATATCTGTAATAGTTTCGGAGATATAGAATGTCGGTGAAATATTTCGCACAGCCCCCATTTTGAGGTTATGTAAACAATTGAACTAAATTAGACTCCAGTGCATTACAATGTGTATAAGCATTTGCTGTACCAAGTTTCATTACGTTTGGATAATTAAATCGCGAGAAATGTCTATTTAAAAGTCTCAAATTCGCTTGACCGCCATGTTGGTTTTGTAGTCACCAGATTTTTAAAAGTCTCATAAGTGAACTTCTAGTAGAGCCCTTTATCACCGTACACAATTTCAGGGCGATATCGGTATTAGTTTCGGAGATATTGAATGCTAGTGAAATATTTCGCACAGCCGCCATGTTGGATTGGTGAGACGTAACAAAATTTGAAGGGCACGGTTGAGGTCGCCGGGAATAGTGCTATGAACTTACCGAGTTTCATTGAAATCGCTCCAGCCGTTTAAATTTTATTAGGGACACACACACACACCTCACACACACACACACACACACACGCACACACACACACGGACAAAAGGTGATCTCATAAGCCTATTTTTTCAAAATTGAAAATAGGCTAAAAATGACGGCGGTCATATGTGTATTTCTTTTGTTGGTCACGTGTTAACTTACTTGTGTTGATTTGTGAGAAGTCCTAATTTTTAGGCAGTAAATGGTTTGCTACGGCAGTTTTGAGTCCAATTTCATGCGGAAATTATTGTGTTGTTTATTTTAAGTATAGGAAGTGTCGGTTTAGTTTTAAGTGTTGTATAGTTGTTCCCCGCGTCTGTCTAGCTCTAAGTAATGCGGATTCGTCTTCTGAAAGTTTATTCCGGATGATGACGAATCATGCATTCAATTGTACGCATCGTGAAGCATGTAGAACAGCACTCGCGCTTACATTGTCATTAGTGTTGATTTTTTTTGGGACACTTGGTCCGAGTAATAATCTCTCCTGAGATTTGGCCTAGTTTTGGCAAATTTAATTTATTCAGTGGGAGTCATTATGGGAGTTTTGTTTGTTAATTCATTTTTGTAAATAGATGATCTGTCATTAAATTCATTTGTTATAACCCTGGCTTCACTTTTTCCTGCATGTTATTTTGTTATATGTTACCCTGCATGTTAATGAAGCGCTTTAACAACAACTTACGATATGGACTGTTACACCCCCCGAAACTGAGTCTCATAATCTTCTTTGCAAGGGTTCATAAAACAAAAATGGCTGCCCAAGTGGGGATTGTTGTTGTTGTTGCTTCGCTGATCTCATATTTATTTCGATGAGAAATGATGCCAGGTCAAGCGGGCAAAGTAAATTCAGTAAATTGAGGCGTTGTTGTACCGCCATGTACATTAGTAAAATCACTGAGTTCCTAAAGTTAGAAATATCGAACAAGATTAGAATTTGATTCTGTATTTGTTATAAACTTGTTCTGGCGTCCGGCATTAAAATGAGAAAATTTGCATATTGTTGAGCTCAGTCAAAGCAGGAAGGTGTTGCCTTATATTGTACATCTAATTAACTTCGGTTAATTAGTGTTTTTCGTAAATTCTGTTGGTTAGGAATTTAAAAGCAGATCACTAGGGAGTTATTTTGTTCTTTGGAAATAAGAGTAATTTATTCAGTAAATTTTGATTACTGAAAATTTCATTAAATTGGAGCCAGTAATATTTAAATATTATGACATGTATGCGTGTGTATGACTGAAATCTCGGTGCATGACCCTGTCTTTCTCTGGTTATATTTGTGTATTGTGCGGTGGCGAGTGTTGAAGAAATCAAGGGATTGTTAGAACAGATGTCCGCGAAAACGGAAAAAGAGTTAAAGAACATGAAGGAGGAAATAAGTGAAGACAATGAAAAACAGTTAAATAAACAATTAAAAGAACAATTAGAAATTCAGCGTGAGCATAGTGAAAAACAGTTAAATGACATTACGATGCAATTGCAAACACAAACAGAACAGTTAGAAATTCAGCGTGAGAATAGTGAAAAACAGTTACACGATATGAGCGGTAACATTACGGTCCAATTACAGGTCCAGAAATTGGACACTGATAAACAATTAAACGAATTGAATCATAAACTATCAGAACAGGCGATAACACAAACAGTACAAACAGAGCAATTAGAAAAGATCACTCATGACATAAATCAAAGTGTTAGGGAAGTAGAGAAACTGGCAGATGAGGTCGCGGAGAATAACGCAAAACAATTAGGTGAAATTAAAAAGTTGGAGTCGAAATTTGACAATAAACTCATACAATTTGATCAAATGGTGGCCGATAAATTAAAGCAAATCGAGGCAGCATGCGTCAACAACACGGCGGGAATAAAGAGCACACAGGATAAATTACAGCAACAGATTAATTCAGTCGACAGCAACGAACTTGAATTAATAAAGGAAATCGATAAACTTGAGATCAAAACCGAAACAGAACGTATGCACTTGCGGGAAAACATGGAAGACCAATTAATTAAAACCCAGCAGGTCATGAGAGAAGAGGTTAGAGAACAATTATTCAAAACACAAGAACAAATACGAGAGGAGCTAGAAAAGAATCAGGAAAGGAGCGAAGAGAAAATTAGCAGTTTGAAGAGCAGGATCCGAAGAGATTGGGAGCAGCAGGTCAACGAAAATAAGGAAGACAGGCTGACAATTTTAAAGCGGCTAGGTGAATACAATTCGAGAATGCAGACTTTGGAGGAAAACGTAAAATCCAAACTCCAAGAACACACAGATCTCATAATTAAAAATGAAATCAGATCATTAGAGAACGCAACATTATTTTCGGCAGAAAAAACAGCAGGCAAGCAGGGAACCATTGGAAGTCCGGGGGGCTTGAAGTTGGCTGAGGATAACAGCTGAGGTCAAAGTCCTAAATTAACGAGCAACGCATTCCAACAGTACAGGGGAGAGACGTCCACACCGCAACCCGACTTGGCACCTGCCCAAGTAATTCAGGTCATTAGGGGGAATGATTTCAAACCCGATAAATTCAGGGAGCATACAGGAACCACTCCTAAAGCCTTTTTACGTCAGTTGGATGACTATTTTAACGATCAACATATCAGTCCCGCAAAACAGCTGCGACTTGTAGAAAAGTTTTTAGAGGGCCCAAGCTTAATCTGGTTCTTGAGTTTTAAATATACATTCACCGACATGGCACAATTCAGAGAAGCGTTCTTAAAGAAGTTCTGGAGTCCTTCTTTGCAGCAGGGATTAAGAATGGATTTGTACACTAGAAAATATCACAGCACGCATCCTACCAGATTTTCAGAATTTTTTAGCCAACAGCTGGTTAAATTCCGCGATTTTGACGACCCCCTAGTGAAGAAAACATGGTTCTAACCATTGGGAAACAACTTCCTATGAATATTCAACAGCTGTTAGTAGCCGGAAATATTAAGACCGCAGTGCAGGCTGAAGAGTTACTCCGCCATCTAGACGAGACAAGTATGGTTAGTCCACAGACAGGGAGGAGAAACATGGAATGTGTCAACACGGCAGAAGTGGTTCAGGGACACCAAACTAGTCACAACCAGGGGAACCAAACAAAAACCCAATCTACGGGAACGCAGTTTACACCGAGACGGCAAGATTATGATGGCCGAAATCAATTCAACCAGAATAATCGAAATTTTCAGAATCGCCGAGATAACTATAATCAAAACAATCAGAACCAGCAAAATCAATGGACGTACCAGCGAGAATACACCAACTGGAGGGGAAGCCAAAGGCAGGGTAGACCTTACCAAAGAAATGGAGATGGCAGGTGGAACAACACGAGGAACTATAGCCAAGATAATCGGGGAGACTATCGCAACAATTGGGATGAGCGGTACGTCGAATCGCAGAAGTATTTGGATCAGTTAAACGCCGAAGAGACGGAGAAAGAGAAGTGGGGGCGTGCAATGGCAAATAGGCAGAGCCCGGATAATCACCAAGGAGAGGGGGCGGAAAGATTATTACGGCAGCAGGAGAGGCGCGATGACAACCGGCGGAACTCAACGAATGGGTCCCAGGATAAAAAAAAACCTCAAATGAACCAAAACCTGATAGCCTGAAAATGGAGGACGCCAGGGAGCGGGAAGAGCTGATTGTTGCTAACATAGCAGAGTGGGTAGCATTCCCGGACGATTGCCTGGAGGAAGTGGTGAAGGACTGAGAAAATGTCATCAGACAATTGCCGATTATTTACGCACATATTGGAGGTATGAGGGTGAGATGCTTAATTGACACAGGTAGCCAGGTGAGCTTAGTCACAGAAGTATTTGTAAAAGAAATCGGAAGTAAACAAACTGTTCCAATTATGCCTGTACCGCTAATGAATGTCAGAGGGGTCATTCCTGACAAGACCATAAGTTGTAACCAGCAAGCATATTTAGACCTGGAAATAATGAACCACACATTTTCGCAAACATTCATTGTCATACCGAAGATGAATTATAACATCATTTTGGGAGCCAACTTTATCTGTGATTTTCATGCTGTAATTGACTTACATAACAACACTGTAAGTTTCAAACAAGTTGAGGGGTTGAATCATGTGGGTTTAAACATGGAAGAAAGTCCACTAGTGAGAGAGGCGAATACTTGGGTCATTGAAGAATGCACTAATGAGCTGATCAGAGATAAGAACTTGACGGAGGAACGAGTAAGCCAGACAGCAGTGGTTGAAATTGACAGCCGAGATATTTCGCAGGAACTTTGGGTACATTTGGCGGAAGAATAAATTAGCGGATCCAAATTTGAAATTCTACTTCAGGAGCGGCTTAAGGAGGGGATAGTAGGGGAACCTGATAGAAGAAAACTGGAAGAAATTTTGAGATTTCATAAAGGAGCTTTCGACACCGTCCCTGGAAAAGTTTTGAATTTCCAATATGCCATGCAAGTTACTGACTGGACCCCATTTAAAAGTCAATTGTACCCGATCCCAGAGAAACATTTTGCTTAGGTGAAGGACATCATTAGTAATTTATTAGATTCCGGCATGATAAGAAAAACAGCAACCACGTACCTAAACGCAATATTGGCTGTGGCCAAGCCAAATGGATCAATTAGGTTATGCCTAGACGCGCGAGTTTTGAACAGTAAACTGCTAGTTGAGCATGACCAAGCACCTAGGATAAAGGATGTTCTGAAGGGCTTCCGTGGGAAGAAGATTTATTCGAGTGTCGACTTGACAAATAGTTTCCACCATCTTGAACTTGAAGAAAAATCCCAACTATTGACGGGATTTTTATTCGATAACCAAAGTTATATCTGGTCTCGCATGCCCTTTGGTGTAAAAACAGCTGGATGTGCACTGATAAGAGCACTAGATAGGAATCTGACTGAGGAGGTCAAGAGCTTCACTACGAGATATGTTGACGACATATTAATTGCATCTGAAACAATGGAGGAACACTTGGTAAACCTAAACAAACTTCTGGATAACTTGAGAACCATGAACTTCAAAATTAATCTAAAGAAATCACACTTTTGCCAGAGCGAGATTCTGTATTTGGGTCATATAATTGATGTTGAGGGCGTGAGACCTAATCCAGCGAAAATTGATGCAATCAAGAAATTTCCCACACCAACTAAAGTCAAACATGTAAGAGCGTTTTTGGGAGTGACAGGTTTCTTCAAAGAGAATTGTTCTGGATACACGGAAACAGTAGCACCGATGCAAGAGATGTTAAAGAAGTCAAATCGATGGTCGTGGAATGATGAGTGCGACAGGTCCTTTAGAGCTACTAAAGACTTACTGGAGAACTGTGTGAAGCTAGGTTATCCAGACTTGGAGAAGAAATTTATTATTCAAGCAGATGCTTCATTGATTGGAATCGGTGCTATGCTGTACCAAGAGGACGCTGAAGAACCCAAGAAGAGATCATATTTGGCATTTACGAGTCGTAAATTGAGGAAGCACGAGAGGAGCTATACTGTGACGGAGCTTGAGCTGCTGGCGATTTTATATTCACTCCAACAATGGCGCAATATGATTTTCGGTTATTCCATTATTGTCAGAACCGACCACCATGCACTGACATTTCTATTCAAGACGACGATGGCAAGTGAGAGAGTTACGCGTTGGTCCATCTACATACAGCAGTTTGACATTACAATAGAGCATTGCCCCGGAAGGATGAACATCATACCAGATGCTTTGAGCAGGAATCCAGAAGATGAGAACGAGGTAACAGCGGAAGTTCACCATATAACACTAACACCTAAGGCTCGTGAGTTTTTGGAGAAACTAAAGGAAATTCGGAAGGAACAAGAAGCAGACCCATGGATGATGATGATTATGATCAAATTCTACAGGAAGGAATTACAACCAGTTTCACCTGAATACCGAGAAGCCCGTGCTAAAGAAGCGAGATTTCACTACTTAAATAACCTTTTGCATAAGTACGTGGATGAGCATCATACCAAACTGCGAATCCTAGTTCCAGCATCACTACAGAGAGGATTGACGTGGTATGTCCACGAGAGCCTTGCACATATCGGCACGGACAAAACAGAAGCTACAATAGGTGAGACGTTTACTTGGCCTAAGATGCGATTCACCATTGTGGAAGTAATAAGAACTTGTGACGCGTGCCAGCGCACTAAAGCAAACAACTTCATCATGAAACAACCTCCAAGACCACTATTACCTCAAAAACCATGCGAGATGCTCGCTATCGACTGTTTTGGCCCTCTGGTTAAAGGGAAACGTGGATGCCGACACCTTCTGGTGTGTGTCGATGTATTTTCAAAGATGGTAGTGTTATGTCCAATCCAGAAGACGACATCAAAACAAGTCCTCAGTTGAATTCAGAACAAAGTTATTCCGATGCTTGGGAAGCCGGAATCCATTTTATCAGACCATGGTACTTATTTCACGAGCAATGTTTTTAGGCAAGGTCTAGAGAGCCTAGGGATAAAACATATATTTTCGAGCATTCGTTATCCCTGTGGGAATCCGAGCGAGAGAACGATTCGCTGTGTTACCAAGTACTACAGAGTAATGATTCCTAACGATCATAATAAGTGGGTTGACAAAGTAGGAGATATTGAGATGTGCATGAACACCACTGAGCACGAGTCGACGGGTCAAGTCCCACTAATTGTACACCAAAACAGGTTGCCAGAGAGATCTTGGGACAAGATTATTCCATGTCCAAGGGATCCACTATTAGCGCATGAGTTGCGAATTCAGCGAACGAGAGAGCACATGAGGAACCAAACAGACCGAAGATTGAGAAGGTACAGAGGAAAGAAGTTTCACCGGGAATTACAAGAACAAGAGCTAGTGCTTGTCCACAGACCACCGATATCTGATCCCAAAAACAAAGTATTTGCAAAATTCTGTCCAAAATTTATCGGCCCGTTCCGTGTCATTAAGAATCTGGGTAACAATGCTTACAGACTTGAAAAAGTGAGCACTGGTGCTAAATCTGTCTTCAATAGCGCCAACTTAAAACCATATTACAGTAGAGAACCATTTGATGAATAAGCAGGATTATGTGTGCAGAATTGTTGCAGAATTTTATTTGAGAGCCAACACTCAAATGTACGTGGCCGTGGAGCGCCTGGGAGAGAGCGTGCTTTGTATGTAAACAACAAGACAGCTGAGACGACAGAAGTGGTAATCACGTGAGGAGAAGGGGAGGTCTAGCGAGACGTATGAATGACATTCCGGCAAGGAGTGCGCACACTAATTGGGTCAGTGGAGTGTACACTCAAGCAGCTGAGCGAGGTATTAAAGAGATGTTGTTGTTACTACTGTGGATATTGTTTTTGAAATCCAAATCAATCACTTGCTTCGAATTTCAAACCCTTGCTGAGGATAAATGAACCCTTATTAATCTGCGATAAATAAGTATTCATGATTTATTATTATTATTACTGCGGCCCAGGCAGTACTTTTGGAAGTTGACAAAGAGGAAGGCAAGTTAGGGTGTTGCAATGATTGCCAAAGAAGCAGGGCTTGGTAGCTATTCTTGAAAACGGCCGGGTAAGCTGAGTTCAAGGCCAAATTGTGTAACAACATGCACCAGAATTGGAGTCATGAGAGGAGGGTCACGAGTTACTTGCAACCGACCTACGATTGAATCACCCAATCAGATGAGACCAAGCCAAAACCACGCGATGGGTGGCGTCACTGGTAAAAAGCGCGCGAAATTGAATATCTAAAGAACCGCCGATCCGAAATATCTCCGCATGAGTGCGCTGAGACGTTTGAATTAAATGATGAAGATTGACACTAGCCCCATGTGTGTGAGATGAAAACTCTAGAAAATTTTTCTTAATTCACCCCACTCCACCTCACTCTGTCAGTTTCCAATAAATTGATAGACGAGACACTGTTTCGAGGTCATTCGATTTGAGCTCTGGTGAGCTAACTTCACGCCAGTTTGCGTAGTGATTTTTAAAGCTCTAATATTATTTGAAGTCTATCGTTTTGAGCTCTGGTGAGCTAACTTCACGCCAGTTTGCGTAGTGATTTTTAAAGCTCTAATATTATTTGAAGTAATTCGTTTTGAGCTCTGGTGAGCTAACTTCACGCCAGTTTGCGTGGTGATTTTAAGTACTCTAATATTATCTTGAAGACAACTATTTTCAGCTCTTAGGGGCAAGACTTGAGTAACATTCCAATTAGCGCTCAACGCGAGCGAAGGTCCACAAGAGCAGTAGAGATTACCGAGCGAGATAACGACTGCGAGACGGTCAGATTTAAAACTTGTATTGTCAAGCCAGTGACGATGGGTTTGAAGTGTATATATAGTTCATGTAAATTTTTATTGTATTTTTCAAGTGTTGTATTGTGCGTGTGTAAGCGAAGGCTAGGGAAAGTCTTCGTTGATTAATCGCATAGGACAATCGTGGGCGAAATTAGTAACTCACAAGCGATTATAGCCAGGCAATTTAAAATAACATTGAACTTTTCTGTCGAGGAGACTACACCAAGATGTCCGACGTGTGGTCAGAAGCCGGAGTGATGTCCAACGCTTCTACGAAGACAACGATGGAGGGCTAATTTCCCGTAGGGAAATGAGCCGAGATGGAAGTTATATGTTCTACAAGCTGATACGGTGATGTACAAAAATTGATTATTCAATATGTAGTTAGATACGGCGGGGAACTTTGTAAATAGTTCATTTTCTTCTTTTTCTTGTTTTAGATTGTTTTTCTTGCACCGACACTAAATGTTTTAAATGTACGTTGGCGCGTGGCCAAAGTTGTTTGTTGTGTATTATTTTTCTTTGGAGTCATATTTAGTGTACACGGCGCTTGTACGTGATTTTTATCCATGCGAATGCGAAACCCGTTACATTCGATAAGTGGTGCTTTATTAAAGTTCATATTTTTTTGATAGGAAAGGGAGGTAATTACTGTAAGATGTTTGCTGAACAGGTTATTATTCATATTAGGGTTGTCGAGCGCAACAAATTAAGATGTAATTGTAGAACACCTTAGTTCTTTTTTTATTTTATTTTTTTGAGTCCTTTTCAGGTTCGATAGTCACAGGCATAGAACGCAGGCCCCAGCTGGTGGAAAATATTTATGTCATTTTATTTCAGGGTCTGTCAAACCCATACGTGTGATTCTGAGTGTGTTATTGTGTCGGGTGTGTGTTTTGATTCTACGTGAAGAGGGGTAGAGGTCCTACCGCCCTCATATTTTGTTGTTGTTGTATTTTGATGGAAAGGCAGGGTGCTCCGAGGAGACCGCTGTTCCTTGTCCATATGCTGATTCTTGGATTTCCTAGGGAAAATGCTGAGATATATTTTGTTCTGACACACACACACGTATTATTGTGCTTTGGGGCACGCTTCTTCGAGACTCGATCCCGTGCCTTGGGAGGTCGAGGTTATTTTGACACGTGGGTTGACAGATATGCAGATTTCCACGAATCGCCCGTCTATCCCTGGTGACTTATTTTGTTAGGCAGTCCTGTTGTCCGACTGGCCCCTTTAAGCTTTCATTTAGCAAACCTGTTCTTTTGTGATGGTTATTTTGAACCATAATTAATTGGGGAGCTCGCCATGTTTGTGACGGATTATTGCATGTCATATGGATGGAATATTGTGTTAATAATGTAAATGTTGGCTTTGAGCCTAGTGATTTGTTTATGACTCAGTTCATGTAAATTAGTCTGTGTGACACCCGTGTGGTGTAGTGGTATTATACTTGTAAAAATGACGGCGGTCATATGTGTATTTCTTTTGTTGGTCACGTGTTAACTTACTTGTGTTGATTTGTGAGAAGTCCTAATTTTTAGGCAGTAAATGGTTTGCTACGGCAGTTTTGAGTCCAATTTCATGCGGAAATTATTGTGTTGTTTATTTTAAGTATAGGAAGTGTCGGTTTAGTTTTAAGTGTTGTATAGTTGTTCCCCGCGTCTGTCTAGCTCTATGTAATGCGGATTCGTCTTCTGAAAGTTTATTCCGGATGATGACGAATCATGCATTCAATTGTACGCATCGTGAAGCATGTAGAACAGCACTCGCGCATACATTGTCATTAGTGTTGATTTTTTTTGGGACACTTGGTCCGAGTAATAATCTCTCCTGAGATTTGGCCTAGTTTTGGCAAATTTAATTTATTCAGTGGGAGTCATTATGGGAGTTTTGTTTGTTAATTCATTTTTGTAAATAGATGATCTGTCATTAAATTCATTTGTTATAACCCTGGCTTCACTTTTTCCGGCATGTTATTTTGTTATATGTTACCCTGCATGTTAATGAAGCGCTTTAACAACAACTTACGATATGGACTGTTACACCCCCCGAAACTGAGTCTCATAAGCTTCTTTGCAAGGGTTCAATATAAATGCATAAAACCGCGGTTTTCAGAATAGAAGCATGCATATTCTTGTGGGTTTTGTCTAAATAGTTTGTTTTTCCTCGAATTCTCCCCAGAATTCGGGCCCTGACCATCCGTAAGATTCGAAAACAGAAATAATTATTGAAAAGCCTATCTGGTGCGAATAATAGAACCGCAGGTTTTTAACCTTTAGTGAGGTCGTTCTCGTCATTGAAACGTTTATTGACTGATTGAAGAAAATCATTCAAATCTGAAAACGTAGAAAATTTCTTGTTGTACAGACCAATGCACATCTACTTCATTGACTCGCCTAATTCTGAACATTTTGTAAATGAACTTTTAAACTGTAACTTTTATAAGAGCACTTCTCTTATAGACTAGGCCTATATACTTGAAAAACTTGAATGCGTCGTATGTTATTGTTTTTTTCGTTTCACTTTTCTTTTTATAGTTTTTAACGGTGTTTGTCTAGCATATTCTGCATATTTAACCGCATATAATGGGGGTTTCGAGCATATAATGGTTTTTTTTTGCGCATATAATGGGGTTTTCGAGCATATCTATCGAGCATAAAACACATGGTTTTCGAGCATATCTGGAGATTTTATCGAGCATATCGATCCGAGCCCTAGTTATAAGATACAACAGGGCGGCCGTGGCCAACAATTTAAAAACTGTGCCACGCATATAAATATAAGGCAATTGAATTGCTCTAAGTTTAATATACAAAATAGAACAGTTTCGAGTATGAAATAAGTAGGTACAATATACGAGAGAGGAAGTCCTTAGACTCGTGCACAGCAGTGCTAGTATAAATAATTGGTCTCAGACCAAAATATAGCCTACTCGAATAGATTGTTTATTTAACAAGTAGGGCCTAGTTCCGTGAAGAACTAATGCCTATTATCATATATCCTACTTATGTTAATTGCCACTATCAACATACAAAATTACAGTTTGATTGCTGTAATAGATTCGTAGATATTGAGAAGCGACTAAATATTTCGGATGGTCGCCATGTTGGATTTTTATATATGTAGGTCTTAGAGTTATGTACTGGTACATGAAGATTATTGTATACGTGTAGTATTCAAACTTCAATCGCATGAATAGGACACAGGAAGTAAAAACGAGATTTAAAAATTTTCGCACAGCTGGCATCTTGTGGTTATGGAAACAATTGAAATAAATTAGATGCCAGTGGATTAACATTTGTATAAGGATTTACTGTAGAGCCTCCGTGGCTTAGGCGGCAGCACGCCGGCCCCTCACCGCTGAGTCCGTGGTTCAAATCCCGGTCACTCCATGTGAGATCTGTGCTGGACAAAACGGAGGCAGACAGGTTTTTCTCCGGGTACTTCGGTTTTCCCTGTCAAAATTTCATTCCAGCAACACTCTCCACTATCCTTTCGTTTCATCTGTCATTAATTTAATCATTGCCCCGGAGGAGTGCGTCAGGCCTCGGCAGCCGGCACAGTTCATATCCTCGCCGCTAGATGGGGGCTTCATTCATTCCATTCCTGACCCGGTCGGAGACTAGAAGCAGGCTGTGGATTTTCATTTCATAAGGATTTACTGTACCAAGTTTCACTGCACTCGGATGGTTAAATAAAATAAAATAAAAAATAAATATACAAAGCAGATTACTTAAATTTGATAGTTGTTTGTTAGTGGGATTTAAAGGGGTGGAAAGGAAATACGCACTTTCACTGTAAGTCCATGCATGTATTTATGTACGACACTGTAACTTGTAACCCAGACTAGTTTCAGGCACGAAGCTCTTTAGAGTTTGGGGAAAAGTTATTTTTAAAAACAAAATGTCACTGATTAACGCATTGAATTATTTTCTTAGCTTCCAAGCTATTTCGATCTTGAACATGCATGTGTTTGCATGAATTTGAGAGTCTAGGGCATGAGCAAAGTTGACACATTTTACGGAGTTAGGGGGATTTCACAAAATGTCAATCACAGAATTTGAATCTGACGATTACTGGAAGAACTTTCGAGAGGCAGTTAACTTAAATAGGATACATGAAAATATTTAGTTCTTCATGGAACTAGCCTACTTGTTTTCTTTGCATGCCATATCTACTAGGGAGTCGGCGAGCGTCTACAGTTCATACTCACTGCATCCAATGTGGGACAGTTCGAATCGCGGTTAATAAATGTGCGATTTTCGAGCTGAAATTTCACGTTGGATATTTCTGATTCAACGTATTAGGCATTCAAGTTACGAGTGCCACTGAACTTGACAGTATCAGCGTTTGTTGTTTATAACGACAGGAGCCTTGTGGGATTAGCAGGGGGACACAGCGATGTCAGAGTAGTCTATAGTTTGCACATAAGTCAAGCAGCACCAAGCGCGCTACTTGTGTTTCATTAGACAGAAGATAGGTTGTTAATTGTGAGTGGAATAATTAATAATAATAATGGTCGAATTATGAATGCTGTGTTACAACAGCACAGTAAGCTTAATAGGAGCTCATGCCACTACGGAGAGTAAAACGATGAAAGGCTACTGGACTTGAGTTATATCCTTCTTTGTGACAGTAGTCTACCTGTCAACTAAGCAAGCTGACAGCATGGCACAAGTAGCTTAAACAAAGAATAGTTTCCAACTCGGCCACCGGCACTCGTATCTTGAATGGCTAATAGGATGGTGCGAGATTAACGGTCACGTAATACTACCAACTTGCCTTAACCCTGCACACTTCACAAACTATTCTGGATCAAATAACAAAATTATAAAGTTACCGGCAGTTAGCTCTGCACTTCTCCATCCCACTCCTCTGGTATAAGTTACTACTGCAGCGTAGAACATTGTCCACGCTGACTGTGTCTGAGTGTGATTGCGAGAACCTACTGTCACAAGCGTCAATGTTATGAGATAGGGGAGTATTCGGCCCGCTCCCCGCGCCACTTTACATCCATCTCCTACCGCTTAGCTGTCAAGGCCAAGCTCAGAGCTTAACGTCGGTAGGTCTATAGAATACTCCAAAGTAGGCTATATATCGTGAAGAAACATACACTGTATTATAGGTCCGTCTCGTTGCGTAGTGGCTAGCACACTTTAGTGTCACCGTGGAGGCCCGGATTCAATTCCCGGCTCTGGCATGAAATTTAATTTTGGTCTGAGGTTTTGACTGGGATATACTCACCCTCGTGATGTAAAAGTGAGAAATGGTGGGCTGGTATTCTATGGCTTAAGTTACCACTTCTACTCCAGGCGAACGCTAAGGCCACAGCCTCCTCCTTCCCAATCCTATCTGAATTACAAATACACACACTAATACAGACATCAAAGTGACACTGGTTATCAGGCAAATTCCATACACACCCAAGTACTGCTGGGGTCTATACTGCGTGAACCTGAGAGGAATGTAGATCGCGGACTATGAGACGTGATGGTGACGAGTGATGAGGTTTCCTGGTACGTGCGTAGTAACAGAACCAAATACACTGGTCGGTGACTCACTCACTCATTCGCAACACCACAGTGGTTTGAGCAACGGCCGTATGCTAGCAGTCTTGTAATAGAAAGAAATAGGCCTACCACACATCACGGCGGGCTGTTGCAGACACTTCTCTTCATGCCTGACCCTTCCCTGCCCCTTTCCCTCACCCCGCAAGTTCACAGAGCTTGGACCCGAGCAGTACACGGGGCTACGTCACCACGATGTCGCAAAGTTCTTACGAGAATCAACGAACAACAACAAAACTCTATTATATACGCAATTATCCACCAGTGGCATAGGCCACAGATCTCTTGTGATTATGCACATGGAACGCCCTCAGTACATTGATTGGTAGTTGTACTGTAGTGTGTTAGTATTTGGTCAATACAATAATCCCGAAGTGAATCATTTAGTCCCCCCTCGCCATTGTTTTCAAGGTCCGGTCAATCGTCCCCCTCCCCCCTTTCTACTTGTTATGCTCCGTGCGACTCCGCCCCCTCCCGCCAGATGTCACGCCAGTGTTATCGCACGTTCCATCTCACCTGCAACTTCTTTGTTGAGGCCCCCAGGGGGGGCGGGGCACCACTTGCTCCTCCCCCTCCATTACACCATGCAACACATCCACATTTTAGGTTCAAATCGCTTTAATCAATAGCTGGTGGTATTGCCACCGTGACTTGCAGCCCTGAAGTCACGAGATGGGGGTCCAATTAGTACGTACTTAGTGAGCCTCAAGTCTAAGGCTGGCCTTGTTCGACAACACCATGATGGCTATTGATTCCAAACCAGAGCTTTGCGGCAGTCATATTCACTGAGGATTTAATTCGTTTGGGTTGACATTCCCTCTGGGCAAATACCGGGATAGTGACATAATTCAAGCCCTGCGGCACCTACTCCGTTTCGGACCATAATTATTGCAGTTAAACACACTAAGAAAGTCACCACAGAAACACAGGTTATCAGACAAAATGAGCATACACCCAAGTGCACGGGGAAGACGACCAAGTTGTCCCAAGTCCCTAAAACGAATTTACAATAACAAGCTGTCAAATTGGCAAACTTACATAAAATTTATGTTATATCCTCCGTCGCTGTGAAAGAAAGAAAGAAAGAAAGAAAGAAAGAGAGAAAGAATGATAGAAAAAAAATAAAGAAACGCAGGGAAGAAAAAAAGAAAGAAAGAAGGAAAGAAAAGAAGAAAGAATGAAAGAAAGAAGACAGAAAAACAGTGAGACAGAAAGAAAGAAAGAAAGAAAGAAGGAAAGAAAGAAAGAAAGAAAGAAAGAAAGAAATAAATAAAGAAATACAGAAAGATAGAAAGAATGAAAGAAAGAAAAAAAGAAACGCAGGGAAGAAATAAATAAAGAAAGAAAGAAAAGAAAGAAGAAAGAATGAAAGAAAGAAGACAGAAAAACAGTGAGAGAAAGAAAGAAAGAAAGAAAGAAAGAAAGAAAGAAAGATAGATAGAAAGAAAAAATAATGAAAGAAAGAAAGAAAATTGAAAGGCAGAGTGTCAGAAAGAAAAAAAGAAAAGGAAAGAAAAAAAGATTGAACGAAAGAAAGAAAGAAAGAAAGAAAGAAAGAAAGATAGTAAGAAAGACAAAACGAAAAAATAAAGAAAAAAGAAAAAAACTACTGTACATATAAAAATAAAAGTGAAAGAAAGAATTAAAAAGGAATGAAAGACAGAAAAAAGATGAAAGAAGCACCGAAAATGAAAGAAAGTAAGAAAGAAAGAAAGAAAGAAAGAAAGAAAGGATGAAAGGCAGAAAGAAAAAAAGAGAGAAAAGAAGAAGGCCTTATAAGGTGAAAAAGTACCCTACTGTATGTCAGAAATAACCTAAGCGAGTCAGGAACGAAAGAACAGGAGCTCACTACGTGAGGTGAGACACGAGTAGGCTACAGTATAGCCTATATATGTAAATGAGAAATGTTTGTAATAATTAAATAGAAGTGATGCCAAACCCAAACTCTGCTCGAGTTTCATTCGTACAGCGACATCCCACTAGCATTATGATCCTGCGTGAAAAATGGCATAACTTAGGCCTAGTACTGGTAGAGAAAACTGCATGGTTATTGCTCATAAAAAGAATTTATTGCTGAAAGAAGGCTGAAGGAGGTCTCAGGAAAGACATTGTTCAAAGAGTATGCTCAAGGTCGTTATCAGACCGAGGTATTATGCACTAGGGAATCATCAAATTCTTCATTAACTGTGTTATCCTCAAGGATGAAAGGCTTTCTGATTGTCAACCACATAGGAATTATCGTCCGTACAGATAAGTAGGTTGGGCTGCATAACCTGCAGGGTGAAATGTAAAGGGAAGACAGGAGTGGCAAATTCCGCAACTTTTGATGTGTAACATCTTTCCACTCGGTTGCTGGGTATTTTTGTGGGAGTGATTTCGAAAAATGGGACGGAAGTGGATCGGCACGGTCGAGGTGGCACCAGCTGGCACACTTCCGTTTGATCGAACGGAAGTGCGCTAGCTGCCATTGGTGGATCGAACGGAAGTGTAAGACGTACTGCCAACTCGATCGATCGATCCAGCTGGCAGTGGTAAGATCCAGCTGGCATTAGTAAGAGAAACAATGAGCGCGCGGTGTCGGAAATTGATACCATGACGTAGGCTCTCGGCCATGTGGAATGCAAATGACATACTGAACGGTAAACGCTCATGCGAACACAGGTGTCAAGTGATTGAAACAAAGCACATGGTACATGTTCGAAGTATTCGTATCAGTATTTAAATGGTAAAATGCCTTAATATCAAGCATTGTATTGTAAGTAGTCGGCATTGCCGGTATTATGTTTCTGCACAATGTCTATTCAAATATAGTCTAACGGTAATGCAGTCATCAATATAATATAATCGTTGTGGTTATACAAGAATTGAGCAAGCCTTCATGAACTATTGCTGAATACATTCTCTTTACTCACAAGAGGGCCTATTCTTAAGGCATTTTAAACTCAATTTCCCGCAGGAACTTTATCGAAACAAGCTAAATATAAATGAAACTCAATTCCGTAATGCAGTATTATTGGAACCTGGAAATAAGGCACCATCTTGTGCACAATGTTTGCGTAGTCGAAATAGCCGTGGAGCGCCTATAACTGTAAATCTAGAGTCTCGGGTTTGAATCCCGGACGGGGTAGATATTTTTGCTACCAGATTATTATTTTAAACGATATTTATCATATCAATATGACTCATTTTAACAGAATCCATATGAAATTACGTGTTGGTCTTTGAATCAAGAGGACCTGTTTATAAGGAATTAAAGGTTATGAGCGGTGTCGCGTCTATTATTCTAGTTGATTCATATAGTATTCTTTATTTAGGCTAGTGCTGGTGGAAGCTACAAATCATCTAATTAAATGAGTTCCGTATTATAAACTACAATATCTGAAAAACACTCCCTTTTACAATAGATTAATATTTGTGCCAATAATAGTATAAAATACCGGTGTATCAACAATTTCACGTGAGGTCTATGTCAGATGTTACACATTTTATGTGACTACTGTAGGCCTAAGGCTCGTAAATTTTTATTTATTTATTTATTATTATTTATTTACTGTATGAAGGTCGAAGTCACGTTCCTTGAAATGATTGTCACTCAGAAAATTTCTTGCAATTAGAAATAATAACCTTTAACAACACAGCTCGTGTTGGATCTGCAGATGATGTCCGATGTTGTACATCATACGCGACTACTGTAAGGCTCGTAACTTTTTCTTTTTTTAAAATGCCATCGCTGCTAATCTCAAATTCTTACTCAATAGGCCTATCATTCTTCTTCATTAAAACCATCTCTCATTAATCCTTTATTGAGGTTGTTATCAGAAAAGAGACCCAGACACATATCGTCAGATAGACTCATCTCGACTTATTCTCAGCCCCGATGAAACTGAAAAAATGAGCGGGTTACACCCTGTGTTTGTAGGATGCTGTCAAGTGGGAAACCATTTTACTTGTGACTGTGTTGCAAATAAGACACTCATTCTGCTGTAGAGTCATTATTCTGGGCTCGGAATCTTTTAGTATGGATCAGGTAAACTGTACCGGGTGAGTTAGCCGTGGTCGTTACGGCATGACTGCTGGCAGTCGCTTACATCCTGGAGGCAAGGAGGTTGGAATCCCCCCGCTGGCAAACTTGAAGGTGGTCTTCTGTGGTTTCCCATCTTCATTCCAGGCAAATGCCGGGGTTGGTCCCTTACTATAGGCCACAGCCGCTACCTTCCAACTCCTCGTCCTTACATTCTAAAATTTTCCTCCCCAGACAACACTCCACACATGACGGTAGGCTACGTGTAGCTCACCCATTGGGTGTCCGCCTCGAAGCAGCTACAAAACTGGCGAGCCCAAATTGTCCTCGGACGCTTCCGGCACTAGAAGCCATAGACTACGTTAAAAAAATAAAAAAATAAAAAAATGTGATCCAACCAAAAAACCAGCACATATGTACAGCGTGTTCCGATTCAACACGGAACTATAGAATGGGTTGCCTACCCACCCGCAATCAGCTTGAAATATGCTCGCAGCGCGCTAGCGACAGGGCTGAGTTCGATTTCACTGATTGCCGCCTTCTTATGCAGCATTGCAAAGTATTTTGCTCTTTCAAAATATATTTACACAGGCTTCACAATAAGTATGAATGAATTCTTATTCAGGACTTGTTATTTTACGCTTCTGTTAATGGCATTTGCAGAGCATTTCTATGGAATAAAATTTTATTTTACAACATAGTTTATTACAACACAGTGTATTTTCGTGTTGTATTTTTTTACAACACAATTTATTGCTTTTTAACCCAATATAACAAAACGAGATACAATTTCGAATGATTTGTTACAAAATTGAGTTTAATTAAGAATAGTCTAAGTTTCAACGATTTCTATCAGAACTATTTACCTGCAACAATGTAAAATGATAGAAGAACGAACACAGGCTGTTTAGTCTTACTTCATACTCCAGGACATCTTGGATGATTTTACATTGGCGAAGTAGAACAACATGCTTTTTCAACAAGATGGTCATCCAGCGCACTCCTCCAGACTGGCGAGAGAAGTTTTTTAAACCGTTTGTTTCCTGGCCGGTGGATAGAAATTTGTGGCTTTATAGAATTCCCACCGACCTGGATATCTTCTTTTGGGGCTACGTCTTGTCGAGAGTATTTTTAAGATCACCACAAACACCCGAAGAAATGGAGCTCGTCATTACCAATGCCCTTGCGGAAATTACTCCTCAGATGTTGTCGAACGCAAGAGAAGACTTCCTGCGATTTCTGCTTGGAAAATGATGGACGCCACTTCGATCACCTTATGTAAATGTCCATTTGCAGTAGATGTAACGTCTGTGATAAATTAACTTTTTTAGTCGCATCGAAGACTGATTACACGTTTGTAACAAATCATTTCCAAATTGTAACTCGTTTTGTGGTATTGGGATAAAAAGCAATAATTTGTGTTGTAAATAAAATATAACATAAAATACATTGTGTTGTAATAAGCTATGTTGTAAAATAAAATTTTATTTCATAGAAATGCTCTGTAAAAGCCATTAACAGAATGGTAAAATAACAAGATCTGAAACAGAAATCGTTCAAACGTTTTGTGAAGTCTGTGTAAATATAATTTGAAAGTGCAAAATACTTTGCAATGCAGCATAAGAAGGCGGCAATCAGTGAAATCGAACTCAGGCCCGTCGCTAGCGCGCTGCGAGCAGATTTCAAGCTGATTGCGGGTGGGTAGGCAACCCATTTTACAGTTCCTTGTTGAATCGGAACACGCTGTACAGTACAGTCTATGAGTTAACAAATGAAACCACGAGGTTTTCCTGTGTGAAGTATAACTCATGGTTACAACAGTGTGAAGGTGAGGGAGGCATGGCACTATTTAGCTCTTGACATCAGCTCCCACTATCTGGATTGCTTCCTAAGGTCAGCCCCTACTGTTATCCTCTCTTCTGTTCACTTATTACGTTCACCATCTCCACTCAATTCGTCTGACTAGACACTGATAGACACCTCTGTGACGTGAGCCAGCTCCCATTATCTATGTGAACCTCTAAGCTTCGCATTGCCCATCTACTGTTTGCTCTTTGCTAGCGAAGAGTGTGACTATCTTCTCCACAATCACATTGAATATCTTCCTGGTCAATGTAACCCCATCTTGCCATATTAACCCTTGATCTGTAACGAGAGTGTAAATATTTTACACACAGATAGGCCTACGTCATCAAATTATCACATTTCCCCATTAATTGTGATATTCTAATAAATACATGTAATTTTACCAAGAGTGTGTTTACATATTTATATATTGTACCCACAATCGTGTTGACCGACAGAAGAGTTAAAAATGAAAAATTTATCACAGAGAATTTCACACTCTTAATCAATAATTCATCTCCTTAAGTATGTTAATTATTCAAATTCAATAAAACCAGGCATGCCAGAGGTGATTTTCACATTTTAGCCCGTTTACTTAGCTTTGTTCATTTAGAATATAGAGAACTTGGAAACATTAAGCGATTGATCCCTACTTTCCTGACAGTAAACAACCATACAATGAGATATAAGATGAAAAGTGCTGAAAGTATTTAAATTTTCTGGCAGGTAGGATTTCTCTCGATCAACTAGAGCTACAATAAACACTTTTAAAAATTATGGACTAACAATTCAAATAAACTAGGCAACAATAAATGGAACAAACCTGCAATTAGGTATTTTTAGGTACTCACATATCATTAGGTATTTTTAGGTACTACAGAATTCATGAATGTGGCTCTTTTGAGTGTGATTCGGAAAAGTATTGTATTTTTGTATTTAGAAGTAAGGAAAAAACAAGTAGTTCCTTGAAGAACTATACAGCCTATTTTCATATATTCTACTTATATTAATTGCCTCTATCAACATACAAAATTTCAGTTTGATTGCTGTAATAGATTCGTAGATATTGAGTACCGACTAAATATTTCGGATTGTCGCCATGTCGGATTTTATATATTTAGGTCCTAGAGTTATGTAATGTTACATGAAGATTATTGTGTACGTGTAGCATTCAAACTTCAATCGCATGATTAGGACACAAGAAGTAACAAGGAGATTTTAAAATTTCGCACAGCTGCCATCTTGTGGTTATGGAAACAAATAAATTAGATGCCAGTGGATTAACATTCGTAAAAGGATTTACTGTACCGAGTTTCACAGCACTAGGATGGTTAAATTGCGAGAAACGTCCATGATAATATTTATATTCACGTCGCCGCCATGTTGGATTTGTGATCACCAGGTTATTTAAAGTCCTATAGGTGAACTTACGTTCATAGCCCCTATGGACATAAACAAATTCAGTTTGATTGCTATAACAGATTCGTAGATATTCAGAGTCGTCTGAATAATTCGGATGGTCGCCATGTTGGATTGTTAAATGTATTGGCCTTGGAGTCATGTAACATTAAAGGAAAATTATTGCGTAGGTTCATTATTCAAACTTTCACTTCGATCGCTTAATCACGACACAAGAAATAAAAACTTTATTTTTAAATTCGCACGGCCGCCATCTTTATGTTATGTAAACAATTGAACATAATTAGATACCAGTGCATTACAATGTGTATAAACATTTCCTGTACCAGATTTCATTGCGTTTGGAACATTAAATCGCGAGGAAGGTCTATTTAAAATTTTCAAATTTGCTTGGCCGCCATGTTCGTTTTGTAGTTAACCGCTTTTTGAAAGTTGCATAGTTGAACTTCCAGCAGAGCCCTTTATCTCCGTACAAAATTTCAGGGTGGTACAGCTAATAGTTTCAGAGATATAGAATGCCGGTGAAATATAACGCACATCCGCCATCTTGTGGTTATATTAACAATTGAACCAAGTAAGATGTCGGTGCATTACACTGTGTATAAACATATACTGTACGAAGCTTTATTGTGTTTGGTTGGTTAATTCGCGAGAAACGTCTATTTAAAAGTCGCAAATTCGCGTGGTTTTGTAGTTACCAGTTTTTCAAAAGTTACATAGGTGAACTTCTAGTAGTTCCCTTTATCACCGTAATAAATTCCAGGGTGATATCGGTAATAGTTTCGGAGATATTGAATGCGGGTGAAATATTTCGCACAGCCGCCATGTTGGATTGGTGAGACTTAACAAAATTTGAAGGCCACGGTCGAGGTCGCCCGGAACAGTGCTATGAACTTACCGAGCTTCATTGAAATCGCTTCAGCCGTTTAAAAGTTATTAGGGGGACACACACACACCTCACACACACACACACACACACACACACACACACGCGCGCGCGCACACACACGGACAAAAGGTGATATCATAAGCCTATTTTTTCAAAATCTAAAATAGGCTAACTAGGTAAAAACCTAAGGATGCGGTCCCTATTCACCACAAACTTCTGACCAAGTTCCTTCAGCGTTGACAAATATAGGCTAGAACATGATGATGATGATGATGATAATTGGTGTTTTAAGGGGCCTTACATCGAGGTTATCGGCCCACAATTGTTTGTGTGAAAATGATGATGAAATGAACTCTAGAACTAAAACTAACTACAAATTACAACTAACTTACAGGCTAGAAGAGGGGAAAGACAGAAATATATGAATAATGGAAATAAACGATAGGTAGATGAAATGCCCTCAAGAATGAGAATTGAGGGTCTTGGAGAGAAGTAGGGCCGGAAAGGCAGATGGGAAAAGGAATCAAGAGAGGACCCACCCCAAAGAAAATGAAAACAAGATGTTCAGCGAAGAACGTATAGCCTACTTTCTCCTAAATGTATGGGTATATTTATGACTCTTTGTCCTCATCCCTAACACAACCACCTCTACCACAATGTATTGTTTGTTTTCTTTTATATTGATAATTAGCCAGTAAGTGTAAAAATCAATATTGTATACTTTATGATGATTGAATAACAAAACTACTAACTTATTGTAATGCATTCACGTCCGTTAATCTCTATATTAAGCCAGCCTGCTAAGTTAAGAATCTTCCATTTTGGGTATCTTCCCCTTTAAAAATCCACGCCGATCACAGTAGGTTGGTGCTGCGACCTATCAGTGAATTAATCTTTATGTTGTACGCCTATGCACTGCCATCGTAATGTACTACGATGGCAGTGGCCTAAGGGTGTTGAATGAGTAGACAGTTTAAAGTAGCCAAGAGGGAGGCGATCCAGCTGGCAGTGTTTAAAGGTAATCGGAGCGCGATCGGGGCTAATAGTTGAACTACCAGTATTACAAAATTGCCATACTTCAGGAGGCCAGGTATTTACACAGCGGTAAGTTTGGAACAATATTACCCACATAACCCACAAGAGGACAGCACCGTACAGAGGCATTAAGAAGGCTGTGGTTAATGACAACGTGTATCTAGTTTTTCTATTCTCCTTTTCCTAATGTCTTCTGTTTATTTGCGATGCTGGGGCTGTGATTTTATTAATAAACGAGTGTATACATTAGCTTCTCCTTTGAGCTAAATGACATCTTATTCTGTATCTGTGGAAAGAGCTCGTGCACATCATTTGTAAAAGAATTCAAGAAAAAAAAAGTTAACTGCAGCAGTACTCGATCCCCAGTCGACTGCGTGACAGACTAACACGCTAACCCAGAGCTAATCCTATCCTTAACATCATGGTGTTCTTAACTGACATTAGATACAACCTGTTGGCAAATAATGACTTTAAATAAACGATTTCTTCACAGCAGTACATCTTCATTAAAGATAATTTCATACAAAGTTTATATTATTGTATCAGTAGGGTATATCACATAGGCTACACCATACTAAAACTATTGAAATATAAGACGGGCACATGAGGACAGCTGCCATCTTGTCGTGTGACACAGACAGCTCAGCTCTTTTAAGCCACTCATACAGTATAATATTATAATATTAAATTATAATAAATAACGGATCACGACCTTCAGGATAGCTTAAACCACCCTAGGCTCGATAATCGGAATTGGTGGGTCTTAAGCCATTGATTAAAATGGTTGAATAATTCACACGGCCGCCATCCTGAAATGGTACGGCTGATGACGAAAGACGCGTCCTATATAAAGGTATGTTGTCACCAAATTTGGTAGAGATCGGATGATTAGTTTAGCCGTAATTTGATTTTACGTTTTGAACGTTTGAGTGGCCGCCATTCTGTTTTGGTAAAGCTGGCGGCGATATAAAGTATGACACTGAGGTGCCCTTTGCTAATGCTACCTCTGTACCAAATTTCGTTCAATTCGGTTTCACCGTGTTCGAATTGATAGGGGGGGGGGGCAGACATTCAGAGTACACACACTCACACACACACACACACACACACACACACACAGACTCACACACATACACACACACAGACAGACACACTTTTTTCGCCGTGTAGTGATCTCATAAGTCTACTTTCATTTTTTGCAAAAATCGAAAGTAGGCTAAAAATGGGGAAAATGGATCCTGTTTTGGTATCCCTCAGAGTCGCCTAGCCCGAGCTCACCAGCCATGAACCCTTGGGGGTGTAGCGCTACCTAGGGTGCACCTAACGTGCTAGGGTACACACACCCTGCCTACATTAGGGCCCTACCAGAAGGCAGGAGATACCACGGAAATAAATAAAGAGGGTTGCCCCTCGAAGAATGAGGGAATCAGGAAAGATGATACAAGGGCCAATTAAAGTGGACAATAAAAGACACCCTAGGCCTCGGATACCCTAATACCGTTGGGGTCGAATTAGAACCAAAGTTGGCCAATGAAGGTTAATAGGAAAGATGAAGGAGAGGAGCCCACAACAACTAAGTGGAAGCAATGCCGGACTCAGCTAGGGTCCCGAGGTCACCAACCAACTAGTCGTGAGCCACTGGGGGGGGGGGGGGAGGGGGAATATAGAACAGCCTGCATTTAAAGATTTGTAATACACCTCGCTCATGAATGGCTCTATATGTAGAAATACTGTAGGCCTAATAGTCTAGTACTGCAGGATAGGTATTGCTCGCCGTGTTAGAACTTAGCCCACAACATGTAACACATTCTAAATGATAGCAGATATAGCTCGTCCTGCTCATCATATTAGAGCACGATGGTGCAGTGGTCAAACTGCTTGCCTCCCGCCAAGGAAGACCGGGTTTGATACCCGGCTAATGCATGTGGAATTTTTGAGGTAAGATATAACGTCTGATATTTCGGACGTTGCGTGGTTTATGATCGCGAGATTAATGCTCACGCAACAAAACTACAACATACCTTCTTCATCGGATCTTCCTGAGAGAAAAAAACGTGTGGCTAAGAAACACAATTGAATATGCCGCACTGCTAAGAAATTCACGAGAACAAGTCGCGCAGGTAAGAAACTCACGTGAATAAGTTGCATGACTAAGGTGACACAAGTGATAATCTGTATGACTACAAATCACCTGCTCATCTTTAGCGTGGCAAAGAGACGCAGACAAATAAACCGTGTGACTAAGAATTGCATGCGAATAATCCACTAGTTCGCTTGTGAGTAAACCACATGGTCAAGAACCATTTGCGAATAAACCGTGCGGTTCAGATAAGCATGTGAATGAGCAATATGGTTAAGAAACGTAAGCGAATAAGCCACGCAATTAAGAAATTCAGTAGAATTAGCCACGTGGTTATGAAATGCATGTGAATAAAGTACCCATGTGATTAATTTCCATGGAAAACATGCTTCTGCCTCCAGCCAGCATCAGTCCTCAGGCGTGTACCGTCCTCCCACTGAGCAGTTGCATATTTTGATCTGAGACTAAAAGGTATCAACTCTACAATAATAAAGCACAACTCTATTCTAAAGACTTTAATTAATCTCTAAATCATGGCTTCAAACAAACAAAAACACAATCCCAACAATATAACACAAAACAATGCAAAATTACTCCTACAATCCACTAATATTCGCACTTTATCCTAGCAAATCCCAATGATTATTCATGAGATTGACATCAAAATTCATTCTCAAGTGCGATGATGCACAGGTAAATTACCCATAAACTGTACTTATAATCTTATGTCACCTGTTGTGACCCCTTTAATTTCACAATCTTAATTGTTTACTCTCAACACATCCTAATTTACATTATGCGTACAACTGTGTTCTGTATCTCTCTTCCCACCAAATGCTTTACCATGCATTAACCAATTTATGGGTTGCACATCAAATTTACTTGCAACTCCACAGTTACTTGTAATCATACCCCTTTCTGCAGTTCCCTTCTGCAGTTCACTTTCTACAGTTCCACTGTATGCTGTCATGAGTTCAATTTCAAAGATTCCGTTACCGCTGTGTCGGATGGTATATTATGCTACCCTTTCGTGGGCATAGCCTATGGCATCTAGTGTCGACCTTTAGAACAAAGTGACAATGTCAGTATAAAAATGCAACTTTCAACAACTCATAAGTTTGCTAAATACACACATCAAAAAAAGTTTTGCATCACCTCGGTTCCAAGAGTTCCGGAACCTTTAAATACAAAGGGAATAGAGATCAACACAAACAACATTTCAGCTCGTTTTATTGCTCATGAGACCCACACATTGCATGTTGTACCATCATACAGCTAGACTTTCAGCATTTGTGGTCCAGATTGCAGTACACACCACTACCTCTAATACCCAGTAGCACGTCCTCTTGCATTGATGCATGCCTGTATTCGTCGTGGCATACTATCCACAAGTTCATCAAGACACTGTTGGTCCAAATTGTCCCACTCCTCAACGACAATTCGGCGTAAATCTCTCAGAGTGGTTGGTGGGTCAAGACGTCCATAAACAGCCCTTTTCAACATATCCCAGGCATGTTCGATAGGGTTCATGTCTGGTGAACATGCTGGCCACTGTAGTCGAGCGATGTCGTTATCTTGAAGGAACGCATTCACAAGATGTGCACGATGAGGTCGAGAATTGTCGTCCATGAAGACAAATGCCTCTCCAATATTCTGCCGATATGGGTGCACTATGGGTCGGAGGATGTCATTCAGGTATCGTAAAGCCGTTTCGGAGCCTTCCATGACCACCAGTGGCGTACGTCGGCCCCACATAATGCCACCCCAAAACATCAGGGAACCACCACCTTGCTGCACTCGCTGGACAGTGTGTCTAAGACGTTCAGTCTGACCAGGGTGCCTCCAAACACGTCTCCGACGATTGTCTGGTTGAAGGCATATGCGACACTCATCGGTGAAGAGAACGTGATGCCAATTCTGTGGGGTCCATTCAGCATGTTGTTGGGCCCATCTGTACCGCACTGCATGGTGTCGGGGTTGCAAAGCTGGACCTCGCCATGGACGTCGGGAGTGAAGTTGCGCATCATGCAGCCTATTGCGCACAGTTTGAGTTGAAACACGACGTCCTGTGGCTGAACGAAACGCATTATTCAACATGGTGGCATTGCTGTCAGGGTTCCTCCGAGCGGCAATCCGTAAGTAGCGGTCATCCACTACAGTAGTAGCCCTTGGGCGGCCTGAGCGAGGCCTGTCATCGACAGTTCCTGTATCTCTGTACCTCCTCCATGTCCGAACAACATCGCTTTGGTTCACTCTGAGACGCCTGGAAACTTCCCTTGTTGAGAGCCCTTCTTGACACAAAGTAACAATGCGGACGCGATCGAACTGCGGTATTGACCTTCTAGGCATGGTAGAACTACAGACAACATGAGCAGCGTACCTTCGTCCTGGTGGAATGACTGGAACTGATCGGCTGTCGTACCCCCTCCGTCTAATAGGCCCTGCTCATGCATGGTTGTTTACATCTTTGAGCAGTTTTAGTGACATCTATGAACAGTCAAAGGGACTGTATCTTTGATACAATATACACAGTCAACGTCTATATGCCGGAGATCTGGGAACCGAGGTGATGCAAAACTTTTTTTGATGTGTGTATTACATCATCAGGATGATCCTTAATTATCAATGTGTTTCAAACCACACAAATTCATTATCCAATACAACAACGACCCTTTTTTATTACAAACAGGGTTTCAAAGTCTCTCCACTCGAAATGTCAAGCTTCAAGGGTCGTTTAAAAATCTCTCCCTCGGCCCTTCCTGTATAATGGGCTGAGTCGGGCGGTAACGAAACACTCGTTCCGTCCATTACTAGCTTCCCTCTCGCTTTATCTCTCGCTTTATCTCCAAGCAGTAACAAGCGACTTTAAATACAATAGTGCAGTTTCAATGACCTACACATCCCATATGATTTAACTTAAACCGTATGCAAGATAGGTTATGGACTTGTTTAAACATTTATTCCTAACCTTAGGATATTAATAACTGGCCTCAACAGGTCCATATACATTATATGAAGGAACGAGATTCATCAATTACTGGTCGAACTGGCTAGCCGGCATCTTATTAAATGCTACGGTCAGGCACATCCTGCTGCCAACAAAATTCACTTCCCAGGAGCTGAATTATTTCAATAGCTAGTTCTCGGTCGATATCAGGTGTCATGTTGAGGTTTCCATTGTCATCCTCCCATACACCACAGGATTCGAACCCGGAACATTTCATGGCAATCCACAGAGCTAGGGTCAATCACTAATTACGCTCTGGCCGTAATAAATATATCTGTAAGCCCTAGGCTATACGAGATTTCACACGTCGAATAGATTACATGGCTCCCCTGACCATTGTGCTACGATCCCGTCCTTTAATTAGTAAGATAAATCTATCAAATACTCTTACAAGCTTATTCACAAGCTACAAATTCAATTCTCTATTAAACTCTTCCATTTCCTAGATTCTTGCATATTTATTTCCATTATCATAATATACTCTGATATTAAATTGCTTTGCTTAGCCCTTCATGTATAATATTACTGTGTGGATAGATAAATATTCCAATTAGCATATATATTTTTCTTACAGACATTTTTCCCTGAAGTGCATTCGTTTATTCTTCTTCTTCTTCTTCTTCTTATTATTACTGACATGAATTACCATAACCGACACAACGTAACCCTTTACAATAACCGAACATCCGTGTTCGTTACGTTACGTTTCTATATAACTGAATTGCCATTTTACATTAGTGGTAACGATTTATCCACTCAATGATGTACAAAGACATCTCAACTAGACTAAAATCGACACAACAATAATATCTTGAGGTTTTACCTCCTAAAATAGACTCTTATTGGCATATTCTATAAATTTTGAAATCACTCAACATACAGTGGACTATAATTGCTACAAAATCATGGTTTTTGGGTACTTACATTAGTTAATCCGGTGGCTCCAACCACGCATTTCTTCCAGTAATGCCCGCCATTATTTGCAAATTAGCAAGGCATTCTTACACTTCTCACACACATTATACATAAATTTTGCCTTACAAAACACACGGCACTTTTCTCTTCCATGTTGAAACTGTCGCTTCCTTATTCACACAACACGTTATAGCACTTGTTACACTATTAATTTTACATATATTTAACAGATCATCACTAAAATCACACGAATGCTTATGTAAATTTCTTAACGGTTGACCTCTCCTTGCAGAATATCAAAAATGCAGGCCCTGAAGATCTATTCTTCACTGCTATCCGCATCTCGATTGAAAGTCTCGATTCTCTGCCTACGGATTCCTATCGGTCCCCCAAACTGTCTATCAATGTCTATCCTTAGATAAATTTCCTGATATCGCATAAATATGCTTGCATATCGTCCTAAGCATTAATTACATTGGTATTCCTATGAAATTTCACCAATCGCATAACACAGTTTATCTCTGCGCAGTCCGACATCCTATGTCTAACCAATAGTTTACATGCTGCGCTCAACCCTTGTACATTGTACTTGTACACATTACCACTTTCAATTGTCCTACCTTGTATATCACACGATACATTTCCTACGTGCTCAATATCAATCGCTCGTACTGCCGACTATACAAGTATGGCACGACTGTCCTTAATAATTGTGATTAATAAATGCCTTACTGCATGGCTCTTCATGTTGAAGTCCGAACGTCCCTTCTCTGAACTCGGTAACGTGCATTTCGCATTAGACTGCGGTTCAACTGGCTACATTAATCGTTATTAATTCATTGCTTACTGCATGATTATTATGTTGCTGCACTTAAACTGTTAAAGTTCACACGTCTGAGCTCGGGTGACGTGCTCCCTGCGCTCAAGTATGGTTCAACTGGCTGCGTCTGTCCTTTCTCTGCCCCTTATATCCGTTTGGAGAGAAAAGTAGACCGAAAATTTCCCTGCAGCGTCATTTTCTCTCACAGTATGATTCTGGTCTTGAATTAACGTTTTTATGGTGCATTTTTCCTCGCTGATCACAGATCTATCTGCGTGCTCGAGGATCGATCGGCCAATTAATTAATATTAATTGCCATTGCCAGCGCTTCCCCAAGCCCCGTCCTAGGTAAATCCCCGACGACATGGTTAGATCTCGCCGCTAACCTCATATTTACTGTGTCCCTGCGCGTTCCATTAAATCTGCCTCGATTTCAATGTTTAATGGCTTGATAATTAGCCTCTCGGCTATACATTCACATAGGTGCAATCCTCATGTCTCTGAGTTACTCCAATCACGAGTAATCATTAAATTACACTGGTATCTCCCCATCCCCCTGGCATCTTCCTTATGTAAAGGGGAATAACTTGACAATATTTTACCCTCCTGACCTGCTCCCGACGGCTTAAGTAGGTCACAGAGAGTGACACGGCTCCAAGAAACCACGCCCCTATTCCAGAGTCATTTGACAACTGTCAAACGCTCAAACTTTCTGTGCTCAAGTTCAGAATTGTATGCCTCATACAGCCCAATAATGCAGTATTCTGCTATTATTCCCTGCATTATATTAACAAATAATGTCAGAATTAGTTCATATCACAACAGTGATTTAATATGTATTTTCTCTAAGGGTTTTTATAAATTAAACTCCATCAAAAGATCTTTGTTCGTTCCTTGCTGGAACCTCTATTCTGAGCTCATCTATCTCTGAGATCCACGTTCGACACCAGTCAACCTAACACCGTTGGGTTCAATAAGTCACTTGATAAAGAAAAGCATGCAAATAAACCACGCGGCTAAGAAACACATGAGAATAAGCCGCGTGGTTACGAAACGCTTGCTTATAAACCACATGGTCAACAACCATTTACGAATTAACCTCATTGTCAAGGAACGCATGGGAATAAGTCATGTGGTTAGGAAAGGCAAGCGAAAGGCCTAAGCCACACAATTGAGAAATGCATTTGAATAAGCCACATGGTTACGAAACGCATGTCAATAAGCCATATTTTAAGAAACGCGTGTGAATAAGCTGTGTGGTTAAGAAACGCATAGATTATAAATAAGTTATAAATAAGTAGGGTATATGAATCTTACAATCGACTGTCTAGCCTTTGCAGATGATCTAGTGATCTTTTCAGATTCCATTGATACGGCATTGATACAACTTAACCAACTGAAAAATCAAGCAATCAGAGAGGAAGCATTCGTGTCACGCATTAATAAAATGGAAATACCATGCAACCTGAATAAAGACATCTACAATAAGAGATCGATATCCTTAAACGCCAAAATTAGACATTACTGCACTGTTTTTCGACCAGAGGCTCTGTATGTGGCAGAGACTCTAATAATGAACAAGAAAGGTCTAATGGAAAAACTAGAGGCGAAAGAAAGGAAGATTTTGAGGAAAATCCTGGGTCCTATCAAATAATACAGCGATTACAGAAGGCGTCACAACCACGAATTATACAAGCACGTGGAGAAGATCAGTGACACGATTCGAAAAAGAAGGATTGCCTTTTATAGCCACGTGACACGAATGAGCCCAGGCAGGATATCAAAACGGATATTGACGTACTTTCAGGATAAGAAAACCAAAGGGGCATGGTTCACGGAAGTTGAGAAAGATCTACGTGAAATGGAAATTTCCCCTAAAGATATCCAGGAGCGTGTTCCACTTGAGGAAAAACTACGTACGCACAAAGGTTTCCAGGAACAGCCGAAGCTGAAGACAGGGAAGGCGTGGTCCCAAGAGAGAAAAGAACAACACCGGATACGAATGCGGGAACACTGGACGGTAGTTAGAGTTCGGAAGAAGATACAGTTCAACTGACGTGGTCCCTAGTTGGCCGAATCGAATACAGAAGAAGAAGAAGTCATGTGATTAAGAAAACCATGCGAATAAGCCGCGCTGTTAAGAAACGCATGTGAATAAACCACGAGGTTGAGGAACGCATGCGATAAAGACCGCGTAGTTAAGAAGAGCAAGGGAATAAGCTACGTAGCCATAATATCATAGCCTATGTGAATGAGCCACATTGTCAAGATCACACATGAGAATCAGTCGCACGGCTAAGAAGCGCAAGGGAATAAGCCGCTCGCCTGTCATTAGCCCTGCGTGCTCTCCTCATGATGGATTGGTCCAATTAAACAGCCTGGTTGTTGCATGCATCACGTGGGTGAAGAAGGTCTCTCGACCCGCAGGCCAAGCCATGCTCAGCCGGAAATTGAAACGTTCTTGGCGCGATACTGAGGACAAAATTCTTCGTGCTTGGCAGGTCTTGTAGCTCACTATTTCCTGGTGAACTTTCAATTATCTCATTTGAATCTTCCATCGACAAGATATTTTCACTAATAGGCCGTCACCTCCTTTAATCTCGGCGTACGTATTGTCCCCGTTCAAATCCAGTGCTAGTTTGTGGACCACGTCAAACCTGCCAGTTAGTGAATCGCATGGTGATTGCCAGCGGATATAGATGTGCGACATAACACCAGATCAAGTAGCCTTGGGATCTTCCACTTATTAATTTCGCACAACTGAGTTTTAGAACGTTTAGACGTCAGAACTAACACTACAATCTCTAATTATACCCTATTATTAGACATATTTCGAGTAATGGAAAAGTATTATATTAGGTCTATAACTAAAACCCTTCTCAAACATTCTGGGTAGACCGAAGCTCCCATGATCTTTGATTGGCTGGACAGGAATAAAGAAGGCAAATTATCACTGCTCCGTCGACTTAAGGAGTCAGACGTATAATTTGGGTGAGTGGTTATCGTTTCGGACTACCAACCCCGAGCTTGCAGGTTCGCTCCTGGCCGCGGTATGTGTTTTTAGCCTACTTTCGATTTTTGCAAAAAATGAAAGTAGACTTATGAGATCAACACAGGGCGAAAAAAGTGTGTCTGTCTGTGTGTGTGTATGTGTGTGTGTGAGTCTGTGTGTGTGTATGTGTGTGTGTGAGTCTGTGTGTGTGTGTGTGAGTGTGTGTACTCTGAATGTCTGTCCCCCCCCTATCAATTCGAACACGGTGAATGCGAATTGAACGAAATTTGGTACAAAGGTAGCACTAGCAAAGGACACCTCAGTGTCATGTTTTATATCGCCACCATCTTTACTAAAACTGAATGGCGGCCACTCAAACGTTCAAAACGTAAAATCAAATAACGACTAACCAAATCATCCAATCTCTACCAAATTTGGTAACAACATACCTTCGTATAGGATGCGTCTTGTGACCAAACTACAAGGTCGTCCGCCATACCATTTCAGGATGGCGGCCGTGCGAATTATGCAAACTTTATAATCCATATCATGGGACCCACCAGTTCCGATTATCGAGCCGAGAATCGTTTAAACTGTTCTAACGGAAGAGGCACGTACGAAATTAAAAGTTTATTTTGTAATACTATAGTGCAGACGTGATTTTAAAAAGCTCAGCTGATTCATTAATAAGACAAGATGGCAGCGGATATCTTGTGCCTGACTTATATTTCACTAATTTGAGTATTGAATGCAATATAGCGTACTGATAAAAAATAAATAAACTTTGTATGAAATGCTTTATATATAAATAATATACTCCAGTGATGAAATCGTTTAGTATAAATCATTATTTGCTAACAAGTTCTATGTAAGACATTTTAAATAGAACGATATTCGTTGACACAATTAGCTCAGTGGTAGAGCGATAGCCTGTCGCTCAGATTCCTATGGTTCAAACCCGATCAGAGCTAGTTTTTTTGCTTGAAATGTTATATGTTTATTGTTTTGTAATGACTCAGATGTTTTAAAATTAAGCGTTATATTGTGCAAATTATGGTGTAAAATATATATTTAATTAAAACATAATTCGCCAGCAGATTTACTCGAGACATCTAGCTGCCAAAAAGGTAACTTCCAGATTTTATTGAAAAGTTTCTTCTTCTGGCCGCTAGAATGCACTCGCTCTGTTAGGATTATATTGTTCGATATTTCACCACTAGATGTCCCGACTAGTCTACGTGGGGATCCATTGATTACTATACCATTATCATTCTATGCGCATCGAATTTGAAGAATGACAAGTTGATACTACGATACATTTTAACTTTTTATTTTAAAGGGTTTGTAACAGCCTATTTTGCGTTACTTGAAAATGTTATTAAGCGTTATATTGTCCACATTATGGTGTAAAATATATATTTAATTAAAACATAATTCGCCAGCAGATTTACTCGAGACATCTAGCTGCCAAAAAGGTAACTTCCAGATTTTATTGAAAAGTTTCTTATTCTGGCCGCTAGAATGCACTCGCTCTGTTAGGATTATATTATCGAAAATATCCACATAGTTTGTATACACACGTCTCTGTAGGGTCATGGAAAGATTTGTTAATTCAATTAGGGTTGTGAAAGCCATGCACAACCAGACGTGTAAAGACATGCCTCAACTCAAAGTTGGATGTTGCCCACGGCAGGTCGTAATAATAATAATAATAATGTTATTGGTTTTACATCCCTTTTAACTACTGCTGCTTTTAGAGACACCGGGGTGCCGGAATTTTGGCCCGAAGGGGATCTTTAACGTGCCAGTAAATGTACTGACACGGCTCCCTCGCATTTGTGCACCCTCAAATGCCAGCTGACTGCGCCAGGATACGAACCTGCAACCTAGGGCCCAGCAAGCGAGAACGTTACCGCTGAGCCACGCCGCCAGTCCGGTCGATTATGTCTCCAGATCCATAACATTCTTGATATACTTCTTATCTTTCTTTCTTTCTTTCTTTCTTTCTTTCTTTCTTCAATGATGGTAGCAGTTTTTATCTAGGTCGTGGCGTTTGGTAGAGGTAAATCGTTTCTAAGGTCTTCAACAAAGAATAGTTCTATTATACTCTTTGATAATAACAACGAGTTATAACTATACTCATACATTTAGGAGAAAGTAGGCTATATGTTCTTTACTGAACATCTTGTTTTTTTTGAAAGGTGACACAAATCTCGGCTCGCATGTTATACGTTGTTGGCATGTTAAAGAACCCATTTGAATGCAGTAGGCCGAGTTCATAACGGCAAAATTAATCTCGGAATTTTCCGCCTACATAAAGTTCCTCCTTTCTCTATTGAAAGCGCTATAGTGTCATGGAGCTTAGATATCTAACCTCCGTGACTTTCATAGCACTCCAAGGAACGACAAAATTCGACATGAAAGCTGCCCTCTGGGCGCCAAATAACAAAGTTTGCACCCGGCACCCGAGGCCATACGATATTATTAGACAATTATTTGAGTCAGTGAATAAAAGATGGAAAATTTATATGAGTTTCAGCAAAGAAACAACAGTAAAATATTATTTACATAGTGCGTAAAACGTGAGTTCAGTTCTTTCCGTAAATCGATTATTTGCACGGGCGTTGTGTGTGGATTTAGTTGAACGCATTTTCAGTCGATTTAGAAGTTCCATAGTGAAATAACGTGCTATTTCGGAGCAGCCGGGCACGGTATTGAGGCTGTGGTCTCAAAGAAACTGGGAAAATCCGTTCTGGCCTGAGTGCTGAAAATAAATAGGCGTAGGCTACATTCAGCCTAGTAAAACTGAGAAGAATTGGTTATGATTCCCAATTCTACCATCCTAGAAGTGAATTTCCGTGGTTTGCTACTTCCAATCATGGTAAAATGCTGAGAATGTTCTATCTCCCAGACCAGAATTGAATTTCATGGCAGAGCCGGGATTCAAACATGGATTTCCTCGGTGACAGCAAAGAATGTTAGCCTCTACGCCACGTGATGTCATGTGATGAGATCAAGGGAGGAGAGATTACCTAAGAGGTTAATGAGCTCGACTATAGAAGGTAAGAGAAACAGAGGTAGATGATCCGTTGAGAACCCAAGAGGTGCAACTCCTCACGGGATCGCAGGAAAGTCAAACTCGAAAGGTTTTTGCTTATTTTAAGGGCTGCGATATCGTGGTCATATATTTCCGTGTATTTGGGTGTGAGTGGAATTTGTGTGGTGATAACATGTGTAATTGTGATGGCAGTACAAGTGTGTGTATTTTTAAATTGGGGATAGGATGAAGGAGGCGGCCGTGGCCTTAAAATAGAAACTATCCTAGCATTTGCCTGGAGTAGTGGGGCAACCACGCAATGCCACTTCCAGGATGGCTGAGGTGGGAATCGAACTCTCCTCTTTTCAGTTTTACCTCACGAGGCGGAGTGTACCCCGTTCCACCCCTCACACCAGAATTTAAATTTCTTGGCAGAACCTCCGGGGAAACAGTCAAGTACGCTAGCCACTACACCACGAGGTGGTCTAACCCTTATAGGAAGTAGGCGTAGCTAGGGTCCAATGAGTGTAATGCATTGTTAGACTTGCCTGTTATTTCGAGAGGAGTTACATCACTTGGGCTCTCAACGCTAACTTACTAACCAAGACGTACAAAACAAAGAAACTTGAAGATCTATTTTCCTCCTGTGACATGACGATATTTCCGCTTGTGCCAACTAACTTCGTAAGCACAGTAAGCAACACATCGCATAGTTTACACTAATTGATCACAACATAACAAATAACCCAGAGAATGTAGTGACTCATGGTCAAATACCAGTGCCGGCTATATCCACCCATGATTTAATATACTTAGCTTATTCACTCCAAGTTGCAAAGTACTGGACTAAATATGTTACATTCAGAAATATAAAGGACATAGACCCGGTCCAACTGAAATATGATGCAATGGACCAAAGACAAGTAATAATACTCACACTCCTCGATATCAGCAGAGCATTTGACACCATAGATATACCGACCCTATTGAAGAAGCTAAAATCCCTTATTGACACCGAAGCCATAAAATGTTTCTCTGCTTACCTAACGGGTCGAAATCAGCGTGTGATTGTACAGGACACCACTTCACAGTGGCGTCAGAAAAAGCCAGGAACCCCCCAAGGTCAGTCCTTGGGGCCCAAAGTTTTGTGCTTTATATCAACGATATCTCCTCCACAATTAACTATAGTAAATATCATCTTTTTGCAGATGATCTCCAAATATATTGCCACACTACTATCAACGATATATCAAATGCAATAAGGGATAAAAACACTGACCTCCATCAACTTAGTGTATACGCCGGTGACAACTCTCTCCTCCTAAATCCTAAGAAAACCCAAACTATCATCATCGGTTCCCATAAGTTACTAAACTCATTAAAAGCAACTACGTTGAGCCTCCAGTAACACTGAATTCAATCACCATTCCCTTTGCTAAAGAAGTAAGGAACCTTGGGTTTACCTTAACTGAAACTCTCGACTGGTCACCATATATAAGAAATACACGTAAAAAGATGTACGCTTCCCTTCACCCCCTCGTGCGCCATAAGAACATTTTACCACTAGACATTAAGATTTAACTCATCCAGACACTAATACTACCAATTCTAGACTACTGTGATATCGTTCTCGTTGACGTGACTCACGGACAAACAATGAAACTCCAACAAGCATTGAACTCTTGTCTTCGGCTTGCTTGCAATCTAAGATACGATGCCCACATAACCCCAAGCTACCGTACTCTTTCTTGGCTTAAACCTGATGATCGCCGTAAATTTCACTTGCTGACATCCATCTATCGATTTCTGCATGTAAACAGCCCACGTGCATGTCATCAAAGTTTAGTTACTTGTCCTCATATCATAACCGAAGAACTCGATCTGGCTCTTCCCTCGCCATCCCCATCAACCACTCATCCATGTTCAACCGCTCTTTTACTGTAACTGGGTGACGACTATTGAATTCAACTCCTGCCGATATCAGAAATTCTATAACAATAAAGAAATTTAAGGCCGCATACCGAGATTACCTGTTGAATACTGCTGATTACCCCCATGTGAATTCGGATGGATGATAGGACGTGTAACTGAGCTAGGATTATATCTACGATATTATAGAAAGGTCTGTGACATTGTGATTATTATTATTATTATTATTATTATTATTATTATTAATATTTTACATTCGAATTGAGCCACTATGGACTACGGAGTAACAATCAAAATCAATGTTTCGTTCTAGATCGTCTGCCAGCTTTGATGTCCTGCCAGTATCTCTTGAGCCCATCACTCAGCGCCTTCTTCCGATCTTCTGAAAGAGGTCCCCTCCGTCTTTTGGGTTCTGCCCCTACCTTAAATCCCTGGTAATTTTTGATTAGGTGTCTGAATTCACACCTGTTCATAATTTTGCAGTCCGGAATACCAATTTCTAGAAGGTCTTTGTTACATTCTTCAAACCATGCCAATTTTTTCTCCTTTGGTTTCACGAAATTCCAAATTTTCTTTGTTAGACGATCGTTGGACATTCTGAAAATGTGTCCATAGAACAACAACCTTTTCCTTTTTATTGTTGACGTGACTGGTTCTATCTTTCTATATAACTCTTCGTTCGACTTCAAACGTATGTATTATTATTTATTTATTTATTTATTTATTTATTTATTTATTTATTTATTTTACACGTTACAGGCCTATTAGACCACGCGAAGCAATCATGACTTTTTGTTCTTCCTGTCTTTCCAGTACTCTTTCATTCGTGCACTAAAGGCCCTCTTCCTTTCTTCGGTCCACTTTGGTCTTTGGGCTGTAGGTGCTGCTTTCTCTGACAACACTTCCCACTTGTATACCTTGTGTCTAAATACGCTTTTGTCTATGATGTCTTCTGGGTCGACCTGTGCTTTTACTAGATCAATTTTGACTTGCATCATCCAGGGTGTAGTAATCTTGAGCCGCTGTAGGTATCTAAGAATTTTGTTGGTGAGTCTGGTTAGTGGGAGTCTGCTGATGTGGCCGTAAAATTTTAGTCGCCTCTTTCTGATGTCTGCTGCGAGGTTGGACAATTTCTCTGTGGTGTCTCTGGAGTGAAGCCTGTATCCTTCATCTGTGTGCTTTGGTCCAGTTATTTTCCTTATTATTTTTCTTTCCTCTGTGAGGATTTTTTCCAAGTCGCCCTTAGTGTGTAACGTCAACGTCTCACTAGCATAAAGCACCTCAGGTTTAATAACCGTGTTGTAATGACGAAGTTTAGTGAATGTGGTCAGATATTTTTTGTTGTAGACACTCTGTGTCTTGTATAAGGCTCTCTTCATTTTCATTAACCTAGTGTTCTGCGCGATTTTCTCTTTTCCCGTCGGTTCAAGCACTTCACCTAGAGTAGAGCCAGATCACGGGCTGTATACGTAGCACACCCACTATATGGTTACCTGTTCTAAGTAACATCCAACCTCCAGCTCTTCGAAGATCAGAGGCTCTCCTGAAGATCTGTAAAACCATTCAGAAGAACCCCCAGCTACCCATACATACCGATGTAGCAAAAGCAGGCAATCAACGGTTGAAGTCAAGAAAACCACCTTGGCGCTCTGCAGTACTCCTTGAAGACTCTTCATTTAACATCTCAGAAGCATGGAAAACTATGTGGGAAGAATCATCAGTATTCAATGCACATCTGATTGAAAACCCTTCCAACCGGGTAGAAGGTTTCAAACTCCCCAGACGCCAATGGAGAATTATTAACCGGATCCGTACAGGACAAGGAAAATATGGATACCTGCTTCACAAATGGGGTTGGGTTACTTCTGCTAACTGCGATTGTGGAGCTACCTTGCAAACCATCGGACATATTGTTGGTGAATGTCCGCAACGAGCCTTCCAAGGATCAGTAGGTGACATTCACCATGGATCTTCTGAGGCACTTCAGTGGATTGATGGCCTGGACATAGAAGTTTAGAACTTGTGTTTATGACTTTGTATATAACTGTATATATAACTTGATATGTAGTGTATATTTTAACTCTGTATCATCATACGATAAATAAAAAATAAATAACCTAGGTATATAAAGTGGGCGACTCGATTGATCTTGCCATATTTCGTGTTTAAATTCTGTATGTCGAATTTCGTACAGAAAAACTCTGTCTTTTGGAACGAGATCTGTAGTCCTACTTTTTCGGCGCACTCTTGGAGTACTTATATCTGTCTGATTGATGTGGTTTCGTTATCTGAGAGTAGAGCCAGATCATCCGCGAAGGCTAGACATCCAACCTCCAGTTCGTCCTTTGGTCGTCCTAGTCGCACTGGCCTCCAGTAACCTTGAAGTCTCAGTTCTTTCTCCCATTCCTTGATAACTTTGTTCAACACTAGGTTGAAGAGGAGCGGAGAGATCCCGTCACCTTGGCGAACACCTGTATTGATCTGAAATGGTTCTGAGATTTCCCCCATGAATTTCACTTTTGATGTCGTGTCTGTCAGTGTCTGTTTGATCAATCGCAAGGTCTTGCTATCCAAACCTTGCTCGTGTAAGATGTTGAACAATGACTGACGGTCAATGGAGTCATATGCCTTCTTGAAGTCAACGAAGGTACATATAACTGGAGTATTCCTGAGGGCTTTGATTTTCAATATACTTTTTAGGTTGAAGATTTGTTCCGCGCAGGAGCGACCAGGACGAAATCCCACCTGGTACTCGCCAATCTTGTGTTCCACTCGGTCCCGAGCCCTTTGGAGTAGGCACGCTGAGAGGATCTTGAACGTAACTTGTAATAGTGAAATGCCCCTGTAATTGTTTACGTCAGAGCGGTCGCCTTTTTTGTGTAATGGGTAGATCAATGCACATTTCCACTCATCTGGTAGCTTTTCTGATGTCCAGATGTCAGTGATAATCTGTGTGAGTTCCCTAAGTGAGTGTGGCCCTAGGTTTTTCAGTAGTTCGACCACTATGCCGTCTTCACCAGATGTCCTGTTGTTCTTAAGTTTGATGATGTGCCTGTGAACTTCCTCTTGTGTCGGAGGTAATGAGTCTGCGTTCTTGACTGTAGGTTCTTCCTCTGAGAATCTCTCTATTGGTTCTGGACAGTTGAGAAGATCAGAGAAGTATTGTGCCATCACCTTGCAATTCTCCTTATTCGTTAGTGCTAATTTTCCATCACATTTTCTGAAGCAAAGGTTTGGTGGTATGTACCCTCTGATGTGTCCTGCAAACGTTCTGTAGAAGTCCCTTACGTTGTAGTTACGGAAGTTGTCCTCAATGGAGTCCAACTCTTCCTTCAGGTATCTCCTCTTGGATTGTCTGATAATTTTTGCGGTTGCTTTTCGTGTTTCATGGAAAGTCTGTACATTTTCTGGGGATTTTTTACTGTTGTATTTCTGATATGCCAATTTCCTGGTAATGAGTGCATTCTCACAATCAACATCCCACCAAGGATGTTTGGAATTCTTCTTCAAAGGAATGAGAACTTGTGCTGTTTCTATGATTTTTCGGTGGAAGTTTTGCCAGTCATTGGCATGTTCTTTTTCCCAGGCTTCCTTCACTCCCGAGTCTGCGATCTTTTTTGTGTCAAATTTTGGTAGGGGGGTTTTCTTACAGAAAGTTCTCTTTGGGGTGAACTTGACCTTGACGCGGGTTAGGTAATGGTCAGAGTCAATGTTGGCTCCTCTACGTACCTGCACATCATGAATCTCCTTCTGTACTGGATATGAGATTGCCACATGGTCGATTTGGAACTCACCTAACTGCTGGACTGGAGAACGCCAGGTTTTCTGTTTTCTAGGGTGTTTTCTAAGAGATGTTGACATGAGCTTGAGGTTATTCTGCTGGCAGAGTTCTGTGAGTCGTGTGCCATTTTTATTTGTGAATTTATGTGCAGGATAGTTTCCGACTGTTTTCCTGTTCATCTTTTCTCTACCGATCTGCGCATTGAAGTCGCCCATGAGGAGTTTGACGTCATCCCTGGGGACTTTGGACATCACTGTGTCAAGGGTCGACCAGAATTTTTCTGCGGACCGTGGATCGCTCTTGTTACTTTGGTTAGTGGGGGCGTGTGCGTTGATCAGTGTATATTTTTTGTTGGCGCACCGGAAGCGCATGCTCATCAATCTGTTGTTTACTGGAGTAACTTCTTCTAAGGATTCTACTATGGTCTTGTGGACCATGAAGGCCATCCCCAGAAGTGGGGCGCCTTTGGCAACGCGCCTGTCAGTCTTGCTCTTGAACAAGCGGTAATTGCCGTAGTCCTTGGTGTCTTCATCTGTGATACGTGTCCCCTGCAGCGCGAGGATTAGAAGCTTCTGTCTATCGAGTTCTGTCACTAGATTGTGCAACTTTCCAGGCTGTATGAGAGTGTTGATGTTTAGAGTGCCTACGTATGTTGGTGTCTTATGTGGAAGTTTGCCAGAGAACTCCAATTTTCTCTGTGGCCGTGGTTGCCCGGGTCCCCCAGAGTCCGAACGCCCGGGTGCCGTCAGTTGACGGGTGGATTGGTTACCACCTGGGGTAATACTGTTATTATTTGCACGCGCCATGGTTACTTGTAAGAAATGGGGTCTAGTGGTTATCCACTAGGATTCTTAGAAACAGGGATTGTTAGTTCCTGGAGCATGTTTACAGCCGCACCACTTGGTGAACAGACGCTGACCATAAGCCGCCCAATCTGGGAACAAACGCTTTTGGATTTAGAGTTCTTTATTGGTGGGGAAACCACCTGGCTCTTCCGCTCCATCCATCGTTGGGAATCTTAGATTCCTCTTCCGCCATCAGGACCGTTGACCAATTTTCACCTAGTAACCCTAGGCAGGGGCCCTTACAGGGTGCTACCATCCGGAGCCAGATGGACCCAGGTTTTTTAACGAGGTGTTACTCCTCCCCCTCCTCCCCCTCCTCCTTCCTCATCACTTACGAGATGAGGCCCCGGGCTTAATGTTATAATTATTATTATTATCATTATTCATGTCCCCTTGTCATTAATATTAGTATTAGTATAATTAATTTACTCTTTATTTATCATCATAATTATGTTTTGTATTTCCAAAATTGTCCCACATGTACTGGTAGACTACCATATTGCGTGGTTAAGTGTAAGAGAGGGTCATGAGCCCAAACATCACCACTACTGAAGACATAAAATAAATAAGTAAATACATATTGTCCTACCAACCTATCTCTTATCTTCATGAGCAGTCGCCAGAAATATCTCTCCTAGCCCACTCGTCTTAATACATTTTCATTTGTAACCCTATCTACCCATCTGGTCTTCATCATTCTCCTGTAACACCACATTTCAAACGCTTCAATTCTCCTATTTTCTGCTGCTCCAACAGTCCAAGTTTCACTTCCAAGGAGTGCCACGCTCCAGACAAAAAAAAAACAAAAATTACTTCCCAATACCTAAATCTACAGGCTATTCGAAGGCAACAGATTCCTTTTCTGTGGAAATGCTATCCTTGACTGTGCCAAACTACTTTTAGGTAGATTTCATTAGAAAGCAAACTATTGCAATGCGTACCATGTTTCGACTTCCGGAAAATTTCGACATATCTTCGCGTTTCACATCCCCCAGACCCCAAAACCACCGTCAAATCAAAAGTTTATATATAATTTATATATATATATAGTGTGGTCCACCAGCCCCTTATTATTTTTGGAGGAAGGCAACCCAACTAACGCGTATATCACAGTCATCCTAAAAACACACGTACCTGCTCCTTTACGTCCATTGTACAACTTTACCGTTGAGTACATCCTCGCGAATATAGTAGAAATCAATAGTGGCAGTGTTCTTTCAACGACCTCAAATATAATGCATGATTGAAATGATCAGAGCTCCGAATGACACCTTCTTACATTTGGACATGAAGCGTCTACGAATAGACTCAATACGTGCAAGTAATAATCCATGGTTCTCGGTAGTTACAGTGGCTAAATCAAGAAGTGCTGGAGTAGCGTCTACGAAGTCACATTGTAGTGAGTTCGAACCTTGAACTAGTGCAATTTCTTTTTCTTAATGTCGTTTATTGTGGACGTATTATGGACGCATATCTATCTGTTCCAACGAGTGATTTTTTTATTTGGTCCTGAAAATGACCGTACTTATCCGATGGTACGCAGCCAGATTGGACGACGACATAATGATCTGTAGAACGAAAGCAAGGTAGCCTATCCTGTATATTCAAGGTAGCAAGTGTTCGAAATGTTGACCACCTTTGTTTAAAGGAAAACTCCGACTCACTAAGACGACCTACATAACAAATAGATTTGTTATTTGGGTAGGCTCACGAATAAATACATCATACCGAAACTATAATTTCATTCAACGGCGTCTGTGCGAAAAGCGCTTGCTATACACTTACAGTAATAGTTATTGTGAGGTTTTAAGGGGCGGAACTACGAGGTCATCTGCCCCAAACATACAGTAAATTCAGATAATTATAGCATTATTGGTTTTACGTCCCTTTTAACTGCTCTGGCTTTTAGATACGCTGGGGAGCCGGAATTTTGCTTCGAAGGGGATCTTCAACGTGCCAGTAAATCTACTGACTCGGCTCCCTCGCATTTGCGCACCCTCAAATGCCAGCTGACTGCGCCAAGATACGAACCTGCAACTTTCGGCACAGCAAGCGAGAACGTTACAGCTGAGCCTCGTATCAAGGCAGTAATTACAGAACGTGTAATGATTCTTGGATAAATATTGAACTATTAACATTCTAATTATCACGAATAGAGTCGCCTCCGTTGCGTAGTAGTCAGCGTGATTAGCTGCCACCCCGGACGACCTGGGTTCGATTTCCGGCTCTGCCACGAAATTTGAAACGAGGTATGAGGACTGGGACGGGGTCTACTCAGCCTCGGGTGGTCCAAATGAGTAGAGGTGGTTCGATTCCCACCTCAACCATCCTCAAATTGGTTTTCCGTGGTTTCCCACTTCGCCTTCGGGCAAATACCGGGATGTTACCTACCGTACGGCCACGGCCGCCTCCTTCCCTTTTCCTTGCCTATCCCTCCCGATCGTCTCCTCCCTTCCCATCCCTCAAGAGGACCCTGTTCGCTTTGCAGGTGAGGCCACCTGGGCGAGGTGCTGATTCCACCTCCCCAGTTGTATCCCGCAGACAAGATGTTTCAAGCTTCAGGACACTGCCCATAGTTGCGGCAATGATGGGATCCCTCGCTGAGTCCGTGTGTAAACCTAACCTGGAGGATAAAATCGACTAAAAAATTAATAATTATAACGAATAGTATCCATCCATGGTTCTGAACAGTATTTAGGGAAAATAACCATTTAAATTAGACAAGAAAATAGCTTTCCCTATCGTCTTCGTAGATAATGTGAACAAAACCAAGTTGAAATCTTGCTGTACGAGGTAGGGAGGGTATAATAAAATAGTTAAAAGAATTTTAAAATTCTGCCGTTGGATAGTCTTGAGCCCGGGATCTTCGAAAGAGCGAGCGGGCGCAATAACACTTGCACACATTTCCAACACACTCTCGAGGTTTTTGTTGCGCTTCTTATTAGCGCGTATGGTAAAATATTCAATTATTACAGTTAGATCCTAAATATTGAATGGAATGCATTCATTCAGTACCTGGCATGTTTTCTAATTTACTTAAAGCAAGTTTCGCGACCGCTTTGCGTTAATAAGGCGAAAGAACAGCAAATAATGCCCTCAAATGACAGCCCTTTGGTTTCATTTCATACAACTTAGCGTACAAAATGCTAGCGTGTGATACACTTCGGTCATACAAGCAGGTGTACTGACGAAGAGAACAGAATCATACAGGATTTTGTACCAGCGATCACAGCAGCTTCCTTGCCAGCGAGTGTCGTGTGATACGGGCCTAAATATATGCTAAGACTTTTTGTTAAAATTTAATAACAAATCAAGATGTTCGGTAAAGAACGTATAGCCTACTTTCTCCTAAATGCATGGGTATTGTTATAACTCTTTGTCCTTTTCAAGGATTATAATTGATTGTTGGTTGTAGTAGCTTCTTGAAATACAATGTGCTATACGGATATTATACATGAATATGATGTGCCCTTTGCTAGTGCTATCTCTGTAAAAAATCATTCAATTCGGTTTCACCGTGTTTGAACTGATGTGGGGAATCGATTTGCACACATACATGGCCGTTATCTGTAAACTATTAGGCTGATGACCTTGTGGTTCAGTCAAAAGATGCTTCCCACAAAAAGGTATGTTGTTGAAAAATTTGGTAGAGATCAAGTTATTATTATGGTCGTAATTTGATTTAAGCTTTTAACATTTGGGTGGCCGCCATTCCGTTTCCGTCAAGATGGCGGCGATATAAAACAAGACACTGAGGTGGCCTTTGCTAGTGCTACCTCTGTACCAAACTTCGTTCCATTCGGTTTCACCGTGTTTTAAAAGATAGGGGGAATCGATTTGCACACATACATGGCCGCTATCCGTACATTATTGACCTGATGACCTTGTAGTGTGGTCAAAAGAATCTCTATACATAAAGGTATGTTGTTGCAAAATTGGGTAGAGATCAGATTATTAGGTTGGTCGTAATTTGATTCAAGCTTTTAACATTAGGATGGCCGCCACTACGTTTTCATCAAGATGGCGGCGATATTAAACATGACACTGAGGTGTCCTTTGCTAGTGCTACCTCTGTACCAAATACCGTTCAATTCGGTTTCTCCGTGTTTGAAATGATAGGGGGAATCGATTTGCACACATACATGGCCGCCATCTGCAAACTCTTGGGTTGATAACCTTGTAGTTTAGTCAAAAGATGCTCGCCATATAAATATATGTTTTTTCAAAATTTGGTAGAGATCGGACGCTTAGCTTATTCGTAATTTGATTCAAGCTTTTAACATTAGGATGGCCGCCATTACGTTTTCATCAAGATGGCGGCGATATAAAATATGTCACTGAGGTGTCCTTTACTAGTGCTACCTTTGTACCACATATCGTTCAATTCGGTTTCACCGTGTTTGAATTGATAGGGGGAATCAATTTGCACACATACTTGTCCGCCATCTGCAAACTAATGGGTTGATTAGCTTGTAGTTCAGTCAAACGACGCTCGCCATACAAGTATATGTTCTTACAAAATTTGGTGGAGATCAAATGATTAAGATAGTCGTAATTTGATTTAAGCTTGGAACATTTGGGTGGCCACCATTACGTTTCCGTCAAGATGGTGGCGATATAAAACATGACACCGACGTGTTCTACGCTAGTGCTACCTCTGTATCAAATTCCGTTCAATTCGGTTTCACCGTGTTTGAATAGATAGGGGGAATCGATTTGCACACATGCATGGCCGCCATATGCAAACTGTTTGGCTGATGATCTTGTAGTTTGGTCAAAATATGCTTCCCAAATAAAGGTATGTTGTTGCAAAATTTGGTAGAGATCAGATTATTAGGTTGGCCGTAATTTATTTAAGCTTATATAACATTTGGGAGGCCGCCATTACGTTTTCAGCAAGATGGCGGTGATATAAAACATGACACTGAGGTGTCCTTTGCTAGTGCTACCTCTGTACCAAATATCGTTCAATTCGGTTTCACCGTGTTTGAAATGATAGGGGGAATCGATTTGTACACATACATGGCCGCCATCTGCAAACTCTTGGGCTGATTACCTTGTAGTAGTCAAAAGACGCTCGCCATATAAATATATGTTTTTGCAAAATTTGGTAGAGATCGGATGATTAGGTTATTCGTTATTTGATTTAAGCTTTGAACATTTGGGTGGACGCCATTACGTTTCCGTCAAGATGGCGGCAATATAAAACATGACACTGGGGTTCCCTTTGCGAGTTCTACCTCTGTAGCAAATATCGTTCAATTCGGCTCGACCGTGTTCGAATTGATATGGGGGGGGGGGGGGGGCAGACATTCAGAGTACACACACACTCACACACTCACACACACAGACACACAGTCACACACACACAGACAGACACACAATTTTTGGCCCTGTGTAGATCTCATTAGTCTACTTTCATTTTTTGCAAAAATCGAAAGTATGCTAATAATACCATGGGAATTTGTGAGGAATACGTATACTTCGATTCTGGCGATCAGAGTATCCTTCAATATGTTGTTGTTTTGTTTCATTTGGGGGGCTAGAACATCGCGGTCATTTAGCCCCGTTTACTTGGATGTGTGTGTAGAATTTGTCTGATAACCCGATTAATTGCGGGCTTGTAATGATCTGTGTATTTGCAATTAAGGATTGGGAAGGAGGCGGCCGTGGCCTTAAGATAGAATCCGTCCCGGAATTTGGCCGGATTAGAAGTGGGAAACCACGGAAAACCATTTCCAGGGTGGCTGAGGTGGGAATCGAACCCACTTCTTCTCATATTTGCTTCACGAGGCTACGTGAATCCAATTTCAGCCCTCAGACAAGTATTACATTTCTTGGCAGAGCTAGGAATCGAACCCGGACCTCCGGAGCAACACTTCGATATGTTATGTTAATATTCATGCCAGTTTTTTAATTTTCTGCCATTACAGGTCACGTGGCATAACGTACCAATTATATCGTATTTTCTTTATACATATATTTTTTTATTTAGTCAATTTACCCTCTAGGTTGGTGGTTCCCACGGACTCAGCGAGGGAACTCACCACTACCGCCTCTATGGGCAGTGTCCTGGAGCTTGGAACATCTGGTCGGGATAGATACAACTGGGGAGGTGTGATCAGCACTTCGCCCTGGCGGCCACACCTGCAAAGCGAACAGGGGCCTCATGAGGGATGGGAAGGGATGGAAGATTGGGATGGATAGGCTAGGAAGAGGGAAGGAGGCGGCCGTGGCCTTACAGTAGGTACTGTACCCGATAACCCGGATAGTAGGCTGTCAGATATCCGCCCCCTCAATCGGATTGCCAATAATCAAACGCGCCGGCATAGCTACATCAATGAAAATGGCACTGACAGATACTATCGAGATTAGAGCACAATAGTTAACAAGAAAAATTATTGTGGAACACACCAAAATATACGGGGGTTCATACTTACCTTTACTTACCTCTTAAATTTATCTCGGGGACTGGGTTGTCAACTGGATCACTTAAAGTATGCCCACACAATAACCTCCACCATGATATTTAAAATGAACCAAACGAAGACGAGAAACCTTAAACTGCACAATAATTTATTTCACAAAAAGAATGATTTTAACAAAAAGAAAAAAAAACAACAAAATCAACGTGGCAATCAGAAGCCATCGACCACATAACCATGTCCTCCTGTAGGACCTGTACTCTCTACATATAATGTTTCAGCTTTCTCAAGCTCATAGCAACGTAAAAATAATAATGCATATGGAATGGAAACGGGATTTGGGATGAGACACATATATCAATTGTTTTGCGTGTTTATATACTTCACATTTTATTTATAGCCACAAGGCTATTATGGAACGTCCTTGGCCTCTGTAACACAGTTGTCCGGGCCAGCTGCAAGGCACCTGCATGGTCAAAGCGGACTCCCGTTCGTTCAACCCTAGCATAAGCGTGTTACCTCAGAGCTTGGCTCTCCTTTTCAAATACGTAAATGTTCACATCTCAACTGAAATATTATCACGCAAATGTCTTACATGCTTCATTCAAACACCAGTGGATTACTCCAACAATCCCAAATCATGATTATTTGTTCAAACCACTTGCTTAACTAGCGTTGTTTAGAGTATAAAAAAACTCTTAATGTTAATAACAAAAGTTCATTAATTATTTATAACAATAATAAATTGTTTATAACAATGTCAAATGACAATTGAAAATTTTATACACGCCTGTATTAATCACTATCATTTCAAATTATTATCAAAAATATTTACAAAATTATTTTACAATATTATATTGTTTATATTATTTATACAAGGAATACATTAAACCACACGTTTATCCGGTTGATAATTACTCAAATCGTGATGATATAATCGACCAATGAAGGTTAGTTATATTTAACTGTCAAATTCAGGTTTAATAAGGTTTAATAATAATTATTAATATTTGTGACGGTAACCTCCATTCAAAATCTTTATCTCAAATTATTTAACACTCTTGTTAATTTTAACAGTATCTTCATATGAATAATCTTTCAAAGAACAAGAACAATACAATCAGCGGGAAAATACTTCGCTTATAACGCACAAAATTGCACAACAATTGGCCCAAAATTCATCATATATCTTCATATATATGGCATAAAAATCCTTCAAACTACACACAAAAACCTCCACTTATTAATTCATCAACTTCATTAATTATTGTGGGAACCTCCTTCATTATTCAAGGGCATTATTCAACAGCGACTTTTACACGTCCACTGAACTAACGATTATACATCCATTGTTCCTCTTTAAAAATTCTTATATTCATCAATTGTAATAATGACTGTTATTATTTAACCTTCGTGGGTTTCATTCATGAATCGATATGAAGTAAAAATTTGACAATCACAAATAAATTTAATAGCGAATACGATTAGACACTCCTGCCTGGTCTATCAAAATTGAGATTAACATCTTCAAAGTAACGCAGTATAAAAATACTATCTTCAAACAAAGTTCATCTAAACTGCAAAATAGTCGAATAGAATACAATTAGATTGTGGAATGCAAACATTATTGTTCCAATCTAGAATTGAGAAAAACTCCTATCAAATGTTCATTACTATAGTGTATTCAATAAATTGTAATCAACGTTCATATTTCATAAAATTGTCTATAATGCAATGATAAATGTCTATGTTGCAATCATGTTCATAAGACGACTAGTATTTCAAAGATCGTCGATATCGTAATAGATTTTAACGCTCTAAAATCTTTTAATTATTCTTCTTTCTTGAGGATGACAGAAAATTGGTCAAAGTAATTTACTGAATAGAATTACTTTAATAAAATGACACGCTGTCTGAATTCAAATCTGCCATAGCAAATTGTTAACTTTACAGTCAAATCGTGACTACAAAAATATGCAAATTACTGAAAGAATCTAAATCATCAGTCTCAACTGATCGAAAATTATTAAGTATGCCAATGACATAACAATGTCTCAAAAATCGAAGAAAAAGGCATAAATCATCGAAGTGTACTGAGTACAGAAATATCAATCAAGAAAATGGGGCAAAAGATAGGACAGAAAATATGGGAAGAATGGTTGCTCAGATATCGCTACAAGACTCAAATAATACAAGAAACGTTCACGACTACCTTATCTGTTGATTGAAAATATAGAGGAAAGTTTTCAAAGAAAACTGCTGTTGGTTCCATTTCACCAGCGTGAAGATGTGCTCCGTCCTCGAATCTGGAATCAGCGTCCTCGGAGAATCGAACTGCTTCCTCCTCCGAAATTGCACTGCTCCGTGGATACGAAAAACATCCTTCTGGCAAAACTCTTCTTTGTGCGCCGGGACAACCCTGGCCTCTCTTGAAAGTTCTCTGAAGTTCTTGCAGGAATTCGCCATGAAGTTTAATGTAGTTATTTCCGCAGAAATATTCATAGTTGTGGAGTATGAAAATATTTCCACTGTTATCTGGTATAATTCAGCGATGGATTCACGATGCATGAGTGTAGTTGGATGTTCACTACATGCTCGCTTTTGTAGAAAGACGATTAACGAAGTTCCATGCTGTTACTTTACTCCAATGATATATGTCCCAATTGCATTAAAGCCTTAGCCTTCCATCTCAACTACTGTTATAATCATCGAAAGCACTGCAAGATTATAATGTTCCATAGTCGAATGTATCGTTGTAATACCAAACGTATTCTCCAATATCACTGTTGCACTCCACGTGTCAGCCGTAGTGTATAATGTGGAATTTTAAAAGTGTTTCTCATGTGGCGAGAAAATCATTTTTGTTGGCAGCCTTAAAGTTCCAATATCTTTCGAAGCAAAAATGTGAAATTTTTCAAATCTTGTACACACCTCAATGTTATACTGCCCAATAGAACTATAATAACGGCTGAAGTTAGCGCTTGATATCTTGACTGGTGGAAACGTTAATATGAGCGTTTCAACTTCACCTAGTTTCGAGCAGCGTAAAATGGAACTGCTCCGAGTTCGTTCGATGCGCCGGGCTTTAACCACGCTAAAGACAACTTACTTCACTGAATCACTTGAAAATAACTATATATCGCCAGAAATATATATGCGATCTGACATATGAGATCTGAGAGCTCCTCTCTCCTGTGCACGACCTTTTATCAACTTCTTAAGGGGCGTATCCATCCCTTCCATAGCCTGTTGCTGCGTCATTGCTGGAAGTTTTAACTTTGGCTATACTTGACGGATTTTCACATTTCAAAAACTCAAAATTAATTTCTTCAAAATTCCAAATCAATGCCATAACTGAAAATAGATTTCCACAAATCTGCATGCCAAAAGTAATCAAATATCGTAGTTTCAGCAATCTCCGTCTTCCTTCCAAACTATCGTTCATTGGTTCGAGTCTCTCCTCCAATAGCGTAGCTTCTTCCTTAGCACAATACCTTGTTTCCTGCGACTGCGTCGTAAATCTAAGATCTTTCTCGAACAAAATCATGACGTCACCAAGAATCTCAGCTCAACCAGCCTGCTTGCCTCAAGTCTGCGTCATCCGGGCCTACGTCATGAATATCCACGTCACAACTATGACATTCATAACTTTACTCATATTTGCCAATACAGCCATCGTGGTCTCAATATAATTCAATTTCCGGGGGCATTCTCCCTTCACCACGTTTTAAAAACAGTTGCAAATTGTTTTTAAACTCTGTGTTATAAATATCTCAATTCACTTGAACACGAAATTGAATTATTATTGGCTTACTCTTGGATAATATTTCTTCAAGTTCCCAGCATTGAACTTGCCATAAACGACATTATTCTCATCATCGTAGAGTTCATAACAGTTGTTTCCATAGGCATTCGTAATTCTGAACGGACCCATGAACACTATTCCAAACTTGGGATAGATTTTCTTACCTACGTCAGCCTTGACAGGTCTGCGTAATAATACCAGATTTCCAATTTCTAAGGGAGCACCAAAACGTTTTCCAGCTACTCTTTTCAGTCGTTTTTGTGCTGCTTTCTGGAGTTGTTCTTTCGCTCTGTCTATTCTCTGCTGCCTTCCTAAGTCGGGATCTCTAGGAACGGGGTTAAAAAGATTATCCCACGGCCTTTCTGGGTTTCTTCCTAGATGAAGTCTCATTGGCACCTCTCCTGTGCTCTCCTGCACTGTAGAATTTAGACATTCCTCAATAAGGGGTACAAATCTCACCCAACCAGAATGATCATTCGGACAGAAAATTCGTCAGAATTTCGAAAATTCAGCCATATATCTTTCCGAAGAATTCGATTCCGGATATCGCACGCTTGAAAATATGTGCTTAATACCAAGCCTTTCCATATCTGCAGCAACTTCTAAGGACGTAAACTGAGCTCCATGATCCGAAAGTAAATATTCTGGTTTACCAGCTTTTGGAAATACAGCATGTTCCAGTCTGCTTACAACGTTCCTCGTGTTAGCTTTTTGCATGGGACTCATTGTTACAAATTTTGAGAAGACATCCACGGTAACCAACAGATACTGATTACCCTGATATCCCTTCGGACAAGGACCAAATATGTCTGTCGCCATGAGTTCATTCGGTTTAGAGGGAATCATAGCTTTAGGTTTTCCTTTTAATAGAGCGGAAGCATACTTTGCTCTTTGACATTTATCACATGAACGAATGACATTAGCAATGCTGGAACGCATATTAGTCCAAATAAACCTCTCTTTAAGAGTATCAAGAGTTTTATCTAAACCCGCATGTCCAGTTGCGTGATGAGCTACCCACACTAAATTGACAACAAGTTTAGGTGGCACGACTATTCGAAGCTTTGTATGCGCAGAGTCAGCATACTTACATACAATGTCTCCACTCAAGACAAAGTGTCGTGAATCTCTCTGTGTAGCTGCATAGTCATCATCAGTATTGTCCATGTAACCGTTAAGAAACCTGTACATTTTCCTGATTGGAGCGTGTCTCTTCTGTGACACACCGATTCGGGCTAACCTCCTAACGGTCTCTTGATCTTGCTGCTCCAATTGTACATGGTGTATCTGCACATTTTTGATAGGGTTACGTGATAAAGCATCAGCCAGTAAGTTATCTTTCCCAGGCTGATGGATGATAGTGACATTAAACTGTTGGGTGAACAAAGTCCAACGTGTCAATCTATCACTAGACATGTCAGTTTGCAGCATAAACTGAAGTGCTTTGTGATCTGTAATAATGATAACCTTGTGTCCCAGCAACATTTTTTTCCAAGCTTGCAAAGCTGTTACAAAAGCTAACGCTTCTAGTTCTGTCGTAAAGTAGTTTTCCTCGTGTTTCTTTAACTTCCGACTAGTGAACGCAATGTAGTGCTTGTTGCCTGCCTCGTCTTTTTGGTATAAGACTGCACTAATGCCTATTCTTGATGCACCAGACTCTATATAGAACACCTTCTCAAAGTCTGGGTACTCCAGTTTGACGTTGTTTCTGAGCATCTCCTTTGCTTTCTCAAAAGCCTCGTCTGCTGCGGTAGTCCATTTCCATCTATTATTTTTCTTGAGTAAATCATACAGAGGAGCCATAATTTCAGAGTATCTCGGACAGTGGCTGCTAATGAATTGGCATGCGCCTACAAATTCTCTGACTTGTTTCACCTTAGTTGGCTTTGGGAATCTTGTGATCGCATCTACTTTCTGCATGTTTGGATGATATCCATCTTTATCAATGGTATGCCCCAAGTAATTGATCTCCTTCTTCAAGAATTGATATTTTCCAAAATTGACCTTGATATTGGCTTCCCTTAAATTTTCAAACAACTTTCTCAAGTGCACTAAATGTTCTGCGGCGTTGGGTGAAGATACAATTAAATCGTCAATGTAGCAGATTACATTCTCCTTTACTTCGTCAGTGAGCTTGCTATCAAGTGCTCGAATGAGTGCTGGTCCACTGTTGACCATTCCAAAAGGCATTCTCACAAAGACCCATGACGTCTGGTCAAATAGGTATCCAGTGTACTGCATACTTTCTTCCTCCAGTTGAACTTGGTAAAACGAAGATGTCAAGTCAAGAACACTGAAACATGCTCTCCCTTTGAACTTTCTAAGCAGATCTCTAATCTTAGGTGGTCGGTCATTTTCTGGAAGAATCTTCAAGTTGATGGTCCGAGCATCGAGACAAAGACGTATCTGACCATTACTTTTCTTCACTACAGTGATGGGGTTTATGTAAGACGACGCCTGTTTTTTAATAATCCCGTCTACCTCCATTTTTCTGATCAACCCTCGTACTCCTTGATAGTATTTCTCAGGTGTGGGGTATATTCTCTTCTGGTAAGGGGTTTCATCGGTCAGCCTTATCTTATACTTATAGTCTTTAATCAATCCAGGCTTTTCATCAAAAATATCTTGGAATTCCTTTATCAAATCCTCAAATTCCCCCTGAATTTCTTCAAATCCTTCAGTTTTTCTACTGGGTATTTCTGTTATATTCTCTACGTCGTTAATAATGGTATTTAAAATTTCTTCCCTAAGGTCTATCTCCAGACTGTTTTTCACGTCCTGTTCTTCGATCTCTTCTGTGATCATGTACCCATCATTAAAGCTAATACTTCTATTCTTCATATCAATAATGGCTCCAACCTTCGATATAAAATCGATTCCTAGCACAATATCGAAATGGATCTTGTTAACCACAATGAAGATCTGTTCATAATTCCTTCCATTAATTTCAAAGTTCAACAGCACTTGGATCTTGCATTTCACTGCCTTGTCTTGGAAAATTCCTCTCACTTTGACGGTAGAAACTGGTAAAACTGTCATGTTTTCTCCTTTTAACAGACTTTGATAGCATTCATCAGAAATGATAGAAATAATTGCACCAGTATCCATAAGAGCTTTATACTGTTGGCCATCTATCAGTACAGAAATAATAGGTAATGCACATGGTCTTTCCTCTTTGACGATTCCCCTCTCTTCTAATAAATCCTCATCAGTTTCTTCGTAAATTTCGTTAATGGTAATCAGGTGTGGTGTGGCAATGTATTCATAGTTTCTCACTGTCGTTGAGAAATCGGCGTTTTTTTGTGTTACCAATCTCAAAGTTCCCCTGCTGACTTGTAGAAGGACCAGGATCGATCACTACATCCTGTCTTTCCTTTTGATTTTCAGCTTCCTTTTCTCGTAATTCCTTCAGATACTGCTGACTTTCTTTCTCTCTTTCTTGATACTTGTCGGGTGTCATAACCTGACCTTGAGAATTCTGATTCTGATTCTGGTACTGGTTATTTCTGTTATAATTTCTATTATAACCATTGTTGTAGTATCTACCTCTTCCGTTGTTGTAATTCCCTCTATTATTACTCCAGCCTCGTCTTTGCTGATATGGACGGTAACCTTGGGATCTGTGGTTGCGGAAATAATTATTCCTGTGAGGACCTACATTTTCAGTTTTTCCTTCCTCAGGCTTATCAGTTTGTTGCACTTGATCCATGTAGACCGTATTAACGTCTTTGAATTCGTGCCTCTGACCTTTTTGTACCAAATTTGGCATTGGACTCGTGTAGTCAAGCCTTCTCAACAATTCGTCCATACTTGTCAAATCTCTAATGTTTGACGATATGATCAGTCTTCTTACCTCCACAGGCAGCATACGTGAAATCGCATCTATCAACTGCTCTGTTGACAATGGGGGTTGCAAAAATCTCAAGCGTGATAGTTGACTCGTGAAGAAATCAGCGTACCGTGTTGGAAGAGTACCTGAATACTTCCTCGAGTATACCTCAGCTCTTAGTGAATTCTGAGCTTCTATTGACCAGAATCGTTTAATCAGTGCCTCTGCAAATTCGTCAAAATTGCTGAAAGTGTACCGAAATGCCATTCGAGGGGTCCTCCAGCTAGAAATCTTTCTACGATTCTCATCTCTCTCTCTCTAGGAATGTGGGCTTCTATGAAATAGTCTTTAAGATTCCTGACATATTCGATCGGTGTGAGACTATCAGTGTTGCTAAATTTTTGAGGTTTGTCTTCAAAATTCCGGATGACTGTCACATTTCTCGGATATGAATCCATATAATTCCTCCCACTATCACGATACTTCCATTCGGGTTCAATATTCCGATCCTCTTCTTCTTCCCTGAATCTGGATATACGTTCCTCAGGACTAATATCTCTCTCTTCTGTATTAAGGTTACCTCTTCTCACGTAATTTCTCTCCTCTTCACCAGTCAATCCTTCGGTATCCTTGTCTGTGATTTCCGTGATGACTTTCCTAATCAACTCTTCCTTATAGGTTTCCATCATGCTAGCTTCTCCTAGTTTCAAATTCTGCAGCTTGCTCGTAGTTTCATTAACATCAGAGACAACCTTATGAATTTGTTCCTTTAATGTTTGCACGTCCTGACCCATCTGTGTTCTATCCTCTACCTGCTTTTCGGATAGCGAATCCATCCTTACATTCAAGTCTTTCCTAACCTGAACTACTTCGTTATTAATGTCTACTTGTGTACTGGCAAGTTTTTTTTTCAATTCGTTCCTGAATCTGATCTACATGTTCCCCACTTGACCTGTTCCATTCATCTTTCCACACTGATACACTTGCAGTTAACATTTCTGCAATATCAACTTCGATGTCCTCCTTAAGTAAACGATTGTGATCTAATACTTGGATTCTCATGACCTATACATCGTATTTTAAACCAGCTAAAGACGCTGTTGTCCTAACAGACTCGTCAACTAATCGAGTTGTTAATGCACTAATGTTACGAGTACAAAGTGTTTTTGAAGTTTCAATTTCCTCCCTAACTTTGTTAACATCAGTCTGAACTTTAGCAATGTCTACAAAAACAGTATTGACTTCTACTTGTATTTTATTGATATCGCTTTGCATATCGTTAACATCTGAATGAATATTATTGATGTCAACTTGAACATTTGACACATCAGTTCGAACATTACTAACCTCTCTTTGCACTTCTTCTACTTTGTCTTGTACAGTAGCAACATCATTCCTTACAACAATTACTTCAGCTCTAGCACATGAAATATCACCCGGGACATTAGCAACGTCAAGATTCAACATGGTAAGATCTTTTTGTACCTTAGACACATCATTTTTAACCTCAGAAACATCTTTATGCACATTGGACACGTCTGTGCGCATGTCAGTTACAGCATTCTCGATTCCCTGGGTACTGATCTGTAAACGCGACATATCATTTTCTAGGTTTGCAGAACTGGTCTGAATAACTTTCAAATTTTCATCCATCCTAGTAGACAAATTACTAGCATTCTCTTTCATCATCTCCTGCATTCTAATAGACAAATTAGCAGACAAGTTACTAGCATTCTCCTCCATTCGACTAGTATTCCTAGCTTCCATTTCCCTCACACTTTCATCCAGCCTAATAGACATATTACTAGAATTCTCCTCCATCATCTGCTTCATACTGCTATTCATGCTAGCTTTCATCTCCTCCAACATAATTCTCAGACTTTCAACTGCCATTTCAATAATATTTCAATAATAAACTGCTTTAGGGACATACATCAAACAGAGCAAAATAACAACATCTGAGCAACATTTTTCACCATATATAAAATTTGAGCAATTTTCTGTCTTAAATCTAACTTATAATTACCTTATAATTAACCTTCGTAGACACTTCATGTTGAAATAAACTCAAGCACATGTTCAAGTTTCTTTGGTTCATTTTAAAATATCCTAACACAAATAATTTACATTTATAATCCAAATAGTTTAATTTTATCTTTAATATGACTAACATGTCATAAGCCGGTCAAACAAAATAAGATTCCAGATCATAGGCGATTTTTCTAAGTTTCCAGCCTGTTTAACCTCTTTCAAGTCGTATAAGATCTGATCTTTTCTGAGTGTAATTTTCCTAATACAACACAACATTTTATTCCTATATAATCACACTCTCAAATTCTACAATTGGCTAAGACATCTAACAAAGAATCAACCTCTTTATTTGAGTCTTCACAATCCCTTCGACATCGATAACTTGGTAATCCAATGTTATTCGAACACTCCACAAAAATTGCGGTGTCAATTCTACTGCAATAACTTGGTAATCCAATGTTTTGCTGATCGTGCCAATCGAGACAATCGAGCCCCACCGAATTGCGGCGCCAATCCTACTTGGTAATCCAGTTTTGTAGAAAAATCCCCACGTTTTAGGGTCGCCAATCCTACTGTACCCGATAACCCGGATAGTAGGCTGTCAGATATCCGCCCCCTCAATCGGATTGCCAATAATCAAACGCGCCGGCATAGCTACATCAATGAAAATGGCACTGACAGATACTATCGAGATTAGAGCACAATAGTTAACAAGAAAATTATTGTGGAACACACCAAAATATACGGGGGTTCATACTTACCTTTACTTACCTCTTAAATTTATCTCGGGGACTGGGTTGTCAACTGGATCACTTAAAGTATGCCCACACAATAACCTCCACCATGATATTTAAAATGAACCAAACGAAGACGAGAAACTTTAAACTGCACAATAATTTATTTCACAAAAAGAATGATTTTAACAAAAAGAAAAAAAAAAGAAAATCAACGTGGCAATCAGAAGCCATCGACCACATAACCATGTCCTCCTGTAGGACCTGTACTCTCTACATATAATGTTTCAGCTTTCTCAAGCTCATAGCAACGTAAAAATAATAATGCATATGGAATGGAAACGGGATTTGGGATGAGACACATATATCAATTGTTTTGCGTGTTTATATACTTCACATTTTATTTATAGCCACAAGGCTATTATGGAACGTCCTTGGCCTCTGTAACACAGTTGTCCGGGCCTGCTGCAAGGCACCTGCATGGTCAAAGCGGACTCCCGTTCGTTCAACCCTAGCATAAGCGTGTTACCTCAGAGCTCGGCTCTCCTTTTCAAATACGTAAATGTTCACATCTCAACTGAAATATTGTAATGTTTTTTAAGATGGTGATTTGCTCACTGTTGGATGATAAATGCAATAGGTCATGAAATGAATTGAGACACGTTAATACACACTGGTATTGTGAACTTACCTTCAGTAGTGCTCTCAAAATGAAATGTTGGGCGCCGTGGTCGCAACAAAGTGTTGAAGACCAATAAAAGAAACACAAATAATGATAAATTAACATCAGTGGAGCACCTGAGACCTCTTTCTCCCAGCCCGTGGCGAAATCAAAGTAATCAACCAGTTAGTTTTTGCATTGGGGATAAGGGATGACTTACATGTACTTCTAACTACTGAAAAAGGAAAGCAAGGCAAGGATTAAAATACTGAATTTAATTCTACACAAAAACAAAATATGAAAAGTTAATAATAATAAATAGTAAATACTTTACTGAAGTTATGTTAACCTGAGGGGCGAGAAAAGTGATGAGACCGATGTTAAATTTAACGTTATTTCCAAAACTGTGAAGTTACTTGCCAGAAATATAAAAGAAGAGATTTTGAATAATATGTCAGCCTAGCTTACCGCGGTTGCGTGTCGAAGGAATTGGTCTCCATATTTAAGACTTGTAGTTGTCCCTGGGGCGATGATTCATCTCTTGGAATGACGTCTTGAAGGATCCCAGCAGATAAGTTCCGTTAATTATATTTACTGAGCAGCGATGATGTAGATTTAGCTGCTAGCTTGATCAGTGACGAAGTTCTAACTCCATAAATCACTTTACCGACTTTGGCCAAAAACACAACCATTGTCGTTATTGCATGGAAAGACGAAGAAATATGTCTTATATGCACAATCAAGTCCAAACTATAGACGGTATGAATGACTTACTTCATTCCCAATAAGATTCACAGTCGTGAGTGACTCTTTCCTTAAACGCGCCAGCCCTCAAGTGCCATCCGTCTTTATCCCCACTCCTGCAGAAAATAAACCTTCGTCGACCAATCAAAATACCGTTGCTATGGTCTTCTGTCTCAGAGATACGTTCCAGTAGGCCCAGAGTCCTTCTTAGAAAACATCAGTTAAACTCCTCTTCACTTGATACAGACACACCTTGTGAAGCCAGATAGCTCCTTTGACACTAATCTCTTGAAATCTGTTGTACCAGGCTGTCCATTGTTCACTAACTCAGCGGAGAGCCCCCCGCTGTGCGTGTCACTCAGAATAATTGCACTCGCCACGGTTTTAAAATCTGTCTTAGGAAAATAAGAAAAGGGTCTCATGGCTTTGGTCACCTCACAAGTTAACATACTGTAGAATAACTGAAATATGTCGAATCCCTTTGATTCAAATAGCGAAAATAATTGGAGTTATCGTGTGTAATAAAACATCTCCATGGCTCAGTTAGCCTTGAATCTAAACTTAATAATAATAAAGAATTCTATCAATTAAGTACGAATAATAATAATAATAATAATAATAATAATAATAATAATAATACATCTAAATATATAAGTAACAAGTAATAGTTTGCCGTTATGAACATATTACAGAACGCCCTAGAAGATCACGCTATATTACATAGTAATGTAGTGCTGATTTTCTTCCGACACGAATATATAAAAAATAGACACAAAGCACAGAAAAAATACAACATCTAATAATACCCTTCTATGTAAAAGTGTAATTTGCAATCATCTTCAACGTAATTACGTCATTGTTCCCATTGTATTCATTTGCAACTTGTGCGTTCAAGTGTTTTTGTATAGCGGAAACACCGCCTGATACACGAAATCGATACCCTGAAAAATAGAACATATTCATATTTTACCCTTTATTTACACACGGTAAATTTTCTTCTCGTGACACAATCATAATTATGTCACATTACGGGTCGGTTCCATACTACACGTATGAAATAATATCACTTCGGAGGGTTAGTTCCTGGAGTAGAGTTTACGGAGATTCGACCAAATTACAATGTTATATAGTGTAGTCATAACTTCTCCTGAACTGTAATCGATATGTCGGGAATTCCACCTCTCACACGCATACACATGTAAACGAACACAATTTTCGCAGCCGTACGTCACACGTAAGCTATAGGACTTACAGACTGCATTACACAAAATCTCTGAAAATTAATTACAATGTGAACCTCTACTGAAATAATATCAAAATATAGAAATCTATGTAATTCATCTTATCTCTGTGCTTATTGAGTCCCATTTAGCTTCCTTTAAAACCAGTCTCTTACCTTCCAACAGCGAGCACTCCTCCTGTCACCCTTATCTCCTTGAGATAACTCCAACACGGTCTCTCCCCAAATACATACCTTCATAATTACGGTTACCACTAACCTTTTAGTCCAGATCAACAGCCTTCATACCACCTTACATAGGCTACCTATTCAAATCAAGTCCTAGAGGTTCATCACCGGTCACCCTTTCGTAACAGCTGTCACCTCTCCAACTCACGCCACATACTTACGTCACGAGTGAATGTTATATGTACCATATAAACTAATTCCATTATTCTCTAACACATAAGCGCACTTACCAACGCACTGAGAAACAACATATGGTCCCTCAAATAAGAGAAACTACTATCTAACAAACTACATGCACTCGCCCTCGACACGAATAATTCGACGACAGGGTTCGAATTTAAGGACTCAGCTACCTCGGGTTCTTCGGTAAATTCACGTAACAAGTCACTTTTTAAATCTAGGTCTACATTACTTATACACAAGAGTACTGGTTGGCAAAGTAAACATACAGTACTGCAACCCTACATAAATGTTCTACTTTCGATTATTACTTCTTTCTTTCTCACTCCCTACTTCATCACTTTCTTTCTTTATCGTCACTCTGTCTTCTCTCCTTATAATAATGGTTTCCCCATCTCCCGTACTACACCTATCAATGGTGACACTACAGTGCACTTCTCCTCCTACCGTTTCCCTTACCTTATCTGCTATTTCATTCCACTCCATAATGTGTTCTCTCTCTCTTTCTTTCAACCTGGCTTCCATTTCCTCTAATAAATTATTTTTATTCTCCTCTTTCTTTTTACTCCTATGATTTCTATCATCCTGCCTCCCCTCAACTCCTATGGTATCACCTTCCACCATTTCTTCTACTATCGCTCCTTCCTTCTGATTTTTCTTTCTCTCTTTCTTTCTACTCTCATGATTTCTATCTTCCTGCCTCCCCTCAACTCCTATGTTATCACCTTCCACCATTTCTTCTACTATCGCTCTTTCCTGCTGAATTTTCTTTTTACTCTTATGATCTCCATCTTCCTGCCTCCCCTCAACTCCTATGGTATCACCTTCCACCATTTCTTCTACTATCGCTCTTTCCTTCTCAATTTTCTTTCTCTCTTTCTTTTTACTCTTATGATCTCCATCTTCCGGCCTCCCCTCAACTCCTATGGTATCACCTTCCACCATTTCTTCTACTATCGCTCTTTCCTTCTGATTTTTCTTTCTGTCTTTATTTTTACTCTTATGATCTCTTTCTTCCTGCTCATCTTGTTCTTTAACTATCTCATTCTGGCTGTAGCCTAACGTCCGCTTCTCCATTTCCGCTAATCTCCTACTAACTTCCTCTATACTTGCTCTAAAGTCGTCCCTAATCTGCCTATTCTCTTCATCTATGATTTCCTGCATTTTTATTTCCTGAGAGCTTAGTACTTTCTTTATTTTACCTAATTCCATTCCTATCTTCCCTTTAATCTTCTTCTCCTCTTTCTCATTACGTTCCATAATTTCTACCCTTACTTCTTGCACTCTTTCTATCACCTGTTGACTAGTCTGGTCAACTTTATTGCCTAAAATTTCAAGCTTATTCTCAACTTCTACCCTGACTTCCTCTACTGTTTCTTTTAACTGACTTTTCATCTCTTCCCTTATCGTCTATTGAACATCCAATATACTTTCCTTCATCCGCTCATATTTCCTACGCAACTCCTCGCTACTTTCCACTACGCCGTTTATCCTCTTATTCAATTCCTCAATTTTATTACTAGTTTCAGAGTTATTCTGATCTAATTTCCTGTTTATCTGCTTATTATTACGTTCAAGTCTAGCTTTAGTGGCTTCTAACTTATCACTCAAATCTTGATTATTACTCTCTAATCTAGCATTTATTTTTTGACTGTGACTTTCTAATTTAGCATTTATTTCCTGACTGTGACTATCCAATTTAGCATTCATTTCCTGACTGTGACTTTCCAATTTAGCATTTATTTCCTGACTGGTATTATCTAGTTTATCATTAGTGGCTTCTACTTTGTTATTCAACAACCTTAACATGCTCATAATGCCTTCACTTATTTCCACCGACATCTCCTTACTGGTATTGGGATCAACCTCCGATCTCCCTTCCATCAACTTCTGACCATCTTCTGCCAACTGACTATTCTCCTCCCCCACATTCTCCTCTACCATATCATCACTCAACTGTTGACCACTCCTAAGCTTCATCTGGTCCTTATCAGCCATACTGATACACCACAATTAAAATCCCCCACAAAACACAAGCACAAAGATAATACCGTTCCCCAAATACAAATACTATCTGGTTTTCGTGCCCTACGCTTTGGCGCCACCTGTAATGTTTTTTAAGATGGTGATTTGCTCACTGTTGGATGATAAATGCAATAGGTCATGAAATGAATTGAGACACGTTAATACACACTGGTATTGTGAACTTACCTTCAGTAGTGCTCTCAAAATGAAATGTTGGGCGCCGTGGTCGCAACAAAGTGTTGAAGACCAATAAAAGAAACACAAATAATGATAAATTAACATCAGTGGAGCACCTGAGACCTCTTTCTCCCAGCCCGTGGCGAAATCAAAGTAATCAACCAGTTAGTTTTTGCATTGGGGATAAGGGATGACTTACATGTACTTCTAACTACTGAAAAAGGAAAGCAAGGCAAGGATTAAAATACTGAATTTAATTCTACACAAAAACAAAATATGAAAAGTTAATAATAATAAATAGTAAATACTTTACTGAAGTTATGTTAACCTGAGGGGCGAGAAAAGTGATGAGACCGATATTAAATTTAACGTTATTTCCAAAACTGTGAAGTTACTTGCCAGAAATATAAAAGAAGAGATTTTGAATAATATGTCAGCCTAGCTTACCGCGGTTGCGTGTCGAAGGAATTGGTCTCCATATTTAAGACTTGTAGTTGTCCCTGGGGCGATGATTCATCTCTTGGAATGACGTCTTGAAGGATCCCAGCAGATAAGTTCCGTTAATTATATTTACTGAGCAGCGATGATGTAGATTTAGCTGCTAGCTTGATCAGTGACGAAGTTCTAACTCCATAAATCACTTTACCGACTTTGGCCAAAAACACAACCATTGTCGTTATTGCATGGAAAGACGAAGAAATATGTCTTATATGCACAATCAAGTCCAAACTATAGACGGTATGAATGACTTACTTCATTCCCAATAAGATTCACAGTCGTGAGTGACTCTTTCCTTAAACGCGCCAGCCCTCAAGTGCCATCCGTCTTTATCCCCACTCCTGCAGAAAATAAACCTTCGTCGACCAATCAAAATACCGTTGCTATGGTCTTCTGTCTCAGAGATACGTTCCAGTAGGCCCAGAGTCCTTCTTAGAAAACATCAGTTAAACTCCTCTTCACTTGATACAGACACACCTTGTGAAGCCAGATAGCTCCTTTGACACTAATCTCTTGAAATCTGTTGTACCAGGCTGTCCATTGTTCACTAACTCAGCGGAGAGCCCCCCGCTGTGCGTATCACTCAGAATAATTGCACTCGCCACGGTTTTAAAATCTGTCTTAGGAAAATAAGAAAAGGGTCTCATGGCTTTGGTCACCTCACAAGTTAACATACTGTAGAATAACTGAAATATGTCGAATCCCTTTGATTCAAATAGCGAAAATAATTGGAGTTATCGTGTGTAATAAAACATCTCCATGGCTCAGTTAGCCTTGAATCTAAACTTAATAATAATAAAGAATTCTATCAATTAAGTACGAATAATAATAATAATAATAATAATAATAATAATAATAATAATAATAATACATCTAAATATATAAGTAACAAGTAATAGTTTGCCGTTATGAACATATTACAATATTATCACGCAAATGTCTTACATGCTTCATTCAAACACCAGTGGATTACTCCAACAATCCCAAATCATGATTATTTGTTCAAACCACTTGCTTAACTAGCGTTGTTTAGAGTATAAAAAAACTCTTAATGTTAATAACAAAAGTTCATTAATTATTTATAACAATAATAAATTGTTTATAACAATGTCAAATGACAATTGAAAATTTTATACACGCCTGTGTTAATCACTATCATTTCAAATTATTATCAAATATATTTACAAAATTATTTTACAATATTATATTGTTTATATTATTTATACAAGGAATACATTAAACCACACGTTTATCCGGTTGATAATTACTCAAATCGTGATGATATAATCGACCAATGAAGGTTAGTTATATTTAACTGTCAAATTCAGGTTTAATAAGGTTTAATAATAATTATTAATATTTGTGACGGTAACCTCCATTCAAAATCTTTATCTCAAATTATTTAACACTCTTGTTAATTTTAACAGTATCTTCATATGCATAATCTTTCAAAGAACAAGAACAATACAATCAGCGGGAAAATACTTCGCTTATAACGCACAAAATTGCACAACAATTGGCCCAAAATTCATCATATATCTTCATATATATGGCATAAAAATCCTTCAAACTACACACAAAAACCTCCACTTATTAATTCATCAACTTCATTAATTATTGTGGGAACCTCCTTCATTATTCAAGGGCATTATTCAACAGCGACTTTTACACGTCCACTGAACTAACGATTATACATCCATTGTTCCTCTTTAAAAATTCTTATATTCATCAATTTTAATAATGACTGTTATTATTTAACCTTCGTGGGTTTCATTCATGAATCGATATGAAGTAAAAATTTGCCAATCACAAATAAATTTAATAGCGAATACGATTAGACACTCCTGCCTGGTCTATCAAAATTGAGATTAACATCTTCAAAGTAACGCAGTATAAAAATACTATCTTCAAACAAAGTTCATCTAAACTGCAAAATAGTCGAATAGAATACAATTAGATTGTGGAATGCAAACATTATTGTTCCAATCTAGAATTGAGAAAAACTCCTATCAAATGTTCATTACTATAGTGTATTCAATAAATTGTAATCAACGTTCATATTTCATAAAATTGTCTATAATGCAATGATAAATGTCTATGTTGCAATCATGTTCATAAGACGACTAGTATTTCAAAGATCGTCGATATCGTAATAGATTTTAACGCTCTAAAATCTTTTAATTATTCTTCTTTCTTGAGGATGACAGAAAATTGGTCAAAGTAATTTACTGAATAGAATCACTTTAATAAAATGACACGCTGTCTGAATTCAAATCTGCCATAGCAAATTGTTAACTTTACAGTCAAATCGTGACTACAAAAATATGCAAATTACTGAAAGAATCTAAATCATCAGTCTCAACTGATCGAAAATTATTAAGTATGCCAATGACATAACAATGTCTCAAAAATCGAAGAAAAAGGCATAAATCATCGAAGTGTACTGAGTACAGAAATATCAATCAAGAAAATGGGGCAAAAGATAGGACAGAAAATATGGGAAGAATGGTTGCTCAGATATCGCTACAAGACTCAAATAATACAAGAAACGTTCACGACTACCTTATCTGTTGATTGAAGATCTAGAGGAAAGTTTTCAAAGAAAACTGCTGTTGGTTCCATTTCACCAGCGTGAAGATGTGCTCCGTCCTCGAATCTGGAATCAGCGTCCTCGGAGAATCGAACTGCTTCCTCCTCCGAAATTGCACTGCTCCGTGGATACGAAAAACATCCTTCTGGAAAAACTCTTCTTTGTGCGCCGGGACAACCCTGGCCTCTCTTGAAAGTTCTCTGAAGTTCTTGCAGGAATTCGCCATGAAGTTTAATGTAGTTATTTCCGCAGAAATATTCATAGTTGTGGAGTATGAAAATATTTCCACTGTTATCTGGTATAATTCAGCGATGGATCCACGATGCATGAGTGTAGTTGGATGTTCACTACATGCTCGCTTTTGTAGAAAGACGATTAACGAAGTTCCATGCTGTTACTTTACTCCAATGATATATGTCCCAATTGCATTAAAGCCTTAGCCATCCATCTCAACTACTGTTATAATCATCGAAAGCACTGCAAGATTATAATGTTCCATAGTCGAATGTATCGTTGCAATACCAAACGTATTCTCCAATATCACTGTTGCACTCCACGTGTCAGCCGTAGTGTATAATGTGGAATTTTAAAAGTGTTTCTCATGTGGCGAGAAAATCACTTTTGTTGGCAGCCTTAAAGTTCCAATATCTTTCGAAGCATAAATGTGAAATTTTTCAAATCTTGTACACACCTCAATGTTATACTGCCCAATAGAACTATAATAAAGGCTGAAGTTAGCGCTTGATATCTTGACTGGTGGAAACGTTAATATGAGCGTTTCAACTTCACCTAGTTTCGAGCAGCGTAAAATGGAACTGCTCCGAGTTCGTTCGATGCGCCGGGCTTTAACCACGCTAAAGACAACTTACTTCACTGAATCACTTGAAAATAACTATATATCGCCAGAAATATATATGCGATCTGACATATGAGATCTGAGAGCTCCTCTCTCCTGTGCACGACCTTTTATCAACTTCTTAAGGGGCGTATCCATCCCTTCCATAGCCTGTTGCTGCGTCATTGCTGGAAGTTTTAACTTTGGCTATACTTGACGGATTTTCACATTTCAAAAACTCAAAATTAATTTCTTCAAAATTCCAAATCAATGCCATAACTGAAAATAGATTTCCACAAATCTGCATGCCAAAAGTAATCAAATATCGTAGTTTCAGCAATCTCCGTCTTCCTTCCAAACTATCGTTCATTGGTTCGAGTCTCTCCTCCAATAGCGTAGCTTCTTCCTTAGCACAATACCTTGTTTCCTGCGACTGCGTCGTAAATCTAAGATCTTTCTCGAACAAAATCATGACGTCACCAAGAATCTCAGCTCAACCAGCCTGCTTGCCTCAAGTCTGCGTCATCCGTGCCTACGTCATGAATATCCACGTCACAACTATGACATTCATAACTTTACTCATATTTGCCAATACAGCCATCGTGGTCTCAATATAATTCAATTTCCGGGGGCAGTACCATCCCGGCATTTGCCCGAAGACGAAGTGGGAAACCACGGAAAACCACTTCGAGGATGGCTGATGTGGGAATCGAACCCCCCCTACTCATTTGGACCACCCGAGGCTGAGTAGACCCCGTTCCATTCCTCATACCATTTTTCAAATTTCGTACAGAGCCGGGAATCGAACCCAGGACCTCCGGGGCGGCAGCTAACCGTGCTGACCGCTACGCTACGGAGGCGACATTTTCTTTATAAATCATCAACATTCAACGTACTCTTCACAAAAATACGTCGTAAGGCAATAAATGTGGCAATGTAGTTACATCCCGACTAAAATGGAATGTGGGCTTTCGTTCAACAAAAAAAAAAAAAAAAAAAAATCCTGCTACTGGATTCGACGCAGCATTTTACCCGCTCGTGCCCACCTCATACGGTCAGGATTTAACCCTCTTTTTTTTTATTTTTTTATTTTTTTATTAGCTCTTTACAGAATTACAGAATTTTCAGATATGATAAATACCATACTATTACATCACAAGAAAATCCAGATAGTGTCCATATTTATCGTACAATTGTCCACTTTCACTAAGCTTCCAACGCTCTTTCTGCAGGTGATACCTGAGATCCAGGAACGAGAAATGTTGATCATTGTCCATCACGAAGTGTATATATTGGCCCATTATCCACACAATGGCAGTCTGTTTAATTTGGGGGAAGGCGGTCACCGACAAGCGAATCAACTTCCTGTCATCAAGGTCATTCGTGGGCACATTTAATAGTTGACATACTTTTCCCTTACACCACAGCCACGTGGAGGCAACTCGCGTGCATGATGTGAAGCGGTGTATCACCGTATCAGTTTGACCACATATAGTACACCATGGGTAAGCTTCAAGACGGATGGTATATCGCCGTAGAGCGGTTGGGATGAGATCGTTGAGGAAGATAAAAACCCGGGAGTGTACAGCAGAAGAAATGGTCATAGCCCCAAAATTTTTCCAAACAGTGGGCCAATGGACGTAGAGGGTGGTGGCCTCGATTCGCGGTTTGGAGTGTACCACATGCCGCAACATGTTATAAATACTTTTCGTCGTTGGAACAGTCCCTGAAGGCATTTGGCGAACAGTTTCCAGAAGGTGCTGTTGATGGTCCCTAAATATCTTCGGCAAAGCTCTCTCACAACCACGGGCTGTGTTTCGAATATCTTTGTATAGCGCTTTCGTAAAAGTGTCATGTTGGGAAAGAATGGTGATATCGTTCTTGCAGAGGAGTGCACGGCATTTCATGCCAGGAGCGGTTAGCCCTAGCCCGCCTTGCCGGGATGGGAGATAAGTAGTGGAGTACTAGGAGTTCTAACTCATAGCCTACTTTCCTGGTGACGTCACATACTAACCCGCAATACATTCAGGGGCAAAGTCGATATCTCCCAAAACCATGGTCCGATTTTGACAAATGAGGTGTCGTTGGACTCGGGATGACGGGGGCTTTGCTATGGACCACTCATTTCAACCCCTAAATAAAACCTACCCCTACTAGGGGGTGAAATTGTAATTTTTTAGTGAAAGTCCCTTTTCAAATGTCACATGTACAAGGTGAGCTGCTAAAATGAACTTAAATGTTGTTGCTCATATCGCGCATGCGTTTTACGAGATGCCGCTATGGATGAACATTTTTGTTTTTGTTTTTTACGCATGCGCACTTGGGATTTTTGTAAGAGGGCGAGCTCTTTGAAAAAAAAATGATTGATAAGAAGAGGTTTTGGTGGTGAGGAGAGAGCCAGATAGTCGCCTACTTTCCTACGAAGTTTCCCGATATCTCTCGAACGCAAGGTCGGATTTGGACGTGTGACGTGTCAAATCGCTTGTCTCGAAGCCCTATATACTCGTATGTTATTAATAGGTTAAAGTTTTGAGAATTGGGGAAACAGGCTTTTTGGGGGTAAAACCGTGATTTTAGACTTTTTCCGATATTTCACGAATGCATGGTCGGATTTGGTCCTATGACGTGTCAAATGGCTTGTCTCGAAACTCTCTTTATTTTGGTAATAGGTTAAAGTTTCTGAAAATGAGGGAAACAGAATTTTTTGGTGTAAAACTGTGATTTTAGTCTTTCTGATATATCTCACAAACCAATAACGCCAGAGACGTATACGAGGGGTCGTAGGACTCGGGGTGAGGCCCTCCCATTCCCCCCCCCTTTTTTCAAATATAGTATTTATATTTTAAAAAAATGCGAAAGGGTCTAACGACACTTTTGTTGAAAACATTTTAGTTTTTAAAACTTTTTTTTTAATTTGTCTAAAATGTTCATGAAGAGTGGTTGCAGATAGAGACGATACCACTGGACACGTGTTTCAACGAAGCTATTACTGGCCACGGTGGTGATATACTAATACAGTATTCGCTATTTCGATGAGACGGCGGGTCGAGGGTTCGTTTTCCGATTTTTCCTATGATGGAATACTTAATACCTAAACCCCCTGAAGGGGGTCTTTAACATGTAAACGATTATGAGTGACATGACAAATGATAATTCCTTGATCAGATGAAGTTAGCTTTAGATAGAACAAACAGAACTTGGTTATATGTTGCTTGAAGTGAGTATAGAAAACAAACTTGCTGGGGCAGACTGACAGGATGTGGATGTTATTTGAGCTTATTGGAATGCATTGACTTGACTTGACAACAGGGCAATGAAAAAAGCACAGAGATGCTGAGGACACTTGAAGGTCAAACGATATGGCAACTATGGTGGGAGGGGGAAGCGAGGATGATGTCGCCGATCTTGTTCAATGTTCAATGGATGAATTTAAATTTTGCGAAGCATTGTTCGGAGAGGGTTATGTGACGACTTGTTTTAAGGATATTTATTTTTCCGATCTTTCTTATGGTGGTCTCATTGATTGAAATCATTCAAAACTGCTTGGGCATGGCCTTGAGATTTTATAAACTGATAATGGGATTTTGACATACAAGGTCCACTCAGAACTTGACATGATGTCATTCTTTTTATGGCTTATGAATTTCCCCAAAAAAGAACCAAAACAACAAGATCATAGACTTTTGCTTTTCTTAATATATTTCAAACCCATAATGTTAGATGTTTACTGTGAGTGACGAAACCTAGCTAGGTAAAGAAAGAATTATTGTGGGCTACATGTATGGTGACTGACACGTCTTTGAACATTGGAACTTGTTTTCAGATGTGAGTGTAGTACATAGGGAGTATAGGTTGTAGGCATGGCTTGACAAACGGTGTACACAAAATTCAATTTATCGATTCAAGAATTATGAGTAGACTATCATTAATTAATTGGTTAAAGAGTGTAGCTAAAAATAAAAAAGTGACTACATTAAACTAAACTGAACCAAGTCGAATCAAACCCAACTGAACCAAACCAAGTCTAAAGCAAACCAAACCTAATCAAGAACAAGCCAAGGGCTTAAGTGTAAAACTTGTGGGGGAATGCAGTCATTGGCAATGTCCAAAGAAAGGGATAACGCTCTACCTTTAGAGGGTGAGGTAAAGCTAGCGCATGGTGCTAATGCATATTCCCAAGTACATGAACCACACACACACACAACTATCCTATGCTGTTTTTATGAGTTGACTGTTAAAACTTACTCAGTGGTTACTGAGCAAGATGGTCGCTACACACAACAAGCTTTAAATACTTGAGGCTAATAATCTATACACACACACACGCACTCGCTTGTTCTAAACTAAACTGTCTCGCTGGCAGTGCTCACACAGTAGGCAAATGACAGAAATGCTTGGCTAACCGAAATACAATCATTTTCGGTTGTCTAATGATACCAGCTAGCCATTACATGCTATAGTGGTGAGCACATGTGCCTCTTGCACTGGAGATCGTAACTCGATTTCTAGCTCTATGGCCTAGAACGAATCAAACTAAGAAAGAATGGTATGGTGACGCAGTAGTTAAACTGTTAGCCTTTCAATAAGGTAGACTAGGGTTTGATTTTGGGTTAATATACATGTCATAAACAAACAAACAAAAAAAGCGGAGATAATGTTTAAAACTGATTACACTTGTCTCTTTTCAAATTATTACTTAGATTACAAATACAAAGGTGGACTGGGTTTGATATACAGTTAATGCTGCCTATCGCATACTAGCCTGTAAGAAAGCCAAACAAGCAAAAGGCGTAGGTAGAGCAGTGGTAAAATCACTATGTGTAGAGAACTACCTAACGGTTTTATGAACTGGCAATGCTATGTCGCATAAACAGTGTAGGATACAATCCGGCAACCATAATTTTTATCTTGTGGAACAGAGAAAATGCAATTTTACCTTGATGAATAGCAAATGAGTGCAGATGAATGACCTATGCATTAGCCTACCATAGGGTTATAACCACGAGGTGGAGGTGTGACTTTTATATTTTATTGTTTAGAGACATGGCTTTTTTGTAACCAGTAGATTTAGTATTTTGTAAATATTCATTTTTGTAATTGTAAATAGTGGAAACATTTTTTTGTAATAGTAAATGTTAAATGTATAACTAAAAGTTATTTGGGATAAGTGTGCATGTCAAGGATAAATAGCGTGGTTGTATTTGTTTTCAAAGACAGGTATGGTTGTGTGAATGTATGACTACAAATAGAATGATAGAGAGAGAGAGAGAAAGCTTGTGTATGTGTGTGTGTGTGTGTGTGTGGGTAGCATTGATTTTTCAACCAAAGCAAACACGGCAAGGTAGGATGGTGGGGTAATTAATGTATATAGCAAATGGTAAATAGTATACTATATTTTTTTAACACTTGTGTTTTTTTAATGCAGCAGTAGATAGGTGTTATTTTGTAAAACAGTCTTACCTACAGTAGTAGTAGTAGTAGTAGTAGGCCTATATGTTTTTGGAAACAAACAGAAAGAGAATGCACTATTGCCATGGCCAAGCACTTCCATTAAAGTGATTTCAAGAAAATTTAAATCAGCAAATGTGTGTTTTACAAAACTAAACATTCAGCATGGACTAAATCATAAACGTGTCTTCTGTGATATGGAAAAAATAGGAAATCCATGTTTCCATATCAACACAATTTAAAAACTTAAAACTGACATTTAAAAAATGTAAATGGGAAATTGGCAAATGTGTAAACAACAAAATGGAAAATTCTTGTTTCCATATCATGAAATCCAAAAACTTTAAACTGACATTTTCAAATCGTGTACATGGAAAATTGACAAATGGCAATGTGTGAAATGTGAAAATGAAAAAATATGAACAAATGGCTATCATTATTTAAAAAAAATAAAAAACCGTCGTGTTATATCGTTAAAGTGTGAATCAAACCACATCTACTTATTTGGATCACCCGAGACTGAGTAGACCTGTTTTAGTCCTAATATACTTTTAAAATTTTATGTTAAAGCTCAATTTGAACTCAAGAGCTTTAGAGTGCCAGCTAACTATTATAACCGTTACGTCACAAAGACAACTTTACACTACTCTTAATAAACAATAATAAGAAAAAGAATAATAAATGTTGAATTTTTTTTTTAAGGATGAACATGGTGACACTGTTTCTGTTGCACAGTCTGCTAGCTACTAGCCAGCAGCTGGGGTCTTAGAAAACGATACAGTTGACATTTTGTAATGAGATGTGACATGTTTCAAAGTACAGTATTATGGGTTGCTGTTGAGTAAAAACTAATCCTGTACAAGGAAGCAAGGGTTCGATCCCCTTACCTAACATTACTATTGCCTGAACATGGCTTGACGACACTGTATTATTATGATACTCGGTACACAAACCATAGATAGAGTGTATTGTTTAAGATCACTTTCTTTCTGAACATAGGTGGAGACTGTTGATGGTTAACAATGGCATTAATATAGTAGGACGTGGGTATAGCAATTAAGAAAAAACTGACAATACCCATACAATATTTTTATTTATTTAATATAAGTACTTGTACAATAGTTACATTCAAAATACATTTCTTTTTTCTCTATTACTATTTAGACCTTTTTGATTCTCTTGCATATGAAGGGTAGATAACCTTGTAGTTCAGCCCCTTAAAACAACAACAACACAACCTTTTGCATAGTCTGTGATGTTGACGACTCTTGAGATGTGGAAGATGGATTAAACATAACTTTTACAGCAGGGGTTAAATGTTGCTCAATAAACACTGCACTATTTTGAGTAGCAACATTTTTTTCTTGTACTAGCTTTTTAGCATTGTCATGATTATTTGTTGACACCAACAGTGTTTCATCTGGTACACCACATTGATGATCACTCACACTTAAAACCTTACCATTTCTACTTTTTAGATTGCCTCGACATCTTTTTGACCTCTCTTTTGAGCATCGCCAAAATATTATTCCTTTTACATTTTGACGATTATAGTTATAAGAGTAGCCTTTATAGAGTACACGTTGTTTACCTTTGTTAGTTGTAGTAAGTTCCATAGTAGCAACTAACCTGTTAGTATGATTTGCTCACTACAAAGGTTATAACTGTTCTGATAATAAAATCATTTAGCGTTGGCTTTTATATTTAATATGTACAGTTTGAAGTGATAGCAAAAGTGAGAGCAAAATGGTAGCAGAGTGGTAGAAAATATAACATGTATTGTTAAGAAATAGTTTAAGCTGTTATGTGGATCCATTACATAATAATTTTAGCACGACGAAGCTCATTTTCTATATCCAATAGTTCTTCCTCATATTCAGTATAACCAGCCTGTTTATAGACATGCAGTTGCTGAAGCCGCCGGATTAGCTTACTTGGATTGTTCCAGTAGACAAATTTAACAAATGATTTTTTAGTTGTAAACAAAGCATTACCATTATCATTATTATCTTCATCATCAACATCATCATCATCATAACCATTATCATTATCATCATCATCATTATCATCATCATCATGATCATTATAATCCTCATCACTATTACTATATAGTCCTTTTTGATCCTTTTGCAATACCACATTTTGCACAGTCTGTGTTGCCCTTGATAATGTTGGGAGTTTTTCAGACATTGACAACTGTCCTAACACGACTTTCTGAGGAGATGATACATGCTTCTTAACAAACAATGCACTATCTTGAGCTGCAATATCTTTTTCTGGGACAAGTGTTTTAGCATTTTGAAGAGTTTTTTTAAACAGCAACGATGTTTTATCTGGTACACTACATTGATGATCACTCATACTTAAGACATCACTATTTTTACTTTTCAGCTCACCTCGACACTGTTTTGAACGATGTTTTGAACAACGCCAAATAACAGTTCCATTTTTATTGGTTCGTTTTACAATATATTTATATCCTTTATAGAATGCGTATGGCATACCATTGCTATTTGTTGATACTTCCATGTCAATTGTCAAGCATGAACTAATCTCTAGCAAAGTTCACTCGATAATATAAATAATTTCTAAACCCCAGTAGTGAATAGTCAGTTGTTTTTGATCTATGCAAGCGTAAACATGTCACATACACTGGTGATGGATACTCAAGGCTTTAAGGTCAATGAAAACAAGTACAGTATATATTTAAATAGGTGGCTATCATTGATTGCACAACACGCGGGTCACCATATCTTTTTTTATTTCGGACTAGTGTTTTAACATTTGAAGAGTGTTTTAAACAGCAACGATGTCTTATCAGTCACACTACATTGATGATCACTCACACTTAAGACCTCGCTATTTTTATTTTTTAACTCACTTTGACACTGTTTTGAACGATGTTTTGAACAACGCCAAATAACAGTTCCATTTTTATTGGTTCGTTTTACAATATACGTATAACCTTTATAGTATGCATATGGCTTACCATAACTATTCGTTGATACTTTCATATCAATTTTCAAGCATGAAATAATCTCCAATAAATTTCGCTCAATAATAGAAATAATAGTTTAAAGTGGGTGCGAAGGTGGGTGCAAAAGTGGATGCAAAAGTGAGTGTAAAAGTGGGTGTAAAAGTGGGTGCAAAAGTGGGTGCAAAAGTGAGTGCAAAAGTGGGTGCAAAAGTGAGTGCAAAAGTGGGTGCGAAAGTGGGTGTGAAAGTGGGTGCAGTTTATAGTAGGCACCATTTTTACTAGAATGTGATTTGAGTAAATGTAATTTCTAAACCCAAGTAGTGAATAGTCAGTTGGTTTTGATTTATGCAAGCGTAAACATGTCTCATACACTGATGATGGATACTCAAGGCTTCTTGGTCAACAAAAACAAGTATATAGTTAAAGAGGTAGCTATTATTGATTGCACAACACTGAATCTATTTTTGAAATTTTGACAAAGGGTCTAAGTGCACTTTTGTTAATATCTCGCGAATTAATAAGACTACGGCATTGTATGAGGTATTGTTGGACTTTTTGCCGAAGACTGCTGGTAAACACTTATGTTCCCACGACCTTTTTAAAGATGGCGGCTGACCCACGAGGGGTGATTAAAACGTATTCCAAGCGACGCTTGTCTATAAGCAAACCAATAATCAAAGGGGGGTGTGACAGAGCTTGAGGCGATAACCCCTTTTGATTGATCCCTGTTGATTTGCCCCTTTGGACTGGTCCCCGTTGACAAGTCCCTCTGAACGGGTCCTTTTTGAAGGGAGTCATTTATGACGGGCCCCTGCTGACGGGTCACTGTGGACGGATCCCTGTGGACAGGTCCCTGTTGACAGGTCCTTTTGACTAATCCCTTTGGACCTGTCAACAGGGACCTGTCCACAGGGATCCGTCCACAGTGACCCGTCAGCAGGGGCCCGTCATAAATGACTCCCTTCAAAAAGGACCCGTTCAGAGGGACTTGTCAACGGGGACCAGTCCAAAGGGGCAAATCAACAGGGATCAATCAAAAGGGGTTATCGCCTCAAGCTCTGTCACACCCCCCTTTGATTATTGGTTTGCTTATCGACAAGCGTCGCTTGGAATACGTTTTAATCACCCCTCGTGGGTCAGTCGCCATCTTTAAAAAGGTCGTGGGAACATAAGTGTTTACCAGCAGTCTTCGGCAAAAAGTCCAACAATACCTCATACAATGCCGTAGTCTTATTGGTTCGCGAGATATTAACAAAAGTGCACTTAGACCCTTTGTCAAAATTTCAAAAATAGATTCAGTGTTGTGCAATCAATAATAGCTACCTCTTTAACTATATACTTGTTTTTGTTGACCAAGAAGCCTTGAGTATCCATCATCAGTGTATGAGACATGTTTACGCTTGCATAAATCAAAACCAACTGACTATTCACTACTTGGGTTTAGAAATTACATTTACTCAAATCACATTCTAGTAAAAATGGTGCCTACTATAAACTGCACCCACTTTCACACCCACTTTCGCACCCACTTTTGCACTCACTTTTGCACCCACTTTTGCACCCACTTTTACACCCACTTTTACACTCACTTTTGCATCCACTTTTGCACCCACCTTCGCACCCACTTTAAACTATTATTTCTATTATCGAGCGAAATTTATTGGAGATTATTTCATGCTTGAAAATTGATATGAAAGTATCAACGAATAGTTATGGTAAGCCATATGCATACTATAAAGGTTATACGTATATTGTAAAACGAACCAATAAAAATGGAACTGTTATTTGGCGTTGTTCAAAACATCGTTCAAAACAGTGTCAAAGTGAGTTAAAAAATAAAAATAGCGAGGTCTTAAGTGTGAGTGATCATCAATGTAGTGTGACTGATAAGACATCGTTGCTGTTTAAAACACTCTTCAAATGTTAAAACACTAGTCCGAAAGAAAAAAAGATATGGTGACCCGCGTGTTGTGCAATCAATGATAGCCACCTATTTAAATATATACTGTACTTGTTTTCATTGACCTTAAAGCCTTGAGTATCCATCACCAGTGTATGTGACATGTTTACGCTTGCATAGATCAAAAACAACTGACTATTCACTACTGGGGTTTAGAAATTATTTATATTATCGAGTGAACTTTGCTAGAGATTAGTTCATGCTTGACAATTGACATGGAAGTATCAACAAATAGCAATGGTATGCCATACGCATTCTATAAAGGATATAAATATATTGTAAAACGAACCAATAAAAATGGAACTGTTATTTGGCGTTGTTCAAAACATCGTTCAAAACAGTGTCGAGGTGAGCTGAAAAGTAAAAATAGTGATGTCTTAAGTATGAGTGATCATCAATGTAGTGTACCAGATAAAACATCGTTGCTGTTTAAAAAAACTCTTCAAAATGCTAAAACACTTGTCCCAGAAAAAGATATTGCAGCTCAAGATAGTGCATTGTTTGTTAAGAAGCATGTATCATCTCCTCAGAAAGTCGTGTTAGGACAGTTGTCAATGTCTGAAAAACTCCCAACATTATCAAGGGCAACACAGACTGTGCAAAATGTGGTATTGCAAAAGGATCAAAAAGGACTATATAGTAATAGTGATGAGGATTATAATGATCATGATGATGATGATAATGATAATGGTTATGATGATGATGATGTTGATGATGAAGATAATAATGATAATGGTAATGCTTTGTTTACAACTAAAAAATCATTTGTTAAATTTGTCTACTGGAACAATCCAAGTAAGCTAATCCGGCGGCTTCAGCAACTGCATGTCTATAAACAGGCTGGTTATACTGAATATGAGGAAGAACTATTGGATATAGAAAATGAGCTTCGTCGTGCTAAAATTATTATGTAATGGATCCACATAACAGCTTAAACTATTTCTTAACAATACATGTTATATTTTCTACCACTCTGCTACCATTTTGCTCTCACTTTTGCTATCACTTCAAACTGTACATATTAAATATAAAAGCCAACGCTAAATGATTTTATTATCAGAACAGTTATAACCTTTGTAGTGAGCAAATCATACTAACAGGTTAGTTGCTACTATGGAACTTACTACAACTAACAAAGGTAAACAACGTGTACTCTATAAAGGCTACTCTTATAACTATAATCGTCAAAATGTAAAAGGAATAATATTTTGGCGATGCTCAAAAGAGAGGTCAAAAAGATGTCGAGGCAATCTAAAAAGTAGAAATGGTAAGGTTTTAAGTGTGAGTGATCATCAATGTGGTGTACCAGATGAAACACTGTTGGTGTCAACAAATAATCATGACAATGCTAAAAAGCTAGTACAAGAAAAAAATTTTGCTACTCAAAATAGTGCAGTGTTTATTGAGCAACATTTAACCCCTGCTGTAAAAGTTATGTTTAATCCATCTTCCACATCTCAAGAGTCGTCAACATCACAGACTATGCAAAAGGTTGTGTTGTTGTTGTTTTAAGGGGCTGAACTACAAGGTTATCTACCCTTCATATGCAAGAGAATCAAAAAGGACTAAATAGTAATAGAGAAAAAAGAAATGTATTTTGAATGTAACTATTGTACAAGTACTTATATTAAATAAATAAAAATATTGTATGGGTATTGTCAGTTTTTTCTTAATTGCTATACCCACGTCCTACTATATTAATGCCATTGTTAACCAACAGTCTCCACCTATGTTCAGAAAGAAAGTGATCTTAAACAATACACTCTATCTATGGTTTGTGTACCGAGTATCATAATAATACAGTGTCGTCAAGCCATGTTCAGGCAATAGTAATGTTAGGTAAGGGGATCGAACCCTTGCTTCCTTGTACAGGATTAGTTTTTACTCAACAGCAACCCATAATACTGTACTTTGAAACATGTCACATCTCATTACAAAATGTCAACTGTATCGTTTTCTAAGACCCCAGCTGCTGGCTAGTAGCTAGCAGACTGTGCAACAGAAACAGTGTCACCATGTTCATCCTTAAAAAAAAAATTCAACATTTATTATTCTTTTTCTTATTATTGTTTATTAAGAGTAGTGTAAAGTTGTCTTTGTGACGTAACGGTTATAATAGTTAGCTGGCACTCTAAAGCTCTTGAGTTCAAATTGAGCTTTAACATAAAATTTTAAAAGTATATTAGGACTAAAACAGGTCTACTCAGTCTCGGGTGATCCAAATAAGTAGATGTGGTTTGATTCACACTTTAACGATATAACACGACGGTTTTTTATTTTTTTTAAATAATGATAGCCATTTGTTCATATTTTTTCATTTTCACATTTCACACATTGCCATTTGTCAATTTTCCATGTACACGATTTGAAAATGTCAGTTTAAAGTTTTTGGATTTCATGATATGGAAACAAGAATTTTCCATTTTGTTGTTTACACATTTGCCAATTTCCCATTTACATTTTTTAAATGTCAGTTTTAAGTTTTTAAATTGTGTTGATATGGAAACATGGATTTCCTATTTTTTCCATATCACAGAAGACACGTTTATGATTTAGTCCATGCTGAATGTTTAGTTTTGTAAAACACACATTTGCTGATTTAAATTTTCTTGAAATCACTTTAATGGAAGTGCTTGGCCATGGCAATAGTGCATTCTCTTTCTGTTTGTTTCCAAAAACATATAGGCCTACTACTACTACTACTACTACTGTAGGTAAGACTGTTTTACAAAATAACACCTATCTACTGCTGCATTAAAAAAACACAAGTGTTAAAAAAATATAGTATACTATTTACCATTTGCTATATACATTAATTACCCCACCATCCTACCTTGCCGTGTTTGCTTTGGTTGAAAAATCAATGCTACCCACACACACACACACACATACACAAGCTTTCTCTCTCTCTCTCTATCATTCTATTTGTAGTCATACATTCACACAACCATACCTGTCTTTGAAAACAAATACAACCACGCTATTTATCCTTGACATGCACACTTATCCCAAATAACTTTTAGTTATACATTTAACATTTACTATTACAAAAAAATGTTTCCACTATTTACAATTACAAAAATGAATATTTACAAAATACTAAATCTACTGGTTACAAAAAAGCCATGTCTCTAAACAATAAAATATAAAAGTCACACCTCCACCTCGTGGTTATAACCCTATGGTAGGCTAATGCATAGGTCATTCATCTGCACTCATTTGCTATTCATCAAGGTAAAATTGCATTTTCTCTGTTCCACAAGATAAAAATTATGGTTGCCGGATTGTATCCTACACTGTTTATGCGACATAGCATTGCCAGTTCATAAAACCGTTAGGTAGTTCTCTACACATAGTGATTTTACCACTGCTCTACCTACGCCTTTTGCTTGTTTGGCTTTCTTACAGGCTAGTATGCGATAGGCAGCATTAACTGTATATCAAACCCAGTCCACCTTTGTATTTGTAATCTAAGTAATAATTTGAAAAGAGACAAGTGTAATCAGTTTTAAACATTATCTCCGCTTTTTTTGTTTGTTTGTTTATGACATGTATATTAACCCAAAATCAAACCCTAGTCTACCTTATTGAAAGGCTAACAGTTTAACTACTGCGTCACCATACCATTCTTTCTTAGTTTGATTCGTTCTAGGCCATAGAGCTAGAAATCGAGTTACGATCTCCAGTGCAAGAGGCACATGTGCTCACCACTATAGCATGTAATGGCTAGCTGGTATCATTAGACAACCGAAAATGATTGTATTTCGGTTAGCCAAGCATTTCTGTCATTTGCCTACTGTGTGAGCACTGCCAGCGAGACAGTTTAGTTTAGAACAAGCGAGTGCGTGTGTGTGTGTATAGATTATTAGCCTCAAGTATTTAAAGCTTGTTGTGTGTAGCGACCATCTTGCTCAGTAACCACTGAGTAAGTTTTAACAGTCAACTCATAAAAACAGCATAGGATAGTTGTGTGTGTGTGTGGTTCATGTACTTGGGAATATGCATTAGCACCATGCGCTAGCTTTACCTCACCCTCTAAAGGTAGAGCGTTATCCCTTTCTTTGGGCATTGCCAATGACTGCATTCCCCCACAAGTTTTACACTTAAGCCCTTGGCTTGTTCTTGATTAGGTTTGGTTTGCTTTAGACTTGGTTTGGTTCAGTTGGGTTTGATTCGACTTGGTTCAGTTTAGTTTAATGTAGTCACTTTTTTATTTTTAGCTACACTCTTTAACCAATTAATTAATGATAGTCTACTCATAATTCTTGAATCGATAAATTGAATTTTGTGTACACCGTTTGTCAAGCCATGCCTACAACCTATACTCCCTATGTACTACACTCACATCTGAAAACAAGTTCCAATGTTCAAAGACGTGTCAGTCACCATACATGTAGCCCACAATAATTCTTTCTTTACCTAGCTAGGTTTCGTCACTCACAGTAAACATCTAACATTATGGGTTTGCAATATATTAAGAAAAGCAAAAGTCTATGATCTTGTTGTTTTGGTTCTTTTTTGGGGAAATTCATAAGCCATAAAAAGAATGACATCATGTCAAGTTCTGAGTGGACCTTGTATGTCAAAATCCCATTATCAGTTTATAAAATCTCAAGGCCATGCCCAAGCAGTTTTGAATGATTTCAATCAATGAGACCACCATAAGAAAGATCGGAAAAATAAATATCCTTAAAACAAGTCGTCACATAACCCTCTCCGAACAATGCTTCGCAAAATTTAAATTCATCCATTGAACATTGAACAAGATCGGCGACATCATCCTCGCTTCCCCCTCCCACCATAGTTGCCATATCGTTTGACCTTCAAGTGTCCTCAGCATCTCTGTGCTTTTTTCATTGCCCTGTTGTCAAGTCAAGTCAATGCATTCCAATAAGCTCAAATAACATCCACATCCTGTCAGTCTGCCCCAGCAAGTTTGTTTTCTATACTCACTTCAAGCAACATATAACCAAGTTCTGTTTGTTCTATCTAAAGCTAACTTCATCTGATCAAGGAATTATCATTTGTCATGTCACTCATAATCGTTTACATGTTAAAGACCCCCTTCAGGGGGTTTAGGTATTAAGTATTCCATCATAGGAAAAATCGGAAAACGAACCCTCGACCCGCCGTCTCATCGAAATAGCGAATACTGTATTAGTATATCACCACCGTGGCCAGTAATAGCTTCGTTGAAACACGTGTCCAGTGGTATCGTCTCTATCTGCAACCACTCTTCATGAACATTTTAGACAAATTAAAAAAAAAGTTTTAAAAACTAAAATGTTTTCAACAAAAGTGTCGTTAGACCCTTTCGCATTTTTTTAAAATATAAATACTATATTTGAAAAAAGGGGGGGGGGGAATGGGAGGGCCTCACCCCGAGTCCTACGACCCCTCGTATACGTCTCTGGCGTTATTGGTTTGTGAGATATATCAGAAAGACTAAAATCACAGTTTTACACCAAAAAATTCTGTTTCCCTCATTTTCAGAAACTTTAACCTATTACCAAAATAAAGAGAGTTTCGAGACAAGCCATTTGACACGTCATAGGACCAAATCCGACCATGCATTCGTGAAATATCGGAAAAAGTCTAAAATCACGGTTTTACCCCCAAAAAGCCTGTTTCCCCAATTCTCAAAACTTTAACCTATTAATAACATACGAGTATATAGGGCTTCGAGACAAGCGATTTGACACGTCACACGTCCAAATCCGACCTTGCGTTCGAGAGATATCGGGAAACTTCGTAGGAAAGTAGGCGACTATCTGGCTCTCTCCTCACCACCAAAACCTCTTCTTATCAATCATTTTTTTCAAAGAGCTCGCCCTCTTACAAAAATCCCAAGTGCGCATGCGTAAAAAACAAAAACAAAAATGTTCATCCATAGCGGCATCTCGTAAAACGCATGCGCGATATGAGCAACAACATTTAAGTTCATTTTAGCAGCTCACCTTGTACATGTCACATTTGAAAAGAGACTTTCACTAAAAAATTACAATTTCACCCCCTAGTAGGGGTAGGTTTTATTTAGGGGTTGAAATGAGTGGTCCATAGCAAAGCCCCCGTCATCCCGAGTCCAACGACACCTCATTTGTCAAAATCGGACCATGGTTTTGGGAGATATCGACTTTGCCCCTGAATGTATTGCGGGTTAGTATGTGACGTCACCAGGAAAGTAGGCTATGAGTTAGAACTCCTAGTACTCCACTACTGAGATACAACTGTTCCCGTTGTACTCGGAACAAAAATCCTTGCCATAGAAACCAACCTGTATATTTTGCCAATTGGCTCTCAAACATTTTGGGAAGTGGGAAACGTTGTGCGCCATACCAAATTTTAGAGAGCGCAAACACGTTGAGGATTATGACCCGTTGCACTATATTGAGGTTTCTTTGACCAAATTGGATCAGCACTCCCCTAACTTTGGCAATGACCTTAGTCCAGTTTGCTTGCACCGTGTCCAGAAGCGATTGCTTCCAGGTAATGCCAAGAATTTTCACCTCATTTACTATCCGGAACCAGGGCTGTTGGGTAATCACTGAGTTAGTATTGAGCGGAAGCAAAGCAGTTTTCTGGGGGTTCGATTGTGCTCCAGAGGCGATATGGTAGAGCTGACGGACGCTATCGATGTGGGAGATGTCTTCATTATTGCGGATCAATATGGATACGTCATCAGCATAGGCGCACATGCCAAAAACATGTGTGGACAGTTTGTAACCCTGTAGCTTCACCTGGGTAGTCCGAATGAACGGTTCAAGGTCAATGACAAAAAGTAGCATGGAGAGGGGACATCCTTGCCTAACTGATCGTTGTATTGGAATCAGAGGGGAAAGAAAACCGGTGACGAGCAATCGAGACGTAGCATTACAATTTATCGTACGAATGTAGTCAATAAGGATTTCAGGAAATTCAAAGTGCTGCAAGACCATGTACAAGTATTCATGACTGATGCGATCGAAAGCTTTATCAAGATCCAAGGTGAGAAAGCTCATTGGCTCAGTGGGGAGCATTTCGGCTTTTAGGTGTAGGTCCCGTAGTATCGCTAAGTTTGTTAACAGAGTTCTTCCAGGAATACTGCAACATTGTTCATCACCAATGATATCATGTAGAACAGTCTTCAATCGGCATGCAAGTACTTTGGTAAGGACTTTATAATCACTGCAGAGCAGAGTAACTGGTCGGAAGTCACCAACTGCCATGGGAGAGGATGTTTTTGGTATGAGGACTATGGTACCCTCGTGATGTGATCGACAAAGAGCACGACGTTGGAGAATGGTACGCAGGACATGACAAAAATCTTTGCCAATGAGAGGCCAGAAGTGTTTATACATTTCATATGGCAGTCCATCAATGCCAGGTGAGCGGTTGTTTGGGAGGTGCTTAACCACAGAGTGAATCTCTTCATCCGTAATATCCGCGCTGAGCCGAATTTTGTTGTCCGGAGATAGATGGGTACTGCAAGATGGAAGCAATAGGGTCACCTGCTGTGGATCAATTGGAGCCTGAGCGTAGAACCGTTGATAAAATAGTGATATTTCACTACGTATAGCGTCAGAGGAGGTGACGACACTTCCAGTACTGGTGCGGAGGCGGTGGATATATTTACGTTGCCACTCACGTTGTCCTTTGGCGATATGGTATAAACTTGCACTTTCGTCTGGGAGCACTGTACGATCTTTTAAAGCCACGTTTATATGAGCGAGCGTTCGTTGCTGTAGAGACAGGAGCTTGGTTTTAACTTCCCGAATCTGGTCATATATACGCTCCCCAGCATCAGATCTTTGCTGGAGCTGGCGAAGAACTCGATAGTAAAATTCAACTGTATCCCGTCTTTTCCGACCTCGTTGGTAGGATATGTTCTTAAAGACGCGGCGGATCCCTGGTTTAACCAAAATATCCCACCAGTCTGCACAGTCGCGAAATTTGCATTTTTGTTGGACCCATCGAGTCCAGTGTTGTCTGAAAATATCTTGGCATTCCTCCTCCAGTAACAGCGAGCAATTCAGTTTCCATTAACCTCTTCCTATGTGAAATATGGGATGGGGGTAAGAGATTGTACATACGACAGCATGATGGTTAGTGAAACTGACAGGTATCACTTCATATCGTCTAGGCTGGATAAGTTCCTGTGAAAAGTAGATGCGGTCAATTCGTGATGAGGAGTTGTGACTTATACAGGTGTAATGGGGCAGGGCCACCCTTAAACTATCCACAGCATCAATGTGGTGTAGGGAGGTAAGAAGGGTCCTGAGAGCCGGGTTGACACCTCTGTATGGACTAGTGGAATCCTCTGGGCGTTGAATACAATTGAAATCCCCTGCAAGAATAAGTTTTTCCTTAACGTTGTGCAGATGAGGCAGTATACTCTGTTGAAAGAACATTTTCCGTTCTACACGTTTATTGGACCCGGATGGGGCATATACATTTATCAGGGTGGTATTGTTTATGTGTCCAGATATTATGCGTCCTGATGGATGACATAGCACACCTTCGAGTGGGATATCATGTCTTATGAGGAATCCGGTCCCTCTATTCGTATTACGGGTATTGATGTATTGTTTGTAGAAGGCAGATATGGGTAAACACGGTATAGCAACTTCTTGAATGAAGGCAATGTCAATGTCTGCATCTCGAAGGAATCTCTCCAACAGTTGAAATTTCAGAGGGCATTCTATTACATTGATATTCACAGTGGCCACAGTGAGAAATTGCGCCATTAAGAGAAGTATAAAAGCTGTGCTAGACATACTGGAAGGTGGACTCGAAAGAAGACACAGGTGAGAATTATCCTGGTGCACTATGTCAAATTAGGTTGAGATAGTTCCTTATGACTGCCATTCATAGGCCGGCTGTCAGCGTTTGAGAGCGTTCGTGGGTCCCTAGATGACGTAGAATGAAGATTTTGTTTCTTTTTCACAGCTGCGGGAACGTTTGTAGAGCCAGTTTGATTCTTCTGGGCTGGTACGGCAATCGAGGCATTTGTTTTAATCTTCTTAGATACGTTCTCGGATCCCCGATCAACCTGCTTAAGTGAGTCGGTAGGTACCAGAGAAGGTGGGGGCAGTGAAGACAAAATTTCTGTGGCAGCCTGTAGTGACGGCATAATTGGTTCTAAGGCTGCGATACAGGTTGCCGATAGCACAGGGGCACTCTGTGGCTCGCTGAGCTGGTCAGTGTAAGGTACTAGTTCTGCGTCATGTGTATCCGAGGCCACTTCTAGTGTTGTCCCAGCTGACTGATCAATAAGCATGTTTTCATGTGACGTTTGCTGTGTCACAACTTCCGAGTATTGGACACGTCGTTGTTGTGTAGGAGTTATACCGAGGGGAATCATTTTCTGTGGGCAGTTGATACGTAGATGTGTGTTAGCATTGCAAATTAAACAGGTCTGTTTCTGTCCATTATAAGATATGTAGCCAGAATGGCCACCAAAAGTCTCAGTGGAGGGGATATCTTGTTTGATATCCATAGTGACTGCGCGTATTCCATTATATACCGGGAACTGATAAGCAGAAGACCATTGTTCTTTCCTGACTTCACTCACAGTGCCATATTTCGACAGGACGGATTTGAAAATTTCAGGGGGAACTTCAAGTGGGACATTAAATATACGCACTGTGGTAAATTTGGAATCCGCTGTAGATAGCTTAACATTAGTAATTTCGCCTGAGTCATACTTAAATTTAATAGGATCTGCAAAAGTATTTAACAATGATAAGTACATATGCTGATTACCTTGATGTACATGGTTTTCTCTTGCGCATTTAACTGGATGGCTTCTACTTGGTCGACAGTCAACCGGAGAGTATCGCTAATCCAGCGGTGAATTTCTCCTGGTGTGGCGCGAGAACTCTGCCTGTCCCATTGGCAGCGTACGGTGTTTTTCCTCTGGTATCCGGACATGATTTTCAGCGGGGTTTTCTGGGTTTCTGGTTTTGTTGTCCTATCTGGAACACTACTTAAAAAAGTATTGTCCGAATGACACACGGAAGGTCAGTTCACCCGTGGAACTATCGGAAGCACCGGTATTAGGAAAAGTACACTCTTCCAATGCGGTCACACAGCGCGCACACACGCACCTCACTCGGCCACGACTAGTGACCAACTGCCCCTCTCAGCCACAAACACATGGTAGATACCGCACGCTAAACGTGCTTTAGTTACTGTAGCCATCCCACCTCAAATGTTTAAGTCCATCTCAAAGTTTTAATTCACGGTTTATGGTGTTAATTTAACTTTCTACTATTACAGATCACGTGGCGTAAGCTATTAATTCGATCGTATTACGTGTATGTGTGTTATTTCAAGGAGCAGTAATTCATATGTTAGTAGAATGGGCCATAGTATTTGGCGGGGAAATGTTTAAGGTCGGTTTTTCTTTGCTAGACCCATGACCCAATTACATTGCTATCACACAGTCACAGCGCAGAGCAATATCGACCATCGGGAGAAATGCGATGTTAGTTGGGTTTCATAAAACTAAATAATAAGGGGCGGGTGGACCACACTGTATATATATATATATATCAGTTTCTTGTGGACACGATAACTGCCGTAATTTGCACAAATAACTTTGAATTTTTTACCGAATATGTATACCAATAAAATCTCGGTCGAGTTCGTTACTGGGCTAAATCGGTCGAAGGGGGTGAAAATGGGAGGCTTTTGTTTCGAAAAAGTGAAATATTGCTACAACTCTCTTAATATGTGAAATATCAAATCTGTTCAAAGTTCATACTATGTGTCGGATAAAGCCCAAAAATTTATGTTTGAAAAGTTTTTTATAGCACCCAACATTGACCAAAGGGGTGGGAAAAAGTGGGTTTTTCGGGAAACATTAATCATATCTCTCACAATAGGCACAATATCAAAACCGTACAAAATGGACAATATTTCCCTAATAATTACCTAAAACTTTTATGTGAAAGAATTTTTGATACGACCCCCCATTACGCCAAGGGATGAGAAAAATGATTTCGGAATTATAAGAAAATGCCAAGAGCCATCAGATGTTGCCATGGCAACACTACTAAATTGATGAAGGATGAGCCATCAGACGTTGCCATGACAACGCACTTGCACGAGATCAGATTCAGATTTCCATCTGACTAAGTGTGAAGCGGCTTCGGTGACGTAACTGGTAGCATGCTGAACTTCTATGCCCAAGGTCGCGGGTTCAAAGCCGGCCGAAGTCGTCGGATTTTCTAAGAGCGCTAAAAATCCCTCAGTATGCTTTCCTTTGGATGGGAAGTTCCAACGTTCGTTGCGAGTTGCTGGTTGCGGTGGCATCTAGTAGCCAAGTTCACAGCTAGGTGTTGTTGACGGTAGTAACTGGTAGCAACATTTGGAACTACTGCAGTCCTTACCTGAATTACAGACTAATACAACCATCACAATTCACACCGATTATTAGACAGATTCTACACTCACCCAAAGTACACGGGGTTACATGACCGCGTTGTCGCAGCCTCTAAACTGAGGAACCAACCAAAATCTCTGCGGGAGATATAATTTTGCGTGAAGAAGTAACAGACCGTTACATAGTTACACATCAGTGTCGAAACCTTGCATAAGGACAGTGTGACCACAAGTATAAAAATGGACCCCAAATGACAAGAAGGTTACCGTCCCCATAAGACAATAAAATGTTTAAAATATGCATAAAATGACGAAAAACAAGGTTAATTAAGCTCCAATTATAAAAAAAAATTCTCGCAATAAATGAGGTCTGATCCTTCTACGAAAACCTGCATATTCTGCCTATTTTCGCCTATCCCCAAGTTTGTCCGGTGAAATCTATCTCCGCCTTCCGGCGTGCCGAGAGGACTTTTTTTATATCCTGTTTGCTTCGTCCAACACTGGCTATTTTGCTTCGTAAGTAACACAAGTCTCCTACAGTACTTCCTTAAGCTTTTCACATGCCAATTTGACATCCATAGGGGTTTCTGATTTTCATCGGCTGCATTCCAATATTTTTGTTTCACATTTATTAATTTTCATCATGAATTTATTATAGTAAGGAAAACATTCCATTAGGTCTATATTGTGACATGTGATATTTCAACAGTTGACAAATGTCTATAATTTCGATAGCATTTTTATCTTGTTTCCCATAAATCTGAAACACTTCTGAATGAAATGATTTAAGATTTACAGAAACATCTGGTAACTATTTTTTTGTTTACTACTTCCTCAATGTGCAGCCATTCATGAGCAAAGTCGGTTCCTTTGAGAAAAGTTAAGGCCGCATACCATAAGAGATGGAATCTTTATATAATGCTGGGTTGCGGCAAGTTTGTTAGATACCGGTTAAAATTACAATTACACTGGAAATATCATAAAATAGAGAAAAATTTCTCACAGTGCCATTACAGACACTGATTGGAGGTCAATCGGCACAGGTGTGTGATTCCTTTGCGGTCAATTTCAAAGAATTAACGTAAATGAATCTCACTTTCTTATTTGGCAGTAAACAAACGAGTCTCTTCATGCCTGCACAGTGCGTGTCTTCCTCGACATTCTAGTTATTTCTACATAGGCTACTTACAGCATATCAGACACGTAGAATTAACTACGAGCAGTCTGCAGTATTCTTATTATATTAGAAACCATTTTTAATTTTTTAATTGAAGGTCTTCATACAAGAAGGGTATTTTTAGCCTACTTTTCACATTTTGCAAAAATGAGGAAAAAGTAGACTTATGAGATCGGGCAAATGTGTGTCTGTCTGTCTGTCTGTCTGTCCTTCTGTCTGTCTGGCTGGCTGTGTGTGTGTCCCCCCCTATCAACTCCTAAACGGCTGCAGCAATCGAAACAAAATTTGGTAGGAGTAAAGATCTATACCTCAATATCTCACGGCCATATTTGAAAATGATGTCAGTGCTACCAACTGCTAAAAAATCGCAATTGAAATTTGAGCTCCATGTTGGATATCTTGGAAAGTATGAATGAGAGCTATTTCAAAATTGGCACACGTACAGACCATAATATTTCAGTTTAATTTCCAGGAGGCCATACATGGCAGTGTTGCCAGAATGATTATAAGCCTCCTGATAGGTCCAATTTTTAAATGCATATAACTTCTACACTATAAAGTGGAATTCAACCAAATTTCGTATGTTGTATGTGTACATAACCAGATATGACTGAGCGTATTCTTAAGACCTACCAGGGCTGCCAACTGTTAATAAATGCTCCTAATTTATTTTATCCAAATACCAATATATCAGAAAGTATGCAAGCCGACAGCTTTAAACTATGCACACGTATAGTACCTGACATTCTATATTAATTTGGAATAACTTATATACGTCAGTGCTACCAACATGATTCTAAGCCTGCTGACAGGTCCAACTTTAAATACATGTAACTTCCATACTATCATTTGGATTTCAACCAAATTTCGTATGTGCTATGTGTACCATAAGAGATATGACTATGCGTATTCTAAGGAGCAACCAGGGCTGCCAACTGTTAATATGTGCTGTCCCTATTTTTGTTACCCTATTATCAATATATCAGAAAGTATGCAAGCCAATAGCTCTAAACTTTGCACACGTATAGTACCTGGCATTCTAGACGAATTTGGAGTAACTAATATACGTCAGTGCTGCCAACATGATTCTAAGCCTGCTGATAGGTCCAATTTTAAAATGCATGTAACTTCTATACTAACTAATGGATTTCATTCAAAATTGGCACAACAATAGATCATATTATTTCAGATTATTTCTGACCAATACATGCATGACATTGTTGCCAACATGATTTTACGCACGCTGTTAGATCCAATGTTTAACTGCATGTAACGTCCATGCTATTCATTGGACTTCAACCAAATTTTGTATTTAGTACCTTAAGAGACGGAACTAAGAATATATTCAGTCATCAGGGCTGCCAACTGTAGTGCTCTATTAGGATACATTATGCCAGGTATACAGTATTTCGAACTAATTGGAAATTTCGATATTAGCAACTTAATTTCGTCATTATTCTAGATAGGTTCATATTCTGTAGAATAATCATTGGCATGAAAAGTAGGCTGTATAGTTCTTCACGGAACTTCTTGTTAATAAGATAAGATGATATATGAATCGCAGCCAATGGCAATAAGCTGGACATTTTTCATTGAACGCCTGAGGGCTCCCAACAAGATCAATTTTAAGTAGTTCCAACTTGGCTACCAGATGCTATTACACTAGCGGCGAACGTTGGAACTTGATAGAGCGTTGTGCACTATACAAATATAACCTACAAATTTTGCTACTCACCACCAATTGTAATGGTAGGTTATTTTACGTGCAATACATCTATGACATGGGCTCGCCGACTTTACTTCCCCACAGAAGAAAGGCATAATGAAGGATTTTAACGCTCTTATAAAATCCGATGACTTCGGCCTTGTTTGAACCCGCCATCTTGGGAATAGCAGTTCAGCATGCTACCATCTACGCCACCGAAGCCGCTTTAATAAGATATTCCACCTGGTATTTTTAGAATCACAAAGTTTCATTTTAAAATATTGACGACAGAGATTAGAACTACTGTCAGTGGCGTGTCCTTGTTTGTTTGGGGTCATTTGGGATTTAAGTTCGGATACCTTTCCAGACGCCACGTTCTTATTCAGGTGATAATTCCACTCCACTGTCACGGGGATTCAAAACCTGGCTGCCCAGGTGAAAGATGAGCTTTGAAGCTACTGCGCCATCACGCACACAGGAGTTATCCGAAATGTTGATGGTTTCAAATGCCCAATAGAATATATAGTCTGCCTCAGGAGTAGCCTATTTATCCTCGTAACAATATTTTCCATTGCTAGTCACTAAAATGGAATATTGCCATCGCAAATGCAATATCAAATATAGGCTATAAGGATATTGTATTGTCCTAGGTTAGGGTGGTTTTGTCTAAAAGGCGAGGACTTGTCTGCAGGACAACAACTCGAGTGTAAGGAAGGAAGGAAGGAAGGAAGGAAGGAAGCTTGTAGTTTAACGTGACCGTTAATCTCGCGATCATGAGCCACGGGATGAGTGTAAGGGAGTGGGTGCGTGGTCTGTAATGAATGAAGCAAGCAGCAGCGAGCGGGCCGTGCTTACGAAGCTACTGCTGACGCGTGTTTACAAGGTTAAATTCTAGTCAACTAAGGCGACCGTCGAGGTGCAGCGGACTAGAGTTCGCTGGCTGAGAGCCGGGGTTCGCACAAAGGGGGTTTAAGAAATACAAGAAGGCGGTTTAAAAGAGGGTAAATGTTTTAATTACTGTAAATGTGAAACTGTGCAAAGAATGAATGTAATGAATACAAGTTATTAGGCTTGGAATGGAAAGGATTCACTCACCGGACTGTAGAACGGTCGGACGTCAGGCAGCACCTCGGCGTCTGGTAGACGAAAGAGACCCCAGTTCCTGGTGGGGGGAGTATTTAAGGGAATTGTCAATGTTTGTATAATTAAGTCAGCGAATTCTTGTGCTAGATAGTTGGCATCTACCTGTTTGAATTTATGTTGTAAGGATGTTGTAAGGATTACCACATGTGTGTGTGGTGTCAGTCAAGCTGAGTGTGTTTGCCATTGCTGTTGTTGGTTTCTCTGGGGTTGTGGCGTGAAATGGGGTGAAGGGTGGTAAAAGGGGCCGATAGGGGGTGGCCCTATTCTGTAGGAACCCCAGGGTAGAACAAAATTCATTTTCCATCACATTCGTTTCCTTATGATCAATGGACGACACCCATAAGTGAGTAGATACGCAATCGAACCGTGAAATATATCCAACGTTCATATGTGACTTGTATTTGAAGCTGTTTACCCTCAGTAATGGTTCTTGCTTAATGTATATTTTATCATTTTTGAATAATGGCCCTCCCTTTCTAAATAGTATGTGCTCAGATTTTCCTACGTTTATCTCTAGTTCATTGAGATCTGCCCATTTTTCCAGAGCATGAATCCCTTTCTGTAGCTCCTCAATATCGTGTGAGCCTATCACCATGTCGTCTGCATAGATATGTAGGTAGGTTTTGCTTCTTCTCTTATCGCCTGTACTACGTCAGACCTTTCAGACTACAGCTCGCTCATTTAGAATTCACAGTACGAAAAGAGCCGTGGCAGCGACCAAAGCTATTCACGACATCAGCTCAATAACAAAACTATCACTGAAAATAGCCTTGGTCCTTTTCGAGACAAATATACTTTCCATTCTCACCTACGGCATCGAGATAAACTGGGAAATACTAAGTTATAGACACCTCCACTGCTTGGAAAATGTTAAAGCCCACTTCTTGCAGGCCAATCTAGGAGTCTCGAAATTCATAAGATCTAGGCTGGTTTATGAACTTACGAGGGAACCATTTTTAATGGAAGACCTGAGATTGAAACTAGACTTGCCCTCTACAGATAGCTGGAGAAAATTATTGGACGATAGGGTCTGAAACGACAGGAGATATGGACTGACTTTTATGCCACGGAGGCAATGGTGAACAGATCATGGACAGACACAGGCCAAGAACTACGCCATTTCGTTAATTCCATGGCAGCACAATGGCTTCAACTACAAAGTCTTCAGAGAAAAATCTCACCATGACCCAGGCTTCGAATGTCTTAGTGAACTCTGTGACAATTACTGTGTTCGATGCCACGTATTGCGATGTGAAAAAAGAGAAAAATCTATAACGGATACTGTACAAACTGATATTCTTCTTAATGTAATGAGTCATCTGACTTAAATGACCCACTTGGTTTCAATAAATCTTTATTATTTATATGTGACTTGTGGAATGAAAGTAGTCAAAATACCTGTGGGTTTAGATTAATACACAAGTTAACTATGTCGTTTCATTAAGAACGAGTCATTCTGTGATGAGTTGTAGCAATTCATATCTTAGATTTCTACATCCGTGCCATCCATAAATTGTGAAAATAAAGCAGTAAAATCCAATATGTTATTTAACCTGTCACAGTGATCGGATCATTCAATAACGAATAAAGTAAATTCATGTTTGAGGAATTGACATGCCCGCCATCTAGAAATTACGAAAAAAAATATTTATATACTGTACTTGTAGGTTCAGACACGGCCGACTGAATACGAGCTGCGCTCTATACCGGCCTTGACATTCCCAGTCAGAACCCATGTATAACATGTAATTGGAAAGTTTCTACTCGTTGCCGGTAGAGCACACTCCCCTCCCATTATTGGCGCGATAAGGAATCAGCTGTACAGTACGTATATTAAATGTGTAATCTCAAGAACCACTGGATGGATTTTGATGCTGCTTTCACCATTCTGTAAAGGTGATCTCGAGGAAGATTTGTGTAGAAAATAATTTATTTATGACCAAAGGGAGCCAAGCAGTAACGATTTCAGTGAAAAGGTCGAAAAAATAGCCTGGCGTCCGTGCGCTTTTTAAGCTTACGCTGGGCGAACCGTTAAAAATATCATTATAATATGAATGTAAGAATTGTTCAGCGTGAGAAATTCTACAAAAATGTCCGTGAGAGCATATCTCTATCTTCGATACATCGCCCACTATAAGTGTTTTTAGTTTGGACGGGAGGGGCATTTGGCTTGCACCTCGCCATTCATAAATTACGTCTGACAGGAATTCCTTGCACATTCATAACTGTTCCCGGGCGAAGCCGGGGCGGGTTGCTAGTGACACCATATAATTATTATCATTATAATTTCCGCATTATCAAAATTAAAATTATATCACAAAATAAAATAGCGGGCTAATAAATCTAAGAGAAATTAGACATACCTTGCACCTTCTTCGGGTACAAGGACACTACTCCAGCACCATCTCATTAAAAGGAAAGAGAGGATCAAAATTACAGCCGGGAACAAGTAGCAGCTAATCGTGTGTTGTGTTTTGTGCTAAGAGATCTTTCGACAAATTATCAGATACCGTGTGCCTTCTTTTTCACGAAGCAGCTGTCAGGACGGGACTTACATAAACTCCTGCTGGACGTTATTCTCGAGGTTGAACAATGCGGTTTCATAATTATAATAACTGTCTCTGATAGTCACAAAACTAACACTACGATGATGAGGCATTTAGGGGGAGGGAATTTGCAACCAATGGTCAATCACCCATACGACGAGTCTAGGAATGTATTCCCTAGTTTTGATCATTGTCACATTCTAAAAAAAAAAAAACTTTAGAACGCAGTTTCTGTAACGAGAGATGACTGATGGTACTGGAATAATTTCAGGGAAATACTTGTCATTACTATAAACAATGCAAAAGGGTGAGATCGTCAAACCGGTCAGACACCTCACTAAAAACACATCGAACCCACTAAATTTGAAAAAATGAATGTTCGGCGTGCCAAGGAAGTGTTCTCGTCAGAAGTTATTGGTGCCATTAGTACACTGAAAGAAAATATAGGCATGCACCCGGAAGCGTACACATTCATGGACGCAGAAGCAACCATTTAAAATAAAACGTTAAAAAATTGTTCGCTATGCATGACGTAAGCATCACAGATCATCATATTCAGTCTAGAAATCCAGATAAAGGGCATTTTTTCTCATTAAATGTCAGTCGCCTACACTGGCTAGAGGAATATTTTCTTTCTTACCTTGAAACTTTGAAAGCTGCTATAACGCTGCTAGAAAGGACTTCCTGAGTTCTGAGACTTACGAAGCTACCTATACAATTAATCACGGATTCAGCTGTCCAGTGCATAATGTATCTTCTAAAAATGGGTAGAGGAAAGTCGCCAAATATGGGGAGGTTTTTTTTATAGGGCTCACATTAGACATAAGAAGGAACGGAATAATTTTGGTTTTCTCACCAATGAAAACCTCAGGCGATATACTATGTATATTACAAATATGGGCACGTTTGATGTTGTAATACCCTCTGATATTATTGTTAACTTTAAAAGTGCACTTTCCCCGTATTAGGCAACCGAGTTTCGTAATATGGGGAGGTGAGAAACCACACGGTTTTTATTTATAATAGGTACACTGAATAGTATACCCTACGAATTAAAGCATTAATTCTGACATATTTTTTTTCGTGTGGCCTCCTGAGAGGCCGAGTGCAGGTCTTTCTAGTCGACGCCCGTGGGCGACCTGCGCGTCAGGATGAGAGATGGAATGGATGAAGATGAATGAAACTGGGCAAGGATGTGGAAGGAAGCGGCCGTGGCCTGTTAGAAGGTACCGTCCCAGCATTTGCCTGGTGTTGAAAAATGGGAAACCACGGAAAATCATTTCAAGGACGGCCGACGGTGGGGCTCGAACACACGCGTCTACCGAGTCAGCAGAGAGCTTGGCCCCATGGCCTAACGCTGCGCTTTAGCCAGCGTAGCCACTACTGTCGGTAATTCTGACAATGTAATGAAATCATGAACACAAATAGTACAAAAATACAAAAATGAATATTTTAAGTAAATAACAGTCCTAGTTTCCTGTTGCCGAACTTCCAAACCGTTCAGCAGAAAAATGCATAAACTTTAATGAAAACCGAGTGATTCTGATCGAATTCAACTGTAACGAGGTGCAAGGTATGTCTAATTTCTCTTAGATTTATTAGCCTACTTTCGATTTTTGCAAAAAATGAAAGTAGACTTATGAGATCAACACAGGGCGAAAAAAGTGTGTCTGTCTGTGTGTGTGTATGTGTGTGTGTGAGTCTGTGTGTGTGTGTGTGTCTGTGTGTGTGTGTGTGTGTGTGAGTGTGTGTACTCTGAATGTCTGTCCCCCCCTATCAATTCGAACACGGTGAATGCGAATTGAACGAAATTTGGTACAAAGGTAGCACTAGCAAAGGACACCTCAGTGTCATGTTTTATATCGCCGCCATCTTGACGGAAACGTAATGGCGGCCTCACAAATGTTCAAAGCTTAAATCAAATTACGACTAACCTAATCATCCGATCTCTACCAAATTTTGCAACAACATACCTACATGGGGTTAGCATTCTTTGACCAAACTAATAGGTCATCAGCCTAATAGTTTGCGGATGGCGGCCATCTTTGTGTCAGAATCGATTACCCCTATTAATTCGAACACGGTTAAACCGACTTGAACAAAGTTTGGTACAGAGATAGCACTAGCAAAGGACACCTCAGTGTCATGTTTTATATCGCCGCCATCTTGACGAAAACGTAATGGCGGCCACACAAATGTTCAAAGCTTAAATCAAATTACGACTAACCTAATCATCCGATCTCTACAAAATTTTGCAACAACATACCTATATGGGGGCAGCATCCTTTGACCAAACTAATAGGTCATCAGCCTAATAGTTTGCGGATGGCGGCCATCTTTGTGTCAAAATCGATTGCCCCTATTAATTCGAACACGGTGAAACCGAATGGAACGAAGTTTGGTACAGAGGTAGTACTGGCAAAGGGCACCCCAGTGTCATGTTTTATATCGCCGCCATCTTGACGGAAACGTAATGGCGGCCACACAAATGTTCAAAGCTTAAGTCAAATTACGACTAACCTAATCATCCGATCTCTACCAAATTTTGCAACAACATACCTTTATGGAGGGAGCATCCTTTTACAAATCTAATAAGTCATTAGCCTAATAGTTTGCGGATGGCGGCCATCTTTGTGTGAAAATCTATTCCCCTATTAATTCAAACACGGTGAAACCGAATGGAACGAAATTTGGTACAGAGGTAGCACTAGCAAAGGGAATCTCAGTGTCATGTTTTATATCGCCGCCATATTGACAGAAACGTAATGGCGGCCACACAAATGGTCAAAGCTTAAGTTAAATTACGACTAACATAACCATCCGATCTCTACCAAACTTTGCAACAACATACCTTTATGGAGGGAGCATCCTTTGACCAATCTAATAGGTTATTAGCCTAATAGTTTGCGGATGGCGGCCATCTTTATGTCAAAATTGATTCTCCCTATTAATTCGAATACGGTGGAACCGAATGGAACGAAATTTGGTACAGAGGTAGCACTAGCAAAGGGCACCTCAGTGTCATGTTTTATATCGCCGCCATCTTGACTGAAACGTAATGGCGGCCACACGAATGTTGAAAGCTTAAATCAAATTACGATTAACCTAATCATTCGATCTCTACCAAATTTTGCAACTACATACCTTTATGGAGGGAGCATCCTTTGACCAATCTAATAGGTCATTCGCCTAATAGTTTGCGGATAGCGGCCATCTTTATGTCAAAATTGATTCCCCCTATTAATTCGAACACGGTGGAACCGAATGAACGAAATTTGGTACAGATGTAGCACTAGCAAAGGGCACCTCAGTGTCATGTTTTATATCACCGCTATCTTGACGGAAACGTAATCGCGGCCACCCAAACGTTAAAAGCTAAAATGTAATTACGACTAACCTAATAATCTAGTCTCTACCAAATTTTGCAACACCATATCTTTATGTGGGAAACATATTCTGACCAAACTGCAAGAACATCAGCCCAATAGTTTGCAGATGGTGGCCAAGTATGTGTGCAAATCAATTCCCCCTATCAATTCAAACACGGTGAAACCGAATTGAATGAAATTTGGTACAGAGGTAGCACTAGCAAAGGGCACCTCATATTCATGTTTAATATCCCTATAGCACGTTGTATTTCAACAAGCGACTACAACCAACATTCAATCATACTCGTTGAAAAGGACAATACCCATGCATTTAGGAGAAAGTAGGCTATATGTTCTTTACTGAACATCTTGTTTTATTTTGTGATATAATTTGCATTTTGATATTGTGGGAATTATAATGATAATATAATAGTGTCACTAGCAACCCGCCTTGCTTCGCCCGGGAACAGTTATGAATGTGCAAGGAATTCCTGTCAGACGTAATTTAAGAATGGCGAGGTGCAAGCCAAATCCCCCTCCCGTCCAAACTAAAAACACTTATAGTGGGCGATGTATCTAAGATAGAGATATGCTCACGCGGACTTTTTTGTACAATTTTTCATGCTGAACAATTCTTACACTCATAGTATATTGATATTTTTAACGGTTTGTCCAGCGTAAGGTTAAAAAGCGCAAGGACGTCAAGTTCTTTCTTCGACCTATTCACTGAAATCTAAAATCGTTACTGCTTGGCTCCCTTTGATCATAAATAAATTATTTTCTACAGAAATCTTCCTCGATATTGGTGAAAGCTGCATCAAAATCCATCCAGTGGTTCTCGAGATTACCCATGATATCCAAGAATCGGGGACTTCGTTTTACACTAAGTAGAGATAAGTCTTAGTCGTGCAATGCTTGGTTAACAGCGCTGTGTGAGCAGTTGAGTAACTAACAATATTTCATGAAAAAGGTCTCATTGTCTAGGCCGGTATGAGCGCAGCTCACATTCAGTCGGCCGTGGTTCAGACCATAGTAGTGGTCCATTAGACATTCCTTTACGAGCTATCATTATAAGTTACTATCAAACCAACCCGGCTTCGCCCAGTGTCTTTAACGGTTTTGCCAGCGTAAGCTGAAGGGGAAATAGAATCAGTTTTTCATGAAAATGTCGATTTTTTATTATCATATATATTATTTCAGTAGTATAGATCCCTCCTGCGGCACTCACAAGTGACCGATCGTGAAATTGAGCATTCAAATGAAAGAGAATAGACATTATCAGTGACAAAATGCATTCTAATTTCTTAAATATCCAATTTGTGTAAGAAGTAAAACTCAGCAATTCTTCTAGGTTTGTGCCGTGTCTTGTGTGGGGTTTCGCCTAGGACACCAAGCAGGCTCATCGGCGGGCTCTTGGTGTCCGCGCCTAGATCCCCACTGGAGTAGCGAACGGAGCGCCACTTCCCTTTATATAAGGTGCAACTGCACCTCTTGACTGCGAGAACTAAAAGCTCAAGCAGCCTCAACCTCCCTATGAAGGCTTCCAAAATATGGTATATTGGCTTTCACGGCCAGTGAATTAAAACTCAGCAATTCTTCTAGGTTTGTGCCGTGTCTTGTGTGGGGTTTCGCCTAGGACACCGAGCAGGGTCATCGGCGGGTTCTTGGTGTCCCCGCCCGGACCCCCACTGGGGTAGCGAACTGCGTGCCACCTCCCTTTATATAAGGTGCAACTGCACCTCTTAACTGCGAGAACTAACAGCTCAAGCAGCCTCAACCTCCCTATGAAGGCTTCCAAAAAGATGGTATATTGGCTTTCACGGCCAGTGAATTAAATCTCAGCAATTCTTCTAGGTTTGTGCCGTGTCTTGTGTGTCTTGTAAGAAGTGTTCGATTTGTAAAACCTATTGGGGAAAGTGTGGTTTATGAACATGCGAGATTTCTCGCACGGGTCCGCTAGTCAATATTTATTCCCCGAAGCTTCCCCTTTAAAATGGTGTATTGCACATTGCTGTATTATGATTATAGCCTAACTATATTAAATTTGCATATATCTGAGATGGAGTGTGGCGCTATTCCATTCGCCATCTGCCATGTAGGACTATATATCAGTCAAACAGGGGCAGAGACCTCTTAGTTCCGCCCCTTAAAATAACAATAACTAACTATCTGTCAAACGTTTCTCTGCGATTTTCAAACCTCCCATCTTTCAGTTGGACATGTATTTGGTGTAAGAGATATAATATAGAAAACCTTATGGGAATGTTGATATAAGCTTGAGTGCGTGGGACACGTGCAAAAAGGAACGGGGACTAGACTAAGAAGAATGAAGACTGCTTCAAAGAGAAAGAAACTATGCGATGGAAATACATTAGATGGAAAAGGGAGACTGACTGATGCAGTATGGGTTAGCCATCAGACAAAATACAGCCAACGTGGAAGCTATGCGGAAAACTGTGTTGGCTCTGTATTATCACATTGCCTCCACAAATGAGGCTCCTCAACATGGATTATGTCCTGAAGGAGAAAACAGTTGGTGTAAATATAATAAGGGTAAAATAAGTTGGAAGACCTACAACCATCACCATACTTTACCAGCAGTAATAATGGATGAGATCAAACCTATCTTCACCGACTTGGCTGATAAATACTTCCTAAAGAAATGTCTTCGCGGGAGAACCCAGAATCCTAACGAGTGTATCAATAGTGTAATATGGAATCGTCTACCTAAAACAGTCTTTGTATGTATTAGCACACTCCATTTTGGTGTCTACGATCTTTTAACCAGAGGAATATCACCAAATGTCAAGTTCTAGAGATGTCGGGATTGCGTTCTGGCAACCAAACAGTGCACGCCATGTTGACTCTAGATCAAGTTAGGCTAAGAAATGCAGATAATCCTGAAAAACTCTTAGCCAAGAAAGCAAGGCAGCCCATAAGGGGTGCCAATAGAAGACTACAAGATGCCATCGGAGGGGATGAAGATGATCCAAGCTATGGAGCAGGCTTGTTTTAACTTTGAACTCAATTTCCCGTAAGTTCCCTTTTCTGGTATTTAGGGAAAATTTTCTCAGCTTCTGTGTAACCTAGAACGACGAAACTTTAGGAAGCAGTTCATTAGAGTGTTTTACATACACTGAAATAATTTCGTGTTGATATGCAATATAGAAAAAAATATAATGGTGATAATGTACTGAAAAATGGAGGTAAAAAAATTCTTAGGTAAAATATATATCTCCCTCATTATTCCCACTAAAAAAATATTATCATTTCAGTAGACGCACAACGCCTATGTACATACGCTGTAAAAATTTGAGTTATGTAGCTATCATGATTTCCAAGAAAATGTACCTATAAATTAACATTGTGAAGATAGGCGATTCTATTTTCCCTTAAAAGGCGCACGGACGGAGGGTCCCAGATGCAATTTAGAAAAACCGGGGCGAACAGCGAAACTTCGAACACATATGCTCCTCTCTGAAGTCTTAACTCGACACTACTCACCAGTTTGATGTTGGCCGAAGCTGGGGATGATAGGCTCGCTCTTAAACTCGCTCGTAAACTCGCTCCAAAGGTAGTTATTTACATTTCCACTGAATGGAGATTGTTGGAAGATATGAAAACGTAAAATCATTTATAGTGGGCGATGTATTAAAAATAGAGATATGCTGTCCCGGACTTTTTTTTGTAGAACCTTTCATGCTGAACAATTCTTTCACTCATATAAATAGATATTTTTAACGGTTTACCCAGCATAAGCTTAAACGGCACATGGACGGCATGTTATTCTTCGACTTGCTGTACTGAAATCGTTACTCCTTTGTTCATAAATGAATGTGGTCATTTAATTGCAAGGCTCCGAAATCATGTAGCGAATCTCTCATATAAATCAATGGGAAGTAACGAGTACCGTACATGTTGGAATGGACAGCCCTGACGGCCCAAACACTCAAGGTCGATGGGAAGCAGCCACACCGTTCAGTCAGCATATACGCCCCGCCCGCTACTACTCCGAGTGCCACAGGGATGCCCAGCTCCTCCAGTCATCATGCCTGCGTACCAGGATGTCAGGTACGATTTCGGAGCCTTGCAGTTCAATCTGGCGGCTGAATTTTCGCACGTTGTCCTCTTATAGTACAACGATTGTGTCCACAAAGTTTCAAGATAGGTTTCGACTTGTCTTACCTAATACTTCCCTTGTTAGTATTTCACTATTGTGCCGGGGATTCAGGCTCCGTCTGCCTGTCGCGTCAAGTGTTGCTACAGTCGCTTTGTTTCTTGAAGCAACGATTGCAACATGGCTTCCTTTGCCATGAAAAATATTGTAATTTCATGTATTTGAGCGATATCAGAACCGGAATAGTTATTCCGTGATAGTCCTCATTGGTACTAATGTGGCCTTTCTAGTCCCACGACTGGAAGGGTACAGAATGGCCTGTATATTTATTTATTTATTTATTATTTTTTATTTATTTACTTATTTATTTGTCTGATAATCGATGTTTTTGTATAGTCTGTAGTAGTGTGTGTACTTTTAATTCAGGTGGGGATAGAGAAGTAGTGAGCCGTGGCCTGACGTTTGGAACCATAGCATTCGCTCCAGTAGTTTTGATGCCAAACTATTACAAACAGTCAGAAATTAATGACAATGATAATAATGCCTGTTCTAAGGGGCCTAACATCAAGGTTATCTGCCCCTAATGATATGGATGGTAGCGAGAACATGAGTGTGAATTGAACCGACTAATTCTGCTTAACTACTCCTAACTACAGTCGTATAATTAATTTAAAAACGAGAAGAATAAACCGGAAAACTAAGGAAGGAGACAAATTAAATAAGTGCCCTCACCCCTCGAAGAATGAGAATTGAAGGACCGGTAAGGAAGAGCAGCCATGAAAGGCAGACAGTAAAGGGGGGAAACAGGAGAGTCCGTCCCAAAGTCAGTGGAGAACGGGGTAAAACCAGGTCCGGCTCAAGAATCCCTCAAGGCTCTTTCCACTTGCAGAGAACTATATCTTGGACTGTCACTAACATACGGAACAAGTGACGACCATACCACACTCATCCTTCCTCTGAGAACAGAAGCAGAAATACCGGTTGAGAGACTGACAGATGCTCAGTTCAAAGTTCAAGTCAGTCTTGAAGGGGGCTTTCTCCCGTGGCGTACCACAGTGACCTGAATTCATTTAGTAATGAGCTAGGAAATGAGATATACAATTAAGAGTTTACAAAAATCTCAACACAAGACGGAAATGTCATCTGCAGCTCTCCTCATTAGAAAGTAGTTAATTACCGCTCTGTTAATGACATGTGTGGTATTCAAATAAGGTTCACATAAACACGAATTTCACGTACTCTACAGTACGTGTAGTACATTTCTTTGAAATAATTAGAGACCATGCCTGGTGTAAAATTGCGCAAGTATCAATTATGTAGCCTACATTTTAATGCTATTGGACATGCAAAACTAATGGTTGATGTTGATATGGCCTGCCAATATTTCTGTCTTACTTCAGACTTTAAGTTGATAATTAATGTTATTGGTTTTACGTCCATTTTAACTACGCTGGCTTTTAGAGACGCCGGGGTGCCGGAATTTTGCCCCGAAGGGGATCTTTAACGTGCCAGTAAATCTACTGACACGGCTCCCTCGCATTTGCGCACCCTCAAATGCCAGCTGACTGCGCCAGGTTTAGACTTTAAGTTGATGTTGTTGTAGCTTCTGTTTCAGTTAATCCGTTTTAGAGGTTTGGTGCATCTTCGGTCACCAACCCCATGAACTTGGGTGTGTGTTAAATTCGTCTGATAACCTGTGTTTATGTGTGAACTGTAGTAGTGTCCTTAGTTGTAATTGTTAGGGTTAGGGGTGTGGTATGGGCTCCGGGAGATGAAATAAGCTACAATCCCGGCATTTGCCTGGAGGGAGTGTAGGGAAACCACACTCAGAATAGCCACTGTTAGCGCCGGGGTTCGAATCTCCGATCTCCGGAATTATTGCAGCTCCCTATCGTGACTACAAGTTCTAATATAATCTGTTATTGGATGATTGGTTACTCAGTTTAGGGGCTGCGACAACGCGGTCATGTAGTCCCGTGTACTTTGGGTGTGTGTAGAATCTGTCTGATAACCGGTGTTAATTGTGATGGCTGTATTAGTGTGTGTTAACCGTCTTTAATTCAAGTAAGGACTGCATGCATTCGATTTTCAAGTAGTTCCAACTTTTGCTACCAAACGCCACCATCAACAACCAACTACTTCTGAACGTTGTTACTAGATGCCACTGCAGTCGACTCCTGGCGAGGAACGTTGGAACCTAAGAGCGTAAGTCAAAGAAAACCTATAAATCAGCTTCACACAGGTGTAATTAGTGGAAGGTTCTTTATTATGCCATAAATCTATGACATGGCACCGCCGGCTTTACTTCCCCTCCAAAGGAAGGCATACTGAGGGATTTTTAACGCTCTTAAAAACCGATGACTTCGGCCGGGTTTGAACCCGCGACCTTGGGCATAGAAGCTCAGCATGCTACCAACTACGCCATCGAAGCCGCCTTATTTGTTATTCATTAATTTTAAGGACTTGGGGTACCTGGGTCATCAGCTCTGTGTATTTGATTGTGTAAAGTTTGTCTGTTAATACAACCTGTGCATCTGTGGTGACTGTAATTATTACGGTCTAGTATTGGGGTAGTTACCTCGTGACAGTCGTGATTAAAGATAAGGAACCATTCTAATTCATTTAGGGGCTTTATGACATCATGATCATAAAGCCCCATGTATTTGGGTGAGTCAAGGATTTGTTTGATAACCTGTATTATTGAGATGTCTGTAGTAGTGAGTGTATATAAAACTGAGACTAGCGGCCTGAAGGAGGGGTGACAGTGGCCTTAAATTAGAAACCATCTCCGTATTTGCATGGAGTAGAAGTTGGAAACCACGGAAAACCACTTCTAGGATGACAGAGCATAAGGTTGTACCCAGACCTTATATAGGACAGCCAAGAATCCTGGTTACTAAGTCACGAGGTGGATAAATAATTTTCTTTCCTGTACCATTATTTGGAAGAAGTATGGAAAACCCTGATGAAAACCACTCTCAGGATGTCTACTATTACGGTCGGGATTCAAACCATCTTCTTTGGACTCTTTGCAGCTTCCATCCGCAGTCGTGGAGTGCGACTTAACACACACAGTTCTATCGCAAGGTTAATAATGCCAATACTGGATTTATGTTTGCGCGCAAGTATGACTTATGTGCATTTTAAAACTCTTGAAAGTGCAGAGCAAAATAACGTTGATACTGAAAAATTCCCTCCAAGGTATCTGCCATTTATTAGCATTCAGCTACCAAAAACACGACATGTTATTAACGTTCCATATGCTCATATCTCCTATTATCAGGGTTCGATTTCTGGTTCTGTTATAATTCAGTTGTAGTTGATTCATTTAGGGACTTGGGACTTCGTGCTCATTTATCCCCGAGTACTTGGGTGTGTATGGGAATGGGTAGGAGAAGTGTGTGTCGTTAAGTTAAGGGCCAACCCGACATTTGCCCGTAGTAGAAGTACGAAACTGTGGAAAACCAATTCTAGGATGGATGAGTTGGGAATAACTTTTATCGCAAGGCTGAGTATACCCAATTATAGCACTTAGAAAAAAAAAAGATTTTTTGCCGAAAGCAGAGAATTTGAACTTTGACATCAGGGATGATACACAAGATTGCTAATCACTATACTAAGTTATCGTTTTGGAAGCCATTTTGGAGTGTTGCCTTATTAAATCAAATTTAAATGCTTTCCAGTCGGTCAACATGATTGTACTCAAATTGTAATGGGTGATGTTCCCTAAACCTGAAAGAAATTACAAGAGTTTAATTCCTTAAATGCCCCTTAAAACAACAATAAATAAATAACTAGCGTAACTACAAACACATATAATATTCTCTGAAGTCTTAACTCGACACGACTCGACAGTTTGATGCTGGCCAAAGCTGGGTTCATAGAATCGCTCACTAGCTCGTAAACTAGCTCCCAAGCTAGGATTTTAAATTTTCACTGAATGGAGATTGTTGGAAGATATGAAAACGTAAAGACACTTATAGTGGGCGATGTACTAAAGATACTGTCGTGGACTTTTTTGTAGAACTTTTCATGCTGAACAATTCTTACATTCATAGTAGGCCATATAGATATTGTTTACGGTTTGCTCAGCGTTATCTTACAAGGTGCACAAACGGCAGGACATTCTTCGACTCGATTCACTGAAATTGTTACTCCTCGGCTTCCTGTGGTCATAAATGAATGTTTCTGTACAGAAACCTCCCTCGAGAAATCCTTTACAGAAAGGTGAAAACCGCATCAAAATGCATCCCGTGGCTCCCGAGATTACCCGTTACATCCAAGAATCATGGCTTTTGTACACTATGTAGAGAACTTTTCATGCTGAACAATTCTTACACTCATAGTATATAGATATTTTAACGGTTTACCCAGCATAAGCTTAAAAGGCGCACGGACAGCAGGACATTCTTTGACTCGATTCACTGAAATCGTTACTGCTCGGCTTCCTTTGGTCATAAATGAATGATTTTATTCATAAACCTTACTCGAAACATCCTTTACAGAATCATGAAAACCGCAACAAAATCCATCCAGTGGTTCTTGAGATTACCCGTTACATCCAAGAATCGGGGACGTTGTTTCATATTATGTAGACATATCCTTTTTCAAATCGGACAGTGAAATGTGACAGAAGCTGGACAAGAAAGATCTAATAATTATAAACTGCGGCTTTGAGAGACGCCGGAGTGCCGGAATTTTGCCCCTAAGGGGATCTTTAACGTGCCAGTAAATCTACTTGCACGGCTCCCTCACATTTGCGCACCCTCAAATGCAATCTGGCTGCGCCAGGATTCAATCCTGCAACCTTGGGGACAACAGACCAGAACGTTACCGCTGAGGCACGCAGCCTACCCAAGAAAGAACTGCATCACACCTAAATAATCAGCTAAATACTGTACTTCAAACTCACATCTAAATCAGAACACAAATCTGACCATTTACTAACCATTATAGATTATCACACTAAACAAGTAAACTTGGAGGTCAATAGCAACTAACATATCACAACAAAATATCCCAGACTAGACAACCTGGCAAGTTACGCAAGTTTACAATGAACTTATGTAACTAAAATAGTGTATATAGGCCTAAAACTTAACTCACATATTCGTCGACATAGATTAATTCCCTGAGTGTTAAGGAACTGATGATGATCGCTTGACGCTCGAAACTAGTCATCCAAGTTTAATAATTAATCTCATGTAATTTATTTAAGCTTATGGGAACAACACCATTACAATTTGGGTACACTCGTGTTGACCGACTGAAAACTATTCATTATACCACGAGGTGGTTGATTCAAATTCTGATTTGATGGCAAGAATGGAGTGTGTTCAGCCTTATAAGGCCAACTGAGAAATAGTGAGTTCAAATACCGTCTTAACTGGCCGTGGTGGCTGATAGTACTAGCGCGCTACCTTGTGCCTCTCTGGTATCGGGAGAGCGTGGGTTCGAATCCCACCTCGGCCGTCCTGAAAATGGTTTTCGTGGTTTCCCATTTTCACTACCAGGATAATGTCGGGATGGTTCCTTTCAATAGGTCCACGGCCGATTTCCTTCCAAAATCCGTCCCTTTCTTCAAAATAAAATAAAATAAACGATCATTGGATGGATTAATAAAATAATAATAATAATAATATTATCGTATGGCCTCGGATGCCGGGTGCAAGCTTCGTTATTTCACACCCAAAGGGTAGCTTGCATGTCAAAATTCTTTGTTCCTTGAAGCACTTTGAAAGTCAAGGAGGTTAAATATCTAAGCTCCTTGAACACTATGGCGCTTTCTAGTAGAGAAATGAGGAACTTTGTGTTGGCGGAATTTCCCGAGATTAATTTTGCCATTATGAACACGGCCTACTGAATTCAAATGGGTTCTTTGACATGCCAACATCGTATGACATGGTGTCGTAATTTTTGCCGCCTTTCAAACATCACTTACCACGGCCAGGAGCGAACCTGCAAGCTTGGGGTTAGTAGACCGACACGTTGACCACTCACCCACCGTGGCACGCTATTAATTAAATACCGTTTAGTTATCCCAAAGTGAATTCTACGTCTTTTTCACTACAATGTGAGTCGAATGAAATATGGTACGAAATGATGAAAATCCACAGCCTGCTTCCAGTCAACCGGGTCAGGGATGGAATGAATGAGCCCTCATCTAGCGGCAAGGATATCAACTGTGCCGGCTGCCGAAGCCTGGCGCACTCCTCGGAGGCAATGATTAAATGAATGACGGATGAAATGAAATGATAGTGGAGTGTGTTGCTGGAATGACATTTTTGACTGGGAAAATCGGAGTAACCGGAGAAAAGCCTGTCTGCCACCGTTTTGTCCAGCACAGATCTCACATGGAGTGACCGGGATTTGAACCACGGACCCAGCGGTGAGAGGCCGGCGTGCTGCCACCTAGGCCACGGAGGCTTGCTATGGTACCAAATAGTACGTTATAATATTAATACCAGACTAGTCGTAGGGATTGAAATAATTCGCTTGGGTACTCTGTTGGGTCTAAACAAATTATGTCATAATTGTATGTAAATAATATTTATTTAGCCTTCTGGTTTGAAATTAAACCCAAAGTCCACACAGGAATAAATAGAGACCTCCACCATGTTGCATTTGTAACTCTCTACTTATTAATGCTCGAATTTCACACGTTTTTCTGCGGCTCGCTCTTTTTGCCCCATCCCTATTATCATCTAAGACAAAGCGATGTGTGTGTGCATGTTTCGGTGGCCCATAGCCTGCAGCTGAGTTTAGTAGCCGTTAACAGAAGCGGAACGCATGCCTGACGCAAACTTTCCCACATTTCACCTCCTCAGAAGCCATCTGATCACAGAATGATTGAGATGATGATGATGATGATAGCAAACACTCGTCTCGAGTAGGTTGGCCTTCCAATACTGAATGACTCTTCATCGATGAGTCCGGAGGTGACTAAAAAGCCCAATGCGGGAGAGACACAGTTTCCCGCAGTGATGACAGGTAGTATCAGGGTCAGGTGAGACATCCGCATTCATTCCCTGTCTTCTAATGAACACTCTGTTCTTTCTGCGTTGCCTCCGATCTTCTATCATACGTCGGCGGTTTTCTTCAAAAAGTATCGCACCACGATGAACAATTGATCTCCAGGATGAGCGATCAAGAGCTAAGGTCTCCCAGTTGTTGATATTAATATGGCACATTTGCATATTAGCCTTTAGTACGTCTTTGAATCGCTTCCTCGGACCTCCCACACAGCGCTTGCCCTCAGTTAGTTCAGAGCAAAACACTTGCTTGGGAATGCGATTATTGGGCATGCGGATTACGTGTCCTGTCCATCGCAGCTGACGTTTTAAAAGCATGGCTTCAACACTGGTAGTCTGTGCTTCTTCGAGAATGCTGGTGTTTGTGCGTTTGTCTTGCCATGTGACACGAAGAATTCTCCTCAAACAACGCTGGTGATATTGCTCCATTGAGATAATGGGCTATTATTAAGCATTTGCATAGAATTATCTTAATTTGTCATGCTGCATTATAATAATATCAAAGGTCCTTTTACTTCATAATCTTTATATCAAATATGTATCAGACGGTAGTTAGATATGATTCCAGAACACATAAATTCCCTTAGCTGAATGATGGGTCGATGCAACACAATGATGACTAGACAGAGGATTTTAGGCAATTGCCTATTTTAGCCTACTTTTCACATTTTACAAAAATGTGTGTCTGTCTGTCCCCCCCCCCCACCTATCAACTCCTAAACGGCTGCAGCAATGGAAACCAAATTTGATATAAGTAAAGATCGATATCTGAATATCTCAAGGCCATATTTGAGAATGATGTCAGTGCTACCAACTGCTGACAAATCGGAATTGAAATTTGATCTCCATGTTGGATATCTTGGAAGGTATGCATGGGAGCTATTCCAAAATTTGCACACATATAGATAATAATATTTCAGTTTAATTTCCAGGAGGTCATACAAGACAGTGTTGCCAAAATGATTCTAAGCCTGCTGATAGGTCAAATATTTAAGTGCCTATAACTACTACACTATCAATTGGATTTCAACCAAATTTCGTATATACTATGTGTATATAAATAGACATGACTGAGCGTATTCTGAAGAGCCACCAGGGCTGCCAACTTTTAATAAATGCTGTCTCTATTTTTTACCCTATTATCAATATATCAGAAAGTATGCAAGCCAACAGCTCTAAACTTTGCACAAGTTTAGTACCTGACATTCTTGATTAATTTGGAGTAACTAATATACGTCAGTCCTGCCAACATGACTCTAAGCCTGCTAATAAATCCAATTTTAAATACATGTAACTTCTATACTACTAACAAATGGATTTCATCCAAAATTGGCACAACAATAGATCATCATATTTCAGATTATTTCTCACCAACACATGCACGGCAGTGTTGCCAACATGATTTTACGCGCGCTGATAGATCCAATGTCTAACTGCATGTAACGTCCATGCTATCTATTGGACTTCAACCAAATTTTGTATTCTGTACCTTAAGAGATGGAACTAAGAATATATTCAGTAATTAGGGCTGCCAACTGTAGTGCTCTATTAGGCTACATTTTGCCTGGTATATTTCGAACTATTTAGAAATTTCGATATTACCGTCTTAATTTCGTCATTATTCTAGTTAGGTCCATATAGATTAATCATTGGCATGATCTTAAAATTTTAAGAAAAGAAGGCTCTTGAGTTCGTCACGGAACTTCTTGTTTTCATTAACATATACACAACCCACCTTTTAAATGTACATTGTTTCATGAACGTTTAGGTTTATATAAAGCAGTTTTATAGTGCCTAAAAATGCCTATTTTGACGTTAGTCGCTTTTTTCCATTCTAAGTTTATATTTAGTGCCAATTTTCCAGTTTGACTAGTCTTTAGCCTATTTTCATTTTATGAAAAAAATAGGCTGATGAGATCACCTTTTGTCCGTGTGTCTATTTGTGCGTGTGTGATTCGTGTGTGTGTCCCCCTAATAACTTCTAAAGGGGTTTGAGAGATTTCAATGAAACTCGGTAAGGTCACAGTACTATTTCAACCGACCCCGACCGTACCCTTCAAATTTTTTTACGTCTCACCAATCCAGCATGGCGGCTGTGCGAAATATTTCACCGGCATTCTATATCTCCAATACTCTTACTGATATCACCCTGAAAATTTGTATGGTGATAAAGGGCACTACTAGAAATTCACCGATGAGACTTTCAAAAACCTGTTGACTACAAAACGAACATGGTGGTCGAGCGAAGTTGAAATTTTCAAATAGACTTTTCTCGTGATTTATCCATCCAAACGCAGTGAAACTTGGTAAAGCAAATGTTTATGCACATTGTAATGCAATGGCATTTAATTTAGTTCTATTCTTGACATAATATCAAGATGGCGGCTTGCGAAATATTTCACCGGCATTCTATATCTCCGAAACTATTACAGATACCACCCTGAAAATTTGTCCGATGATAAACGGCACTATGAAAAGGTCACCTATGAGACTTTCAAAAACCTGTTATCTACAAAATGAACATGGCTGCCAAGCGAAATTAGTACATGTAAATAGACCTTTCTCGCGATTTAATCATCCAAACACAATGAAACTTGGTACAGCAAATGTTTAAAAACATTGTAATGCACTGGCATCTAATTTAGTTCAATTGTATACATAACCTCAGGATGGCTGCTGTGCGAAATATTTCACCGGCATTCTATATCTCGGAAACTATTACCGATATCAGCTTGAAATTGTGTACGATGGAAAAGAGTAAAATACAAAACGAACATGGCAGCCAAGCGAATGTGAAACATTTTAAATGACTTTTCTCGCGATTTAACCATCTGAACGCAGTCAAATATTGTACAGTAAATCCTAATACACTTTGTAATGCACTGGCATCTAATTTAGTTCAATTGTTCACATAACCTCAAGATGGTGGCTGTGCGTAATTTTAAAATTAAGTTTTTATTTCTTGTGTATTAATCATGCGATCGAAGTGAACGTTTGAATAATGAATCCACGCAGAAATCGTCATCTAGTAGTACATATCTCTATGGCCTACATATATAAAAGTCCAACATGGCAACCAACCGAAATATTTCGACTTTTCTCAGTATCTACTATTCTACTATAACAATCAAACTGAAATTTTGTATGTTGAGAGTAAATTAAGGACACCTAAGACTCATATTCGAAGAAACACAGCGTTTCCAGCTGTAGAAAGTTCTTAGATACATTTGTAAGCAGAAAACTTCAACAAGAAGAAAACAACTGCATCGCAATTTTGGCGGGAACGCGCGTGATTGGGGGAGTGCAAAGAGAGGTCGTGAATACAAACTCAAACCTATTGCGTAACGGACTTCGAAGGAAAAAAGTACACACCGCACAGGCAAGCTTGAAACCTCACCTTTACAACAGTATGAAATAATCACGGACATATGCCTACAGAAATCTACAAATATAAGATAAACAGCGCGCTGCTTGAATCGGCTTCGGCACTTTTGGCACGAGCAGCGAGAGCCGATCTGATCGGCGCGTGGCACTGAGAGGGTTAAGCTTTGCTTATAATAGCAAGATGGGCCTATGTGTGTTTCCTTGGAAACGTATATAATTGTTGTACAAAATCTATGACAGGCACAGTCATAATTTTGTTTAAATCGTAATTGTTTTGGCTTCATGAGATGTACGTGGCCCCTTAAGACGACGAGCGCCTCTTTCCCAACTGTATCACAGCAATCACAATAACAAAGGTTATTCGAAAATACTAATTCCACATACTCCTAAGTACACGGGGCTTATTTTTTTATCGTATGGCATACATGAAAATTATTTATAACTAGCATTAGACTATCCGTCGCGGCTTGACCCGCGAATATTCTAATTGTAAAGAGTACACTTAGCAAAATCTCAGTCATGAATGCTATGACTGATTTATCCTTAGTATGAATAATCAGACTTTATCAATTCAGCTACTGGTGCAGTAGTTAGGGGTTTGCCATTCCTTCATAGGTATATCAGAGCGAAGTTAGTTTTCTGGGAATATCACAGACACTGTTAAATTAAGGGCTTTTAAATGTGGTTTATGGAGACCCTTTATAGTCGAGTGAAAAGACCTTTCGTACCACACTCACACGTGAAAATTGCGTGAAAAAAGTTCTAGAGTGCCCCTTGGCCCCCTTAAGCGCATTATACTGTATGTATTGATGTATTTTTCAACTTAATTTGGTTCAGTGATAACCTTATAACCGTCTGGAAACTTTCACAGTAATGTAATAATTGGAATTGCATTGCGTCTTACAGAAATAGATGGACCTGTGAGATTATTTTACCATGGTTACCGTGTTGCATTCTTTCATTATTTCATTGTAAATATACATGTTTTAAGGTATTTATTTAATTGTGAGGAATTTAAATAGTAAGTGAGTGCGTTTCGCTTACGCATTGGGTACCTGTAGGTACCCCATATGTGTAGGTTGGTGCTAATGGGACATTATTTTCGGTACAAAACTGGAATGGGACCTTAGGAGAATAATATAGGGAGGGATTTGACATCAAGTTTAGAAACGTAATGAAGTTCCTGTGGTCTGTGGTGTCCCTAGGAATAAGTTGCTGAATTCACCACTGTAAGATGTTTGTGGGCATTCCTGAACTAGGTGCCGAACAGTCTGTCTTTCAGCACCGCACTCGCAACATGATGAAGATTTTTTCCTCCACTTATACAGAAGATCCTCGCATACGCCGTGATTGGTCCGATATCTATTTAATTTTGACCAGGTCTTTCTAGGCTGAGTGAACCCTGCCACCTTCTGAGATATGCATGGCATTACTGAAGTCTCTGGAGGAGCAAACGAATTCCAATCAGAATACCATTTCTCAGTCAGGTTGAATTTCTTGGTTACAAAATTCTCCGCTGCGTAGATAGGTGGATGTCTTGAACATAATCGTTTCACATGTAGATCAGCAATGTCTCCATGGATAGGTTGTTGTTTGTTGGTCTGGATCTTTCTATATTCTCTTATCAAAATATGCCTCGATGCCTAAGCCCCTTAAATGAAACAACAGCAACAACAAACCTTCTTCAAAAATCATGAGCGTAGTCATCGTGGAACAGAACAGAAGGTTGATCCCTGCCATGAGGGAGATAGTTGAAGGTGGCCTGTGCTCGCATGTTGGACCTAACGGGTGGGGATCACGCACCATTAGGGCCAACTGTCACCCGCCTCCGGCACCTAAGTAACTATGTGAAGGCTATAGTTCGACTCCCGGCCATTATGAATATGCAAGGCAAGCACAGCGGACCATATGGTTTATTGAGGCTGCACGCAAAGGTAAGAGCCCCGAGCACAAGGTCAGCCCGAGTCCTCGCGCCCTCTATGACCTGTCTACTCTACAACTGACGGCAACGACCTCACCCCCAGGCCTCAGTACCGGTTACTTGTATCACTAGCGGAAATAACAAACTCGTTAGATCTAAGGTTAGCAGACAATTAATTCCTACAGGTCAAAGTTATGGCAAATCTATAGCACATCGTCAGGGGAGATCCGGGTGTTGGGAGGAGAACTATAATATTTAGAGTGCAATCATTATTCCGTTATAGTTCATTAATTTGACACCCTCAGGGGCTTACAGCTTATTTTGTTACTGTTGACGTAACGGGTGATACCGAGCTGAGCAAATGAGTTCTGTCCACGGGGGTCAATTAGGAAAATACTAACAGGGGATGTTGCCTGAGGTGTGTTTCACTGCCCCCCCCCCCCCACTCCGAACTGGACGTGTTGATAAATATATTTTGGAATGTGTCTTCAGGGACCTCGCCACTACAGTATCTACTCTTGTAATCTCAAAGACGTAATCGATACCACTCATTAGCAACTTTTGGTATTATTCCAGATTCGTGGATTTCGTTATCATTGCACTTGATAAAGATAAGGTTCGATCATTTTCTTTGTGTTTCACAGTTACTATCCAGATCTGCACATTTCAATTTTTATGTTGTAGCTTCGTAAACATGCAAGTTATAGCCTGCACTATGAGCTTTGAAACAATATCGTCGGAAACAAAATGCTTGTATGTATTCTGCTACCAAATAAGGTACATTCGTAAATGAATTCCTTGTTAGAACACCTCCACTTTTGGCCCCGTCGTGACGGTGTCGTGCCTGATGCGACCGTGCCGTATGCGACCCGTGTCACAAGCGACCCACCAATTTGCCATTGTGCCACCAGCGACCCAAGCTCTGATGTATCGGTGGAATCTGGGAATTTCTAACACATCTGCCTCTGCTAAAATTCCGCTTAGGTTAGGTTAGGCGCCGTAAATATTGAAGAGCTTATTTCCAAAGTGACGTAAATCCAAAATTGATGGTTTTCAGTTGTTGTTCTACCGTCAGCATTGGCTACGCTCGCTAAAGTGCAGCGTTTGGTCATGGGGCCAAGCTCTCTGCTGACTCGGTAGACGCGTGGTTCGAGCCCCACCATCGGCCGTTCTTGAAATGGTTTTCGGTGGTTTCCCATTTTCAGCACCAGGCAAATGCTGGGACGGTACCTTCTGACAGGCCACGGCCGTTTCCTTCCATATCCTTGCCCAGTTTCATTCATCTTCATCCATTCTATCTCTTATCCCGACGCGCAGGTCGCCCACGGGCGTCGACTAGAAAGACCTGCACTCGACCTCTAAGAAGGTCACACGAAAAAAAAAAGAAGAAAAAAGTTGTTTTCTTTCATAAGCAAGTTTATAGGTTCTCTTAACGTATAGCAAAGGTTTTAAGTCGCAATACGTCGTATATTCCATATTAACAGAGATCTAAAAACTAAGTTTATTTGCAAAGTGATGTAACTCCAACGTGTAGTTATTTCCAATGTGTCTTGACCAATCGGGTGGCTCTCTGGACATCACGTGATATCACGTGATAAATCAAGGCTATAGCTAACTTTGAAGAATATGCTGATCATCAGTTTGTATTTGTTGTGTTTAAACCATTTAATTGTTCATAAATGCCATTCAAAGCTTATATCAATACATTATATATTTCCAAAACGTCCTAACTCCAACTTACAGGAGACGATTACCTCAATTTCCAATGATAGGAGATTTAAACAAGTAGTTCCGTGAAGAACTATACAGCCTATTTTCATATATCCTGCTCATGTTAATTGTCTCTATCAACATACAAAATTTCAGTTTAATTGCTGTAACAGATTCGTAGATATTGAGAACCGTCTAAATATTTCATATGGTCGCCAGGATGGATTTTTATTTTTGTACTATTACATTAAGATTATTTTATGTTCGACCCTCACTATTATGTGTTAGAAAACTGTATCATAATGATGGTCAGTATAACACCGTTTTTCATTATGATACAGTTTCTCCAGCCAATCAGAGCTCGTTCATCTACCTTCGCGCATGCACTCAAAATCCAACATATCGGACATAAACACAACATCGAACTATAATAAATTACCGACATGGAATACGCACCGTCCATATGTTCGCGTAAATAAACTGGCGAATATGAGACAAGAAATAGCACTGTACCGGTACCTTAATATCCCCAAAACCAATTTCTACACATTGCGTGGTTTTGACACGACTTCAGTGACAGTTTTACTGAAAACTGGTGTGCAATCTGAACATATGGTATTGAAGCACACAGAGCGCATGCGTCGGTTGTCCAGAGAGCTTGGACAAGTGAGATATACTACCCACCGCAGCACCCGATCACAACATTCTACTGTAGTGGCTGAACAGATATTTATGAATATTTATGTTAAAACATATAATAAAGTTATAATTATCGTCGAACATAAACAGTCGTATGCAACTCGCCTATAATAGTAATTAAGACACTCGTATGGAAATTATAAAACTCGCATACGCTCGTTTTATAAAAATACTCGTGTCTTAATTATTGCCATTATAGGCTTGTTGCATAATGTACTATTGTACGTGTGGTATTCAAACCTCAAACGCATGATTAGAACACAAGAAGTAAAAACGGGATTTTAAAAGTACGCACACCAGCCATCTTGTGATTATGCAAACAATTGAAATAAATTACATGCCAGTGGATCAACATTTGTATAAGCATTTAACGTGCAACGTTTCACGGCACTCGGATAGTTAATCCGCAGGGAACGTCCATTTAAATATTTATACTTCGCGTCGCCGCCATGTTGGATTTGTGCTCACCAGATTACTGAAAGTCCTATAGGTGAACATATGTTCATAGTCTCTATGAACATAAAACAATTCAGTTTGGTTGCTGTAAAAGATTCATAGATATTGAGAACCGTCTAAATATTTCGGAAGTTCGCCATTTAGAATTGTTATATGTATAGGCCATAGAGTTATGTACCATTCAAGGACAATTATTGCCTAGCTTCATTATTCAAACTTTCACTTCGATCGCATGATTGCGAAACAAGAATAAAAACTTAATTTTAAAATTTCGCACAGCCGCCATCTTGAGGTTATGTAAACAATTGAATTAAATTAGATGGCAGTGCATTACAATCTGCAAAATCATTTACTGTACCACATTTCACTGCGCTCAGAGAGTTAAATCACGAGAAAAGTCAATTAAAATATTTCAAATTCGCTTGGTCGCCATGTTCGTTTTGTACTTTACAGGTTTATGAAATACTAGCAGAAGTACCCATTCTTCGAACGGTCTTCGGTATTAATAACCAGATGTTATCAATTGAGCTACTGTTGCAATGTTTAGGGGCTTGGAACCTGTTTGTTGGCAAAGAAAAATTATTAGTTAAAATGTGCTCTCAAACTAAATTTACCTAACGTGTTCTCCCTGGCGTGATAATAAAATTGAAAACTTCGTAGAAGAATCGCAATACACGTCACATACGAACTGACCCTAACCGTTGTGTCAAGTGCCCAACTACAGGAAGACCCCTTTTATAAATTATAAAGGCTTGTGGTGCATGAAAATTCAGTGTTTTTAGCCTCCAATGGCCCAAATTCCTAAAATCAGCAAAAAACAGTCTACTATTTCTATTCAGGAATTTTTGAAAATATTGTTGATGTTTGGAGATATAATAGACCTTCTGTACGACATATAACACGTTTAAGTCGTGTGAAAAAAATCTAGGGTACTCCATTTGCAACCTTTCACATAAATGTAATAAATGGAGTGGCATTACTTATTCCAGAAATAGATGGAAAGTAGAATGCCACCTCTTGAGATACTGTTGTCATGGTTAGTGGCTTGCATTCCTTCTTTAGTTTATTAAATGAAATTAGTTTTCTGGGAATATCTAAGAAACTGTTGGGTATTGTACCCGATACCTAGTTGAGGCTATCGGCTACGCCAGCAGACATTAAGCCGTAGTTGAGATTTTGGGAAGAGTTGTGAAAAGATAGCGCTCAAATCGAGTCAAGAGGAATGTAAAGATGACGTAGAAGGTCTAGGATTAAGAAGGCACTGACAGCAGTCAAGCAGATGGAATTATGGATGGAAATATGAAGCTTTATTAAGATCTATATGGAACATGGTATTTAAACATCTCAGAAGAGAAGATATAACATGGTAATAATTTGAAGGAAGACAGATAACCCTTAAGTTATTGTATAACTTAATAGCCGAGATGATGGGGGTTCGAGATTATATTTGTTACGCAAGACCACAGAGGTGGGGAGAACGTCACGTGACTGCGCCAGGGAGGTGCAGGTCAATGCAGTCTAGAGACAGTCAGACGAGCTCAGTGAGCAAGAGAGTCAAGTACAGTCAGCAGGAGAGCGAGCTGAGTAGGACATGCGCCGAGCGTATGGTAAAAGTCGTGCAGTGAACAGCTTTTGTCACGGAAAGTGAAAGCGACAGTTTTTACTTCACCAAGCAGCGAACGTAAAGTAGGTCAGTGAGCCAGGCAGACACCCGCAGTAGGCAGCGTGAAGACCGGTTACGGAACCAGCTGTAAGGGCCAAGCAAGCATGAGAAGGCCGGGCTTAGAACAGCACTGTAATAGTAATTGGAGAAATTTATTTCGAGCTGCATTTTGGTAACGCAGAACAGCATAGCAGAGCGGTATGGCGAGGCCAGCTTTAGGCGGAGATTATTCTGGAACATTACAGTAGAGACAAGCGGGTTATTTCCAGTTTTATACGCAAATAATATGATAGAAGCTGAACTTCATTACAACATTGGCTCGTGCATTAATGCAACTCTTTCTTACGAAGTGTTATAAAATACAGAGTACGAACACAGCTACAGGGTGTTTCATAAACTTATACACTCTAATAAATAAAATTTATTTTCTGAAAGTGAGACTTAACCGCTGTGGAAATTGAACTTTCAACACTCAAACCGAACATTGTATGGAACAGTGGCGTAACGTAGAAGAGGAATATGGGGTCCGCTGTTTCTATGAACTTTTTTGTGAGGATTTGGACAGAATCCGCTATGGATAACCAGCAGTTCATCTTGTCGGAGTAAACGAAGACAGGGACGCGATGGCACACGGAGCGATGGATTCGATTCCTGAAGAAGAGGAGGTCCACCAGCTGATTCACTTGGGATTTGAAGGCAATCGTCATTGCGTGGGTGGAATGATATTCACGCCGATCTTTCGAGAAATTCATTACATAAGGATAATGGAAGATCTTTGAAATTTAATAACAGCTGATTATGAGAAGGTACTGTAAGAGCTATAACTTTCTGATACGATTATTTTCATGAATACTGGGCACACATGTATATTTTTCTAATAGGAGTGATACGATTATTTAGACATGGCTTTGACTTTATATACTTCGAATTTTTGCTTGAATATGGCGTGACCATATGATATGGCAGGCATCATTATACGAAATTCTCACCATTGGTTGGCTTTATTAAGCAGATGTTGGTCTTTTAGACAATTTTTCCAGCAAGGATAGTTTTCATGAATAGTTTTTTTTTGTGTGACGAGTATTTCGAACTCGTGATCTGCAATTGATTATCTAAATTACTTCGTCAGTTCATTGCATACTAGCGAGTGTGTATTATTCATCAGTAGGGATTTTTTCCATTGGATTGTTTGGAGATATTAAGAAGTTATTCACTTTAGTGAATAAATATCGCTTTTATATGACAACTAGAGACTTGTTGATTCCGATCTGGTACATTCACTCATTTAGTCTTCGAGATGGGGTCTTTCGTATTTATACGATTGTATGGTGGTTACTCATCTTACCCATCGTTCAAGGCACTATCACGTTAGTCGACGGGGCAAGGTCTTTCGTATTTATACGGTTGTATGGTGGTTACTCATCTTACTTGCCATTGAGGGACTCATTTGTATCATCCGAGTGTACTTGAGATTGTAAGAGGATAAAACAAGGAACTACTAGTCACATATCAGTCGAATTTTTGTTAAATAAATTAAAGATAAATGTCGGCAGGGTTACATTTGTAATTCTTGTTTGCCAATCCAATATTGTGTTGCTATACTCTTTTGAGAGTACTTTCAGTTTAACAGCTGGTAAAGCTGATGCTTTTGATGATTTTTATAATTGTGTTTGATACCTTTGAGAAGGATTTAAAGTAATTGAATCTTGTAAGATGAATCGTTAATGGTCAGATTTATTTTAAGGCAGATCAGTATTGCAGATTTTGATATGAGAGATTATAGCACATTGGTGTTTTTCTGTGATGTGAATTATGAGAATTGTAAGAGAATTTATGCTATTTGAAAGCAGATCTTGAATTACTAAGGTAATATATTTTTTCTAATTGTTTAAGAAGTTGTCTAGATGTGATAAGAGTAATTACAGTTATTGGAGATTGTGTGCGTTGATAATTTGAAGCCAGTTATATATTTTATGTAGATCATGCAACATGGTTAAGTGAAGTTTGTGATAGACATTTTTGTGGAAGTTGCCAAGTGATAGTTGCAATGTTGCTAATGTATTTTGAGGCAGACACGAGGTTGTCGAACCCAGTCTAGCGTAATTTTTGAGATTCAGGCTGTATGCTGAATATTTATGGAGTTTTGTGGAATAATTGTGGTATTCAAATATGATATTTGAAGAAGTGAGAATATGTAATGTAGTTGTGGATAGTCAGATCCAACGTGATGTCGTGAAGGCAATAATATTTTTTGGCATGATAATTAAATACGAGATATAACTTGGAAGTGATAAAACTGTAAGACAACGTTCTATAACCCATAATAAACAATTTATTAGGAGATTAAACAAATAAATAAAGTTGATAATACAAGATTTTCTGATAATAATAATTAATGAAATAATAATCTGAAATTAAAGCATATTAATGATCTGACCTAATGAAATAAAAATCAGAATGACTAGATGAAATAATAAAAATCTAAATAACCAGAAGAATAAAATTTAAATAAATTGATAAATTAAATTTTGGAATAAATCAACGAATTAAAAAAATGGATGAATTAAATATTGGATAAATAAACTGATTTAAATAAATTAATAGATGATTGGATAGATGATGAATATCTGAATTAGAAGGTGATAATTAATTAAAGAAGCTGATGATTAATGAATTTATATGGAATTAAATAAATTTAATTGAGAGATGATTTAAAGAAATTGCAACTTGAGTTGAGGAATTAAACGATTTATATTGATGATTTAAGATGATTTAATCTGAAGGAGATGATAAAATAAGAGTGTGTGAATAATTAGAAAGTATAATGAAGTGATGATAATAATTTTCATTTAAATGATTTAATGGTGATGAGTTAATAATTCTGACAGGAATATATTAAATTTTGAGATGAGAATTAATGTGAGAAATATTTAACTTTGATGATGATGATGATTATGACCAATGAGCAGTGGATTTTCTGTAATTCACAAACAAGCAATTATTAATGACAATGTAAATAATGTAAATTAATTATTCGATGTTTAGGAGCATTTTACTAACGTATTCAACATTTGAATTATGCCATGCAAGCCATAAATTACGTGATATTTAAAATATGTGTTTATAATATGTGTGTTTAGACAGATTAATAATATTCTTCAAATCCACATTCATGATGTTAATTTAAAGAGAAATTAGGTCTCAGGTATCACGAATGTCAGTGACGAAAGACATAGTGCTACGGTGATCCTGAGAACCCAAGAGAACTTAAGAGATTTTTCCTATTTTATGTGGATTAAATACTTTTTATTAGAAAAGAGATGGTTCGATTTTTGGACAATGACAATTTAACGTTGGCATTCGACCATGCTCTCAGGTAGGATGAATATTTAAAATGTCTGTCTGACTATCAAAGTGAAATAAATTTGTTTTTATCTTAGTTGTGATCTGATCATGGTGTGATTTTCCTTTTTCTTTCCTTGTATTGATTAAGGCTTAACCGGAAAGGATGTGGTTTACTAGGAGTTCAGTTGATGGCGCCCATTTATATTTGCATTTTTTTAAATTAAATTTAAACCCGTAACGACCCTAGAGATACTTTGTCTCGTGTTACTCTCTGCTTTTTCGATATCTCAGCTGAATTTCCGACACATTCCTTATTTGACTAGAGGTTCATTTAACTCCGCTCTGTCCTGGAACTCCAGGAATGCGATGTAATAGCAGATGGGTCATCGCATCCCCAGGACGAACGGGTACAGTATAGAGCCTTAAAATATAGTTTTCGGGGACCCTTTACGGCTCTTGAGGGGCCCCGAGTTTTGTTTCTGACCCCAAGGGTTTGAAAATGAGTTTTGTCTCTTCGTTGTACGCCATAATAATGATAATAATTAAAAGAATAATACTAATAATAATAATAATAATATAACAAAATAGGGATAGGGATATAATAGACCTTCCGGACCATACCCGCACGTGTAAATCGCGTTAAAAAATTCTAGATTACCCCTTGACCCCTTAAGCGCATTATATGTATTGATGAATATTTCATCTTAATTTGGATCCGTTATAAACTTATTGCCGTTTGCAAACCTTCACAGTAATGTAATAAATGGAATTGTATTGCGTCTTGCAGATATAGATGGACCTCTGAGATTCTGTTGCCATTGTTACCGGCATGCATTCCTTCATTAATTTATTAAGTGAAATTAGTTTTTTGGGAATATCTCAAAAACTGTTGGTTTTAGGGCCTTAAAATGTGGTTTTCGGGGTCCTTTTAGGGCCCCCGAGTTTCGTTTCTCACATTGAAGGGGTGAAAATGAGCTTTGTCTCACGCTTATTTCAGCATGTATTTTAAGGGGGTAGACCCCCTGTTATGAGAGGTACGGAGAAGAGTTACATCAATGATTAGTGTCGTGCCTCTGATGGATATCTGTATCAAATTTTACGTTAATCCACCCAGCCGTTCTCGAGTTATAAGGACACAAAAAATTGTCCACAGACAGACAGACAAAAATATATTTTTGCGTGCATCCGTCACAAAACAGTCTGAAACGGGCAAATATGTCAAATTTTCGTAGAAAAGCCGAAAAATCAGACAAACATTCATTTTTATATAATAGAGAAGGGATATAATAGACCTTCCGTACCACACCCGCACGTGTAAATCGCGTGAAAAAATTCTCGAGTACCCCTTGACCCCTTAAGCGCATTGTATGTATTAATGAATATTTCAGCTTAATTTGGATCCATTATAACCTTATAGCCGTTTGCAAACCTTCACAGTTATGTAATAAATGGAATTGCATTGCGTCTTACAGAAATAGATGGACCTCTGAGATTCAGTTGCCATGGTTACCACCATGCATTCTTTCATTAATTTACTAAGTGAAATTAGTTTTCTGGGAATATCTCAAAAACTGTTGGTTTTAGGGCCTTAAAATGTGGTTTTCGGGGGCCCTCCCGAGTTTCGTTTCTCACATTGAGGGGCTGAAAATGAGCTTTGTTTCACCCTTCTTCGCCTATTTCAGCTTGTATTTTAAGGGGGTAGGGCCCCTTTTATGAGAGGTACGGAGAAGAGTTACATCAATGGTTAGTGTGGTGCCTCTGATGGATATCTGTATCAAATTTTACGTTGATCCACCCAGCCGTTCTCAAGTTATAAGGACTCGTACAAGTTGTCCACAGACACACAGACAGACAGACAGACAGACAGACAAAAATTTTATTTTTGCCCGCATCCGTCATAAAACAGCCTAAAACGCGCAAATATCGCAAATTTCCGTGGAAATTCAGAAAAAACAGACAAACTTCCATTTTTATATATATAGAGATACATAGGTAAACTTGTATCAGTAGCCTTTATCACCGTACTGTGCCCGAATAAACCCATCAGTACTTATATCCGCTGCACTGTAAAGGATTGCAGACATGTAAGTTACCCAGCTCACAAACTTACCATGCCTACTAAGTAAAATTGGGAATTTCAGGAACATACAGGATAGATATTATTCGTAAGAAAATAGTACTACCGGCCAAGGTACAAATTTCTACTATCATTTACATCTAGAGCAAATCGAGAAACTCAAATCTCGAGGGGTGATCAGGTCTAATCTATAGTGAGCGCCTGTATCTATACCTCGCAGTACTATTTTCGACGATGACGACAATGAAAATGGTGTCAGTTAAGATAAAAGTTGACTGAGTCGCTAAAAAGCGCCAGCCGTTTATTGTGCTGAAACAAGTACAATAAAACTGGCTTCCTGCCTGAATATGGTGTCCCCTTGATACTCTCACAAAAATGAACTTCAAAAATAAACTTGCACGTGGCACTGATGTAATAAGAAATGTGAAACGGTGTGATACTAAGCATTACCCTACTTTATACAAATCCGCTTCAACTCTGAACCGTAGTTCCATATCTAAGCAAAATCATTCATTAACTATGTGCATATATACATTCATTTATGGTTCGCACAAATTATACACTCTATTGTGTCGAAAAGATTAAATTGTCTATCTTTCAATGAGTCTTTTATCTACTCAACTTCCTTAACAATCAAATAACAAACATACACCGCAACTATCGTGTTGAAAGTAATAAATACTTGTCTTAATCAATTGAACATAAGTGACAAACATTTAAGCTAAGCACTGTTCCTTTTATCTTTTATCTTTTGATTATAAAATACTGAAAAAATTCTGAAATTCTTTACTGTGTTAATAATTCTCTGTTAAACGTGAATACTAGAAGTGCATGGCATTAACCTTCATTCTCACACTCCTCTTTCAAAATTATACAACAATTACCTCATCTTTTAAACACCCTGTACAGAATCTTCCTTTAATACACTCAAATAACTTCACAATCACTGCGATCAATACTAGAAAAACTTGAGACTCCTCAACCTCCTCTCGTAAAAATACGTAACTCATTTACGTCTATATCTCTTTACTTTGCACGGTATTTCAACTATAAACTTCCATTTCAATACACTTTCTTCCTAACTTTAACACTCTTCTCTGTCCTGATACAACTTCACCTCGTGCTTACAATTCCACTTTTGCAATAAATTTCTGTACTTTCACTTTACGATCACCCTGTGATTTAATTTTGTTAACTTTCTTTTTACGTGTTTAAATTCAGTTTTACATTCAATTACAACCTTTAAAGAAATATCAGTAAGAATTCATATTTTTAACAAATGATATAAGTTTGACTCCCTTCCATGAATATATTTGTTTAACAAATTCATCTATGCTTTTTAATGCTCTAAATTTCATTAGACATATGTGTATAAGAGTTCTCGTAATACTTTCGTTCATAATTAGTTGAAAATAAATTTCTGACACTCGAATCATCATCATGAGTTGTCGAAATATTCTTTACACTTCGTGACATAACTTCTTAAATATGCGGTACTTAAATTTGCTTCAATAAACTTCCTTTACTTCATTTACAATTATGCTCCTTCTTTAGTTCGTTCAATGTTATACTCCTTTTATAATAGTTCACTCTACCTTCTTTTAATAGTTCACCCTACATTCCTTTTAAACAGTTCATCCTATATTCCTTTAAATAGTTCATTCTACATTCCTTTAAATAGTTCATTCTACATTCCTTTAAATAGTTCATTCTACATTCCATCGCTGCGATAAAACAGATTTAATTAGTTTAAATCTAACGCAAATATGAAAAATTCTACACGGTTTGACTCTGAAATGACTTTAGCGTTAATAGCAGCGCTATGCAAAATTTCGTCCAAGTGACTGAAATTTTCAAGAACAAGAAAAAACAAGATGTTCAGTAAAGAACATATAGCCTACTTTCTCCTAAATGTATGAGTATAGTTATAACTCGTTGTTATTATCAAAGAGTATAATAAAACTATTCTTTGTTGAAAACCTTAGAAACGATTTACCTCTACCAAACGCCACAACCTAGATAAAAACTGCTACCATCATTGAAGAAAGAAAGAAAGATAAGAAGTATCTAACGAATGTTATGGATCTGGAGACATAATCGACCGGATTGGCGGCGTGGCTCAGCGGTAACGTTCTCGCTTGCTGGACCGTATGTTTCAGGTTCGTATCCTGGCGCAGTCAGCTGGCATTTGAGGGTGCACAAATGCGAGGGAGCCGTGTTAGTAGATTTACTGGTACGTTAAAGATCCCCTTCGGGACCAAATTCTGGCACCCCGGCGTCTCTAGAAGCAACAGTAGTTAAAAGGGACGTAAAACCAATAACATTATTATTATTATTATTATTATTATTATTATTATTATTACATAATCGGCCTGACGCGGGCAACATCCAGCTTTGAGTTGAGGCATGTCTTTACACGTCTGGCTGCGTATGACTTTCACAACCCTAATTGAACTAACAAATCTTTCCATGACCCTACAGAGACGTGTGTATACCAACTATGTGGATATTTTCGATTGCTATTTGGCTGAAATAGAAGTATTGATTAATATCCTGAACTAGCACCAACGGTAGAGTTCAGATACTATGTGAAATCGTTTTGTTCTTTACTTCAATTAACATTTTCAAATAACGCACAATAGGCTGTTACAAACCCTTTAAAATAGAAAGTAAAATGTATCGTAGTATCATCTTGTCATTCTTCAAATTCGATGCGCATAGAATGCAAATGGTATAGTAATCAATGGAGCCCCACGTAGACTAGTCGTGATATCTAGTGGTGAAATATCTAACAATATAATCCTAACAGAGCGAGTGCATTGTAGCGGCCAGAAGAAGAAACTTTTCAATAAAATCTGGTCGGCGTGCAGTTACATTTTTGGCAGCTAGATGTCTCGAGTAAATCTTCTGGCGATTTATGTTTTAATTAAATATATATTTTACACCATAATATGCACAATATAACGCTTAATTTTAAAACATCTGAGTCATTACAAAACAATAAACATATAAAATTTCAAGCAAAAAAACTAGTTCTGATCGGGTTTGAACCATAAGCATTTGAGCGATAGGCTAAAGCTCTACCACTGAGCTAATTGTGTCAACGAATATCGTTTTATATAAAATGACTTACATAGAACTTGTTAGCAAATAGTGATTTATACTAAACGATTTCATCACTGGAGTATATTATTTATATATAAAGCATTTCATACAAAGTTTATTTATTTTCTATCAGTACGCTATATTGCATGCAATACTCAAATTAGTGAAATATAAGTCAGGCACAAGATATCCGCTGCCATCTTGTCTTATTACTAAATCAGCTCAGCTTTTTAAAATCACGTCTGCACTATAGTATTACAAAATAAACTTTTAATTTCGAACGTGCCTCTTCCTTTAGAACAGTTAAAACGATTCTTGGCTCGATAATCGGAACTGGTGGGTCGCATGATATGGATTATAAAGTTTGCAAAATTCGCACGGCCGCCATCCTGAAATGGTATGGCGGACGACCTTGTAGTTTGGTCACAAGACGCATCCTATACGAAGGTATGTTGTTACCAAATGTGGTAGAGATCGGATGATTTGGTTAGTCGTTATTTGATTTTACGTTTTGAACGTTTGAGTGGCCGCCATTCAGTTTTAGTAAAGATGGCGGCGATATAAAACATGACACTGAGGTGTCCTTTGCTAGTGCTACCTTTGTACCAAATTTCGTTCAATTCGCATTCACCGTGTTCGAATTGATAGGGGGGGACAGACATTCAGAGTACACACACTCACACACACACACACTCACACAGACACACAGACACACACACACACAGACTCACACACACACATACACACACACAGACAAACACACTTTTTTTTCGCCCTGTGTTGATCTCATAAGTCTACTTTCATTTTTTGCAAAAATCGAAAGTAGGCTAATAACTCCTATGATAAATACGAAAAATTACGACTTCAAAAAATCTACATAATTTAATTATACTGACAAAATTATACTGTTGCAGTAATACGAACAAAATTATACGGTTGGTCAATTGGATAATCACAGATCATAACTACAATTCTACATTATATAAAGCAATTTCTTCTCTACCTTGAGTTGACTCTGGTCTGGAGAATACCTTCGTCTCGCCTGCCAAACCAAACGTGTCTCGGAGCTCATCGTCTCGCCCACAGCTATGAAGACCGGTTTGTGTCAGAACCAGCTGGCCTCTTCCCCCAGTGGAACAAGGTCGGTGACGTCCTCGGTGAACGACCTCGCCGTGAAACAGTCCGCTCTGCCTGCACTCCGTCTCCCGTTCACTGCAAGTCGTCTGGCTTCGACTCCCCATCTCTTCAGAATTGACATCTCGGTTCTTCAGAATTGACATCTCGGTTCTTCAGAATTGACATCTCGTCTCAGGTTGAAAATTGTCGTTGATACAAGCGTTTGCGAGTATTCAAGATGTATTAGAACTCTTGTAGAAAAGTAGAGGTTTGTTCGGTGATTTTGCGCATCACGTGGATGTTCTGCTGCGCCTTCCATAATAGTGAATTCTGGAATTCAACTGTACATCTTTGTAGTTTCCACTTCCGTATGCTTTAGCTTAGCACATGGTAATTCTCATTTCACTGATGATATATTTAAGACTTCCCCGTTGCTGCTTTGTAACTTGCATTTTTAATGTATTGTTCAAGTATGCGTTCAAACGTAGTAATGGTGAATATCTTCTTGTCGAAATGTTTTCATATATGCGATGTAAAAACAACTTTGTATTAAGCACTGTAATACTCGGCTATATACTGTTCTATTCTGCGTGATAACTGTAGCTTGCTCCTCAAGTTACAGTCTTGCTGTACTACACTCTTCTTCACTTCCAACTTTGGTAAAACGTAGCACTGTTATAATAATACTGGCTTCTTCTCGAGGTCTTGACTCGATGAAATCTCAAATTGGAAAGAACTCTCTCGTCCCGTTCTCTGCGCTCGGCAAGTTGCAGTTTCTGCCTCCCCTCTCGTGGTGTGACGTAACTTCTACCACCTCTCCTCACTTCAGTCCGTAGTTCGACCTTCGTCTCTACCCCTCTTTCATGACGTAACTCTCGCTTCAAGTGGCGTGATGTCTCTCGCAATGTAGACCTCCGACATTCATATAATAGAATATATATCCGTCTTTAAATCATTCCTTCTTTCTTGCCTTTCATAATTGCATAAGATGTATAGTATTTCACTCATTTCCATACAGATTTTCCCATATTTCTCGAATTTTTAATGAATAAAAGATTTTCATCCACTCTTTTGTTTTTTCTGGGTCTTGGTTCATATCCAGATTGGTTCTTTGGTAATGGCCTCAAATAAATTCTGGCACATTTCCCCGTTGCTAATTTAAAGTAAAGTATAACCTGTACTTTCTTTAATAACAGTAAATTTCTCTGATCTTGAGACTGAATTTATTTATTTTACTGTATCTTTGGGTAAAATCTTTTTAATTTGGAATCGTTTAATTTTCCAATGGATCTGTTATCTTCAATTCTTACAATTTTATAACAATTGTTACCGTAGACTGTATCTACTTTGAACGGTCCTCTGAAAAGGCTACTGAATTTGATATACACCTTCTTCAGTACGTCTGCTTTCACAGGAATCCTGACTAATACAAGGTCACCTTCTCGTAGCGGTCCACTGAATCTCTTCCCTTCTAAACGTTTCAATCTCTTCTCAGCCGCTTTGTTCAACTGGACTCTCGCTGCTCCGATTCTCTGGTCCATCGGTGGTTCGTTATCTTCCGGAATATTGAAGATTCCGTTCCATGGTCGTACGGGTTTCTCTTCAAAATGCAACATAACTGGAATATCGTTGGTGCTCTCATGTCTCGTGTTATTGATGCAAAATTCTACTAGTGGTACAATCTTCACCCAATTCGCATGATTATCCGCACTATACAAGCGAATGTACTTTGAAAATTCAAGCATTGTTCTTTCAATAGGATTCGTCTCTGGGCTTCGAACTGATGAAAATAGGTGAATAATATCCAACCTATCCATCGCTCCCTGAAATTCTGCAGAGGTAAATTGCGTTCCGTGGTCTGTTAAAAATCTTTCTGGTTTTCCCAACTTTGGAATAATGTTCCTCTCCAGGTGATATAAAACAGTTTTCGTTGTTGCTTTCTGCATTGGATTAAGCATTACAACTTTGGAAAATACATCCATTGTGACTAACACATATTGGTTTCCTCTGTCTCCATTAGGTGCAGGTCCAAAAATATCCTGACTAAACAATTCCAGTGGTTTCGTAGGAATAATTGCTTCAGGTCTTTCCTTCAATAGTTCAGAATTATATTTGTTTTTCTGACACAGTTCACAAGATCTGATTACTATGGTTATGGATTCTTTCATATTAATCCAATAGAACTTTTCTAACATGGTATAGTATGTTTTGTCAACTCCTCCGTGGCCTATACTTTTGTGTACTAACCAAATTAGTGGCACAATAAGTTCTGGTGGAATGGCAACTCGTACTTTCGTGTGTCTAGCATCGATGTATTTACATACAGTTTCTCCCTCGAGAATATAGTGTCTAGCTTTCCTTCTCGTCTCGAAGTATGAGGCGTGCCTCCTTGCCATTCTCCCTGACAAAAATCTATAAATGTTCCTGAATGGTGCATGCTTCTTTTGAAAAAAAAAAAGGTATTCTTCTCAGTTTATCCAGCGTTTCTTGATCTTCTGCATCTGTCTGGATAACATTAATTCTCACATCCTTCTCAGGAATCGGATGTCTGGAAAGAATATCTGCTAGTAGGTTGTCTTTACCAGGAACATGGACTATCGTGGCATCAAATTGCTGCAAAAACATGGTCCATCTGGTCATCCTATCGCTTGACAAGTCTGACTTCAACATGAATTCCAGTACTTTTTGATCCGTTCTGATTATAATCTTGTGTCCCAGCAATAATTTCTTCCAGTTTTGTAGAGCATTTATGACGGCTAAAGCTTCAAGCTCCGTCGTGAAATAATTCAGCTCGTGCGTGCGTAACTTCCTACTGCTGAATGAAATATAGTGATGATTGCCACCTTGATCCTTCTGATATAAGACTGCGCTAATACCAATTCGCGAAGCGTCTGTTTCTATGATGAATGTTCTTTCAAAATCTGGGTACTCTAACTTGATGTTATCTCTGAGCATTTCCTTTGCTCGAATAAAGGCATTCTCAGCAGCTGCATCCCATTTCCATATATTGTTTTTCTTTAGAAGCTCATGTAGTGGTGCCATGATCTCTGAATAACGTGGACAATGACTACTGAAAAACTGACAAAGACCCGCAAAAGCTCGGATGTCTTTGATTCTCTTGGGTTTGGGAAAGTTCAATATCGCTTCGATCTTGACTTCATTCGGGTGGTAACCGAATCTGTCTATAGTATGACCAAGAAAGTTGATCTTTTCTCGAAAGAACTGGCATTTATTCAATTTCACCTTGATGTTTGCACTTCTGAGGTTTTCAAATAGCTTCGTCAAATGCATGAAATTTTGCTCTGGCGTTTCTGAAGATATGATAATATCATCCACGTAGCAAATGGCAAATTGTTTTACTTCATCACTCAACTTGTCATCCAAGGCTCTGATAAGTGCTGGACTTGAATTTACCAATCCATATGGTACTCTTTGATATACATAACAGGTTTGATTGAACATGAACCCTGTATAACATTTTCTGTCTTCTGTAAGCTCTATTTCGTGAAATGCTGCAGTTAAATCAATCACTGAGAAACAGGTTTTATTCTTGAATCTCCTCAGTAGTTCTCTAATTTTTGGTGGCCTGTCGAATTCTTTCAGCAGAAGAGTATTTATGCCCCTGGCATCTAAACATAGTCTAAGACTACCATCTGCTTTCTTCACAACAGTGAGTGGGTTTAAATAAAGAGTGGCTTGCTTTCTTATAATCCCGTCTTTTTCCATGCCTTTTATGAGCTCTGTCACTTCAGCTTGATACTTCTCCGGTATTTGATACAATTTCTTCTGAAAAGGTGTATCATCAGCGAGCTTGATCTGATATTTATATCCTCTGATAATGCCTGGTTTGTCATCAAATACGTCTGCATAAATCGTGACCAATTCTTCTAATTTCTCCCTCTGATCTTCAAAATTCTCAATTTTTCTGCCATAGTGAGGTATTCCTTCTGCTTCAACTTCCATAACTATCTTCACAAGATTTTCTTCTGTAGTTTCGTCAATCAGACTACACTCATTCTCCTCCTTCTTCGTGTCCTCTGGTTGATGTTGTCCTTCAATAAATATTATGACTCAATTTCGTAAATCAATCACAGCTCCAGTCTTCGTTATAAAATCAATGCCTAAAATAGCATCGAAATTTATCTGGCTCAAGACTATGAATATCTGCTCATATTTGTATTCATTTATGGAGAATTCCATTAATGCTTGTACTTTACATTTCATGGTCTTGTCGTTAAATACACCCCTGACTTTAATAGTTGAAACGGGCATTGCTATAAGTGAATTTCCATCTTTCAATCTGTGAAAACAGTTCTCTGATAAAATTGATGCTGTCGCTCCCGTATCTAGTAGTGTTCTCAGGCATTCTCCTTCTGATATAATTTCTATAATGGGTAATCTCGCTACTCTTCCTGTTTTCGGCTCTTCTCTTTCATACAGGAGATCTTCGTTCGTGGCTTCATATAACTCATTGATCTGGATTTCATGTCTGGTTACGGTGCTGTTTTCTTCCTCCTTCACTTTTTGGAATTTGAAGTTTTTTTTGTACCCCTCCTGGGTCTTCATTCCTCCGATCTCTGCTTGTTCCGGGCTGAGATTCTTGATTCTGGTTACGCTGTCCCTGATTTTGGTCTCTCGCGTTCCTTTCTCTGAGATTTCTTAGGTATTCTTGACTTTCTCTTTCCCTATCATCGTAATACCTTCTTATATTGTTGTTATTTCTCCAACCTTGATTTTGTTGACTTTGCTGTTGTTGTTGTCTCGAATAATTATTCGTGTTCCTCCAGTTCTGATATCCCCGAAATCCATAATTATTCGTAGGGTTATTTCGATTATAATATCCCTCTCTGCGATAATCATTGTTTCTGTTGTGGTAGCTATTTCTCCATCTTTGATTTTCATCCCATCTTTGATTTTGGTATGGCCTTTCTTCTCGAGGTCTCTGATAACCTGGTTGAAATCGATTTTGTCCATACACTCTTGATCTCGTTGGGCCTACCCCATTTTTTTCTCTTCTGTCTGCTGCGTTTGATCGATGTGGATGGTGTGAATCTCTCTCTGTTCCTGATTTCTACCTCTCTGGTTTTGGTTTCCAGTTGAGTTGTTGGACACATTAGACGTGTGATCCAGTCTCCTCAAAATTTCTGCCGTCCACTCTAAAGTTTTTACATTTGCCGAAATGAGGTGCCTCCTAACTTCCGTTGGTAACTGGCATGAAATAGCATGAACCAAGTCTTCTTCCGCCAAAGGAGGTTGCAAATACTGCAAGCGTGCTAATTGTTTCGTGAAGAAACTTGCGTACTTCGTTGGACTAGAATAAGCATACTTTTTAGAGTAAATTTCGGCTCGTATGTCTTGTTGAAGTTCCTTGCTCCAAAATCGCTTCTGCAGAGCTATAGCAAATTCTTCAAATGTCTGATAAGTGTACCTGAAAGCTCTGTGCCAAATTAGCGCTTCTGAGTCCAAGTATTTCTCAACGACCCTCATATGTCTTTCACGAGGTATTCTATTGTCCTCTAAATACGATCTCATGTCTCTAAGAAACTCTACAGCAGTAATATTTCCTACTCTGCTGAATTTATTCGGCTTCTCATCATTATTCTTAATCACGATAACGTTGGCATTTGACCTACTCTGGTAAGGTTCAAAGTCTTCTCCAAGTTCCCCTATTTCTGTTTGAAATGGCTCTCGACTAAAGTTGAAATTGGACTTCGGAATCTGCTGTTGACTAACCACGCTTTCCTTATCCTCTTCTATCTTGTGTGTCCTAGCCTCTAATTTCCTTATTTCTTCTTTCAATTTTTCATCTCTTGCTTGAAAAAATCTCGTTAAGTCCTTTCTGATGTCTTCCCTGACTTCAGCTCTTAACGTAGATGAAAATGCAGCATCCCCTATCGTAAGTGACCTTAATTGCTGTTCTATGTCGCTGGTTTCCTTATCCTGCTTTGATCGAATTTTCGCCAGTTCTATGCTTATCTCATCGACTGTGCGTTTAACCTTGTCAAATTCATCTGAGTTATTTAAATCTGTTTTATTAACAATGTCTGTCAGCGTGGCTACATTATTAATTTGCGAAGTATCTATCCGCTTAGAGAGATCTTCCCGTACCTTACTAACATTTATATTTGAACATAACTCTATGGCTTTAATGTCATTTGCTAATTTATGATGAATTTCTGATACAATTTTAGTTGTGACTGTTACGACCTCCTCCTTCATGTCCGTAACTGCCTTTACAATAGAAGCATTTATATCCACATTAATACCCTCTTCAATCAGTTTACTTTGACCTTCCAACTTGACCTGTAATTCACCAACAGTGTCATTTAGACTGTCAAGTTGCTCCTTGAGTTTGTTATGGGCACCTGAAATGTGTACATGATGAGTATTGTTCTCTTCCTTAATGGAGCTAATACTAGCCTGTAATTTCTTTTCTAGCTCTATCATGTGATTACTGTTAGCTAATTGGACTTCCAACACCTTTCCTGCCATGTCGGATCTTAAATTTCCTACTTCTGTCTTCGTAAGATTTATGTCCTGTTTGACTTGATCAAATGAATTTTTTAATTCTTCCTGTGCATGTCCTGCCCTTTCTAAAATTCTCTGAGCCTTTTCCTGATTTTCCTAGCTTCTTCCTGAGCTTTTTCCTGATTTTTCCTAACCTCCTCCTGTGCTGCTCTTATTTCGGCTTGGATTTTTCTATCTTCTAATCTAGCCTGCTCCTGACTTAACCTGTCCTCCTCGCGAGCTTTTTCTTGAGCTAATCTCATCTCTGCTCTTATCCTATTTGCCTCTTCTTCTATTTTCCTGTCTTCCTCTCGTGCTCTTTCTAATGTTAGCCTAATCTCCTCCTGTGCCTTCTCTTGAGCTAACCTGATTTCCTCCCTTTCCTTTTCTCTAGCTAGTCTATCTTCCTTTCTGGCCTTTTCTAAAGCTAACTTAGCTTCATCCTGTGCTAATGTTATACTAGCCTTAGTAAGTGTTTGAGCAACTGATAACTCTGCCTTGACTTCCGATTTTACAGTAGCAACTGATTTCTGAATCTCGGCTTTCATCTGTTTAGTGTTGTTGTGTGTCAATTGGTGGAGGGCTTCAAGGTCTTTGGTCAACGTACTTTGACCATCCTTCATGGTTTCGAGCATTGTTCTAATGAACGTCATGTCGTTCGCTGACATAATTCTTCTTTCTTGAGAATAAGGGAAGTATCAACTACAAAAATTACCAGCGAATATCCAGATTGACCAACGTATACATTTTATACCAGTGATGGAACATGTTGAACATCTTAATCCTACTTAAATCTATTTGAATCGCGAGTTATCTCGTATATCTTATCGTCCCATTTTACTGAACCGACATCGTTACATTCTATCATCCCACTTAACCTATGTTTAACAACATGAATTTACTTTTAAATTTAATATTACATGAAAAATGTGGTTAGCTGGTTTTTAAAAATATGCCTCACAACTATAATGTACTCCACTAATCTGCTGATGTTGTGTTCATCTCAACAATTATTAAATTTGGGATCGGCATTTTTCTTTTCCTCAAAACTAAATATGGCCTCACTCTCGAGTACTTCCAAACTGATTCTCTCGAGTGCTCTTTCGAGTGCTCTTTCGAGTGCCCCACGGATGGGCATGCCATTTAAATAATAGATCTATCTATATGTGCCCGAATAAACCCATCAGTACTTATATCCGCTGCACTGTAAAGGATTGCAGACATGTAAGTTACCCAGCTCACAAACTTACCATGCCTACTAAGTAAAATTGGGAATTTCAGGAACATACAGGATAGATATTATTCGTAAGAAAATAGTACTACCGGCCAAGGTACAAATTTCTACCATCATTTACATTTAGAGCAAATCGAGAAACTCCAATCTCGAGGGGTGATAAGGTCTAATCTATAGTGAGCGCCTGTATCTATACCTCGCAGTACTATTTTCGACGATGACGACAATGAAAACGGTGTCAGTTAAGATAAAAGTTGACTGAGTCGCTAAAAAGCGCCAGCCGTTTATAGTGCTGAAACAATTACAATAAAACTGGCTTCCTGCCTGAATATGGTGTCCCCTTGATACTCTCACAAAAATGAACTTCAAAAATAAACTTGCACGTGGCACTGATGTAATAAGAAATGTGAAACGGTGTGATACTAAGCATTACCCTACTTTATACAAATCCGCTTCAACTCTGAACCGTAGTTCCATATCTAAGCAAAATCATTCATTCACTATGTGCATATATACATTCATTTATGGTTCGCACAAATTATACACTCTATTGTGTCGAAAAGATTAAATTGTCTATCTTTCAATGAGTCTTTTATCTACTCAACTTCCTTAACAATCAAATAACAAACATACACCGCAACTATCGTGTTGAAAGTAATAAATACTTGTCTTAATCAATTGAACATAAGTGACAAACATTTAAGCTAAGCACTGTTCCTTTTATCTTTTATCTTTTGATTATAAAATACTGAAAAAATTCTGAAATTCTTTACTGTGTTAATAATTCTCTGATAAACGTGAATACTAGAAGTGCATGGCATTAACCTTCATTCTCACACTCCTCTTTCAAAATTATACAACAATTACCTCATCTTTTAAACAACCTGTACAGAATCTTCCTTTAATACACTCAAATAACTTCACAATCACTGCGATCAATACTAGAAAAACTTGAGACTCCTCAGCCTCCTCTCGTAAAAATACGTAACTCATTTACGTCTATATCTCTTTACTTTGCACGGTATTTCAACTATAAACTTCCATTTCAATACACTTTCTTCCTAACTTTAACACTCTTCTCTATCCTGATACAACTTCACCTCGTGCTTACAATTCCACTTCTGCAATACATTTCGGTACTTTCACTTTCTGATCACCCTGTGATTTAATTTTGTTAACTTTCTTTTTACGTGTTTAAATTCAGTTTTACATTCAATTACAACCTTTAAAGAAATATCAGTAAGAATTCATATTTTTAACAAATGATATAAGTTTGACTTCCTTCCATGAATATATTTGTTTAACAAATTCATCTATGCTTTTAATGCTCTAAATTTCATTGGACATATGTGTATAAGAGTTCTCGTAATACTTTCGTTCATAATTAGTTGAAAATAAATTTCTGACACTCGAATCAACATAATGAGTTGTCGAAATATTATTTACACTTCGTGACATAACTTCTTAAATATGCGGTACTTAAATTTGCTTCAATAAACTTCCTTTACTTCATTTACAATTATTCTCCTTCTTTAGTTCGTTCAATGTTATACTCCTTTTATAATAGTTCACTCTACTTTCTTTTAATAGTTCACCATACATTCCTTTAAACAGTTCATCCTATATTCCTTTAAATAGTTCATTCTACACTCCTTGAAATAGTTCATTCTATATTCCTTTAAATAGTTCATTCTACATTCCTTTGAATAGTTCATTCTACATTCCATCGCTGCGATAAAACAGATTTAATTAGTTTAAATCTAACGAAAATATGAAAAATTCTACACGGTTTGACTCTGAAATGACTTTAGCGTTAATAGCAGCGCTATGAAAAATTTCGTCCAAGTGACTGAAATTTTCAAGAACAAGAAAAAATAACTCCTATGAAAAATACGAAAAATTACGACTTCAAAAAATCTACATAATTTAATTATACTGACAAAATTATACTTTTGCAGTAATACGAACAAAATTATACGGTTGGTCAATTGGATAATCACAGAACATAACTACAATTCTACATTATATAAAGCAATTTCTTCTCTACCTTGAGTTGACTCTGGTCTGGAGAATACCTTCGTCTCGCCTGCCAAACCAAACGTGTCTTGGAGCTCATCGTCTCGCCCACAGCTATGAAGACCGGTTTGTGTTAGAACCAGCTGGCCTCTTCCCCCAGTGGAACAAGGTCGGTGACGTCCTCGGTGAACGACCTCGCCGTGAAACAGTCGACTCTGCCTGCACTCCGTCTCCCGTTCACTGCAAGTCGTCGGGCTTCGACTCCCCATCTCTTCAGAATTGACATCTCGTATCTTCAAAATTGATATCTCGGTTCTTCAGAATTGACATCTCGGTTCTTCAGAATCGACATCTCGTCTCAGGTTGAAAATTGTCGTTGATACAAGCGTTTGCGAGTATTCAAGATGTATTAGAACTCTTGTAGAAAAGTAGAGGTTTGTTCGGTGATTTTGCGCATCACGTGGATGTTCTGCTGCGCCTTCCATAATAGTGAATTCTGGAATTCAACTGTACATCTTTGTAGTTTCCACTTCCCTGTGCTTCAGCTTAGCACATGGTAATTCTCATTTCATTGATGATATATTTAAGACTTCCCCGTTGCTGCTTTGTAACTTGCATTTTTAATGTATTGTTCAAGTATGCGTTCAGACGTAGTAATAGTGAATATCTTCTTGTCGAAATGTTTTCATATATGCGATGTAAAAACAATTTTGTATTAAGCACTGTAATACTCGGCTGTATACTGTTCTATTCTGCGTGATAAATGTAGCTTACTCCTCAAGTTACAGTCTTGCTGTACTACACTCTTCTTCACTTCCAACTTTGATAAAACGTAGCACTGTTATAATAATACTGGCTTCTTCTCGAGGTCTTGACTCGATGAAATCTCAAATTGGAAAGAACTCTCTCGTCCCGTTCTCTGCGCTCGGCAAGTTGCAGTCTCTGCCTCCCCTCTCGTGGTGTGACGTAACGTCTACCACCTCTCCTCACTTCAGTCCGTAGTTCGACTTTCGTCTCTTCCCCTCTTTCATGAAGTAACTCTCGCTTCAAGTGGCGTGACGTCTCTCGCAATGTAGACCTCCCACATTCATATAATAGAATATATATCCATCTTTAAATCATTCCTTCTTTCTTGCCTTTCATAATTGCATAAGATGTATAGTATTTCACTCATTTCCATAAAGATTTTCCCATATTTCTCGAATTTTTAATGAATAAAAGATTTTCATCCACTCTTTTGTTTTTTCTGGGTCTTGGTTCATATCCAGATTGGTTCTTTGGTAATGGCCTCAAATAAATTCTGGCGTAGTACAAAATTGCATGATGATATCTGTAATAGTTTCGGAGATATACAATGTCAGTGAAATATTTCGCACAGCCGCCATTTTGAGGTTATGTAAACAATTGAACTAAATTAGACTCCAGTGCATTAGAATGTGCACAAACATTTGCTGTACCAAGTTTCATTACGTTTGGATAGTTAAAACGCGAGAAATGTCTATTTAAAAGTCTCAATTTCGCTTGACCGCCATGTTGGTTTTGTAGTCTCCAGGTTTTTGAAAGTCTCATAGGTGAACTTCTAGTAGTGCCCTTTATCACCATACACTATTTCAGGGCGATATCGGTAATAGTTTCGGAGATAGTGAATGCTAGTGAAATATTTCGCACAGCCGCCATGTTGGATTGGTGAAACGTAACAAAAGTTGAAGGGCACGGTCGTGGTCGCCGGGAATACTGCTATGAACTTACCGAGTTTCATTGAAATCGTTCCAGCCGTTTAGATTTTATTAGTGGGACACACACACACACCTCACACACACACACACACGCACACACACACACACGGACAAGAGGTGATCTCATAAGCCTATTTTTTCAGAATTGAAAATAGGCTAAAACACAGTGACAGGATGTGCATAAAAGTAGTGAATGAAATTACATTATATTCATAACCATATCTGAATTTAAATATTCGAAGAAACAACAAGATGTTCAGTAAAGAACATATAGCCTACTTTCTCCTAAATGCATGGGTATTGTTATAACTCTCTGTCCTTTTCAAGGAGTATAATTGAATGTTGGTTGTAGTAGCTTGTTGAAATACAACGTGCTATAGGGATATTACACATGAATATGAGATGCCCTTTGCTAGTGCTACCTCTGTACAAAATTTCATTCAATTCGGTTTCACCGTGTTTGAATTGATCTGGGGAATGGATTTGCACACATACATAGCCGTTATCTGCAAACTATTGGGCTGATGACCTTGTAGTCAGTCATAAGATGCTTTCCACAAAAAGGCATGTTGTTGCAAAATCTGGTAGAGATCAATTTATTAGGATGGTCGTAATTTGATTTAAGCTTTTAACATTTGGGTGGGCGTCATTCCGTTTCCGTCAAGATGGCGGCGATATAAAACATGACACTGAGGTGCCCTTTGCTAGTGCTAACTCTGTACCAAATTTCGTGCAATTCGGTTTCACCGTGTTTGAATTGATAGGGGAAATCGATTTGCACACATACTTGGCCATCATCTGCAAACTATTGGGCTGATGATCTTGCAGTTTGGTCAGAATATGCTTCCCACATAAAGATATGTTGTTGCAAAATTTGGTAGAGACTAGATTATTAGGTTGGTCGTAATTACATTTTAGCTTTTAACATTTGGGTGGCCACGATTACGTTTCCGTCAAGATGGCGGTGATATAAAACATAACACTGAGGTGCCCTTTGCTAGTGCTACCTCTGTACCAAATTTCGTTCCATTCGGTTTCACCGTGTTCGAATTGATAGGGGGAATCGATTTTCACACAAAGATGGCCGCCATCCGCAAAATATTATGCTAATGACCTATTAGTTAGGTCAAAGGATGCTCACTCCATTAAGGTATGTTGTTGCAAAATTTGGTACAGATCGGATGATTAGGTTAATCGTAATTTGATTTAAGATTTGAACATTTGTGTGGCCACCATTTCGTTTCCGTCAAGATGGCGGCGATATAGAACATGACACTGAGGTGCCCTTTGCTAGTGCTACCTCTGTACCAAATTTCGTTCCATTCGGTTTCACCGTGTTCGAATTAATAGGGGGAATCCATTTTGACACAAACATGGCCGCCATCCACAAACTATTAGGCTAATGACCTATTGGATTGGTCAAAGGATGCTCCCTCCATAAAGGTATGTTGTTGCAAAATTTGGTAAAGATTGGATGATTATGTTAGTCGTAATTTGATTTAAGCTTTGAACATTTGTGTGGCCGCCATTACGTTTCCTTCAAGATGGCGGCGATATAAAACATGTCACTGAGGTGCCTTTTGCTAGTACTACCTCTGTACCAAATTTCGTTCCATTCGGTTTCAGCGTGTTCGAATTAATAGGGGAATCCATTTTGACACAACGATGGCCGCCATCCGCAAATTATTAGGCTGATGACCTATTAGTTTGGTCAAAGTATGCTCCCCCCATAAAGGTATGTTCATGCAAAATTTGGTAGTGATCGGATGATTAGATTAGTCGTAATTTGATTTAAGCTTTGATCATTTGTGTGGCCGCCATTACGTTTCCGTCAAGATGGCGGCGATATAAAACATGACACTGAGGTGTCCTTTGCTAGTGCTACCTTTGTACCAAATTTCATTGAATTCGCGTTCACCGTGTTCGAATTGATAGGGGGGGACAGACATTCAGAGTACACACACTCACACACACACACACACACACACACACACAGACTCACACACACACATACACACACACAGACAGACACACTTTTTTCGCCGTGTGTTGATCTCATAAGTCTACTTTCATCTTTTGCAAAAATCGAAAGTAGGCTAAAAACGCGATTTCTGAAGTTTTGCATTTCATGGATTTACCGTCACTTTGGAAATAAGATCTCCAATTCTTCTCTCGAACAATGGGTCGCAAGGGGCACTGTAGGCTACTAGCACGGTCGCTAAAGACACGATTTTTACTGGGTCGCATCCGGCACGGTCGCACTCGGCACGTAATCAGTGTGACAACTCAAACTTAAAAGTATAGTTTCCTATAACTCACTGTCAGCTGTCAGTCAACTCATTGCTTAACCAACATTTCAGAGAGAGGTTTCCTACCCCCCACTCTCTTCCCAAACTCATTAGCGTGAGCTAACAGGACTGTTTAGGTTTAACCTTATTACCGCAGTTTGACCATCCGGACGTAACCAGGGTTTGCTTCTGGAAGGGGGATGAACTGAGTCGAAATTACATTGGGTGGGTGGTGATGTTTCGGACATGAGACATAATCAATGTAACCAAATATACGATCCCGAAGTTTCAAAACTTCTTATCTATATTTCTCTCGTGTTTGATTTCAACAGTGTTAATAATATGTTGTATTTGCAGTTATCAATGTGCAAATAATCGAAAAATAACAATTTTGTTCATATTCAATTATCAAGTCCAGTCTTCTTCATGAAATCTTATGGCTCCTTGTATTCTTATCTTTGTATATCGGTATATACAGGAAAACGGTATTGATATATTACAGTTCATAACTTATGTTTAACTTAAAACTGCAACACAAGTAAACACAATATTATTCACTTTCCGAAATAACACTTACATTCGAATACTAACAGAATGGCAACTGGTAAATGGTGTATTTTTGGTTGACCACGCGGTCATGTAGTTCTGTGTATTTTGTGTGCGTGTAGAAGCTGTCTGAAAACCGGTGTCAATTGTGATGGCTGTTTTAATGTGTGTTTTTTGTAATTCAGGTAAGGACTGCACACGATCAATTTCAAGTAGTTCCTATTTTTGATACCAAATGCTACCGTCAACGTCACCTAGCTGTTAACTTGGCTACTAAATGCCACCGCAACTGGAACCTAGTGGCGAACGTTGGAACATAATAGAGCGTTAAACAAATCTAACCTACAAATTTAGCTTCACACAAATGTATGTAGTGGAAGGTTCTTTAACAGACCATAAATCTATGACACGGGCCCACCGGCTTTATTTCCCCTCCGAAGGAAGGCATACACAGGGATTTTATAACGTGGTGTGTTTTTGGAAAGGGGTGATAAAATGATAAAGCCACACTCATCCCACTGCCACCTCTCTGGCTAACTGAACAGCTGACTAATTTACTAATTTACTAAGTGGAAAGTTAGGTTAACGCAAAACATTTTACACCAGCGAAAATAATTGGTTTCTAATTATTATAAACTAATATAGTTCAATCATTTATCATCAATCCGACGTTTGATTTAATTCACAGAAAATACAACAATTTTCTTATTAGCCTACGTTTGATTTTATAAAAGAAAGTAGACTTATGAGATCTACATGGGTCAAAATGTGTCAGTCTGTCTGTGTGTGAGCGTGTGTGAGTGTGTATATTTGTTCCCCTTCCCCTATCAATTCAAGCACGACGAAACCGAATTGAACTACATTTGGTAGGAGGTAGCACTAGCAAAAAGCACCTCAGTGTCATGTTTTATATCGCTGCCACATTTACCAAAACTTAATGCTGGCCATCCTAATGTTCAAATTTAAAATCAAATTACGACTAAACTAATAATCGGATCTCTACCAAATTTAATAAAAACATACCTTTAATGGGACGCGTTTTACGTCCAAACTACAAGGTCATCAGCCATACAATTTCAGGATGGCGGCCGTGTGAATTATGCAAGCATTATAATTCATAACGTACAACCCACCAGTTCCTATTATCGAACAAAGAATAGTTTAAACTGAAGGACATCACCCGTTCGATATTTTAAGTTAATATTATAATATTACCCGGTAGCAGTGATTTTGAAAAGCTGAACCGTCTCGATTTCAAGACAAGATGGCAGCTAATATCTTGTGCCAGACCTATATTTCATTAGTTTGAGTATTTCATACAATATACAATAGTCTACTGATAGAAATAATATAAACGTTGTATGAAATGCTTTATAATAAATATATATTTCACTGAAGAAATCGTTTAGTCCAATTCATTATTTGCTATGTCGTTGTAGGTAAGTCAATTGATAACAAAAAAACTCAGTGGACATGTTTGGCTCTGTGGTAAAGCGTTAGTCTTTTACCCGTTTGACCGGGGTTCAAAACTTACCCAAGTGTTTATTTGCTTGAATTTGTTATACTATTGTTTTGTAATTACTTAGACGCTATACAATGAACCGTTATAGTGCACATATTATAATGAAAAATATATATTAAATTAAAATAACGTTCTTCACCGGATATGCACGACAGAAATATACCAGCAACCAGTGATGAACTATGCGTTGCAAACCACGGCCGACTAGATGCGAGCTGCGCTCTACACCAGCCTGTTGGAACCCATGCCAAAGGTGTAATCCAAAGGTTTTTCTTGTAGCCTCAGGAATGCACTAGCCGCCAATCATAGACGCGAGAAAAAATCAGCAGTGTAGTAGATTTCAAGCAGAAAGGCTCAGTGTCTAGGCCGTTAGAGGAGAGCGCAGCTCGCATCCAGTCTGCCATAGTGCAAACGTTGTGGTGGTCCATGCGATAACATGTAAGGACATGTAAAGGCATAGAAATATCTCGGACCCAATAGGGTGATCTTATAACACTTTTCCGGCAGATGTCATGAGTGTTCTATGAGGGACCCAATTGGCTTGTCTTACGTTGACATTTTATACCCATCGAACTTGAAGAATGACATAATGAAGTTCATTTAAAAAAAAATGTTGAAGCGTTTGTAACAGAGTATTGTGTGTTATTTGCAAATGTTATTTGAACTAAAGAGCAAAACGATCCCACATAGTACCTGTACGCTATCTGTTGGTGCTAGTTCAGGATACTTCTAGTCTGTGAAAATGAGACTCTGTGTTTTACCTATGCACCTTGGTAAGGACAAAGAGTTATAACTATAGACTACCCATACATTTAAGAGAAAGTAGGCTATATGTTCTTTGCTGAACATCTTGTTTTTGATGTGTAACATCTTTCTGCTCGATTGCTGGATAGTTTTGTGGGAGTGATTTTGAAAATTAGGGACGGAAGTGAATCGGGCGGAAGTGGATCGAACGGAAGTGGATCGGATGGAAGTGAACACGCACTGCCAGCTGGATGTACAATTGAAAATGTGTGTATTGGAGACAAGGCAGTGTGTGCTCTGTAGCGCGAGAATTTTATGGCAATACAGTAGGCAGTGCATTTAGCAGGCACTGGTTTGACGAGCACAGTGGCAAATGTTTCACCGACTTTCATTTGTCATTGAGCAGTTTATGAAGCTCCACGTTCAAGGTTGAATATTACATGGGGTAGGACAAAGACGACAAATGCCATTTAAGTAAACGGCATTGTTGTCAAGCTGTGGGTGAGTAGTCAAATATTAAATGCATAACAGAATGTTGTTATGTGAGTGGAATGAAAGCTGTATTTTCATCATATGTGAGACTAGGTCATTTCATGATTGTAGGAAGCCATGTTTTGATTGTTTACGACGAACTGTATGAGAGCCTTGAGAATAATGAATGTTATAGTTACTGAGGAATGTGCTCATAGTATTTGAGAGTACTGTCGAC